>QPKB01000004.1:2334684-2934684 GCA_003546025.1 Camphora micrantha | reverse complement strand
GCTCCAGCCCTACCTTGTGGCAAACTCTACCTACTTCTAGCTATCTTTGTAAATAGATTATTTCACCAACATGTTGGCAATCTCTTAAGCCCCCTTGTCAGTGCCAAAAAATTAAAAAGTGAATAAAAAGCAAAAATTTTGGCAACCTTTCAATTTCAAAGCTAATTTTCTGACTAAAATCACACAATTATAAACAAAAGAGATAGATGGCCAGATTGATGAGCGTTAGGTCATTTTTTAGTGTACTTGCATTTAGGTGTGCCACCAACCAACCCAACTCAAACAAATCAAGTAATTAATGCTTTGAGTTGAGCCTTTTCACTTTGGTGTTGGGCTAGGGTCAACATCTCCAAACTGATTAATAAGAGTGACATCCCAAACCATTTCCATTCTTAGCAGCATTTAGGTCTTTTTTGAAAAACAAAGCAATATCAAGAATTACTAGATTAGGTATTTACTTTTCTCAATCCACCGTATTTTTGTTTTTAACTATCAATTTGATGGTAGGCCTAACTTTTATCAGAAGAAAGAATAGTAAGATACAATACAGGAGTGAGCGTTTAAATTTTAATAATAGGCCCCACTATGAAGCAGTAGTAAATAAGAGGTGAGTCTTAAAAAAAATAACTCAGTGAGTTGTGAGGCTTGATTCCTGGTCTGACTTATATTAATGATGGAGAGTTTTTAGAGAGCTTTGGGAAGCATTTTATTATGTGTCATACTGAGTGCAAAGCGAAAACAGATGGGTAAACGCACGCCACATTAGAAGGGAAAAACAAAGGCCATAGAATACCTGTCAAGAAGTGAAACAAGATGAGTGGTTAGAACAATTCCTCAGATTTATGTGCATATTGTAGTATTTACAGGTCAGACATAGCTACTACTTCCAACAAGTTTACACTGTGAGAGCTACAAGTCCATGTGTTGTATGATCTGTTGTCTCACCTTGATCACAGAATCTGTGCATGTGCCTGGGCATGCAGTGCAGATTTTGGCATCACCCAAAATCTCTACACTCCATCAGCTACATAAACCACAAGTGATGGATAGGTTCAGAAGAGCCACTCAAAACTTGCAGAGATTCTGAGGTAGTCGCCAAAAACTGTGCATGCTTGTGCTACTGTTTGTTGTTCAAGTCATTTAATTAGTTGTACAATGGATGATAGAGGACGTAATAGGCTCCAGAAACTACAATAGTTTTGCCTGTAACAGCATCCGATAGAAAAAACCAGTTTGATCTCTACACATCACAAAGCTGAACCCAGTGGT
This sequence comes from Camphora micrantha, assembly GCA_003546025.1. NCBI lineage: Eukaryota > Viridiplantae > Streptophyta > Magnoliopsida > Laurales > Lauraceae > Camphora > Camphora micrantha. The sequence goes on along the minus strand of QPKB01000004.1, from coordinate 2,933,415 downwards.
AATTCATCTGTCATCTCTACCATATATGTGCAAGAGATGGTAATGGCTGGATTTGGACCAGAATTTTACAGTCCCGGGCCTGAGTCATTTATTCATGTTACGGCCTAGGATTGGACCGAAGCCCAACGGCGGCTGTACAAAATGCAAAAGATAGAGCCCCCATGTTGGCTTGTTTTTTTTTTTTTTTTTTTTCCTATCAGAAGATTCCCAACCTTTGGACTTGACGAATCCCTTCAGGCCCAGTGGAAAGCCAGGTAAACACCCATATGGCCCTAAGGTGATAGTACTAGTGAACTCAACGTTCGACTCCTAAAGAAGGGGGAATCAAAGGTCGATACCAAAACCTCTAGCTTCAGAAGAGGGAGGGACCGTGGTCTTAACCACTCAGCCAACCCCTTGGGGCTGAACCCATGTTGGCTTGTTGAGATCTGGGAACCCAATTTAAGCCCCACGCCCAACAAATAGCATTTTAGAAATCGGGGCAATCTGTTAATGGGTTTCACTACATAGTAATCGCAAAAAAATTTTATGGACCAGCCTAGCCAGTAGGGCCCAGCTACCAGCAATTTAAACACCTACCTCTCTGATACTCACCCAAAATTTGACATTGGTCCAAGTTCCATAGGCCTATAACATTGTAAATTTGGCACCAATTAATATGAGTTTATCCTAAAACAAGAATTTGCATTAATTAACGGTCTCCAAAAGAGTACCTTTCATGATTAGATATATGTAGTGATAAAAGAAAGGCCCAAGCCTGGCTTTAAAAAGAAAGGTCCAAGCCCGGCCCAAGCCCGAAAAGGGCCGTAAAAGTCAGGTGCCTGCCCATTTAGTCAATTGGACCGGGCCAGGCTGAAAGGGGCTTTCTACCAATTATTTGGAGAATATATATACTAAATTATGAAGCACTCTCTAGGCGGGCTGGGCTGGGCTCATCTGTGGGCTTTCTATCACTTAATCCAAGCCGGCCCAACTAATATTGGGACCAGTTTATATGTCAAAGCCCAGCCCAAAGCCATATGGGCCTATAGTGGGCCCAATTTGGCCTGACCCATGAACACCCCCCAGATTCCATGATTGTTTTGCTTCCGAGTGAGCTGGCTATCTGTGCATGTGAGCATTCTTGCAATTTATTTTGTATGCATAATATGCATAATCACTAGGACTGTCAATGGTACGGGCCGGGCTTGAGTTTGGGTTGTTCAATTTTGTCCCGAAAATAGGACGGGCTGACCGAGTGTTGTCCAATTCGGGCCTAAATTGAAAGGGCCTATATCAAATCCCGTCCTGTATGGGCCTGGGCTTAGCCCGGTCCTGGACATAAGCAAAACATTCTCTAATTATTCCTCCTGTCACCAGACACCCGGTGTGAACCGGACTTGTGTGAACCGGACTTTAAACCCTACTATTTTCTGGGCTTGGGACCGACAATGCAATGCAATGCAACAAGTAACATGGCGGTATAAAAAACTTTTTTTTTTTAGCCAATGACAGTAGAAAATAAATAGAAATGAATGAATATCCTATAGGCTATATGGGTCAAGTGATGTAGGAACAGTTAAAACCTCTTTTGTTTATTTTTGCCAGTGAAAGTAAAAAATCAGAATATCAATAGAAATGAATGAGAATGAGTATCCTATACGAGTCAAGTTAAAGTAATGTAGAATCAGTTAAAACCTAATTAGTCGTTTTTTATTGTTAGTGAGGGGCACTTTCAGTAATATATAAATAATTATTATTAAATGACTTGGCAGCAGGCCGGGCCAGGCCTGAATGGGCTGGGTTGTTCTGCCCAGTCCCAGTCCCAGTCCCAGTCCCAGTTCCATTTTGGCTGGCCTTTAAAATGTATTGTCCAAGCCTAGCCCACTGGGCTCAATTTTTTTTTTAAAAGCCCTATATTTTCTGGCTTGGGTCAGGTCGGGCCGGGCTTTCTACCCGCTTCAACACGTCCTATTGACAGACCTAATAATCACCAATCATAATCAAGGTTGGAAAATTTGGGATGCAAACTCGACTCATTGGATGCAAAAAAAATTGACTCCAATAAAGTCAATGCGGATCGAAACTCGAGAGAGTCATTTTTTTAAAAATATTTAAAAAACGAATCCATTGCTTAAAAAATATAAAAAATTATTTATTTACACGCATTCATGATAATCAATTCAAATTAATACATTTATATATGCAAGAAAAGCACAACAATTAAGAAAGTAAAAGAAAAAAATATTGCACATTACATAATTTCTTAGTCCAAATATCAAATGTAAAAGATCAAATATAAGTTTCAAATTACATTATGGTCATCATTTTTAAATTATTAACTCCAAACCAAACCTCATGCATAATTACTTATAAATAAGTTTAAATTGTTTAAGATTAGATCTACCTATTAAATGGTTCAGAATGCAAACAACTTATTAAAATAAGATGACTTGGCCGAGTCTCCACTATTCTTGACTCGGTCCTTTGTCAAAATAAAATGACTCAGGAGAGCCAAGAGTCAACTCGAAAAGTTTTCCAACCATACAGAAAACTAAGTTTAACGATGTTTAATTCCTATATTCACATTAACTTTTCCCAAACAGTGTAAGACATTCTATCTGAAATAGTTTTATTCAGGGGCGGACTTAAGAAAATGCATGAATTTCGGAAAATTGTTTTTTCGTGTTAAATTAAAATTCATGTTAAGTGCAGTCACTCTTCTCACACACACACACACACACACACACACACACAAAAGCTAACTTTTCAGTGGTTCCAAGGAAAAGCCTTTTTCAATTGCAAATTTGGTTTTCCCTAGAGTGCGTAAAATCTTGGCCGCGTATTGAACTTTCCCCAGTGCCACAGAAATGTGCGTTAAGCTGATGGACTTGTCTTAGATAAGCTTTGTCCCTGACTACATTCCAACTAAAAATTAGAATGGACAATTACCGTACGGAAGGTGTTAAAAGCTAACAGCAGTCTTAGAAAAGCCGAAAAATGTATATTTACCATAGAACTGTTCGATCTATAGGATATCCCACAATCACTTAAACAGTCCATTTTTTTATTTTTTTTCTCTTGACTGTAGGACCACCAAACCACCATCCAAATCGTTGGATAGCTGTATAAGTGTAAGAACTAATATCGCACCAAATTTAAACCGTTGATCTATTACGGTTATAGAGAAATTTGAAAAAAAGAACCATGGCTTATAATTTGCTCTTATAATTTATAAAACAACGTAACTTTTTTGAAAATTTTTCGATCTTATAATTTATAAAACAACGTAACTTTTTTGAAAATTTTTCGATAATCATAATAGATCAACGGTTCAAATTTCGTATGATATTAGTTTTTACACTCATACAGCTATTCAACAGTTTGGATGGTGGTTTGGTTGTCCCACAATCAAGAAAAAAAAAGAAAAAAACGGACTGTTCAAATCTTCCCGCTTCTGATTGTGGGATATCCTATCTTCCTTAATAGTACTGCTGTAAATATATATTTTTCGACCGAGGCTATAGGTAGCTTTAATACCATCCGTACAGGTTGTGACGTTTTGGTTATTATATATATTATTTAATATTATTATATAATTGATTGTATTTTAATTAAATATGCGATTAGTCTAAGTGGGGACCACGCTAGACTTAGGTTGGTGAGGCTTGTTGGATAGGTATCTTGACCCATAGTTAATCCGGGCCTAGTTTAGTGGGTATAATCCTTCTCTAATCCAAACCCCTATCTATTTAGAATCCAAATTCTATTCCTTTTAGAATTTAAGTTAGACTACAACTCTTATTCTTATTCCCTATTTATACACCACTACACTCTTTTATTTCTCTCTCTTCCAACTTTTCTCTGGAATAGCACTTTGGGCTTTGGCAATAGGAATTCTAGACCGTCTTCCTCAACCGCGGACCACACGCAAGTAACTAACCATAATTTGTAGAATTAATTCTGATGTACCTTAATGATTCGTGTGCATCCTCAACCGCGGACCACACGCAAGTAACTAACCATAATTTGTAGAATTAATTCTGATGTACCTTAATGATTCGTGTGTGGATGCATGTAGAAACCTCTTTTGCCCTTTAATGTTTGATTCCTCTACTTTTCCTTGCATATAGATCATCTTTCTACAGTTTTGTAGACATGGCAGGCCCCTTGTTTCAATTTGGGAACCCTCCCTCTAATACCTTTGGAATCATGAAATCCTATAAAACACTGTGAGGGGATCAGGGAATGCTTTTTGTATCAAAATCCACCCAAAGGAAGCGAAGGACAAATTTGATAGATTTCGGACTTGGAACCATAGGAATTATATCTGTGTTTGGGGACTGTGGGACCCAGATGGGCCCCCGGTGTTAGATTTGATCCGTGGATCCAGAGGAGGACCCATGGACGATCTTAAAGTGGCTAGACCCATAGGCAGTGGACACCCCTGGCCCACCATCCATTAGGTTGATCAGAGAAGGTATGATTTAGGGGAAAAGAATTAGTTTTGGCATCTGATGGTTGTGGGGCCCCGAGGGACGATCGGATCACAGATCTGGTCCGGGCATCCGGCCTTCTAGACCTGGGCGACCATGTTGGTGGGGATGAGTGGGACCATGATTTTAGCAAGCTCAATGTTCCGGGTGAGAAGTTCCGTTTTATTGGTAACGTTCTGTACAGAACGTGCGCTGTTGGGGGAAAGAAGAGATGGAGGGAATTGGTAGTCTATGAGTGCATGGGAAAGGGTGTGGGAATTTGTGTGGATGAGTGAGAGAGAGAGTTGGTAACGTGTAGGATTTTGTGTGTGGATTAGTGAGAGAAAGGATGAGGTGACATGTGGATGAGTGAAAAGGAGAGAATAGTTATGGTAGTGTGTGAGAAGAGTTGAAAGAACCTAGCGTAGGTAGGTCTTTATAATACCACTTTACGCATTGAATTTCTATAAATTCTAATAAAGCCCTGATTATTTTAATTATCTCAAATTAGACCTTTTACTTAATTTGAATGTGGAAAAAAAAAGTTTTAGATGGAAGCCTTGGGTTTTATAAAATTATAATTTAAGATTTGTTATTTCTTATTATCATTTACAAATTAAATTTTAAATTGTATATTTGGTTTTAATATGTTAAAAATTATATTTTTGTACTTTATTAATTGGATCATTGGACTGAATAAATACCGTTCGAGCAAATGGTATCTTACCAACGTGGGTTTTAGTACTTCGTATGACCTCGGGTAAATCCTAATAGATTCGAGCTCAACCCATCTCTATTGGAAAACCCTTAATTGGGTTCATGAACCATTGATTGAGAAGAGGTGCATTGATCTTTTATCTATTAGAGATTCATGTGGTTGTTGGTACGAGACCGTATGTTTGACCTTAGGATTAACTTGTGATTATTCCTTGACCTTCGGGTTTGCATATATGATTATGATTGTTGTTGATTTATTAGCTACATACCTATGTTGATTGGATATGGACCGTGAGGTGGCGTGGCAATCGATTGAGATATTGTGGATGTTTAATTGAATGATTCGATTGGTATTCGATTATGGATTATTGTGTAGCCAGCCCTTCACTTTGACTTAGATTCCTGTGTGAGAGCTTTACAAATCATTAGGTCTATTATACTATGATATGTATATATATATATATATGTATATTGATTGGGTCATATTCGAATGACTGCAGTTGTATTTGGACGGCTGATCACCGATGTGTTACGGACATTGTAATATCTGCATTTCGAACTGGTTTATCTGGCCTAAGATTTCGATTATGAACCAGTTTATGACCGCCGGCCTTCGAACGGATTTTCCCGCTTTATAGTTAGGGCTGACTACCTAAAACAATAGCAGTGCTTCTGTGTGATTATTGTATTGCTCTATTTATGTAGATTGGATTTAGGTTATACGTTCTTTTCGTCATTATGTGGTGTTAATCTCTTATGATCTTTACCTGTCATTACTCACATTGATCTTGTATTTTATTTATAAATTATGCTTTCGTACTTGCTGTTTACTTTATTTATTGATGTATAGGTACCGACCTTTATCCTACTGTGGAGACGGAGGATGGTCAAATGTTTCAAACGTTTGAACCAGTTGACGAACCTGAGTGGAGAGCCGGAGATGGCTACGCAGCCATCTGAGACCGCACAGGAGTGACTTTCCTCGTAGAAACTATTTTATTAGCAATTCTTAATAATGAACATAAATTTAATTAGTTGTTTTATTGAAGTTATTTTGGAAACTTTAAACCTTAAATTTTCAGTAGTTATGTGTTGATTTAATTTTGGATATCGATACCAATTGGTTTAATATTTCCGCAAATAAATTTATTTTGACTCACTACGATTTGCTATGTGGGTCCACTTTTGAAAGCTTATGTTGTATTAAATACAAAAAATTAAATACTTATTTTTATTTTTCACTTTATCCCCTAATTGTATTTTGGGGACGTGACACTCGTAATTGTTGCAAATTAAAATCCCTGCTAAAATTAGTCATAGATGCTGTCCTTTACCAGGATTTTACCAAGAAACTTCGTCGTTTGGACAGTTATGCCATCGTCCCATCAGGTCTCTATCATGCTTTATGTTACGAAGTTTCACAGAAACTTCTTACCAAGTCTAGATCTGCAGAAAATACAAGGTATCTCTTGTAATGGTAGAGACACTGATTCATGGATATTTGAAGTAGAACCAAAGCTATTCTGCCACATCCTATGCTTGGTCTCAGCAGAGAAATAGAATTGGATTTGATGGTTTGTAATTGAAATAGAAAGGTAAGCAACCCCTCATTGCAATTGCTCTTCTGGGCCCACAATTCGGTGATCCACACAAGGAACGGTTAGATCTTTAGTGGGGCACATGCACTATCATATCTCACAAGATTAATGCTCTTCAATGGTCCGGATCACTGAATCCCTGAACCCACAAATGAAACATTAATAGCTCGTGTACTGTTAATGTGGTAATGCCTCGGTCGAGGATAAAGTAATGCAGTGGGGTGCACTGTAATTTCTGTCAAGGCATAGGGTCATTTTTGTGAAGTTTAGCTCTATAAAGCTGCTTTACATGCAAAGTGGTGATCAGAACTTGTACGTGGTGTTGAAGGGAATCCAAGGAGAGGAAAATGGAAATCCAGGAAATCTGCAGCTCTGGAGAAGCATTGCCACTGCTTTCTCTGAATCATGTCTCGTTTCTTTGCAGATCTGTGAAGGAATCAGTGAGGTTTTATGAAGAGGTTTTGGGGTTCGTTCTCATCAAGCGACCTTCCTCTTTCAATTTCAGTGGAGCTTGGTTAGTTCTTTATGCATTCCCCATGAAAGTCTTTTTTTTCACAATTCACATGCCAAGTAGTAGACACATTACATGTACCCACTCTCTTAGATGGGTACTTTTAGAATTTATTGGGACATGTTTGTGCAATGAGCGCCGTTGAATGATTCATGTCTTACGTATTTACGGAAGAGGGGAATTCTGCATTCTTATCACTTTTTTTTTTTCTAAAAATTGAAAATCTTTCTTTTGAATAAAATTATTTTATTTATTTTCTTTTCTATAAGAAAAATAAGTTGCACCAAAGAACCACACTGTAGGCTGTATGTAAAATCAAAATAATTGCTTTCTCTATTGCAATTGTATTGCACCGATCTATCGAAGTAAATGTTTCACTTTACCAAACACCGCAGCTGGTAAGAATGAAAGCTTTTGCTTTCTATTTTTTATGAAAAAGTAAAATTGCTATCATAACAATAATAGCACGAGTACCAATCTAGTGAATATCAGTAGAAATATATTTCAATATTTCCTCTCTGATGGAGTCCACTCTTCAATAATCCCCCTAAGTGAAACCTCCAAAAGCTTAAGGTGATAGTTGAAATGCTCATACAGCTATATTAAGACATGTCAAGCTTATGACAAAGGCTACGTGGAATATAGGACTTCCCCATAGGTCATTGGTAGCTATTATATTATTTTCAAAATACTGGAAAATTGAGAAATACTAGAAAATCATGAAAATAGTGGGATAAAAAATGAAATATTGGAAAAATAAATGAAAGGAGATTTTAATTATTTAAAAGCTAATTCATTTTTTCTGGGTCAATTTTCTAATAACAACCTCAAGAAACCCCCTTATTTGAAAATATTTTGACATATTTCAAAACAATGATTTCAGTGTCTACCAATCACCTTCAAGGATCTGCAATTCTTCTCTGTGATAGATATGGTTATGCATCACAATAGAGCCCTCTACTGTAATCCAAAGCTTCCACATGATCCTTGGACTTAAATGCTAAAGCTTATGATAATATAAAATGTTTCTTTTTCAGGCTATTCAACTATGGAGTTGGGATTCACTTGCTTGAGCAAAGTTCTGTTGAAGAACTCCCTCAAAAATCTAAATCCATCAACCCCAAAGACAATCACATCTCCTTCCAAGTGAGTTATTTAACATTTGAGAATAAAAGATTAGATCTAAACATGTATTATTTCCTTATTATTTGATGATTCTACAGTGCTCTGATGTGGGGTTGGTGAAGAGGAAGCTGGAAGAGATGGGAATGAAATATGTGACTGCTGTGGTCGAGGAGGGCGGAATTAAGGTGGATCAGGTCTTCTTTCATGACCCAGATGGCTACATGATTGAAATCTGCAACTGTGAGAACTCCCTCCTCTTCCTCTGTCTTCTTGTCCTCTTAAACCAGAGAAGAAGAAGAGTGACTGCAAGAAGGATGCATATGGATTCATGGAGACCCAGATGATCGAGACCTTGAACACTTATATGATGACTTTATCCTTTTAAGTTGGCAAAGGGTTATTGTATTGGAAGAGACGCATCTTTCTATGAAGTTCTGGTTGGTATGCATTTGTAGTTCATAATATATCAGCGAGAGATGATGAAGTAGGTATTGTATTTTTCCCTTTTATTTTGGCTAAGGCCTATGAAATGCATTGCTTTCTCTTCTGTTCGTGCCATTTGAACCTAGTTCAAACAACATTGGTTTTTTTTATTTTTTTATTTTTTATCTGAGGGCTCCCAATCCTTTGTACTAGATTAATCCCTTGGGCCTAGAGGGAAGCTCGGTAAACACCTATGTAGCCCCAAGGTGGTGACACTAGTGGACTCGACTTTCGATTCCAGAAAAAGGGGAACCGGGGTCGATACCAAGACCTCTAGCTCCTGAAAAGGGAGGAACCGTGGTCCTGACTACTCGGCCAACCCCTAGTCAACCCCTTTAGATAAAGAGATGACAACAGCTTTGTCTAATCACCAGTGACTTTGATAGGTTATTATAACACGGGCCTAGTGATGATGGCAACTTTGTTAATATTTCTGGTCCATTGTTCTGCATCTTTTCGACCATTGATCTGTGTCTCTAGGGGTTCTTATTGGGAGGGCCTGGCTGCGTCTTAACCCAGCCCCAGCTCGCACTGGGCTGGATTTGGTTGAGCTCTTAGGCATGTGTTGGACCAAAGCCTAATTTTCTAGGTGAATAGTTAGATGGGCCTGGTCTGGGCCTATGTATTCTTAAAGGACCATCATTGCTTGACATATTTTGCAGAAAACACACTGGACATTTTGCACTCTTCTAATGGGCTGGATGTGAGATGTGGGCCTGATTTTCATGTATGTGTGCTGGATCCAACCTTAATATTAGGTTTAATAATTAAAGTGATCATTGATGAATCTAATTGCCCATACTACTAAGAATGAGGTGGAATTTCGACCGATACCTATTCACTGGGAGGCATTGATGTAAATGGCCTGGAGGATCAACCAAAAGTTGGCCCATGAAAGTTAGGCATGTTTGGATGGATGGTGTATTGAAGTAAAGTGAGGAAGAGCCTCCACCTATCATATCATAAGTACGATATCGTTTTCTCGCTAAGTCATGGAAAAAATATCCATTTTCTACACAAAAAGTCAAAAAAAAAACTAATCCAACCACTAAAAATAAAAGACCGTCGTAACTCCATTACATTTTATTCTTTATTGATTTGATGCTTCACCCCACTTTACTTCATTTCACTGTTCATCCAAACAAGTGAGTTTGTTCGGTAAAAATACATATAGAGTGAAATGAAGTGAAGTGAATATTAAAGAGAAAATAAAATATTAGGGGGCCTAGTCATAGTATGACGAAATTTTATTTTTAATATCTTGATAAGAAATTTTTTTGACCTTTTGGGTAAAACGTAGATAGATCTTGGTTTTTTAGTGGCATGAGCAAATTGTTTTTTGACTTTTTTCCTTTAAATTAAGAAAGAAGTTTTGGAAGTTTGTACTTTTAATATGACCTATAATCTTTTTTATTGTCTAGTGAAATAAGGCTTTTTACTTTACTTCACCTTATTTAGTGAAGTGGCCGAACAAGATTGTGCAGGTGCTATAAAGTTTATCTCGCGAGAGCTGTCTGCTTATAGTACCATGTAAACTTGACTCTATGACTCAACTTGGACCATGTCGATCTTGGAGGTGAGGGATACAATAATCTCCATGAGACCTTGGGTGTGCAATATATTAACCTCTATGGACCATCATCACATGATCTACAGCCTTCAACTTTGATAGTTTTAGGAAGACATCATCATTTTTCTAATTTCATTCCAACAACAAATTATAGTTGAACCTCGATAGAGTACCTCTTGTGATTAGATAGTTTCCATTTTCCCATGCAAATAGATTTTAGGGAGAACTTTCAAGCCTTTTGCTTTTCTTCTCTATCCTTTAATGACTGTAGTCACCAAGATGACATTTTTTAAATTCTAATCTTTTGACCTTACATGATTGTCATACTTTCTTGTAGACCTTACAAATGGTTTAGATAATTCTTAAAATAAGAGCAGTATAGCGACATTTGAATGTAATAAAGAATTTTTTTTTGAAATAGTACAAGCCTTTTAACTCATTTTTAAATAATTATATGAAGACTTGAATATTTCAAAAGAGTATAAAAATCCTTCATATTTTTTTCAAGCAAGTCCTCACCATAATAAAGATTTTAAAAATGATAAACATCCCTTATGTCATTTTTTTAAAATTTTCGATAAATCATTTTAGAGAAATAATCAAGTCCAATCCAAATGACCTTGTCCCACTTTAACTACATTTATGCATAAATGGTTTAAAAAAGAAGGAATTTTATATATTCAAATGACTGAAAAACTCATGTCATTAAATATTTATAATCATCAAAATCAAATTAAAAATTGAGTTATATCAGAATTCAGAAAAAGGATCCCCAAGACCAAGTATGACATTCTCCTACTTGATTGAACCACCGAAAGGGAGGCATATAAAGTTATTTTGGGGTTACGGCTTGTTTGGTATCTCTACTCTTTTTTTTATAGATCCATCTAAAATAGAGCCATTAAAAAAAAGAGCCATTTGATAAGCGTTTGGTAGCATGAATCATATAATTTTAAGACTCAAAAGCTCTATTTCTCATCTGCCCACTTTTGGGCATTTGGATTTTAGTTTGCCTCTAAATGTCTAAACTGGATGAATCTTGAAACGAATTGTTCAAACATCTGTCTGATTTAGACATTTAGAGACTTGAGAGATGCCAAACATGCACTAAGTCTAAGATGAAGAAGAGGTTAAGAAAAGACAGAACCTTTCACAAGGGTAGCTTTGTCACTTTTCAAAAAAGTAAAATTTACTGAGATGACTTGATTGAAAGAAATATAGAAAACTTTTATATTTTTTTGAAATACTTAAAATTTCATGTACTTTTTTGAATATGAGTGAAATATTGTATACCTTTTCAAAATCTTCCCTAAAATAAATAAACGTTTGTTGTATATTTATGTCTGAAGTAGTAGGGATGCAGGTACTTAGATTACAAAATCCATGAGCCAAAACTCAGACCCAAGTTATATTCGGGTTATACACAGTGGACCCAAATCAAGAACACGGCCCCTAACCGGGTTCCTGAATTTGACATTCGGGCTTGGTATTTGGTAGGGATGGCAACGGGTTCAGGTAAAGGCTGACTTAAACTAGTTCTCAGCTGAATAAATCCAAAATAATATATCAAGGGAAAACAAATGACACGGGGCATGTCTAACACAACCCGCGACCAATCCAACTCATTCTAAAGTCTGAAAAAAATATCGAAATCCAATTAATACACCATCAAACCCGCACCTGATAGGAGCATATCAGTGCAGGTCCATTTAAACCTGGCCCCATTGCCAACCCTGGTCCCTACCTTGGCTCTTGCATTTATTATTGAGAGATGAATTTGTGGTTGAGGTACTCTAAGTCGCGACAATCACATTACATTCATTTCTCATCGGAACTCTATTCGGTGGTCTGCGAGACCACCCCTATGACACAGACTGTGGTAGGGAACATTTCAACAGTGTCTCATGTTTAACTCAAAAATAAAAAAGAACTGATGGGTCCATACTTCCATCCACCTACTACAATAAGTTGTAATTTGATCTCGGGCTCTGGTAGGCCCAGCCAGCCCACCATGAATTCGATATGCTCACACCTTGTTGACTTATTGGGATGTAATGAAGGGCCCCAAAAGAAAAAAAAAATTTTTTTTTTTAGAAGAACCTCATAAGTTATAGAGAATTTGCCCCCTCAAGGAATTTGATTTTACATTTAAAATTCCTAGTTTCATCAATGGCTGTAATCAGCTGCATTCAGGCAAAAAAAAAAAAAAAAAAAAAAAAGCCTATGGTATACTTGGAGTCAAATCTAATTTTAATAGAACAGATTTGCCTATGAGTTTTTGGATCCTAATCTGAATTTAAGATTGGTTTGGGACCAATTGAAAAGCCAAAAATCAGAAACTAAATCCAACTTTATGGTAAAAGATGGGGTATAAATTTGAGTCTATCAGATTTAATTCAATAAATGGATATGTTGAGTATTTAAGCAGCCTTTTAACAGGACATTACAATTCAAGTCTTCTACTTTTAACTCGAAAGGATAGCTCAGTTGGCTAAGACCACAATTTGTACCCGAAAATCGTAGGTTCAAAACTGCACTATCACAATGGGATTACAGGGAATTTACTCGGCTTCCCACTGGACTTGAAGGGATTATTCCATTCCAAAGAATTGAAATCCTATCATAGCCAAAAAAAAAACTTTTAAATACCTTACAACCTTTAAAATCCTAGGACAAGTCTTCTTTTAATTCATGGCTGCACAATCACTTCCAGGTGCACATCCTGCAATCAAAACCCACAAAGAATCCAAATTGAGATTCAATGCACATGGATCCAAATACCTCCCTCATTAACAAATAGAACTGGCACTTGTTTTAAAAATATAAGACACTTGGAAACTTTCAGACAACCACGCACCGACAGATTCCAAGGCCATGGCCGCCCCACAACTAAGACCATGCCAACCAGTAATTGCCATCGCAGCCAATTCTCTTCAGTAGTCCGCAGACTACTGGAACATTTCTGGTTTTCCACTTTTCTCTTCCAGGACAGTTTCAATTGCAAGGCTCGTGTTATGTCCGGAAAAGCATGGAAACCACTTTCAAGATGAAAAAAAATCTCATAAAAGTAAGCGGCCCTACAGAGAAATTGAAATCACAGGGAGAGAAAGTCAAAGATACTGAGAAAGTAGGGAAAGAGAGAGATAGAGACGGTTTTTCTTCTGTTATTTTCTCCGGTCCCTCTCTCTCTCCCTTTCTCTCCTTCTCTTTCCCTGTTCCTTTCAAATTCCTCCCGCTTTTTCTCCCGCTCATTCCCCCCCTTCCATTTCCTCTTCCTTTCTCTCTGGATCTTGAGAATTCCTTGAAATTTGCATCATGGAATGTAATTCCCAAACAGATCCAAGTCAAAAAACGTAAAACGCAGAAAGCTGTTTATACTTATTAAACTCAGATATCCGAGTTGGAAAGACGAATTCCACGGAAAGATTCCATGCATTTTCCCTTTCCTCCCATTCTTCTTCAAATCCACGTAAGAAAAAAACAACACCATCACATTCCCTTCTCTGAGGAATTCAAGGGTCAGAGAAAGAGAGGAAGAGAAATATTAAAAGATGGAGGAGAGAAGAAGACAGTCTGGAGGTGGGGCCCAGTTGCAGAGAACTCCAACTCCCACCGGCCATCAAAGTACTCATAGAAGCAGAATTACCAAATGCTTATAGTGCAATTGAGAGGGATTAAGCTTAATTACTTTGTCCTTAATCACCAAACGGTCTGTGGCAGTTTGAACTTTTCTCATTTCACATGGTGTGTGATGAATTGAGAGGCAGAGATGGGCGAGGAATTGGCGAATGAGACGATGAATTCGAGCGAGGAGAGAATTCAGGTGTCTGTGAGGCTGAGACCCTTGAATTCGAAGGAGATCGCGAGGAACGATGCGTCTGATTGGGAATGCATCAATGACAACACCATCATCTTCAAGAACAGCCTTCCTGAGAGGTCCATGTTGCCCTCTGCTTATACATTTGGTGAGCATTTCCATTGATCTGTCATGAATTTTGCTTTATCAGTATCTGTGACATTGTTTAAATTGTTGTTATCGCGATCATAAACAAACTGCGATGTTATAAATTGAGGGAATTATTGCATGCCTGGAACAGACTATGATCATAGAAAGGTTTCAAATATAATGAAAGATCTCAATTTTGATCCTTCTTAGGCTGTTTTGGTGTTGTAGATATAAATATTTAGGATAATGAAGCTAATGCAACAGGGTTTCACAGGAGTTTTAATTTGGGTGAAAGTGATAGTGTGTGCTTTTGGTACTAATGGCCAATATTTGAAACAATGACTATTCTTGTATGTGAATTTGTCCACATGTGGTATGATATGAATTTTGACATTATGGCTAAGAAAAATAAAATTATAGCACAATTGTTTTGTTTTTTTACAGGCATATGATCTTCCATTGTCACAAATATCATTATGGAGAAATTATAATCTAGGGAAAATCCCAGCATATATATATTTTTTGAAATTTGGGGTTTTACGGGAAATTGTAGGGCGAAAATCGCAAATCTTAAATTATTTATAATAAAATGAAAAATAATAGATAGATACAAATAAATATAAATTTCTGGTGAAAAAATATTTTTTTTATAGGTTTTATCATTTTTGCCATGCAAAACATAAATCAAAATATTGCCCTTGTTTTGTCAGTGCCTGCTTCATCCTTCAAAATTTAGGTGGAGTCAGAAGGATTTTTGAAATGATTTTCTTTGTCACAACATGTGAATTTCTTTCATTTTTTATATACAAAATTCAAGATGCAGTCCTTTTCTATTATATTGCTTTGAGTCGAAAAAACCCGAGATGTTGTAGATTGAATCAAGCTCAATTTATGAAAGGCTTGACTCCTAACATGGGTTTAACACATAGCAATTATAACCGTAAAAGTTCACAGGATGAACAATCATATCTGGTAAAGTGGTGCTTGTTGCATGGATTTCCAAGATGAAAATTGTCAGAAATCATTGAGTTTAAAGTCAAGGGATGAAAACTAGAAGATTTGGTTCATCAAATCAGTGAGATCATTTGGTTAAACTCAGTCCGCATTTGGGCTCACAATTTAGATCATCTGTAACTGCATTGAATTGTTCAGGAAGTTTTCTCTGAGGAAGGTATGCATTGGCTTTTGATCAAATTTAAATCATGTTTGAGACTCTGGGAATAGAATTAGGCCACTTGTCTCGTAGTTAATGGGAATTGAGATATGATTGGGTGAGTTCATAGCACTTGGAAATTGACAGATCCAGTCTGTTCGAAAGTAACAAGCAAAAACATAGTAGTTAGTGGAATTTGAAATTGGGAGAATGTAGGTGTGCCTTGTTTCTTCAATAATTTTATATGGTTTGCTTCTCAGAGAAATCTAGAAAACCAATTTTGCTGATTCTTATTTCTCTTTTATCCCATGTCTGAGTTATAGACCGGGTATTTCGTTATGAGTGCTCAACAAAACAAGTGTATGAGGAAGCCGCTAAGGAGGTTGCTCTTTCAGTCCTCAGTGGTATCAACTGTGAGTACAGCGTCTCTCCTTCTTTAGATGAGGAACTTTGGATGGGAATCCTATAGCTTGAAATTTATTCGCAAATGAACTAAAAAAAAATTGTTTCTTTAGCTAGCATTTTTGCTTATGGGCAAACAAGCAGTGGAAAGACATTCACCATGACTGGAATAACGGAGTATACTTTAGAAGACATATTCGACTATATACAAAAGGTAACTAACATTCATTTAAAACCAGTTTTAGATTAGATTCTGTTTAAAACCTTTGCTTCCTATGTTCTTGCAGCATGAGGAAAGAGCATTCGTAATGAAGTTTTCAGCAATAGAGATATACAATGAAGCTGTCAGGGATCTACTCAGTGTTGATGCTTCTCCACTTAGGCTCCTTGATGATCCAGAGGTAAATACTATCTTGGACACATGTTTTTGTCTGAGTATGTCATGTTTTTAATGGTACCTGGTGTCAATAGAGAGGGACTACTGTGGAGAGACTTACAGAGGAAAGTGTGAGAGATTGGGACCATTTGAAAGAGCTCCTTTCCATATGTGAAGGTGAACACATCTCTATGAAAAAGATGCATTTAATTGATTCAATTACAAAACCATCATCTTTATCTGTGTTGCTGCATCATTTCAGCCCAAAGGCAGATAGGGGAAACTTGTTTGAATGAAACAAGCTCCAGGTCTCATCAAATCCTCAGACTGGTTAGCACCATTTCGATTACCTTAGTTACTTCTGATGAAGATTTGATTGTGTTATTATAAAATGGTTTGTCATTTTCCATTTGATGATGATTGCAGACAATTGAAAGTTCTTCTCGTGAATTTTTGGGCAGGGAAAACTCAAGTACCCTTACTGCAAGTGTGGTATGGGATAAATTATCATTGAATGTCTTTCATAAGTAATGTTTTTAGTTAATCTTATCAAATGGGAGATTAGTAGTAAGTTAAATTCATTCTGGGTGCAGAATTTTGTTGATCATGTCTTTCGTAAGTAATGTTTTTAGTTAATCTTATCAAATAGGAGATTAGTAGTAAGTTAAATTCATTCTGGGTGCAGAATTTTGTTGATCTGGCAGGAAGTGAGCGTGCATCTCAGACATTATCAGCAGGGGCAAGATTGAAAGAAGGTTGTCATATAAATCGCAGTTTGCTCACCCTAGGAACTGTTATTCGCAAGTTAAGGTTGTGAAGCTTTTCCTTTCTTTCTCATTTCTACTACTCAGCTCTTAAGTAGTGTATTAGAAAATAGTTTTATTGTTAATACAGTAGGTTGTCATATAAAATGTTTATCTTGATTTATTGCACTACATATCACATTGTAATGAAGAGTCAGATTGCCTATCTAATCTGCCTAAAAAATTAAGAGACCAGACTATGTAGAACTTAAGAGATCTGTGTGAAGCTTAATGTGTTTCTTTTATCAGATACCTCTTTTTGGTATTTTGTTGTCTTTGCCTTCTCTTTTTCCTTTTATGAGAATCTAATTGTTTGTTGAAAGGTAAAAACTGGAATGCCTTTCTACTCTACCTTGAAATAAATTTTTATTATTTATACTGATGCAGCAAGGGAAGAAATGGGCACGTCCCATATAGAGATTCAAAGCTAACACGGATACTGCAATCATCTTTAGGCGGCAATGCAAAAACAGCCATCATTTGTACAATGAGCCCTGCTCGAAGCCATATTGAGCAGTCAAGAAATACCTTATCATTTGCAACTTGTGCCAAGGAAGTGGCTACAAGTGCAAAGGTGAATGTAGTCATGTCAGATAAGGCATTAGTGAAGCAATTGCAAAGAGAATTGGGTAGACTAGAGAGTGAATTGAGAGGTCTGAGACCAACTTCAGTCACATCTCATTCTGAGGAGCTATTGAAGGAGAAAGATGTTCAGATTCAAATGGTCAGTCATATTACCTCCTACATACTTGGTTGTTACTAAAAATGCAAAGAAGGTATCTTTGGACACCTGCTTTTGGCATGCCATACAAACTTACATACCCTAATAAGTGTATGACATAGCACATCCCGCAATTTTTTTTAATCACTTCTACATTTTCTCTTTCAGTGGTTTGTCTGCGCGTGATATCATTCTAGATCCCAAACTCTCCACCCAAGTGCTTTGGCTATTGTGCACTGGAATTTGTGCAGCCAATACTGGATGTACATGCATATTTGCCTTTAAATTGAATGCATTCAGTCTAGGACTGTAGATTGCACGGACTTTGTACACCGAAATAGGGGTGCTCATGGCCCAGGCAATCCAGAGAACAACCTGAACCAAGCCTACATTGGGCTGGATTTGAGCTCTATCTCTAGTCTTTTGGCTGTACATTGGCCTAGTTTTCTGGCACGATTATTAGATGGGATGGGTGTGGGCCTATATATGCTTAATGACCCGGCCTGGCCCGGCATATTCAAGACAAAGGTATGTTTGTATATTGCAAATGTCCTGGTCCTGGGCCTTGAGTTCAGACCCGTGGCCTGGATGCTGGCCTAAATATTAGGCCCAATAACTAAATGACCGAGCCTGGACAAGCTTTGGACCAGCCTGACCCAAGTCGCGATCACCCATATAGTGACATCTGTAAAAATCAATGTAGATTGCTCATTATTCAGATAGTGGAATGGATAAAACATGGATGATCTTTGCCTATTTATGCAGATGGAAAAAGAAATGGAAGAGCTAGTTCAACAACGAGATCTTGCTCAATCTCGGCTTGAGGGTTTGCTTCAAATGCTTGGAGATAATCAAGCTTCAAGACACTGGGTATTCACTATTCAGTAGTACTACTTCAAGACCTGCAATTAAATACTGATGGTCACTGTTCCTTAACTTTTATTCTTGCTCCTTTTCTCTCTTCAGGCAGAGTTTAGCCACCCTCCTAGAGCTCATTCACCTAGTTTTTGTGAGGATGAATTTTCGTTATCTGATTCATCAGGCACTGCTGATAGAAGTTCATATTATGGCCTCTCAAACTTCAATACAGATCAGCAGTCCAAAGAGTACTGTGGCACCCATTGTGATGAACACTTCCTAGAGATCTCTGAAATACCAGGAAACCAATCCATTTCTGGCTGTACCTCTCCATGCCACTCAATTAGTAGTCCCAGATTCGTTGCCTCAGTTTCTCAGCAAAGTGAGAAGGAAACATCTTATGTCAGAAATGATGATTTTGAGGACGTTTGCAAGGAAGTTCAATGCATTGAGATCGAGGAGTCAAAAATGGCCAGAAATGAAGAAGCCTGTGCCTTATTCCCTGAAGGGAATAAAAGTCCGCTGCCTCCTAGTGTAAGTCACAATGTGCATGCAACTGATCAGGAAATGGTATCCATAGAAAATGAAGATAGAGAGTTGAAAATAGACTCGAAAAATGTTTTTGAGGACCAAAAAACTGAGGATGTGGAAAAAAACATCAACAATCTCAAGCCATGCTCTGATGAATCATCTCCATGGGTAATGTCAGAAGATTCATCGATCTCTGAAAACTTGTGCTTAAATAGAAGCAGAAGCTGCAGAGGAACTCTCATGACTGGACCATCTTCTCCTGGGTTACAGGAAGCAGAACCAAATGAGAATATGCCACCAACTTCTTATAATGAGGACTTTTCTCAGACTTCTGAACACAGTGCATCTAGTGACATGCCAAAAACACGGCATATCAAGACTGCATCTGAGATGAAGATTACAAGCATCAACAATTTTGTTGAGGGAATGAAGGAGATGGCAAAACTTCAGAATCAAGAAAAACTTGTTGATGACCTGGTGAGAATTTGTTACTTGATTACTTTTCATCATCTGCAATATCAGCTACTTCTTAGAATAGTTACTGTCTCCTTTTCTTCCCCCGCATTCCCTTTATTGCTGTTAAAGTTTGTAGCCCTATATCAGCACAATCTTTAGCATTTGAACTTGAAAAGATTCAACTGAGACTCTAGATTGTATTTCTTATCATATAAATCTAGCCAAATGAATACTTTTGACTAAGCTTACAGGATTTGAGCATAAACTATTTAGTTTATTCAACAATCTTTTATAGTGGCATCCAAGGATATTTGAAACCGTGAGAGAAATGATTCAATGATTGAAACAGTATGGTAACTTCCCATGCTGTCGGGGGAAGATTTGCACCTGTGGGGCTGAATTCCCATCAATGTAAACCCTTGGACTTATTTGTGGGAGGCCCAAATATCACTCTGCGTGGTTTCACTGGCAGTAATCAATTTCTCAATGTGATAGAAGTTGACAATGAATGACAAAGCTGCCAGGAATTTCAAATAATTTGTAAATAAAGAAACATAGCTCTTAAAATGATAAAATATTGGAACGAAGTTGGATGGAGAGTTGAGCAAATCCTCTTGGCAATTCGTAGGTTACCAAATTTAATTTCTGTGACAACATGAGAAGAAATACAACATCTTTTCATTGCAAGATATTCAGAAGAACCTTTTGTTTTATATAAATCACCACTGTGCTCAAGTGACGTTTTGATTTTGACAGGAAGTCAAATGAACATTCATAAAACCTGGCAAGCTATTAGATTTTAGGCTAATCACCTATTCAATCAATTCAGATGTATCACAATGTATGCAACTAAAATGAAGGAAAATTTTTGGCTGATCTGGTTAATTATTGGTTACATTCAAGAAAGCTCTTTCTTTTATTTTTTTCCTTCGTTCTTTCTTTCTCTCTTTCTTTATTTCTTTTTATTTTGCTGTGTGTTTATGATTATGAATTACTTATTGTTGCTCTTTTTTTTTATCGACATTGAATATATATATCTTTGGTGAATTAAGGAGGCAAAACCAAAGGTCAATGAAGACTTTGTAACTGAAAAGACAAACAAGGATGTAGGCTTGGATCCGATGCAAACTCCTTCACAATCTCCATCACATTGGCCCCTAGAATTTGAAAGGCAACAAAGAGAGATAATTGCTCTCTGGAATGCTTGCAATGTTTCCCTGGTCCATAGAACATACTTTTTCCTGCTCTTCAAAGGCGATCCTGCGGATTCAATCTACATGGAAGTAGAGTTGAGGAGGTTGTCATTTCTGAAGAACATGTTATCTCAGGAGGAGAAGCTTCGAAAACCAGCAGTGGAAGATGGTCATATCATCACAAATGCTTCAAGGTACTGTATTATTCACATCGGCTATACATTTTCTTTCTTCCATCAGGAAAAGATAACCAGGCTTTATACATAATTTAAGTATATGCCACCTCAATGATGACTGTATCTGCTATTGACTCATGAGTTTATACATCATATGTTTTCATAGTTCTCCTGCAGAGAAGAAATTCTATTCAATGGTGTCTGACAAAAAAATTAAAATGCAGTAGTATGAAGTCTCTCCGGCGTGAGAGGGAGTTGCTGAGCAAGCAAATGCAGAAGAGTTTCTCAGAAAAGGAAAGAGAGAGCCTTTACCAGAAATGGGGTATCGGGTTGGAGACGAAGCAGAGGAAGCTACAGCTTGCCCGCCGCCTGTGGACTGAGACAACAGACATGGACCATATCAGAGAGAGTGCGGCCATTGTTGCAAAGCTGATTGGTTTTTTAGATCAAGGGCAGGCTATCAAGGAGATGTTCAGCCTCAGCTTCACACCACAATTAGCTAGAGGAAAATCCTTCAGTTGGAAAAGTAGCAAGTCCCACTTTGGTACAGCTTACCGCTAGGATATAGGCTATAATTTTTCACATGATAGAGAAATTGGTGTCGTGTTGGAAGAGACAGTGAGAGAACTCTACCTGGCTTGGCTCTTGTACCATGAAGTCAACTAATTAAACTGTTCTTTCTAATTTGTTGTGATTCTTCTGACCCTGAATTGCAGAGATTTGTAAATTTACTCATGGGGCTGTCAAAAGTGAGAGTTGGACCTGGGTTTTGAATTAATTGGACTGGCTTTTTGTACCAGGCCTCTTCAGGCTTAATGATGCCCAGGCCTGGGCAATTATAGGGATGACTATGAATTGAGCCAGTTTGTTAGTCGGCTCGGCTCGGCTCGTTTGATTTTTGTATTATATATTTTGCATGTAATCACACATATTTTTATTATATAATATGTAATATTATATTTCAAGTGGGCATGAGCATGATAAAGGTAGTTATAATATTATATAATTTTTACATATAATACACATTTATTAAGTAGTATTGGAAACAAAAATGGAAATGAGTGGTCATCTGGGGCTTGAGCTGGGCTTGACTTTAGCAGACCTTGGACAATTGATTAGGGCTTGGCTCATCTACATCCCTATGTACTCTATTGCTATTTGCTAGCTCTCTGCAACTTTTCATAACATTGATTATTAGATGTAACCCAGTCTTTTATAATCAAATCACCAGATTACATATGGATCAGGATTGAAACCTAAACCCATTGCAATGGCTTGAATTCTAAGAACTAAAACTTGGCAGCAGTTGTAAATTAAAAAGAATGGTTGTACCAGCACACGAGCTTAAAAATTATATCATTCTACCCCAAGCCAACAGGAATCATTGACATGAGAACCACAATTCAAGTAACATTCACCTGTTTGGCTGTTCATGCATCATGTAATGTAATGTAACCTTGTAAACCTTGGGAGAGTGAAAACGAGCTAGGGCCATCAGAGCAAGAGCAATGTCTGAATGGGGGTGTTCTGGAAAATCAAAAGAAGAGAGAATTTTAGAGCATACAAGTAGAAAAAACATCAAACAGTTATTTTCAGTTATACTCATTGGCTGAATTCTTATATCATACTCTCTCCTGCACCCATTCAACTTGCTGATTTTCATATCTAAATTTCATTTGTACAATGTGACGATTCCGCAATAGAGAGAAAAATTATTCTTATTTTTCATGCAAATCTATATTTTCATAGTAGTTTCGTGGTAGCTTCTAAGTCATCTTGCTCATCGTCAGATCTAAATTGCATTTGTACATTGAGAGAATTCGCAGCTGTGAGAACGTTGGTTGCCGTTGCCCGTCGATCACTCTGAGGACCCTGGAGAAAAAAAGGAGTAGAAAAGAGGCTTTTATTTCAATAAGGGCATGTTTGGATGTATGGTGAATTGAAGTATCAAATCAAGAAAGAATAAAAATATAAGGTGTTATGATGGTGTTTTGTATTTAGTTATTTGGTATGAAATTTTTTTTACTTTTGTATAAAAAAGTAGAGTTTTTTTTTTTTGTCTTTTAGTAGAGAAAGGAAGTTAGTTTTTCAACTTTTTTTTGAAAAATTTTAAAGGAATTTTGAAATTGCGTACTTTTGATATCACCCTTATCATTTTTTGTCTGGATTCACTTTACTTTACCTCAACTAGTTAATTGCTAAACACGTCCGTCAATTTATATATTTTAAAAAATTGAGGAATAAAGTTACTGAAAAATATTTTAAATGGTAAGTTAATAATTTAAAAAAAAAAATTTAACTTGTGTACTTTCTTGAAACTAGACAAAAAGCTGACGTCCTTATTTGAAATTTTTCCCAAAAGAACCCAAAATCCCTCACACCTCCACTACCATCATCACATCAGAAGGAAGAGAAGGCAGTGGAAGAAGGAAGGAAAAATGAGCGCAGTAGTAGCAGGAGCTTCATATGCAGCTCGAAGGGCAGCGCAGAAGGAGCGAGTGAGAATCCTCTACCGCAAAGCCCTCAAGGACACTCTCAACTGGGCTGTTCACAGGCATCTCTTCTACCGAGATGTATCATTCATTCTTTCCATCTATCTATCTATCTGTTTATCATCATCATCCATGCACAATTCGATTGCAATCTCTGTTGTGTTTAGGGTTTTCATTCACTTTCTTATCTCCCAACAAGTACACTTTCTCAATCTTGCATTAATTCTTCATTTCTATCTTTCTGTTCACACAGGCATCCGATCTTCGAGAAAGATTTGAAGCCAACAAACATGTGGTATGTTTACAATTTCTCGCTATTCGTCTGTTCCTTAAATTTGTGTGAAGATGTTTTATTTTCAACGCGTAAAGAAACTTGTACTTGTGTGTGTGGAGGATGGTGTTTTTTTTTTGGGTTGGGGGTGTATATGTTAAAAGAGGGATCTTGGAATGTATATTGTTTTATGTCACAGATCTATATCCAATTTGTGAAGTTGATGGTGATTGCTTTGTTTCTTCCTCTGTAACTTTCAGCTTTCTGAAGATTTTCTTTCCAGTATTTCTTGAATCATCTCGTTTTGGTTTCGTTTACAGGAAGATGCCAATACTATCGATATATTGATTGAGGAAGCTGAGCAACTTATAATAAGTGGCGTCACCCAGATCCTTACATAGGTAATTTCATCCTGGAGCTGACTTGTTTGCATTTTAGCTCTTCCATGGTATTTTGATATTGCTGCCTGTACTTATGTACATTTAGTCTCCTTGAGTCTCCATCGTTGTAGCTTATGTACTTTTAGTCTACTCTTTGCGAACAATTCTAATTTCTCCCAAAAGAATTGAAGGATGATTTTTTTTTTTCGCATCTTCTTTAAATTTTAACTTCCCAATGACACTTGAATCGATTCAAATCAATACTTGGGAAATTAGTAGAAAAACTTGAGCATGATTGACATAGGCCATTCCTGAATCAGATGCATATTTTCAGGCAGTTCAGTGAAGTTAGTGAAGATGACTTGATTTCCCTCACTTGAGAATTTGTGTACTTTCTTATTACTTATTTCTTGTTTTTTTAGTCGGTTCATATATGTGACGAAGATGGGGACTGATCTTACATGGAGAAAAGGTGCTTTTTACCTTCCTTTGTCATCCCTGACCCAGGTCTGGACCAGAATTGGTGTAAATGCTGAAATTTGACTTAATGTTAGCCTGTTAGAATTCTAACTTCTAACCATCCTAACAATTGGTGGGTTGTGGCTCCTATGGTTTGTCTTGTTTCCACAGTGAGTAGGTGATCCTTTAATTTATTTTTCTGAACAGTTTACGTATGGTATTAGGTCTGCAGCTTCAGCATGCCAGATTACTAGTATGTGGCTGAGTGTTAGTGACTTAGAGGATCTGTTTGCGTTGTAGGTGTTTTTTTTTTTTTTTTTTTTTTTTTTTTTCCGACTAGGAACTATTTTAAATTCACACTCATTGAGCCCTATCAATATTATTTATTTATTTCGACATGGTAACTGATTATTAGTCGGTGGTGGCTCCCTTTTTGGTTTTTCTGGTTTCCACGGTGATTAGGTGATCATCTATTTATACATTTCTATTTTACCCATGGTATTATGTCTGTGGTATTGGCGTGCTATGTAAATAATGCATGGCTGGGTGTTAGTGACTTAAAATGGGTTCTTTTTGGGTTCTATTCAGGTTGTAGATTTTTTTTTTCTTTGCTTAAAACACATTTAAACTTATCCATATTGATTTATTTACTTATTTTGAAATGGTAACTGTTTATCTTATACATATTTGTACAAACTCTTTTATGGGTAATTCAGATAAAAACTTGCTGAATCTTGAAATACTTGCATTGCACTTATGGTGAATAAGTGTCAACTGCCCAGATGCTGCCAACACACTCATGGTCGAGCGGTGCCGGCACCTTAGTCTCACACACATGCCTAGGGATCGATCCTTGGGGTCTCAAGTGAAAGTATCACTCCTAGGGCAGTGGTCCAATGTAGCAAAAATAAAAAAATAAAAAAATACCAATTTGCTTTATATATTCTATAAGAAGTGTTGCCTGTGGTTTTTTTTTTTTTTACCCTTTTAAGCTAAAATGTGAATTTATTGATTGAAAAGGAACACTAAAAAATTTCTTGAGTGCATACTTTAATGAAAAACTTCATATAATTAGGAGTGCTTTGTTGAACCAGTGCCTCCTTATCAAGTTGTTCACCTTTTTTTTTATGGCATATTTTTAAGGAGGGCAAACTCCAGGCTGATTTTTTAGCTAACGATTGCAATTCCTTCTTTGTTATTTATTATGTGATGCTTTGCGCTGTTTGTATGTTTACCAATAAAACATGATTAAAAAATGAGGATCAATTTTTTTTTTCCATCATGTTCAAAAGGAACCTATGTATTGTATGATTTGCAGCTTTATAGTGAACATTTTCCCATAGGGTGATTGCGATTATGTATCCGGTCTGATACTTTATTTCTAAATGAGCAGTTCCTTGGGCTCCTGGCGGCTCAAAGTTTTCACGAAATCCAAAGCCACCTGAAGGGGTAAGGTTATCTATGTTACCATTTATTACATTATTGGACATCATCTAGGCTTATAGTTCTCTGAAATCACCCTTTCATGCCTTCTAAAGGTGGGGCTTCCACACACATATTAAGAAGGTTGTGTCAGGCAGATGGATAACCAGCGTATAACTTTTGTCACAATCCAAACATGAATTCTAAGAAAACGTCATTTCATGTTCATGGTAGGGCATTCCCTGCTATAAATGGCACACTACACTGCACCCGATTATGATGAAAGTGTGCAAGGGTTTCGTGATTATGATAGGGCATCCCCCCTATAATTAACACACTGTAGGCGTTCAGTTATAGTGGAAGGAAGGAAAGGGTTTTTGCATCAATCTGAACGAGTATGGGTAAAGATCTAGTCCCAAAGAAGAGGAGGATTCAACTTATTATTTAAAATCTATTAACTTTGATGGCCAAGAGCACGGAATTAGTTGATACAATGAAAAGAAGAAAGCCCCAACTGGGCCCCTAGAGGCAAGGAATTGTGGAGATTGTCTTTTCTGGCAGTCCTATGGAAGGAATTCCCGATGTTTGGAGAGGGTTTTAACCAGTCAAAGACATTTGGTGGAGAAAACTAAGTTTCTAGTCGCTCTGTAGGTGTCTATCAATCCGTTATTCAAATATTTCTCCATAGATGTAACCATTCAAAAAATATATATATCTATATATATATATATATATAGGGAGATGCCTATATAGGGAGATGCTTCTATGAGATATATCTTTCAGCTTATATGAGAGATAGGGTGGGGGCCCTCACATCCATATCCAATGCCAACAACTTAAATGTGAGGGCCCCCACCCCTATCTCTCATATAAGGTGAGAGATATCTCTTATAGGAGCATCTCCCATATATATATATATATATTTCTCCATAGATCAAATTATGCACCATTGGAAGGAGCTTGCTTTTTCTTGTGTTGAGTCCTTGTAGATATGTCTGAGGAATTTCTTTCTTTTTGTTATGTCCTTCTTGTACTTCTGTTTGAGCAAGTCAATATTATTCTCTTGTACTGTTTGCTCCTTTAATGAAAGTAACAATTTCAAAAAACAAGGAAAAGAAGAAGAGTTAATGTAGCATGTCTACTAAAAACAAAGTGGAAATGGAATAAACCTAAGGAGTTCACCAATGGCTTCAAACTCTACTATAAAGGAAAGAACAATGCCAAAAATGGCGTACGTATAGTAGTAGATTAGGATTTGGAAAAAAAGATTGTGGAGATAACAAGGTTGGGTGATAGGCTTATTATAGCAATTAAACTAGTGTTACAGGAAAGCTATAATATATACGATTAGTGCCTATGCACTGCAAGCATGATTAAGCGAAAGTGTTAAAGAGACAATTTTAGGAGGAAATGTATAGCCAGATGCTCAGATCATCCAGCCCTTTGCCTGTCATTAGGATTCTCCAAACTGCCTCTACCTCCCATTCCCTCCAACTGATGAATGTTTGTCTGTCATTTATTTGTT
This sequence comes from Camphora micrantha, assembly GCA_003546025.1. Lineage (NCBI taxonomy): Eukaryota > Viridiplantae > Streptophyta > Magnoliopsida > Laurales > Lauraceae > Camphora > Camphora micrantha. The sequence continues at coordinate 2,905,793 of QPKB01000004.1, read as the reverse complement.
GTAGGATGGTTTTCTTTTTCTTTCACTGCATTGGGCTTTTTTTTTTTTTTTTTTATCCTTTCTAGGTTTGAACAATGGTAGGGAAGTGTTACTCTGGCATCGATTCCAAGTTTTGCTAGTGATGCTAAGTTGCCATGCCACTGAAGCATCAGTGGTTCGGCACTGCATTGGGCATTTCAAACGTTGTAGATGGCAAAAGAAATTGCAGTGTCCTTTCTTCATTGAAAGATGTGTCCAGAGATTTCACACCTGTAAAAAGTGCCAAGCGGACAAGTGTTTGGCTTGCTACGTCAAAAATAAACTCGTCTATGTGCATCCAAGTCAGAAAAAAAAAAAAAAAAAAACCAGCTGCTATGTCTTTTTTTCTTGTATCGGGTCAAGCTTTTAAAAAAATAATTTAACGATTGCAGTTGCCATAATTATTGTTTGCACTTTTTTAAGATAATCATTTCTGTTTAATATGAAGCAAAACAGGCTAGTCCTTATTTTTATAATTTTTCGATTGATCGTTATTGAACAGAATTAGAACTTTTGAGTTGGTGATTTGCTCTATATTGTCTATGCAGATTGAGATAGTCTATGACTATGGTCGAGTAGACAATGACTGAAACCAGCTACCAATTGTTTGCATCAATAAAGCCAAAACGGTATGATTGAAGACATGCTGCCCTTATTATAGTGCCCTTTGAGTTATGAGTGTTTTTTTTTTTTTTTTCTTACTACAGTAACCAGTAGATTTTGTTAGAAAAAGAAAGACAGAACGAGATGTCTTTCGATTTATGTAAGCAACAACAGTGTTGGCTACTATGCTGCTGGCCTATCCATAGAATCTGGCTGGACCAGCACAGTGAGCACAAAATTCTTTGATTAGTTCATTTTATTTTTATTTTTATTTTGTATGCTTTATGCATTAAAGTGGTACCTAATTTAGTGACTTGTTTTCAAAAATAAAAAAAAATAGTGACATGGCCTTCTTATGTTTTATATGTACAAATGGCTTTACTAAAGGAGATTGGATGATGTTGTCAAAACACATCAAAGGGCAGGTTTCATCTCCTGAGATCTGATCTGATGATTACATGGAAAAAGTTTCAGTTAATGGATTACTACTTTTTTTTATTATTATTATTCTTCTTCTTTGTACTGATAGGATTATTTACCTTTATCAGTTGAATATATTAGCTTATTTGGTGACAAGAGTCAAGATGTATCCCCAATCGTTGACTATTTAGACTGTCTTCCTACTGATGCAACAATACGTTGTGTGCAGGAAATCCAGGCTGAACTGAACTGAACTGAACTGACGCGTCTCAACCTGTTGGATGATGATGTGCTGCTGCATATTTGGTGTTGGGACCACATTTTGACCTTCTTCTATCTGGTTTTTGCAATACCTTTGGACTTTTATAAATGAATAGATAATCCTACTTAACAAGAAATTTTTCCTTTCTTTGTGAGTTTGCGTTGGGTTTATTTATAATCACATTCGAAACTAATTTATCTATTCCCATGACAGCATACATCCTAATCTGACATCTATGTCGATGCTAATAACTAGTTGGTTTTGTATAAAGTCCCATTTTACCTTACGGTTGTTCTCGTGAATGGGACAAATTAACGTCGGCTTTCAACTTTTCATGCAAAATTTGTGTTCGACTAGATGAAATTGCTTCAAATTATTGTCACTTCTAAATTGTTAAATCACGATATATTGCTAATTTTATACTTTTGAAGTGATTTAAAATCAGTTATATGAAGTTATGAGCGTTGAGTCAAGCACTCAACGTTCAACAACATTAAAACATCATTATATTTGATATAGGAATGATACAACTTAAAAGGGACCCGATCGTGTCAGGATAGTCCGTATGGTCTTACCGTGCGGACCATCAAGTGGGGCCTATCATGGGACTCCATTGATCATCGGATGAAGAGGGATCAAATTTTAAGTCAATCCAATACCTCTAACCCCTTCATCCATGGCCACAAGTTTATAGACTTTATATCAAACAATAAAAATTGACTCTCAATCCAACGATCCACTCCATTTTAATCCATGGGATTCGGTGACCATAGGAGGGTTGTGTAAGTGTGGTCCTTCCAGGGGTCATAAAGTGGGCCCCACTAGGCGTTTCTGTACGGACAGTCTCATACGACTGATTCCCAACTAATAAAAACCAGTACCAAAATTTAATAAAACTCTGGTTCAGATCATCACTTCTACCTATAATCTGAGAGTTTAGATTCAAGAAATCTATTTTTCTTTCAACTCAATTCAACTCTACTCTACTCGTGGCCAAGCCCATTGAGTGGTACAATCTGACTGACTAGATTGAATCCACTGTGAGAGCTCGTACCTAGTGCTTTTCAGCGATCAGATATCAATCGATCCATATGTGATTAACATAAACCCAGAGTAGAGTATCAGAGAGAGCTCTCTTACCTCGTACTTAGAAAAGAACACAGAGATAACACATTTCTGAGTTAGTTTAATTTAACCGTTCAAGAAAATCTAACTTACATCTGCAAAATACAGCTCAGAGATTCACCAACTCGGTAACCTTTATTCTCAAAGACATCCCACTCCTACATGCAGCTCACCGCAACAAATCATTTTTAGGATGGAAACAAGCTTTCAAAGCGTAGGAGAAAATCAAGAGTGGCAACAGCTCCACTACTTTTCGCCTAGTCCGCTCTTGATTGGCCTGCTCGTGAAGAAAGAATGATGCCGACAATAAGGCCGTACAAGGCAAGCGCTTCAGCAAAGATGAGGATAAGGATCATTCCAACAAAGAGTTTGGGCTGCTGGGCATTTGCTCTGCAAGATGAAGTCCAACCATTAGAACCATCATTTCAATGAAAACAGCAAAATCTGAAAAATATGCAACCCACAACCAAAAACTATATCCCTGCACCAAAGTGATCATATCATGCATACGAAGAGTTCTCTTTCATACGCCAAATGCTTATTAATGCAAAGAAAAGGGAATATTTGTGACTGAAAATCTGACATCATATGCCCTTCCCCTTCCACAACTGCTATAGTTATTTTACCCATCAAAGAAATATCGATCGATCGCCACAACACATTGAACTCCTAAGCCTCCATCTATGATTGCTTTTGCACAAACCTGCTTAGCCAAATGAGACATCAAGAATTTCTCTCTCCATATATATTATTTACCTCACCTTCCTTTCCAAAGAAAACCACATCGAAATATGTTCAATTCATCTAAAAATACTCATTGGACATTGAATCAAAGATATGTAAATGGGTAACCTCACCACACAAAATCTTCCAAAATAATACTGCCACTATGGGAGCGTTTGAAAACCAAAGTTTTAATTTTTTAGTTCAGGTTTAAGAGCTTATTTACATTTTCTGATATTAGGTTCTAAATAGAAGTTCTAATTGAATTAGAAGTTGAGAAAATGCCTGTAAATAAATAATCTCCGCATTGCCCTTTTTCAATAAGAGGATATTCCACTTTGGGGCGATCCGTGATTTACATATGAAATGAACAAAAATGCACATGATAAAAATAATAAAATTTTTATATATAATGAAGTCATATGATTTTACCTCTTTTTGTCGGTTGTCTTCAATATCTTAATTATATTGTCAATTGTATGTTTAGAACAAAATGATAAAACAAATTCAAAAGTTTAGTCAACTACTTATATTAGCAAATGAAAAATAATCTAACTTATCCAAATAAAGCACAAAATGTAGTTGAACTCTACCAAAGTTTAAAATGTACTCCATATTTTTTCTTGTAACTCATCAAAACTCTAAACACATAAAGGAAGAAGTTAAAAATATCAACAAATGTCGTGAAATGGATGTGAAAAGAAGTCACAAATACTGTTAATTTGTTATGCCAGTTATCATATATAAATTACTCCCAATGCATTTATACATGTGTGATAAAAATGGAAATGATGTTCTAAATCAATTGTTCCGTCGACCATTAGCTATAAGAGAAGTCAAAATGTAGACCACAATTTATTTAGTATGGTGGGCCAACCTTTGACAATTCCAAGCCATTCAAATTCACACATCCTTCATGAATTGACACATGTATAATTATGGTAAGTATTCCAGTCAATCCGGCCCACTAAAAAGGGACCTGGCACAACACGCCAAAGACTGGAAAATAGGGTTTTTTCCATCCTAAAGTCTGAGGTCAGGGAAGGGCCTGAAATTGAAAAGCCTCCCACCTTAAGTGTTAGTCTAGGGTAAGACACAGCCCCAACCATTATCCATTAGTATAACTAATATAAACATGTGTATGTGCTCTCTCTCTCTCTCTCTCTATATATATATATATATATAGTTAGTGTGATGTAAATGACATAATATATCTCTATGTGGGTGAGAAATTAAATTATATTAATTAAATATGGATATTTTTTTATCTGCATATGTATTCAATTCTATGCAATCAAACAGGCCCAATTGACAATGAATTTCTATGTGTTCCAGTTCTATGCAAACAAAAAGGAATCAATTGCTTCCTATGATATGTTATATAGCATATATTTGTGCAACACTACGAATGCAGTCCATGGCTACAAAAATTTCAATATGAAATAATATAGATATCATGTACCTGCTAATCATAATGGAATGATCAGTATCCTTCTAGTATTTCTTCAATTTACTTATGGAAAAGAGTAAAAGAAATATATGACAAGTGGAAGCTGCTATGCAATATGAAACCATGGACAATCCAGAGTCCATACAGTTGAAAGTTCAGGAACTTGTACAGCATTTATAATGTGCAATTAAAAAAAAAAAAAAAACCTAAGCAGATTGAACCTAAAGCCTTAACGCATCATTATGAAGTGCAGTGTGCAATGTTGCCAAGAAAACACGAAAAGTAAATGCTATAATTCAGGCTTTCAAATGGTCAAAGTATTCAGTAGCTGCTATCAAAACTCAATAACCAGTAATGAATATTCAATAGTAATTGTTGAGTATAGTAGCATTATAAGGTATTGATTTCTTGTCTACTAGTGTTGAGTATAGTAGCATTATAAGGTATTGATTTCTTGTCTACTAGAGTAAAGGAGATCATCTGCACTTCTTTAATGTAATTTGAAATGTCTTGCTTACTACAGTTGCCTAAAATCCATAACGAATGCATACAAGATTTGACACATCATTGTGAGATTCAATCAAACATCGTACCAACATCATGCCACGCGGATCAAATCAAACATCAGATTCACATATCTTGCATCAATTTAACAGAAACAGATCAGGCAAAGTTAGCAAACAGATCCAAGCATCATACCAACAGAAGATTCCCAAAATAACAGGTAGAAACTCACAAATCCAATTGATTCATACAAACAGCTCCAACCAAAATTTCATCAAAACATCATCAACCTCAGATCTAAATCCAAATCCAAGTCCGAATCCGACTGCAAACAAAAAATAAAAATAAAAAAAAATGATAGATAGATCATTACCTGACGCCAGCATCGCCGACAATCCCGATCGCCATTCCAGCTGCAAGACCGGCGAGGCCGCAAGAAAGACCGGACGACAGGTGAGCGTAGCCGTCAAACAGGTAATAGGATTTCGCCTTGGGGTTGATCCCGGTGCTGATGATGACGGCGATAATCAGACCGTAGATTCCCAACACTCCGGCCATGACAACGGGCACGATCGATTTCATCACGAGCTCCGGCCTCATGACGCCCATGGAAGCCACGCCGACGCCGCTCTTCGCTGTCCCGTACGCCGCTCCCATGCCTGAAACGTCAATAAAACCCTCAGATCCAAATCAAAAACCCTAGAAAAAGAGGGATTGGAGAGTCGATGGATTTCTCTCTCAATCCAAATCAAAACCCTAGAAAAAGAGAAATTAGAGAAAGAGAGATGGATTTGATTTTTGTTACAGGAGAAAACTAGGGCAGCTGCAGCGCCGAGGAATCCAAAGAAAGGGGCGGTTTCATCTCCACTGAAATTAGACATGTTTGGGGATCTCGATCTCGATCTGAATTTTGGAGAAATCTCGAACGTGGATGGAGAGAAGGTATTTCTCTTCTTGTTTTTTGCTCCTCAGTCGAACTGATCTGAGATTTTTTGGAGTTCATTATAATCGTTTTTATAGACCAAACACGAGACCCTGTTTTTTCCACGTGCGAATGACTAAACTACCCTCCTGTTCCTGGGACTGGGATCAAGGGGTCGGTCGGGTTCGGATACGTTTGCTGCATGTGCGTGTGGTAAAGTAGAAGTGAAATTAATACGGAGGCTATGTAATATGTGGAACTTGTTTTGTGAAATTATATTCAATCAACTCTATTAAGATAAGGTACTATGCAGTACTTAATTTATTTGATAACTATATAAAAGTTTTGCTTTAGGGAGTTGACATGGGATTTATAATATTAGGCTCACCTTTATTGTTTGCTTATTATTATTATTATTATTATTATAATTGAGACCCATTCGTAGAAATCACAACGCAGTGCCTACTTTTAAAAATCAAAACATAAGTTCATATATTCATAAGATTTACAATATGTGTCCACATTTATGGGAATTATAGTGTGGGTCACCTTTTTGTGAAGGTGAATGTGAATGTAAATATGGGGGACCTACGTTTAGAAATTACAGCATGATATCACCTTTATAAATTATAATATGGGAGTCTCATTCATAATATTTACAATATGGATCCATCTTTTTGTAATCGTGACCATGTGACCCACATTTATGAATTACAAAGTGGAGTCACATTTTTGTGATTGTGAACACACGACCCACCTTTAGAAATCACAATGTGGTGCCCACGTTGTGGAATTAGAACATAGGGCAATACATTCATATGACCACCTTTATATGAATTATAATGTGAGGCCACCTTTTTTTTTATTAATCGTGAACACGGGACCCGCCCTTTAGAAATATAAATGGGGCCACATTCATAAGATTCACAATGTGGGCCCACATTTATAGAATTTATAATGTGGATCCACCTTTTGTGATTGTAACCTATGACCCATCATTAAGAATTATAAAGTGGGGCCATATTTTCTATGATTGTTGACACGTGATCCACCTTTAGAAATTCTAGCGTAATGCCCACCTTTATAAATTATAAAATGGGGCCCACATTTATAGGATTTATAATGTGGTCCCACCATTATATAATTCTAATATGGGCCCATATTTTTTACTGCGACCATATGACCCACATTTATAAATTATAAAGTGGGACCACCTTCTTTGAGATTGTGAACATGTGGATTTTTTTTATGATAAGTGAGAGGATTTGGAATCATTAAATGACATTCTTTAGAAGGCAAGAGATAAGTAATAAACAACCGTGCCAGTACATAGTTTCTTAAAAAAAACAAAGTTTGTTGTTCCAACTTTATTATGCCAAGGAGTAAGATTTTGATATTCCTTTCCGTGGGATCAAAATTTTATACATACAAAACGCGTTTTTCATAGTCTTGTCTCATTGGAACATCCGAATGGCACGATGTCAAATGCACCCTTGATCTCTCGAGATAAAAGTAGGACAAAGCGGTGAGATAAATATTTGGCAAAGTAATATTTGTGCATGGCACGCATGATGTAAAAGTAGAAGAAAAGGGGACATTTAGGAGTAATAAAAATAGTAAATTTTTGCCTTTTGGATTTACTTTACGATCCTTCACCAGAAGTAAAATAAATGCGCCCTTGTTAAGAAGGCTGTGGTGGGAAAAAAAAACTAAAATGTGGCAACCGGTGTTTAACTTCTAATTTTATTATTTCAGCCAAAATGATTACCATCACCTGTATGGGATCACTTGTTCAACAGACATGTTATTCATCATGCAACTAAAAATCTGAATTATTGGATTGGGGTTGGCGGCCGATCAATATATATATATATATATATATATATATATGGGGAACAATTCATGTGCATCCATCCCTCACCATATGGTGAGAGACACTTTCATAAATGGGGATTTTCAAGTACAAAAGTGAATTTTCAAATACATAGGGTGAGGTACACTTCCTTATCTTCATATGCAAAAAGGGAAAGTGCCCATCACCCTATGGTGAGGAATAGATGCACATGAATAGTCTCATATATATATATATATAGTAGAATACGATGTATTAAGTTGGGTTGGGTTAAGAGTTGAATAACAAGTGCAAACTATATGAACTTGACATGTTTGTCATTCATGTTGGAGATGTCGTATTGGATTGTTGAGATGGACGCGAACCATTACCTGAATACCACACACTAGGGTAATTCAATCAATTTTTAATCATCATAGGGCCCATTTATAAATAATGGTTTCCATTTTGGATCTGATTTCGACTCATAACCTGTTTTGTTGGTTCCAGACCAATTCCGATAGGAGGACCCAATCCCGGTTCTAGGACCGGGTTCAGATAGGGGAACCAAATATAGTTTCAAATTTGGTTCTAAATTCTTTTTATTTATTTATTATTAAAATAAAGATATCATTCAAAGTATAACATTGCACCAAGTCTACTATCTTTATGATCAAAGAAAAAAACATCTTACAAAAAATTTATTTTGATTTACGATTTGCAATATTAAAGACCCATATATCGGGTCTCGAGCCCATGGTTCAAAATCTATATGGACCCATAACCGAAACCATTTATCAATCATAGCCTAATTAGATTATAGACCCAAGCCAGTTTATGAATCGCAACCTAAAATAAATTTAAAACTAAAACCATCAATTTAAACTCAACGTGGAGAATCGGATACATGTTTTGCATCCCTAACTAGAAACAGCTCGCTATTCAATGACTAATGCCCTCAAGTGATCTGAACTCTTCTTTTTTTTTTTGGGTTGAAAGTCATCTGAACTCAACATGGAGATTCAAATGTTCATTTGGCGAGCATGTTGGAGTTGTTAACTCAAGGCATGCTTGGCAATGCTTATCTATTTAAAATAGAGTTGAGTTGAACCAGACAAATCTACTTGAATTAGACGTATTTTGTAAATAGACTTTGCATGTTTCATTCAATTTAAAAACTAATAGTACTTTTGGACATAAATAAAAGGGGGTTAAAGGGAAGCGAGTTGCAAGCCTTTTAAACGAAAAAAGGGAAGAAAAATACCAACATGCTGTGATATCATGATGAGAAAAAGGGACAATGAGCAAAGCACTTCACATTGATGAGATAATACCTCCATATCAAGATATTACGTAATAACACAATGTTCTATGATATCATAAAATAACTTATATAAATAAAAAAAAGCACTTTCAATGATTATTTGCCCTCGACGATATCATCGTATCATGGAATAGAGGCTCTCTATTTCGTTACCGTGTTTTTGAAACTACCTTATTTTTCTCAAATTTAAAAATTTTCTTATTAAAAATTTCAAAAAAATACAGTCCCAAGCTCAAAACTCACAAAACTGTTCTACATCATGTGATATTTAACATTTCTTCTCATACCATGATTAGTACTAATTTACCTAAAAAAACCCAAAAAATAAGGCAGGAAACGAACGGATGGGATCATTCTAGATCAACCAATCGTGGGTTCGACGATCACGAACTCAGGATTTCTATTTTCTCGAAAAGAGGGGAAAAAAAAATATATTGTATAAGGAAAACATGAAATCGAGAAAACATCAAAACGAGGGTTCTCTCCCTCTTTTATCTCTCTGAGTCATCTCCCTTTCGTTTAGGGTTTTAGACTTCCATGAATGCACTGATAGTCCTTATCGACCAACTTTAGGAATCTGGGGTGTTCGAATCCGTCGAAAATTGCTGTTTGGAAGCCACGGATTTCGTCTCCCATTTCGCAGGTTCGCTCTCTTTCTCATTCTGGAATCATGTTTGATTTCATTCAAGTATTTATCTTTTATGAGTATTGAAGAATCTCTTCATTCATCTGCATAACATGTATCAATCCCTTTGGATGAATCGTTTCGATTCGATTTTTTTTTTTTGGTTTGATTGCTTCTGTGCGAAATTGAATCTCTGGTATGTTATGGAAAATCCAAGCATCGTCCTGGAAAACAGTTCATCTTTAGGAATATCGAGTTTCTAAGGTGGTGTTTGGATGAGGGGAAAGTGAGACAGGAGATTTCCCACTAGGTGGAGAAACCAAAGGCAGACTTGAAGTGGAGAAACCCCACTTTTTTTCATAGTCATATTGTTTGGTGTTCCATTGGAGAGAGTTTTAAGCGGTTGATTTGGAGAAACTGTGCTGTATCCACCCCTTAAGTGAGGGTTTTGGTTTCTACAAACCAGTGGAGAAAGCTCCAACCATAGCTCTCCACTTTTCCTCGCAAAAAAAAAAAAAAAAAAAACTGTAACTAAAACCTATGATGCCCAGATACTTCAAAATAGTCTAAGATGTCTTGTTGTATTGTATTGTATCCGATACTTCACTTTATATGTGTAAAATCCATGTTGCCGCCACATTCGTGGCGTGTCCCTACCGCATCCATGTTGTATTGGGGCATCATAGACTACAGCAGGTGCAAAGAGAATTTACAAAGGTAAATGCTTCCTCCAATCCCCACTTTTCCCCGCACTCAAACAGGGCTTAAGAGTTTTGCACGACAGCATTGGGAAATATGGCTATTATTTGGTTATTGATGCATTGTTTCTGACACTTCAGTATGCTTATGATTTTTGTAGGTTGTATTGTTATAAAAAAGATCTGATATTTCGTTTTCTACTTTTTAGCTGGATTATTTTTTGTCTCAGTTTTTTTTTTCCATATTTTTTTCTTTGTCTATAACTAATTTGTCTTCCTTTTATTTGTTTGAATTGAGAAGCTGGTGAGATGTGAATGCGCTAATTGGGGACCCTTCAGTGTCTAAAGGCTCATCCTTGCCTTGTTGGAAATAAAGGGAATGAGTCATGGATGACGGTGGACAGCGGGAAAACGGGAGACACAAACCGGATCAATATAAAGGGGTTCATTCTCAGGTAACAAGAAATTTTGTCAAGAGGATGCGGGCCCCTCATTATTTTGCATTTTATTATCTTCTCTGTGGTTGTGGCACTTGTGTGTGGAGCCTGTAATTCGTGTTCACACTACCGGTACCAGCTTATTAAGTTTTATGTTACGTGGAGTGGATAAACTTAACGTCTTATATGTGATCACTTAACAAAAAGCATGACGCCCTAATTACAGTTTCTCCTTCAGCCCTTGTCAACTATTTTCCTTGTATTTTTCCATTAATGTTATTAAAACACTCACAAGGCTGTCATGAACAGATTGAATTTAATAGTCCGGTTATGGTCATGTGTAGGGCCATTGATTAAATTATTGGCCCGTATAATAAATGGATTGGACATAGCTGTTCATGAACAGATCTGTAGCTTGACTTGCCCATTTTGGTACATGGGTTGGGCTCAGGTTGTCCTTGCCCAGTTTGAACCTGAATCATTTATACATTGGCACGCATGTTTAGTTGTTGGCCGTTTTGGATGAAACTCCTCGAAGTGTGGGTTATATATGTCTGAACTCTGAAGTTCTCACCCTTTTCTTTACTTTTATTTTTAAAAATTTTATTTAAAGATTATGTTTATGCAGATGTGAAATCTTAAAAAAAATATATATGTGGTCCTTTTTTTCTAAATTAATTTTAGACATGAGGAGATAGCATTTGAGTAGCCTTTTAAGGTTCTTGATTGGCATTTGTCCATGTTTAGTGCAGTGATGGTGTTTCTTTGATGATTCTTCATTTCCAAGTTTGGTGTGGCAAAGTGAGGAAAAATATTTTCAATTAAAAAATATGTTTTTTTTTTTTACGTCCATTGAAACTGAAACATTTTTACCCACTCATTCAAATGATTTGGCCCACGGCTAGCCTAACAAGCCCAGTTTAGTTGTGTGCAAGCAAGTCAACAAGACCAATAAAGCAATAATCAATGTGTTCTTTTATATCTTTGCTAGGATTACTAAGCATCTTCTTTTATTTAGTTTCTTAGTTTACTAGGGTCTAGTTTCAATGAATCATTTATTTTAAGAAAGGCGAGTCCCTGTTTACTAAGGAAATTCTCTTTTTTGATCTCAAAGGGGCCCATTTAAGGACCTCTCATGTATTCTTAAAATAATTCATCAATAATATTCAAAACTTCTCGTCTTTGAGGTGGAACCCTGGAAACAATTGTGTTCCTTGAAGGTGGCCTATGTTTGGGTGGATTCACCCCACCAATCCAGTTGCATAAAAAAAGATGTTAGCATAAAAGTTTCAGTTTCCCATGAAACTTTAGAAAGGTCCACTGTCAGTTAGAAGTTGCACTTAGATTCCTAGTCATCCAGACAATGAAAAGTGCCCATGGAGATTTGACAGTGAGTCAAATGTACTGCATAAATAAGGGCCTGGTTTCTGTATTGTAGAAGCACAACAATGTGCTGTATAAACAAACTCAATTTCTCTTAAATCTGTTTAAGAAACAAAAGGAAGCATCACTAATGGAACAGCTTGGACCGCAGAAACTCCTTTCATTTTTGAAACCAGATATAATAGATGAAATATTTCAATTGACAACTAGTATAGATGACACAATTTGATAACAAGCTCAATGCAGTTGATTAAACCCGAAAATATCTTTTGCATGCAATCAAATATTATGAGGACTGCTCTAAAAACCCAATTCCTCCATGTGCAGCAAACTTCCCAACCTCATGATATAGGTCGCTTGGTTTGAAAATGCAGTTGAAGTTTTTCTTATTTTTGTGGTTTGAAGATTTTATTTAATAAACTATAACAAAAATAAATATAAATAATAAAAAAGATTTAATGATTACATGTTTATGTTTAACATTATTGTTTCTTCCCAAAAACGGTAGGTAGAGTACTACTACTATAAAAAGAAGTGGACCCAGTTTGGTTTGGCAAGTTTTTATAGCTGGCTGCTTGCCTGCCAACCCTGCATATGATTAGGCAAAGCAAACTCCTAAAGTGAGACAATGGAATGGGCCAATCAAACAAGACCTATAAGGCACCTGTGCAGATGCTCATACAGTGCTTTCTTAGAAAATGAGACCATAGAGAGAAGGCGCCAGTGAAGGAGAGATAATCTCCAAGATAGTCAATCGAATGGATTAAAACTACCAAATGAGGGATCACTGACACGGGATATCTTGAAAGGGATCATCGTTAATCAGTCCATGCATGTTATTAAATAGATGGTGAGGCAATGGAAGGGACCATCGCCAACATGTTTTGAAAAAAAAAAGAGGAGAATTACACCTCTATAATGACTAGAACAATCACCATTTTGATGCAGAAAGATGGCAGTGAAAATCTTAATACCAAATAGCTCAGTAAAACCTGCATACCCAGGCTCATCCAGTTGCATAATATGGGAGTCCTGGAAAACAAAAGTAGAAAATAATTTAACTCTGTAATTTTTTCATTATTTCTAACATCCACAGTAAAAATGCTTGAAATATTAACAGTAGCGTACCTGCACGCCAAATGTCTTCAGTCTTCACCATTTAATGCCAATAGTATCAACTCCATATCGTTATGTAGAATCACTTACTATGTCTTTGATGTTACCGCAATACTGCTCAAACAAAATTCACCATTCCTACAGAACTTGGATGGACGGATATTAGGTATAGTTCTAGCTTTATTTTTTATGATAATGCTATAGTTATAGCATTAGTAGTTTTATGCTGCATTTGTTACTTCAAACCTAACTTATAGCTAGGCCCGGAGATTTTATGTTGTTGAGTCTATCTCCATTGGAACTTGAAATTGTGAACCACTTGAACTGTTGGTTTTAGCTAGGCCCAGAGATTTTATGTTGTTGAGTCTATCTCTATTGGAACTTGAAATTGTGAACCAATCGAACTGTTGGTTTCTTTGCTGTTCATTCATATTATGGGGAAGTCTTTATGCTATGCTGCTGCCTTATTCATGATGGTTGGATTGACTGTAAATGTTACATTTGCCTTCTGGTCTAATTTTTTTTATTGTCATACTTTAAAATGTTTCGTTACCCCTCTCTCTCTCTATTCTCTTTTTTTCCGAATGGTATTTCATTGACCTCTTTCTTTCATCTTATATAATTTATTCTCAATCTCCATTTTAAAAAAAATTATTCTCAATCTCGTCATTGGTCATTGAAAGAGCTGGTTGGGAATTCTCAGTCTGCCCTGGCATGCAATGGGGATAAAGGGTGGCTGTGAAGTGTTATTTGAAAAGGTGGTAGTCACCTCTCTTCCACCTCACGACATTATCCTGGCATGTTCGTTTAAATATGGCTCTTTTCTAAGAAGTTGAACTGCTGTTTGAAATTCGACTGACAATTGAATGCAATTGATCATGGCACTGAACAGAGATAGCAAAGCAGAGTGTGAGCTTTGAGATTGACTAAAATTTACTTTCATTAAAATAGGGTCTTTCTAAATGTCAAACGGCTGTTTATGCTTCGACTTAAATATGAATAGTGTTGATTATGGCACAAGAAAGAAGTGTTTTCCAGATTATGATTTTCACCAGGGGTATTCCTCAACTCATTTGTCCAATTTCTATGATTCTTCAAACTTCTGCTTATTTTGTGCATGCATTTTGCGATTGTGCATTGAAAGAAGAAAAAAGACGAGGCCTGTTGTTGAGGGTGGGTGGTATGTGCCGGCGAGAAAAAGAAGAGCAAAGGGGAAAGAAAAAGGAAGAGGAAACAAGGAGGAAGAAAAAGAAGGAAGCATGGACTTTTTTTCTTTTTTCTTTTTTTAAAGAAAAAGGGAAGCATGCAAGAAGACGAAGGAAGGATGAGAAAGAAGAAGATGAAGCATACATGTGATCGACAATAGGATAAATCTGTCCGGTTGACTATTGACATCAGGGTGAAATGCCTTCTTTCAATCCGTCTTTTCCCACTGTAGATTTGCATGTTCTATTAGTGGAAATTGTTTGATGTAGTGAGTAATGGGTTCTGGTTGTCCGTCGTCCATCAATTTCTTCTAAGATTTCAAATCTTCCATGTTTCAGATGTAGCATATTGTTCCATGGATTTGAGGTCCAAAATATGGAATAAACAAGTATTCCACTAATTTAGTGCTTGATCAATCCTGTTCTCCAACTTGAAGGAAAAGCTCCATCAATAATTATGACGTTCAATATGTTTGCCACAGATGTGGAAAAGGTTGAGGAAATTTTGGAAAAAATTCATCAGTTTCGGTATCATTAAATTTCTGCATGTGTTTCCTGAAGTGGGGGAAAAAAAAAAAGGAGGAATTGTTTTCTTTCCATAGTTGTCAATTTGTTTTCGGACCTATTTCTGTCTGGCCTCCAAAACGAAATCTTTTGGCGAGTTCGAAACTTCGGTGAAACATTGTGGAATATAAAAAATAAAATGAAAAAATAAGTATAATAAATAAAAAGAGAAAATATAAGCCAAAAAAAGGGATTTAGTGTTCCTTTAAGTGCATTTGCTCTTTCTGTTTTTAAATGTGCGTGCCCCTTTAAGCGCATTTGCCCTTTCTGTATTTAAATGTGCGTGCCCCTTTAAGTGCATTTGCCCTTTCTATTTTTAAATGCGCGTTTCCTGGGAGGGAGGGAGGGAGGGAGGGAGGGAGCAGCGACGAGCTACTATCAGATGTTGACAGCAGCGGTGGTGCCTTTTTCACCGCCGCCTTTTCATTATGTTTTTTTTGTTTTTACCTTTTCTTCCCATTGCAACCATCTAACTGCCTTTTTTTCCTTTCCCACAATCAATTCTCAGCCCTCTTGCTATCTTTCATTTTTTTTTTTTTTTCAGAAAAAAAAAATCCGAAACCCTAGATGTTGGGTGTTTTGGACGAAATGCTGAATCTTGGACCAAAATTTCAGATTTCAACCAAAATGTACCGAAACATGAGCTGAAAAGGTTTTTGTCGCATTTTGTTTAAGCAAAATGGCCAAAACGAAACGGAAATGACAAGTTGACAACTATGTATCTTTCTATAAAAAGATAGAACGTGCTGACAACTTAGCTTGAGCATTGTCATGTCACCAGTCGACATCAGTTCCCTATCAAAGAAAGGAAGGCATGGTTTCATCCTATATGCTTGTTCACTTTTGCATACCATGATTCTGAAGTGACTTCTGACATCAGAAAGAGTGCTGATTCTTGCAGCTTGTTGGTCTTCTACTCTTTAGTTTAGTCTATTGAGTCTTGACACATGACTGAACTCAAATCAGCTGTAAGGGGTGAGAGCTGTTCTAACACAACTGTGCAAAGGAAACTACAGTGTGCGCTAGTGCGCTTCAGCTTTCTAGCTAATTTCTAATATTCTATGAACCTTTTCTGACTTGTAAGAAGTTTGTTTCTCTGCAAATAGCAATAGGTTTGCCTGTTGCTACAGATATGTTCTGAAATGGTTTTTCTACTAGGTCTCATGTTGGAAGACAAATAAACAAATAAAGAAATACTTAACCAATTATTTATGCATAGTTGAGAATCAGGACGCGTATTTTGATACCTCATGTTCTGACTTCTGAATCATTTGTCTACCTTGAGACATTTGGTTCGGTACTCTGATTCAGGCCGGTTAACACTTCAACAATGGAAACATTATTGTACTGTGTGAATGCTTGCTTCCGCGACTAACACTCTTAATTCTTGCGTTTGGTGATTACAGTGGACCCCCCTAGGCCCACACCAGATGAAGGACCATCATACCATCAAGCTGATGTCCATCATTGCTGAGAGGGATGCAGCATATCAAGAACGGAATATAGCGATTGCTGAGAAGAAGGCTGCCTTGGCGGAGAGAGACATGGCGATCCTGCAGCGTGATGCTGCTATCGCTGAACGGAATAATGCTATAATCGAACGTGATTCTGCCATTTCCGCCCTCGAGTATGCCCGTGAGAATGGCATGAACAGCAGTGGGACAGCTTGCCCTCCTGGAGTGCCTCGTGGTACCAAGCATGGCCATCACCCACATCATGTGGCCCACGCACTACATATGGGTGACACTGCCCCTTACCACGCGAGGGAGATGCCTATAACTGAAGCCATCCCAATCTCAGTGGCTTCTGAGGCTGCAGCTAAACCTCGGCGGGCCAAGCGAAAGAAAGATACAAAGGCCCAACTGCCATCGTCCGTGAAAGCATCGAAGCCACGGAGGAAAGGTAAGAAAGGGGGTGAAGACCTGAATAAGCAGGTCTCAGGTGCCAAGCAGCTGGAGTGGAAGGGTCATGAACTCATGGGCTGTGAGGATTTAAACAAGCAACTCTCAGTGACAAAGCATGAATGGAAGGGTCAAGACCTGGGGCTGAACCAGGTCTCCTTTGACGAGACATCCATGCCAGTTCCGGTTTGCTCCTGCACGGGCTCTTCCCAACAGTGCTACAAGTGGGGAAATGGGGGGTGGCAATCAGCATGCTGCACAACTACGCTGTCCATGTATCCTTTGCCCCTCATGCCCAACAAGCGCCATGCTCGCATTGGTGGTCGGAAGATGAGTGGCAGTGCCTTCACCAAGCTGCTGAGCCGGCTGGCTGCAGAGGGTCATGACTTGTCAGTCCCGGTTGACCTCAAAGACCACTGGGCGAAGCATGGGACGAATCGCTACATCACCATCAAGTGACAAAAAGAAAAAAGAAGAGTAAAAGCCATTGGCAGAGCTGGGCAATTTGGAAGTGTAGGTAAATCCTTGTAATTCTATTAGTTTCATGCTGAAGAAAAAGAAGCTTCTTTTGGTTAACTAAAGTTTGTTAGCTTCTTTTTCTTTCAAGGGGTTTTCATTTTCATGGAGGTGGGGACAATAGTTGCTGGGTAGGGTGTGAGATAGGGCCGTGGGCTAGCTCATAATTGCTGACATTTAAATGAAAATGGACCCATGAATGTGAATGGAAGGAAAGAAAAATGTAGGGCAAAATGGAGTCCCCAAACATAGCAGCTATTTATTAATTTAGTCATGTATATATGTATCTTGGTTATTTTTGATTATGACAGAGCCTGCTATGTCCGGGCGGGGATGGTCCCAGATGACGTTTTGATTGGGAAATGATTTGTTTGAAAAGTAATTCATCATTCAAACTCATTTTGCCTGGCATCAGTTGGAGATGCATTGATCTCAAATTCAAGCTGTCTCACAGTACAATGCAAAATGAGTCTCTCCTTAAACATGGTAATATTTCTCATGTTTCATACCTTGAGTTCCTGTTGGCCCTTTTACTGTGTGCATATCTATCTATCCATGAGTTTGTTATATACCCATGAAAACGTTTCTTTACATTATTGGCAGCTGTTCACTTGTACATGCATACATTTCTCCCATTGAGATAGCATTTCATATTTCTCCCATTGACAATGTTTTTGCCATTTTGTTTACCCCTTTAAGACCACAGGGTCTTTCAAGACAACTCTGGTTCTTCTCCAGACAGTGGAGAAGGTTATGTCTGGAAAAATTGAAAAATACGACGACCTTGGTTGGCTTTTTAATGTGGACCCATGTCAGGTCAATGTTCTCTACACATGATCCAATCCTCTATTGAAAAAAAATAAATAAATAAATTTTGGCCCACATCGATCTGACCAACCAAAATAGAATTATAAATATGGAAAATATTGAGAATTAGTTTTCACCTATTTTATGAGAATTTTATGTTCGGTCCAATTAGCAATCCATCTGAATCTAGCAACCAATAGGGAACCCTCTGATAGTCAATAATCTTAAGGATTGGTACACATCCAAATAGGCTGAATCGTTGGATCGAGGGTTGAAATTTTTTTTGAATATAAAGCTACTAAACTTATGGGCATGGGTTTGGCGTCAAACTTGATATTTGGGGTGGTCTCATATAGATCTTTTCATCTCCCCTTGTCCCATCAGGCCCCACAAAAAATTTCTAATATAATATGTGAACTAGTTCTCATCTGAATATTGTCCTATAAATATTTCAACAAATATATAATATATAAATAAAAATCTCATTGCTTGTAGTTCGTTTGCTGGGCCAGACCGGGCCTTCTAATGTCAAAACTTTAATTGAGATGGTGAACTTAATATGTCTAATATAAAGGCTCATGGTTCTTCTTGGAAGCTTGATAAATGTTGGTTGGGCCTGGGATTTGAGATTACCCTCTGGACCCATTTGATTACGAAAATGGGCCTTGAAAATCTGACGTACGCCTTAGGTCCAAAAATTTGTCCAGACCCTGTCTGGACTGTGGGGATGGCAGGGGTGGGACTAGTGGGTTGATTCGATCCGCGAACACCCTAGTCTAGAATTTGAATTCAATTGCAAAATTCTTTTTTTTTTTTAAGCAAGTTTACGCACACCCGCTTACATACCCATGTCTCTTATCCTTAACTAACTGAGCTACATCTTGGGGACAAAATTTCAACTAGAAAATGTACCGGGATTGGTGGTGTTGGTTATTAATATTCTGATATTCAGTTATTCAAACTTGGATTCAGAACTTGTATAAAATAAACAGGTCGGATTTCATGTTAAACCGGACTCAAGACATCCCTAATCAGGTGGGCCACATTTGTCAACTCATTTTTGTGCACTTTTATCATTGTTTTATTCATGGACCCTCTCTAATATGTCATCCATCCACGACAAGTCTCAGTTCAAATCCATACTCAAAACCTCATGATCTCATGTGTAGATACAAAAAGAGAGAGAGATACAAAAATGGTTTTCTACCTGTTGAGAACATACCTACCTCCTAAATCGGCGCCGCTAACAGATCGAGAGAGAGAGAGTGAGCCATCTTATTCCAATTTCCAACTGTTCTCAAAGTAAATATAGAGTAGTGAAGAGTCTTGAACCAACCAAGGCTTTGACTCATACTAATTCTAAGGGTTTTTATTTTTTCTTCTTCTTCTTTTGCTATAGGAGGATTCGGAAGGAAACCGGATAACCCTCCAGGTGCAAACTGTGGTCCTACACCAACAGATCTACCACCTGAGATTACTAATTCTAAGTTAAAATAGTGAAATAAAGATGGCCCTCATCGTGGATTTTCACTATTTTGACTTAGAATTTGTGAAAATCTACGATCAGGGCCACCTCTACTCAAAATAAAGGCATTCTGAGTTTATGATGTATTTCAAAATTTTTACTCTAATAGGAGTCGTTACCTCCACGGACCTACCATTTGATTAAAAGACATGATAATCACTGAATGTATTATTCTCATTATTCACGAAAATATTTAATCATTTAGCGTAACCAACTCTTAATAGGGTAACCCCAAGAGGGTAGCTCAGTTGGCCTAGGACCATAGTTTGCACACAGAGGTTGTAGGTTTAAAATTGTACTAACACATTGGGATTACAGGCGAGTTCACTCAGCTTTCTTCTGGGCTCGGAGAGATTAATCTAGCTCAAAGGGTTCAGAACCCTCCAATGCGGAAAAAAAAAAAAAAAAATTCTTATTAGGGTAAAATTTAGAAATATCATATGTGACACTAACTCTTATTAGGGTAAAATTTAGAGATATCATACGTACCGAAACAACCTCTATTTTGAACACCCCAACTTTTATGTATAAGGCCCCATTGCTGAGTTAGGACTCCTCTAATTCAGAATCTCTCCTTTACCAAAAGCATAAACACACACCGAAAAAAAAAAAAAAAAATCAGAACTTTTAACCTTGTTTGTAACGGCACTAAGTGTGCAGGTGACTTGAAAGTCAATCAGACCGACCTCACTCAGCAAGAGGAGCTCGATCAAATTGGGTAATTCTCCGTGCACTTATGTTTTTGTTGAACACACCCACATCCTTTAATGATTTTAAAGGATGTAATTATCTTCAGCACAATGTGTAGACGCATATAAAAATTTCCGAACTTTTAACCTTGTCTGTGACGGCACTACGTGTGCAGGTGACTTGGAAGTCACTCAGCAGGAGGCCGGTGATTGCGCTTCTCACGCGCAAACCCAAGAAAGGAAGCCCGTAATTTTCAACACAAGGATAACCGAACCTAACAAAGTGGGCATGCATGACATGACGTCTTGTTTCTAAACTACTTTAATAGGATTAGGACCTAACTAGAAAGACCACAACCACAAAGGTAAGTAGGAAACGTTTCGGTTTCGAATAACCTTAGCCAACTGTAGGTAAAACGTAGAATTTCAAATGGTACGGTTTGAATCGGAACCATAGTGGATCCGGATCCATTTAAAAAAAAAAAGGGTTTCAGTTTTAACTTGGAACTTATTTTGTTGGTTCCAAACTCGATTTCGATAGGAAAATCCGGATTCGATTTCGGAATCGAATCTATCTAAAGGATTAAAATTTAGTTCCAAAATCAATTATAATTTCTTTTTATTCTCTTTTTTTCTTAAAATAAGCATATCGTTCAATTTCTAACAGTGTATCAAGTCCATTACCTCCAGTATGATACATAAAAATGTCAAAAAAAAATATATATATATATATATATATATATTTTGAGATACAAATTTATAATATTAAAGACTCATATATATATATATATATATATTTTATATGTCGAGTTTCGAGTCCACGGGTCAGAACCTATATGGATTCAGAACCTGACCCATTTATCAATCAGAACCTAAATTAGGTTCTGGATTCAGACCCATTTATGAATTGAAACCTAAAATAAATTCCAGACCCGATTTTTTGCGGATCGGAACTTTCAGGTAATCGGATAATCGGATACTAACTTGCAACCCTAGTAAAACCTAAGAGCTGGTGGCCCTCCTAACTCCTGAGACCATTGGGTCTAGACCTTTTTCTCCTAACATCCCCACTAGTTACCATGGATGATATTGCATTTATTGTACGAATATCAATGTGAAAAACATTTAAACTTTCACTACTCTGGAACAAATGGCATGTTTAAGAATAGTCGTATCGTTAAAAGCCAAAGTTAAGTTATACCCTCGATATGTAAATCTTTTTTTTTTCATGTGTTTAGTCTAAATTCTAAAATAGATATATTGAAAATTCATGTCTTCAATATTTTATTTTGTTACTTTGTTTAGGTTATACAACACTAAATGTTGTGATATTGGTTGGATTTATTTTGGACTTATCCACTCTAATGATATAATCATGGTGACTCTTATTTTTAGAAAGAAAATCGAGGTCAACAAATCTAGCCCGAGCATGCGTTTCACCGGAAATCGCTCCTACCAAATATTGTGACATTAGTTGGATTTATTTTATACTTATCATCAACTCTAATGATATAATCATAGTGGCCTTTTTTATACAAAAGATCGACATCAACAAATCTAGCCCGTGCACGCATTTGGATGGGTCATTAGAGGGAAGATTTAACTTTCCATATTAAGCTCTTAACCCATCAAGTCATCTAAACTAGGCTGGGCCAACCTACAACATGGAGTGGGCTACAATTACAGTCCTATCCAATGATACATTGCACTTGGTCATTAGTCATTACTCATTCGACTCATGTCCTTAAATATACTTTAACAAAGTGGGGGCTGCATGAGCAGTAAATGTAGCCGGAATGAAATTCAAATTCTCCTTAGATTAAGCCCAAATTCAAACGCGTAATGAAACCTCCGAAGATGATGACATTTCCAAAGAAGCCATTTTTTTTTTAAACCTGTCATCGTCGTCTCCAGCTGAAATCTCTTCTCGTGACAGGAGCAGCAGAAGCGGCGGGATTCGTGCGAGAAGAACGTGCCGGCATTGCTACGATTCGGCCGTTACAACGGAGATAAAGGTGAGAACGGTCTTCTAAAGCTCCAAAGTTCCAATCTTTCTTCTTCTTCTTCTTCTTCTTCACAGACCCAGAGCATTGCTTTTCTCAAGCAGCAACTAGGGTTTTTTTGCTTTTGTAGAAAGAAAAAAGCAGGGTTTTTTTTTTTGCGTTTGATGTTGGGGTTTTAGTGTTTTCGGATTAGGGTTTTTGAGAGCTTTCTGAGAGAATTGTAACAGAGATAGGAAGGAATGGGAGAAACCGCAGAATCTCGCGGCGATCTGATGCAGCGGTTACAGTCTTCGTTTGGGACTTCTTCGTCTTTGATTCCCAAACAGCAGTTATCAACATCGAACAGATTCGATCTCCCCCATCTAAATACGAACCAAATCCGTGCCCCATTTCGCCATTTTTCGCAGAATTTCAGCCCGGAAAGTAACAGTAAGCGGCCGGGAATTCCCCCGTACCACCCGCATTTCCCGCCGATCCCGGCCTCCCGGCCGCCTGTGCAGCAGGTGGGTTCCCAGAATTTCAGCACTGGTGGCTCGCATTCCAGATCTTTGTCGCAGCCTGCGTTCTTCTCGCTTGATTCCTTGCCCCCTTTGAGCCCTTCCCCTTATCGCGAATCGTCGTCCACATCTCCTTCGAGCTCTGTGGATGTATCAATGGAGGATCGAGATATGAGCTCGCAGGCGCAGACCCCGCCTGCCTACTCGAGAGGTGGACGTGGTATTCGTGTCGGCGAAAGCCTCCCTCCCCGGAAAGCGCATAGGCGCTCCCACAGCGAGATTCCACTTGGATTCTCCAGTGGAACTCAATCTACTCCCCCAGTTGCCCCCCTCAGAGCTCATGGGAGTTTGGACCGTTCGGTGTCTGCAAAAGAGAATTGGGAAACAGCTAAGCCAATCCAGCTTGTCAAGAGGGAGTCAGATTGGGATAAAGAGAGGAATTGCAATTCGGAAGGGATGGGGGAGATGAAATCTGAAGGGGATGCAGTAGATGACTTGTTTTCTGCATACATGAATTTGGAGAACGTAGAGACATTGAACTCTGGTGGGACGTCGGATAAGCAGTGCCAGGAGAACCGTGACGATTTGGATAGCAGAGCCAGCGGTACTAAGACGGTCGATAGTAGTGAAAACGAAGTGGAAAGCAGTGTGAATGAATGTGGCAGCAACGTGCAGCTGATGAATCTTAGTTCTTCAACAGAGATGAAGGAAGGGAATAAGCGAAGTGCAGGGAGTGATGACCATTTGAATGTTGGAGCTTCGCGACATTGCAGAAGCATTTCAATGGATAGCTTTATGGGCAAGATGAACAGCTTTGGGGATGAGTCACCGAAGCTGCTGCCGTCACCAGGACCGCAGGCAGCTCAGCACTTGCGCAGCAATTCAATGGATGGGAATTCGACTCCGTTCAGCTTAGATTTTGGGAATGGTGAATTCAGTGGTGCTGAACTGAAGAAGATCATGGGCAATGAAAAACTTTCTGAGATTGCACTAACAGACCCCAAACGCGCCAAAAGGTTTTGTGAACTTAACTTCTATTTGCTCCTAGTAGTTATTTTGTTCCACTTCTATGTTTTCTCTTTATATGACAGGATATGTGGTGTCCTCAGGCATTGAACTTTTCTACTTGGAGTGTCCATTGTTCAGTGATACAGCTCATAACCTCATCACCACACAGTAGATATGCCATTCATTTAGCATTTCCAAGACTGAATTACGCTAACTTTTTGATAATATTTAAGGCAATTGTGGACTCTGGGTATATCTCCTTGTTGGTAATCTTTTTGTAGGCAAATAAATTAAAGGGTCAGGGTTATCTAATTGAGCAGGTTCTTGGTAGATGACCTATCTGTGGTGGGATCATAAGACCACTTGACTAATTGCTAAATGATTATTGATTTGCCCAGTATCATTTGGGCGTCCTTGGGTTGAGATTTGAGAATCATATAATTCCTCATCAGAAAGTTAGAAGTAGCTTAGCCGCTCTAGTGTTTGATCTATTCACAGGATTTTGGCCAATCGGCAGTCTGCTGCTCGTTCCAAAGAACGGAAGATGAGGTACATTTCGGAATTGGAACACAAGGTCCAAACTCTGCAGACAGAAGCCACCACATTGTCTGCACAGTTAACTCTCATTCAGGTTAGTTTTCTTTGAACTTGTTTATTTTCATTTGTTTATGTATTCTTTTAATGTGGCGGGGCTCTTTTTTTATTTTCATTTGATTTGTTTCCAGAGGGACTCTGCTGGACTCAGCAGCCAGAACAATCAATTGAAGTTTCGCATTCAAGCCATGGAGCAACAGGCACAGTTGAGAGATGGTAAATCTCCTCTCGCTCTCTCTCATTATTTTCATGCACTGATAGCTGAATATGATTTTTTGTGTCTGATACTTAAATTGTAAGTGTAGAAAATACATTGTATTAGTGCTATATTCATGTATTTACGCCAATTTAGTATAGCATATAATTTTGCTGTCACACACATGCGCTTCTTCTTTTGATAATTCCAACATTGGCACTCTTAAGTTTGTCGCGTGGTAGCTTTTGTAGAATAATTTAACCATTCCCATTCTGATGTAGTCTCTGATTGGTACATATATTGAGACTTTGTGACATTTGTTTTCTGTTATCTCCTTCAATCCCAAAGTCACCTTGTCTTATCAACTTGAAGTTTAGTGGCCATGTCACTGTTTTTCCACCTGATTGATTGTCTTCAGAACTGCTGCATGTAGTTTAATGTCCAATATATGACCTGAAGATTTTACAACACAACACTCAGCACCACTGTAACCGAGTGTGCTGCCCAACTAATTCTTGTGCTATTGAGCGGTAAAAAAATTCCAGTGTTCTTGACCTCGGCTTGACTTGCTTTTCCAAGCTTGAGCAAAGCTTGACTTGCTTTTCCAAGCTCAAGTTTGAATGAGCGGAGCTAAGCTGAGCTGGGGCTCCTTTTGATCCCCCCACACCCAACAAAAAAAATAAAAATTACTGTATAAAATATATGCATACTATATATATAAATATAAGTTATATATATAATATTATAAGTACATTTATCATGTGTGGTCGCATATGAAATATACTATTACATGTTGGTTATAATTATAATGATGTAGTTATATAATTCATATATGTAAATCGAATGAGCTGAGCCAAGTCAAGTTCGGCTTTATTATCACACGAGTGGAGCAAAAGCTCATGCACCATACCCAACCTCTGCAATCAATGCCAAAGCCAAAAGAATAAGAAAAAAAAAAAAAAAAAAAACACAGCCCAAACCAATTTCCTTTCCTTGCTGCCAGCAAACTACAAGAAAAGACAGCGATAGATGAAGGGGGAATAATGACTTGGAGTGATTTAAATCATGGAGGTACATGGCTTTAATTAATGTATTTGGTGCAAAAGTTGAACTCACAAAGCTGATCCCATATAGATGGAATAAGGCTTTGGTGGTGACGACGATGACGATGATAGCTGAAGTGCACATTTCTCTATTTTTAGTCATGTATTACAAGACGGGTTGGTCCTATTTTCTTTTACAAATTTCTGACACAAATAAACAAAAGAATGCATAAGAAATGCCAAAATCACCTACACAGTTGTGCACATTAGTACATTAACCTCTTACAGAATGTAAACAAATTTTGGATGAGCACCCCAACTTAAACAAATGGATTGGGACCAAATCTGCACATTGTGCACTTACATAATAGCAACAAAGCTCCCTTGGGATGATTTAAGGAATCTGCATCATTGTTGGATAGTCAGTTTAAGTCAAGCCACTAGATGAAAAGCAAACTTAGGTTACACTTAAGCGTCTCTGTTGGCTACAAATCAGCAGTACCTTTTTCCTGTTTGGTATTTTCTAGGATAGCTGACCCGATATAAATGGGATAAGGCTTCGAAGGATGATGGTGAATCTTCTAGGACACTATGCTTTTCCAATTTATTGTTAAAACATTCTTCAATTTCATTGATGCTGCTGTTGTCTTTAATCAATGAAACTGTAAACAACTTTGACAATTGAGCCTTCTGCATTTAACTGCATCCTCTATAATGGTCACTGCTTGTGGGTGTGTTTTGCTAACGTGTCTTCTGACATACATGGAAACACGCAGCTCTAAACGAGGCACTTACTGCGGAGGTTCAACGCTTGAAAGTAGCCACTGGAGAGCTGAGGGAATCTCACTCTTCTAGCAGCTTGAATCAGCAGCTACCAATGAATTCTCAGATGCTTCATATTCCGCATCAGTCTATGCAACAGCTCTCTATTTATCAGTTGCAGCAGGAGCAGCAGCAGCAGCAGCAGCAGCAGCCGCTGCCACAGAACAACAATGCAAAAAAAAATGAATCGAAGCAATAGTAGGCCAAAAGAGAGGGAAATGCTGAGAAACTGCAGGAGTATCGTGGAACCTAAATTCTCCTGTCACTGTTTCTTGGTAGTGAAATTATGGTAGCATTATTGTTTTGGTTGCATTTGTCTCTCTGTGGCAGATATCCTGAACTCCATTCATCTCTCACCGCCCCCACCTCATTTTCCTGTCTATTAGTCCAGCATATTGAGTTAACAGGTGATAATTCTGCATATTTATTCAATAGGTGGCAATTCCATTCATGAGTTCAAATATATGTTTTTTTTTTTTTTTTTTTTTTTTTTTTCATATTTCATATTTCATTTAGACAGGCACATTTGATTTAGATGTAAGCATTTGCTCGTGTCTACAAGGATTCTTGTTTCTGTGTGTGACACAAAAGGGTCTTTTGCTTAAATCTGTTCTCTAGAAATAAATTCTACATGCGTATTTCCTTCTTCCTGAGAAATTTTTAATGTATGCCTGAAATAATGAGAATTCTGGACAGATTGGAATCCTCATGCACATTGCTTGTTTTCTTTTTCGAGTGTCCATTTGTGAGCCAATTCTTAGATGACAAATATATATAGAAGGTAACCTCTCTACCCTTCACCCATTATTCTGCTGCTTCGACGCTGAGACTCCAAGAAACTTTAGATAATCAAAAGTCTAAAGCTGTTAATTGGAACCTCTTTTAGCTAAATAAAATGTTGGGTATAAATTTTAGCTGAACAATAACTGGATAAAGAATTTTGGTCCAGAGTCCAACTGAGTACGGGTGTGCAATGGGTTCGACCTGTTAACAGTGGGAGTGGCAATTCCACCCAACCCACCAACCCAGTTTGAGTCGAGCCCGGTAATTCGTGGTTCAGGTTGGCCTGCTTTTCTTCTGAATTTAGTTTGGGCAACACTACCAACATGATTACTAAATGGATTGGGTTAGGTTTGAGTTCATACTTGCTATTTGAACAAACCACCATTGGCCTGAAACAGACCCAATTTGAGATGGCAACTCGGTCTGTTGACCCTTCTGATGTCCGAATTGGGTTCAACTTGACATTTGTTACCAGATTCATTGACAGCTTTGAATTAAGGAAACACATTTTACCCATAGTCGTCAAGCCAGACCGACCTGTTATGACCCCAACTTTACAGGCTGAATCTGTGGTTATCCATGGAGTAGTTTCCCTTGCTTCCCAGGTGGTGAAAAGGTCAGTGTTGGTTTGTCAGAGTAAAACATAAAATGTGGAAAGAAAGGACCCTCTTTGGGTCCTTGAAAATCAGTTGCCCTGCAATGAAAAAACCCATATATTCAATTATATAAAACCATGCCCTGCAAAGAGAGAACAAATGTCCTTATGATCCAGATTTTTTCTGGATTGGGACTCAGCAGGAGAGTTCTTTCCCTCCCATGGTCATCAGTTATGACCTGTGAGGTGAAGGAACAAAGAGCAGATTGTAGTATTGGAGGACACTTTACTGCTGTTTGATTTGAACCTGCATAACATATATTTCCATGAGAGCGAGCGCGTTGTCCTGGTCTATGTAATTAGATGGATATACATGCAAATGAAATGGCGAATTTTCATGACAATTCAGAAGTTTTTGAATATTCAAAAGATGGGAAACTATGGAGTTTTTTTTTTTTTTTTTTCCTGACAACTCTCTGTCAGGAAAAGGAAGTGGATGCACCAAACACATCGAAAAATGTTAAACTGAACATCAACTACAACCCTAAGGGATAGCTCAGTTGGTCTAGAACCACGGTTTGCACCCAGATATTGTAGGTTCGAAATTACACTACTATACGGGGGCTACAGGGGTTACCTGACTTTTCTCTGGGACCGGAGGAATTAGTTCAGCCCAAAGGGTTGGAAACCCTCCGATAGCAAAAAAATAAAAAAAATAAAAAATAACCTGAACATCAACTAGAAGTTGTTCAGTTGGTTGCAATCTTGCATGTCATTTTGCCACCCAAGAATCGATTCTTGTGGGTATCCCAATCTACCGTGATACAATGTTGTTTGTTTCTTTCATCATCATCGTAGCTTTGTACCATGGAATTAGAGTTGCCTTGATGTATTCTACTTTTAATAGGTGTAAGCGTGAAATGTTTTTTCTTTCTTTATAACCATTTCAAGTATCTCAATTGGAAATCAAAACAAATTGGCAAGTCACTTTTTTACTCAACAGCAGTAGCAATATCAACATCACCATCGGCGAAGTCAGCAACATTAGATAAGCGGTCCATGTGCACAGCCCTTTTAGCAGTAGGAAATAAGGACACAGTCCATATGCAAGCTACAAGGATGCAAGACTGGCTATAGTGACCATCCTGGAAATTTCTTCGACCGGACAATTCAACCCCAAGAGAACAACACTCCATGTGGTGTGGGCCTCCATCAAGCTTCCTTAAATCATCATTGTGATGCCTATGCTACTTCAATACAGAAGGAAGCTCACTCTTAAAAATGGTAACTGACTAAAAATTCGATTGTACCATTTGTCATTATTATTGGATGTGTTTGTGTAACGAGAAGATTCCGAACTCCGTATATCTTTATTTCACCCCAAAGAGAGTAGTAGTTGATGAGCGAAAAAATTTGTTCTTGTGTTCAAGAACTCTGCCTATTAGATTACATGGTGAGTTCATCTTACACTTGTTTTCACTCTGTATTTTTTGCAGCGTTTTGAAAGAGACTTCATGTAATCAGAAACAGAAGATACATCCATCACAAAGAAGCAACAAGACCAACAAACCCATACCCCAAAATAAAACAACTTCATGACATCAAAGCGTTTTGGCACATTCACCTTTTTCATTCTTCTTGTTCTTTAGTCTTTACCTTTGTGGAATGAGTCCTTCTATATCAAAGTTTACAAAGAAAGTGAAGAAAACATTGAATTGAATGGCATTTGGCACCATTAAGGTTGTATTTGACAATTGGAGCAGATGAGGTCCACAGTTGTGCATGCCCATCTTCTCTGTCAGCAAATTGAGGCCATGGGCCGCCATTTTCCAACTACGACACTTTAAAAAGGTGTAAAGATAAGCCAAGACATGTGGGGCCCATCCCTCATGTGAATTGCATGTGATCGTATGGCATTGGTGCAACTAAGGACCACTCCATTTTTTCTTCTTTCCCCCTATATTTCCTGTTTTAAACTCAGATTGAAGATACCACGTGGCACTTACGTAAGAAAATTCATTATACAAAATAAAAGCTTTAGGGTATGTTTGTGTACATACCCTTTATGTGGAAAGAGAAAATTGTCACGTAAGAAAATTTTATAGAAATGAAAGCTTCGGGATTTCCGTAGAATTTAGAAATTCATATTTGGTGTAAAAATAGTTTCTCATTCAATTGGTGCTAATGTTATTTAGTGCGGCTATGGATTCTTTATAGAAAATCAAAATTTCTTATTTAGTGATATAAATTTTTGAAGAAAATAACATAATATGTATTATTTATTCAACATTAAATAATAATTTATATAAAAAAATAAAAAATGAAAGAGTTGTAGGGTTTTTTGTTTGAAATGGACAAAAATGAGGAAAAGATGGAGAAAATTTTCGAGGAAATCAATTTCCCATACCCTTCATAGGAAACTCATTTCCATCATTATTAAGGAAAATGCTGACGAGGCAGGAAAGTATTTCCGCGGAATTGTTCCACACCAAATGCCGGAAAAATGAGTTTTTCACGGAAAACCGTCCACTTTTCCGCAGAAAAGTATTACACAAATATGCCCTTGGAGTCCATTTAATAATAGCATGTAATAAAGTAATAACAATGATGATCATGACCATCTCTAAGCATCGTGCTTGTTTTATCGTGAGCACTGCACTTAGTGAGCCTACCTTATGATCCATCAAAGTGGATCATAAAACGGTACCCCCCTTCTAAAACACCAATCTCAAATTTGGGACTCATTCAAATGGACTGGACGATTAGTTCAATTTTGCACTCTTCTGGACTCTGGATGGTGGAAATTTATGGGCATTTATCAAGTGATTATGATGATGATATGAGCCTCTATCACCATACACAAATGGGTGTGGTGGTGAGGAGATCGAAGGAAGGAGATATTTCGATTGCCTCTGACCCCATCCCTAGGTGGGGCCACATAAGCACTAGTGCTCAGCATATGGAGGTGCCATTTGGGTTGCAAATGAATATCCGATTCTCTGATTACTTGAAAGTTTTGATTAGAGAAAAAATCGGATTAGGAACCTATTTTAAGTTCCGATTCATAAACGGGTCTCGATTCGAAACCGAATTTAGGTTCTAATTGATAAATGAGTTTGGTTCTGGGTCTACAGAGGTTTCAACTTGTGGACTAGAGGTGGCAAAATATGATCCGACCCGCCATATACCCGCTTAACCCTACCCGTTTGATAGGCGGGTCGGTCACGGGTCAAGTATTCATGACCCGCAATTAAACGGGTCGAGTTAGGGTTGACCCGCTTGACCCGCAGAACCCACATTAATTCTTGTATTTAAGTCTGTTTAAGATTACCAATACTTAATTAGAATGTACGTGGGGGTTGGCAATTGGCATTAACTCTTAACTCTAGGGACTAGGGACTGTTCCACTACCACATTATGTTTACCATGAGTCACACAATTTAGAATTATTCATCTTACATGGATGGTTTTTTTTTAAATGATCTGTGAACTACGATGTGCTTGTCTTCCATGATCTATGCTTGTATTGTCATTATTTTCTTTTTCTTGTAAAGAAACTTATCACTCAATTCTTTAGTATCATTTTATTTTGATATTTTTATATGAAAAAACTGTTTTATTCTAACATTTTTTCTTGTAAAGAAACTTCACTCACTTATTCAAGTATACGGTCGACCTGACCTGTATAACCCGCAATGGTTATGCTGGTTTAAGTGGGTCGGGTCGGGTTGACCCATGGTGGGTGCAGGTTAGGGGTTTCTGACCCGTTTAATAAACGGGTCGGATGCGGGTTAGGCTTGTCTAACCCGTTCAATAAATGGGTCCGACCCGTTTAGCACAACCCGACCCGATTGCCACCTCTATTGTGGACTCGAGACCCAACATATGAGTCTTTGATATAGCAAATTGTACATCAAAATAAATTTATTAGTATTATTCTTAAATATAACGCTGGAGCCTGGAGGTAGTAGACTTGATGTATTATTATAAGTTGAATGATATACTTAATTTAAAGAAAAATAAAAAAAATAAAAAGGAGTTGGAACCAATTTTAAAACATGATCCACTCTTCTAGGTGGATCCGGAATTTTTCTATTGAAACTGGGTTTTAAAACAATAAAATAAAATAAATTTCGAGTAAAACCGAAACCGAAATCATTATGTTATTTAGAGATGGACCCGGGTCCGGCTTAAATATGATTATGACCCGGAGCCGTTTGCTTTTGCAACCCCGGGCCGGGATGTCCATTTCGTTTATTTCTAGAATGGAGTTTGAAAGCGGCGACATCCACGAGCTATTCCAAGCAATGCCCTCTCATGCACAAATAAAACGAATCGACGGATGGAAAAACATCGATTCACATTCCTCTCGGATTCCTAACTGTCCACGTGTCCCAACTCCCAACTGTCCCCATTATTCAATTGTGCTCCCGCGAGACACGTAGTTTTTACCGTTTGAAAAAATACTAGTGTCTGTTCCAGAACTGATATCCTCAGATGAGTGATGTATAGGGATCAAACGACTCTCTCGTACATTGCGGACTCGAAACAAAAATATTTTCAGTTTTGTTGACAGATTTCACGTCCGCGCTCCAAGTTCTCATGAGTCGATAGATGATATAAGAAGTAGAGAGAGGAGAGAGGAGAGAGATTCTTCTGCATTCGTACTGTTTTGGTTTGAATGCGAAAAAAAATTAAAATGGTGAAATCGAAGAGCTCCTGCTTAAGAATCATCGCCTGTGGTAGTGATTCTGCAGAAATCGACGATCTCAAGCGAACTGATCAGGTATCTTCGATCGATTCTAGGGTTTTGTTTCATGTGTTTCTCATTTCAGCTTTGTTGATATCAGGTTTTTTTTTTTCAAATTTTAAAAGATGATCCGATGTTTTTGCGAACTCATAAGGATTCGGATTTCTGCGATTTCTCTGATCTGTTTCGGACTTCTGATTTTTTTTTTCCTTTTTTTTGGTTGGATGGAGCATGGATTTGGGTTTTGTTTATCTTCTGCTATGAGATTTAGTACTCTAATCAGTTCAAAAACTTTGCTTTAAGTTGAATTTGCATTGCTTTGTGTGACCTGAATGCGATTGTTATGGAAATGACATTGATTTTGTGGAATGTGATTCTCCAATACCATAATTTTTGAAGAGTTGATGCCAAAGCTGTTCAGAATTTCACCCCTAAAGTTCAGGTTTTGCTGCTTCTTGAGGCATCAAATCAAATGACAGGAGCCAATGTTTGTAGCGCGATTGAAAGATTCTTTAGTGTCAAAATAACAACCACAGCTCTGTAGTTCAAAATTGTGCAAACCAACACATTTTTCATCGAAGTCTTGTTGATAATCACTCAATGCTTGATGTCTGATTATTTTAATTGCAGACCAAAGCTTCCACAGACAAGCGTGGGTGGAATTTCAGAAAGAGATCCGCAACTTATCGAGTGCTAAGCAACACTGTGAGCTCAGAAGTGCAATCTACTGGCCATAAGGATGCCCCCCAAGCTGCTGCCATGGACTTCAGTGGTCTGATCAATCCCACAGTCCCTGAGAAAACCTCTGTATCACAGTGGAAAGATGAGACAATAGAATCAATCTCGTCGGATGCAGTGAACTCAAAACTAGCCGATACTTTACTTGTCGGGGGTGTCGGTAATGGTGATTATACTGTGCAAGAATCTGTTGCCATTGTGATCCAGTCTGCTATCAGGATATATTTGGTACTACTACAAGCTAATTTAAGGCCATGTTTAACTTGGAAATGTGCTTGGCTGTTGGTATTAATCACAATTATGTCATGTCTGACATGGCTACTTCAAGAGGCCCATATGCACACATCCTTTCAAATGTATTAGTAATATATGTAGTGAGATTGTTTATATGGGACATATAATAATGTATCTACAAAATATAAACTAAGTTTAGGAAAGCATATAAGTAGTTTCTAAACGCAAAAAAGAATATGAAAGCAAAATTCTTTCCCTTTTTTAAAAAAAAATTAGAAGTGTCAGTATCAAATGCAGCTAGTTATAATTGTTAGTATTGTGTTTTATTATTCCTTTCATTTTTATTTGAAATGGAATATCCTTACAGAGATTTATGCTGAGCTTTTCTCTTCTTTCGATCTTTCTAGGCTAAGAAAGCACTCTGCAAGCTTAAGAACGTGGTTAAGTTGCAAGCTGCTGTATGTGGACATTTGGTTAGGCGACAGGCTGTGGGAACCCTCCGTTGTGTTCAAGCCATAGTCAAAATGCAGGCACTAGTGCGTGCCCGCCGTGCTCGTTTGTCTCTAGAAGGGTTAAGTATTCAAGAGAGGCATGGTAGGGAGCTGAAGACTGATAAGGGGAGACTGAATCACTTGGTAATTCTTGATTTGTCAAGCCCTTTCTCAAGCCAAGTTTCCTTTTATGAATGATGGGCCAGCTTGGCTCGGATTTAGCTGTGGACAGCAATGAGGTCTGGTCTTCAGGATATTACAAAGAAAAAGAAAAAAAAAAAAAAAAAAGAAGCATTAACAGATTGGATTCAAACATGGTATTGAATCCAAGCTTTGGTGTCTGACTTGGTCACCACCGACACCGACATGATTAGGTAGTGTTTTCCGGACTTGGTAAGTACCGGCTACTGTACAACTCAACCAAGTCATCTTGATTTGGATCAGGATTTGACCATTGACCATGCTGCTGGAAAATCTGGAGGACCCTTATAAATTGGTTGGAGCATTGAAAAGAACTAGAAGTAAAATGCCTTGCAATGGGGGTTATATCATTGTCAAAAGTTGAGGAAAAAAACACATGCATTTCAGAAATATCTGAAAATTTCTGCTGATTTTCTAAAAAGGCAGCTGGAGAAATGGCTTTAAAAACCCTGTTTAGGCTTTAACCTTCTGCAAACAGTCTAAATATGAAAATTGCTTACTATTTGACTATATAAGTTGTTGGTTCAGTTTGGTGGTGTCTCACATCAGAACTTAACCTGGTTTTACCTGATATGATTCTATTCAGACCATTGGCATGTGATCCTCCCACTACATACATGTCTTAGTTGCAAGTTGGCTAGCTCATTTATGACAGACAATGCAGCTATTAGTAGAATGCAGTTTCTTTTACCTGCCTCCATTTTCTTTTTATACATGAATTTTGAGGACCAAAATTCCAAGATTGATAGACATTTAGAAATAGTAGGAACAGTTTAAAGGTTAGAACCTGTGATTTATATAGACCATAGGTACAATATCATTCTCTAGAACAAAACTAATTACTTTTGATGGATGATTGAAATTATAGAATGGCCAGCGATTACATTTAATTCTGTTCAATTGTTATGCTCATAGGACTTTTGTAGGGAGTAATAGGACCAACCCTGGTATGCCTAGTGAGTCCATAGACTCCTTTACCTTGGGGCAGTTCCATCTAAAATTTGAGTTTTACTTATAATGCAAATTAGTTCCCTTTTCTTTATTACTTAATGAAGTAGAAGCAAGATGCTCGTGGTCACATCTCTGTTAACACAGCTTTTAAGTCATAACGCAACTCATTTTTTTTTTTTTTTCTCATGGGAAGGCGTATTCCGGTACCGAAACAAATGAAACAAATGCTTCGATGAAAAAGTTGCTTGCCAGTGGATTTGCTCGTCAGGTACAATAAATCGATAAAAAAAAATGTGTCTGAATTTTGATAACTTTGATCCTATACCTCATCTGGATTCTTGGACTGGTGCTGATTTCTGTTTGTTTCTGTAAGCTTTTGCATTCAAAGCCAAAGACAAAACCAATCCTCATCAACTGTGATCCTGCAAAACCTGAGTCAGCGTGGAAATGGTTGGAGAGGTGGATGTCTGTATCATCGTTGGATATCATGCAGCCACAGAAATTACAACTAAATCCAGATCATCATGAAAAAGGAATAAAGAATAGCTCAACTGCTTCTGAAATAGGAACTGAGGGTCCAGCTGAAGTTATATCTGAGTATACAGCTATGAAGCCTGATATTAAGGGAACAGAAATGCTGCTTGAGGCTGAAGACAATTTGAACACAAATTCTGCAGATGGCTTTGGCTTTCAAGCTTGCGAAGCGATGGCCATTTCAGGTGAAACTTCTAGTTACGCAATGGAAACTGGTTTGGAGGATGGATGTTTGAGCATACCAGAAGGGACCTCTACAAAACATAGAGAGGCTCATAGAGATACCATTGATTCTGTTTTAAATCAAATGGATGCCCATTCCTCTTCAATTTTGCAAACAAAGCTTAGCACCACTTCTGATAAGCCTGAGGTAAGCAATGAGAACTCAAAGCATACTGTAAAAAGGGGGGCCTCTGAACAGCTCAGTAATGAAGGTAAGAAGTTCACATTTGGGTCGAGAAAGTCTACAAACCCATCATTTGCCGCGGTTAAGTCGAAATTCGAAGAACTGAGCTCAACAGCCACTTCAGGCAGATCAGTCAGTTCTGGTTATCGTGATGCTGCAGTAGAATCGAGATTGGACTCCTCTCCATCTTGGGCTGGTTCTGTCTCAAAGGACAAGGATCTTGGCATGTCAGAAGAATTAATATCTGATGACCCAAGAATTCAAATGTGGGGTTCAGAATGCGGCACTGAGCTTTCTATTACTTCCACACTCGATTCGCCCGATAGAACGGAAGTGGAAGGTGGAGAATTTGTACATGAAATCAGATCCATGGATAAAGAGAGTTCTGATAAGTTTAATCTCAAGAATCTGGACGCTGATGCCAATAATTCTTCATCCATGTTGGAGAGTGTACCTAATTCATCCTACCCTGGTTATGTTCAGCCGGGTAAGCTTCAGGAGGTTCATGGAAATTCTACTGATTCAAGTTTGCCTGTGTGTTCTTCAAATGTACACCACCCTTCAGAGCAGATTGTATCAGATATGCAGGCCCAAATGAACACTGCAACAGATCCACATGTGGGGAGTTTATCTCCAGAAGGGTCTCCAAGAAGCCACATAACTGTTCCTGACTCTCATGGAACACCATCAAGTCAGATTTCACGCACTTCTATGAGAAACAAGTCAGATAATAGTTTGCCTAGACAAAAACATTCATCTCAATCAGCAGGGAAAAGGTCCATCCCAAAACAGAGTCAAGATCCATCCGTAAGAAATAGTACAGAGCATCTGCCAATGGATTCAAAAAGTGGGAAGAGGCGCAACTCACTTGACCATGAATCTAGGGTTACTGGTAGCAATTCCCTTCCTAGCTATATGCAAGCAACGGAGTCTGCAAAGGCTAAGGCCCAAATGAACCATTCTCCTAAATCAAGCCCAGATGTGCAAGACAAGGACAGTTACCTCAAGAAGAGGCATTCCCTACCAGTAACGAATGGAAAGCAGGGCTCTCCCCGACTGCAGCGATCAAATTCACAAGCACAACAGAATGTGAAGGGGAATGGTACACATTCTCCTCAGATTGCTGCTGGTAAGTCCTAGATCCTATTATATTATCCAATGTTCTGACTAACCACCACGAAAAATAAAATCAATAAAATTAATCAATGTGGAACACTCCCTAATATGAATGTATCACTTGGTTGTACACTTAAAAATGGGTGCCAATAACTTTTTCTGAAGCTTTAATTTTAGGTGCAAGTCCCATGCTATAATGCTCAGATATGGATGCAGATATGGGGTGTAGTGATACGGCTGTACTTCCTTAAAACTACAACATGGATACAGCCAACAATATGACTATCCTATCCATAACATGAAATCATATTTTGATATTAGGATTTTAATGCACGTTATTACTTTATTACATTTATAAACTAATGAAAGTCTAAGTGATGGCTTTGTTGGAATCTAACTCGACTACTGCTATCAATGGAACCCTCTTTGCCTGATTTCTCCAATGGATCCATACTAAAAGAGTCTATTGATGCACTATTGTTGGATCTGTTTGATCATTAAATGTGGATTTGGATAAATTGATTTGGATCTGATTAGAGATTAGTTCGGATCCAGGTCAACTCTGACAATAAACACGGCCTTTTGGAATGAAATAGTTGCCTTCATTAATCAGCCTCCAGGGTTCATATGGATTACAAAATGATAAGAAGTTACAGGAAAAGGGATAATTACAAATCAATTAGCCCAATCGTTGGCCCTCGGTATTGGAAATTACAATCAGTAAAGATGTTGTGTCCTAAGGATATTTGTCAATCACTCAATCCTAATGGTATGGTACACTTCTGCTCTATATGATACAATGGTAGTCCATACTCCAGAGGAATCGTGAAGATGTAGGGACTACTTAACACAGTCTAGACCATACATGTGTACCCGATTAACCCAAAGGAAATAATGTAAATATAAATAACTTGATGGTATATCATACATATAGAACACATCATCTCTCAAACCCCCTTTATCAAAATATTGTTGTGATGGTTGATTGTTGTATCGAGCTTCCTTAAACATACCCTTGCTCTTCAGAACAATTACACTGTATGTGTCTCTGTTTTAGTTGCAGAGAACTGACATTATCAATTGTTTTGATGAAAAAAAAGGACATTATAGTTACCATAGTGAATGAGAAATTCCTCGTTGGCAGAACATTTCTTGATATCTGAAAAGCAAAACAAGTTTTACTTATACTAGATTGCTGGATCACTATCTTGTATCAGATTGCCTCTGCTTCTGACATGAACTTTAGTTCAGGTAAGTGGATATTTGACTGTATGAAACTTGTGAAATGCTCTTGATAAGTATTCATTGTGCTTTCTGCACTTAAAACAAGAGCATTTCAGTTTAGAATTAAACGCTTGTCTTATGTCTATGCCCATCTGAACTCTGAAGTGATTATGATCTCCTAGGAGGCAGAGGACAATTGTTGTCTCCATGCTACTAAAACAGCAGCTACAACATTTCATTCCTAGTTTATGACTTCTTGAATCCTGCTTGCTTGATGTTTCAGAGAGAAAATGGCAACGGTGATGGTGCTTTTGACTTACCTAAGCATTGGATCAGTTTCCATGGCATGAACTTGTCCGAAGAAGAATGATGTCAAGCTTCATGGCGGATACGCGTATCTCTTATCCTTGATTATGTGATAATCTAAAATATGATGTTTGGATGGAAAGCAGGTGAAGAGTGAGGCGAGTTGATTTTATGTACATTTTTGTACTGTGAAATTGCTGGCCCGGAGCTTGTATGTTGAGTGTGTGATTTCAAGTGGTGCATGCTGTTTAATATTACCTGATGTTCTTGACCTGTTTGTAGATTCAGAA
The DNA here is from genome assembly GCA_003546025.1 of Camphora micrantha. Taxonomy (NCBI): domain Eukaryota; kingdom Viridiplantae; phylum Streptophyta; class Magnoliopsida; order Laurales; family Lauraceae; genus Camphora; species Camphora micrantha. The sequence goes on along the minus strand of QPKB01000004.1, from coordinate 2,866,363 downwards.
ATCGAGAAAGTTTCATTTTCTATTGTGAAAACTGGAACCTCTGAGAACTTACGCGGTGTTGTCTGTGATTTTGCCAGTTTACAATGTGCTGTGAATTGTGATATTATTAAGTTATCCTTTTAGTGACTTGTCTACTACAACAGCCATTGTTACAAGGAACTGTAGGGTTTTCTAGTTGGGTTTGGGGTTGCCAGTCATGGTTGTTTTGCCACCTGTTAATGACAGTTCTGTGATGAATTTGGAAACATCGATGTTTTGGCAGCTAATTTGACGTTTTGTCATGGTGCAAGAAACATGGTTTGTCAGTATTTGTAAAGGTCTGCCCTTTGTTTTGGTAAATTGACCTTCTAATGGCAATCGTTTTGTTCTTAGCCATAAACAAATACAAGCAAAACAGATTCCATGAATCCAAATGTGGCCCCAAGTTTGACTATGGCTATGGCAAAGGTAAATTTAGCTTCAAAAAGGGGTTTGGCTATGGCTTTGGTAGCCACAGGTGACCGTCACATGTAGCCACGAGTGAGCCCATCATGCAGAGTATACCAAAAAATGGAATATGGGATTGGTACCTACTTATTGCCATCACATGTCCTAAAGAATTTCACCGTGCCCATTATTAGATATCAACTAGCAGTTTTATTATTATTTAGTATTATTGCTATTAATATTATTATTGTTTGCTCTTTTACTGTCCATTGGGAGGTCACTGAATAGGATGACCCTGTTTCTAGCCAAAAAAAAAAAAAAAAAAGGGAATAGGATGACCCTGTTGGGTTGGGGTTTGTCCTGCATCCATTGGTGGGAGCCCACTGAGTGCTCTTTTGCTCTGGATTATTATTTTCATCAATCAGTGTGGTCATGCTTTGAGAGCCCAGATGGGGTGTCCACTTTTCTATTCCATGTAAAGTCATTTTCTTATTCATCCTTTCAGTGCTTGGCTTTCCTTATCATCATTATTGCTATCATTGCGACTATGTTTTGCTGGTTCCACATCTCCAATGCCATGTAGCTCAACCACTTTAAAAAAAATAAAAATAAATAAATAACAAATTCCAAAATGGCCCCACATTTTCTGCTTACAAAAGGAGAAGAAAAGAGAAAGTGAAAAAAGAAAAGAAAAAAAGCTTTAAGGATTGCTCATAGGTAGGGGCAGACCCGAGCATAATCATGCGGGTGCAGCCACACTCATTAAACCACGGTGCGTTTCAAGAAATTCATTAAAATTTGTGAGCTCGTCCTCAAAATTCACATGAAAATCCTTAGGTTACCCCCAAAACTAAACTATCTATTAAGATTTGCACCCCTGGAACAAAAATTGTGGGACCACCACTGTTGATAGGTCAGGCCAGCCCTGGCTTTGCCAAGCGCTGCCCGCATTAAGCTGGATTTGGATTGTGTTTTTAGTCTCTGGGTCAGATTGAGGCTTACTTTTTCATCCAATAAACAAACAGATTGTTCTTTGGGATAGATTGTTCTTTTTTGAAAAAAAAAAAAATAGGGGTTACAGTAAACACAGTGTTAAATGTCTCTTGGGTATGTTTAATGTGGAGTATTTCTTAGTTCGAGAATTCTAAATATTCGTCTGATCTCTTTCATAAGGAAAATTATCCACTGGAGTTCAACAAATTTGAGAATTCCAAATGCTGCCAGATCTTGTATCCATATGATAAGAATAATTTCACAGGTTAGTACAATAACAAGTCTATTATTATAATAGTCTTTGGATTTCTCTGAGATTCATAGTTCCAAAAGCCTTTTTGGCGTTAGAATTTAATGTGGTCTGCAGATATTTTGACAAGATATAGGGTGTAGGGCCAGACCAGACCTTCTATTTGGGTCTCACTATCTGTAAACCTGGACCCATTCCAACCTCAAAAGACATCACTTCTTTTAGTCCCCTGTCTACAGACCTTTCCACTTTGGTAGCAGTTGCTGCTTATTATTATAGTAGTTGCAATAAGTAGACCTATATAAAGCAAAACAAGTGAGAGAATAGCTTTTGACATACGTCTTTAATCAAGATTGTCCCCTTTATTCAAGGGAGTGGATATCTGCTGGAGCACCAAATGATTCCCATTCTACACTACTAATGTCAAATGCCTATCTGAAAACATAGTTCTAGGTAGGGTTGCAAACACGATGGTTCTGGATTGAAATCACAGTAGACTGGACCCATTTTTTAATAACAGTTCCGGATCCGGTTTTGAACCGGAACCTGTTTTGTTGGTTCTAGACCTAGTTTCGATAAGAAAATTCGGATCCGGTTCTGGAATTGGGTCCACCTAGAGGACTCGAATCTATTTCCAAAATCGATTCTATTTTCTCTTTATTCTCTATTTTTTTTCTTAAAATAAACATATATATCATTCAACTTATAACAGTGCATCAAATCTATAACATCCAGTATTATACATGAGAATGCCAAAAAAGAATTGGTTTTAAAGTACAAATTACAGTATCAAAGACTTATATGCCGGGTCCCGGGTCCACGGGTCGGAACCTATATGAACCTGGAACCGGACCTGTTTATCAATCAGAACCTAAATTAGGTTCCGGACCCGGTCCCGTTTATAAATCGGAACCTAAAATAGATTTTGGACCTCTTTTTTTGCGGGTCGGAACTTCTAGGTAATCGGATAATCAGATACCCGGTTGCAATCCTAGTTCTAGCTTAAGCTTAATATGCTACATTCACGGGAGACCCCAGCTAGAAAAGAAAAGAAAAAAAAAAAAAATCAGTCCTGAAGTTGAAAGAAGGGGTAGCAGAGTTTGGTGATCCAAATCATTTATTGGTATGGTCCTGACTCCTGATGGAGGAGGAAATGCCCAAGAGATCTTAAGCAAGGTTACCTAGATTGCTAATACACCCAATCTAGGTCCGACCAATTTAAATTGCAATTCAGTTTGTAATGATTCATGATTTTACATTGTCAACATTAATGCCGATTGAATTCAATTCGACATTAAGTAAGGACATTGATCTCATCTAGGGACCCTTGTGGAACTTGGGCCCATATCTTAGTTATCTACATCTTGGTCCATATGATCTACATTAGCCATCTTCTAAAAAAGAAGAAAAGGAATTATCTCGCCCAACCCCCAGCAAATCAAGATCTTTAGCATGACATTTCGCACAACCCATAACCAAGTTTCTTTGATTTTTTTAAGGAATTCATTTTTTCCCATAGAATACATGAGACTTGAATGCATAGGAAATTATGGTCAAATGACCTTTATTCTAACTCTAGGGTTAAAGGATTTGAGATGATATATGAAGGATATAAGGTGAAATGTAGATGAGACTTTGACTTTCCAGTGACTTGAATTGCTAGAGTTATGATTGAATACATTTTCCTTTAATTAATTCAATTACTTGGAGAAGTAATCTGATGATCATTTGTAAATATTCAAGTTTGATTATTTTCATTTTTCACCACTTAGAAGAATATAATCATGGGAATTCAATTACATCAAACAAAAGTATTTTTTTTTTATGAATTATGATCACAAAAACCATGTGCCCCAAGCTGTATCAAAGTTGGGTGCCTCTCCAGACAGAGCATGTTTTACATCACATAATACATTGGAGCACCCAAACCTTCAATGAAAACATAAAATACCAACCGACAGTGATCCATTTGACAAATTTAATACAATCTCATGACAGTATCTTGGATTTCCTAATCTCTCTTTCTCTACACAAATCTGACTACAAATTGCAAAAACACAACACTCTCTCACACTGTCTTCTCTCTCAGAGATCGAAAACCTATTGCTACAGCTGCTGAAATTGAAGAACAGCTGTAGCAAATGGGGTCTGTTTCTCTGAAAACTGGAGAAGGGAGTGTTAGATTCAGAAGAGCTTCTCTTTGCTCTTCAGCTCTCAACATCTTAATGCTCCTCTCCGTCCTCATCACCAATCTCTTCGCTCTCTACGCCTTCACATCACCTCCAATCAACCACAACCACCACCCTAAAAACATCTCCTTGATCTCTGAGCACGTCTCTCTCATCCTCAGAGAAATCGATTACTCCCAAAAGAAGCTGAACCAGATGGAGAAAGAGTTCCTCGGCTATGAAAATCTCGATCTTTCAAGACCCAATATCCCAGAAGAGCTTAAAACCTTCCTCCACCCACACCCACTTCCCCTAGGGAAAGATTCGAGAACTGGGATCACTGAAATGGTGGCCGCAGTTGCACATTCCTGCTCCAATTCCGTCGATCTGCTCTCTCAATACATGAATTACAAGGTTGGTAAAGCTTGCCCAGATGACTGGAATCTCGCCCAGAAGCTGATTTTGAAAGGATGCGAGCCGCTCCCAAGAAGGAGATGCTTTGCAAGGTCAGTTCCTAAATTGGGTCTGTCTCAGTTTCCTGTTTCTCTTTGGAAACCTGTCGGTGATAAGATTGCTAACTGGAATGGGCTCAACTGCAAGAGCTTTGGGTGCCTGAATGGGAAGAAACTGGGTGGGGATTGTGTTGGGTGCTTTGATTTGGTCAATGGAACTGAAAAACAGAGGTGGGTCAAGACCAGAGGGAAGAATGATTTCGTTATTGATGATGTTTTGGCAATGGCGACTGGAAGTATCCGAATTGGGTTTGATTTCGGTGGTGATTCTGGGAGCTTTGCAGCCAGAATGGCTGAAAAGAACGTGACTATCATCACCTCAGTGTTGAATGTCGATGCACCTTTCAATGAGTTCATCTCTGCCCGCGGGCTTTTCCCAATGTTCGTGTCCTTTGATCAGAGGTTCCCCTTCTATGATGGGATTTTCGATCTGGTTCGCACCTCATTGAATGGCTTGGGCAATGTGGCTCGCCCGGAGAAGATGGAGTTTGTGATGTTTGACATTGATAGAATTTTGAGGGCTGGAGGACTGTTTTGGTTGGATAATTTTCACTGCATCGATGATGAGCGGAAGAAGATCATTACGCGGTTGATAGAGAAGTTTGGTTACAAGAAACTGAGATGGGTTGTGGGGGAGAAGACAGACAGCAGCTCAGGAACTGGGAAACCTCCGGTTTACTTGTCAGCTGTTCTGCAGAAACCTGCAAGAGGGTGATCTAGAGTGTTAGGAGGGTGGCCTGGTATGAATACTCAATTCTTTTGCTCAAATGAAATTCCTGCTGTATGTGGAATAAGCGATACACGGGGTTTTCCTCCCTGACTCAAAATCGAGATATTATCGTGTAAAATTTGTCAATGGAATGCTAGTTTAGGTAGGGCAGAGTAATATTCTGTTTCTATCAGATATAGATGAATTGGGATTATGAAATGCATCTTACTTGTTGTAGAGTCTCCTTGAGTATGTTTTGGGCCTTTTTTGTTTTCCTTTCTTGTTGGAATTGTCAGTGAATGGAATCATTAACAGGTACATACCAATGAAAACATGTGTTTCTTGCTATGAAATAAGATATGAGACATTTTCTTTTTCATTATTTTGTTGTGCCGGGAAATGTGTGGGAGCTTACTTTAACAGATATCTTATGTCTGCTTCTTTCCTTTCAAATTTATAATCACCATGTATCTATTGGGGTCTATCTTTTCATTTCCTGCAAATGAAATGCTATTAGAAATTTTGAGTTTTGATCATTCCGTGACCGAGTTATTTAATTTGGTTTCTCTTTGACTCGTTTAAGGTTAAATTTCACCTTAGAGGAAAATATCAACATTCTATATGTTCAGTACATTTAATGCTTAAAGAATGTGAAGTGCTCATTCCTGAATTAGGAGTTTATAGCAATAATTGCAATGGCATTTTTTTTTGTGTGTATTTGGACAGCTTGTCTATGATCATGTTTCGGAATTCTGAATTTGATCCAAGTCTTGTCTCAATGTGCAGTTTAACTCTGGTATTTGATTGCATCTGCAGCAATGGGTTCTATTGCTTTTAAACTTCTTCTGGTTTGATTGTAATAAGAACTTGGATTTCTGGCAGCTCTGGGGTTCTCAGTTTAAAGAGAAAACGAAACAATATACTTAGCAAGCTAAAGACTATCACACCCTTTAGGCAATCTCACAAGTTCATGAATTACCTTGCTTGGTCATTTTCATAATGGTTCATAGCCGATGCCTCTTAACCTAGAAATACTGAGTAGTTGCAATTTTCCTTCCTGGTATGTAAACTGCAGAAGTCTCTGATCTTAACTTGTCAAGTTTCTCCTCAGAATAGAAGGAGGATCATGGATATTAACCGTTCTACTTTATTTTGTTTGAATGCCAAACTAATTCAAGTACCTTTCGGTATGACCTAGACATGCCTTTGCTTAGTCCAGTAGAATTTTGAAGTTGAGTGATCCCAAATTTATTCTTGCACGACTCTACAATCATCTTTGTTGAGAGTTAAGGTATGCCCCTTCTCACTGCCTTTTTGTTGTTGTCTAAGTCCCTCTTGAAGTATGTTGTATGAGTAAGTAGCCCAGAAGTCCTTGAGCAATTGAATCAAGAACAAAGTTAAACAAGGTAGGGAATTTTTTTATGTGGTCACCTGTTGCAGATGTGACACAATATGCGTATTAGCTTGCTTGTTTCTAAATATTTCTAGAAACTATAACGCACTACAGTGTTAGATGAGAACTGATTATATGCTGGTTCGAGTTTGGAAAAATATGTGCTGGCACATCCATTCAGTACAGTTGGGCCACCTTACAGTGAAACAAACCATTGGATAGCAACCTCCCTAGTGAAGTAGGCCACATGATATCCAACAGCTTGCCTCAGAATAAGCTGGGCTTTAGTGCGGAATTGATGCATCCAGTTTGGATTTTCCATAATTGTGTCAGTGCCTCATCAATCATCAGCTTCTCATTATAGATAGCCCATAAAAGAGTCTTTTATGGTCCAAGGCTGCTAGCTGGCAAGCGCATCAAAGCCCTCCTGGGGTGGCAGGATTGCTAGGTTCTAGTGCTGGTTGGAACAGGAAAGGGTTTTCTAACATCACCTTAAGAAAACTAGTTACATAGGGTAGCTTAGAAGGGTAGGTTAGGGTTAAAGAAAGGAAAGGAAGAAAAAAAGTCCCTTCATTCATGGAGTCATTTAACTAGGTCAGCACACTAGCAAAAAGGGGCATGCCTGCTATGTCTATACAAGATAATCCCCTTTGGATGCAGTAACGAGCAGTTTAAATTAAGATACTATCCAATCCCTCCTTTTGTCTTCAACCTCATGTTTCTTCAAAAATACAAGTTATGACAGTTAGCAGTCCATCACAAAGATGATGAGTCAGGATCACTCATAGTTGAAATTTGATCAAGAAAAGTTGGATGTGTCTGTTTCCGGGAAAGACTAACTGCAGAAACTGTCTTCCTGCTTTGAAGTATAACACACACTTTACATTCACTGTAGTCTGTTTAGGACTTAGGAGCTCTGTACACAGCCCATGACGCACTTAACTATGAGTTGCAGGACCCACCTGCCCAACACAGCTAAGGTTCATGCCCACTTCCACTCCAGTCTGGATCTAAAAGCTCAGGCCACATTGCGGATCAAAGCCTGGCTTCAGTCAAGGTATCATCGTGGTCAGCCTAGGACTGCCCTAATATAAATGTAATTTTTGTCACTAATATTAAGATATATAAACTGCATCTCAGTGTGGGGTTGTGTATTTTTAAGTCAGCTTGGACCTATCTAGTTTTGCCCTCTTAGGTTTGGATGGGTTTCAGCCATCTCATGAATAATGATGCTTTCACTTGGAGTAAGAACCGGCCTGCATCTAAGTGGGACCCATCGTTCACATGCAGCCGCAAGGTTTTCTTTTGACTCATGTTGTGCATGTCCCAAGCAATAGATAACTTGCTTTCTCAATTAAATCTTTGCTCATTTAAGCTGTCTTAGAATCCCCAGTATAGCCTTTATAGTAGGGAGTGTTTAGTTTTCATTAGTGTCTAGACTTTACTCGTTTTATATCACATACATCATCATCAATTGCTTAGATTAGGTAAGTTTTTTTGTTTAAGGGAGATGTAATGGGAGTTTTGGGTTTGCTATATAATCTAGGAGGTTACATTTGAAACTTAAATTCTCATTTGAGGTGTGAACCTGTTTGCCCTTCCTCTCATGTGATTTACATTCTAGTCTGATTTACACCCATCTTCTTCGTACTTAAAACAATAGGGTGGATTTTCAATGTCTTGGTTGTGTGACCTTGAGACCTTTGGAGCTACAGCTTGCGTGGGTGGCTATACAAACCGAAGAGGCGATTAGCCAATAAAATTAAAGGGAGCTGTGCACCATGATATTCGTGATCACCTGGTCTTTATATTATTGTGGTGTTGCCATGTTGGTGAGAATTTACTAGCCTTCGTATTTCCTCAGTTCAGTATAAGTATACATCACTTGCCAACTTAGATGAGAATTCAAAACGCAAGATCCTATCTAAAGTCTTTTTAAGTCTTTTAGCGACAGGGATTGGGGCCTTATGATTGGAGAAAGGAACTGACTGGGCATGGTTGGTGGGGAGACCAGTACAAAAAAACTGAGACAACCTGTTGGATTCACATCTGAGATGCCAACATTAACACAAAGAAAGTCTGGTTTTCTATCAAATAAAATTGGCGTTGCGACTCACATCCATTACTTGCATACATGCTGGAACTAACAGAAACTTGCAGTCATTTGAAATATGAGGCTGTATGCAAGAGAAGGTCCGTAAAACCTTTCTCAAATTCAGGGGAAACCATATGTGGAGAAGAGCATTCACTGCCTAAGAACCATGTCTTGAACTGCTGAGATCATAACCATTTTCGTAGTGCATATGTCCCATCAAAGCAGGAAAAAGCATGCTTTATCTAGCTAAGAGGTCCCTAGCATCTCAATTTTTTGTTCTAAATTTGTAGTATTGATCCTCCATGGTTAGGTGAAAATACTATTCTCTAAAAAGTTATCAAAGTGGAAGTGTTACACAAAGACGTACAAGGAAGTTTTTCCGCTGATACGAGCTGTGGGAATCCAGCAATTTCCACTTTCCCACTGCTCCAATTGGCGGAAATCCAGCAATTTCCACTTTTTCACGGATCCAATTGGTGGAAATCCATCAATTTCCACTATTTCTCCTGATCCAATTGGTGGAAATCCATCAATTTCTACTATTTCCCCTGATCCAATTGGTAGAAATCCAGAAAATTTTACTTCTCCGCTGATCAAATTGGCGGAAATCCAGAAAATTCTACTTTTCCGCTGATCAAAGAGTGGAAATCTAGAACATTCTACTTTTACGCTGATTCAATTGGGGAAATCCAAAAATTCTACTTTTCAAAAATTAGACTTTTCCACTCATACAATTGGCAGGATTCCAGAAAATTCTACTTTTCTGGAAAACTAGATAATTCTCCTTTTCCGCTGATCTAATTGGCAGAAATCCAGATGGTTCTATTTTTCCGCTCATCCAGTTGGTGGAAATCCATAAAATTCTACTTTTTCACTGGTCAAGTTGGTGGAAATCGAGAAAATTCTATTTTTCCGCGGTTCAAGCGGCAGAAATCCAGAAAATTCTACTCTTCCAGTAGTTTTTTTTTTTTTTTTTTTTTTTTTTTTTTTTTTTTTTTTTTTTTTTTTTTTTCGGGGTCTTTTCCACTAGTTCAATGAGTCCGGATTACCATCGCATTTGTTATAAATAAACCGTGAGTGGACCAATAATACTCCACCATGTCATCCAAAAATTTAGGTGATTTTGAAGTTTAAAAAGTTTAAATCAGATGAAAGAGAATCACCTAAATTTTTGGATGAAGTGGTGAAGTATTATTTGTGCACTCATGGTGAAGGTATAACAAATGCGAAAGGTGATCCGGACTCCTAGTTTTCAATCGGTGGAAATCCAACGACTTCAACTTTTTCCCTAGCCTAACATTTTGTTTTTGTTCGGCTGGGTCGGGTCAGGATCCTTCCTATATTTAACACAAAGATCTGTATAATTTGAATACTATGAATTTTAGGCCCATTTGCTGGAACCGAGCCTGATTATAAGGCCCATGGGCTGATCGTGGACGGGCTTGGGACGGTCAGACTCAGGCCATTAATGCCATTACCTGAACCCATACCCATTATCTCATAAAGGTCAGCCCTACTCAACCCGACCTATTGCAATCCATAATCACCGTAAAAAAAATCACAGCTATATTTTTAAAATCTTATTATAATGTATACCTAATAAGATGCCCTGGACAAAGGTAAAAGTAAAAATGATATCTATTCACTAAGACCAAGATCAAGTATATGAACCAATTTAATTTGGATAGTACATATTTTTAATAAGTAGATCCCTCTCTGGAGCTTCAAGAGCTTGAGTTTGAGCTAAAGAGGTTTTGATGGCATGACTACCAATGTTGAAAGTTGTGTCCAAAGATCTGTTGGACATTGGTAGCCATTATTAAAAGAATGTTTGTCACCAATACCCAAAATTAGGGAGTTGGTATTTTGAGCAGGTAAGCCTTTTTATTGGCTGCACTTCATGTTGGATTCGAGGTGAGCGAAATATCCGCCCACTAAAAATCATTTCATCTTAAGCGACCGTTTCTTTACTAGAATTCATATCTGGAGGTTGTCTGGGGAACGCTGGAATTCTAAAATGTCATTGAATTCTGTCATTTCTGAATTCTACGTTTCATTTCCAACTAAATTCTTACCTGAGAATTTCTGAATTTCATAGAACTCATGTTTTATTGCTACATAAATTCTAAATTGGTATTACACATTTTTTGCATTGTAGTACATGGGATCCAACTGTAAGAATTATAATGTGGACCCACCTCAGGCATATGGTGTATGGGCCCATCTCTTAGAACAAAAGTTTGGGACCCAATTTTAGAAATTTGAACATAGATCCATCTTGATAGGACCCAATTTTAGGTTGTCTACCAATGTCGAATATTGGGTCCACTTTATTGTTAGTAGGAGGGTTCACAGTTAGGTGCCGGAGTTCCAACCAAATTTCTCGGAGCTCTAGAATTCTAAAATGCTTTTGGAAGGGCTAGCATTTTGGAATTCTACTTTTTTTCCAATAGAGAATTCTGGCTGTCATGAATACTGGGAATCACATTAAAAGAATATTGAATTTATGACAAAATTTATTGAATCCATAGACAACCTAAACATTTGTTAGAAATGTTTGTAAAGAAATGCTTAAACCCTTAAATCCTAAACCCTGCATCAAAATTCTACAGTATCATTAATGGATGAACCAAATTCATATGCAGCACTCCACAGAAAATTAATTCGCGATTCTTTCATCTTAAACCACTAGTTTGTACAAGTTAACTTTTTAAAGTAAATTAAATGATCACTTAAATCTACTTGTATGAGAAAATGATTCTAGATTATTTAATTGTCTTTTGATTGACAATAAAATCAAATCAAATATTGTCTTATGATTAAGCAACTTGGGCTGGGCCATCTCGGGCTCGACTTGGGCTCAACCGAGCCTAGGCCCTAGATTAAGCGATGGAAAGCCAGAAACTCATCCTGGCCCAAATGAGTAATGCAAGAAGTTTTATGATTCATCCAAATAAGTGATAGAAAGCCCAGTTCATCATGGGCGGGCTTGAGCTAGAAATATGTAAGGTGGGCTACACTTAAGGGCCATGCACATATGGGCCTCTGTTTCTAAAGTTGGGCCCAGATTATGGTTTCTCCCGGCCCGGTCCATAAACACCGCTGGCGAATTAGAATTCAGGGGGCTCGAAAGTCAAAATCCTAAACCCTAAACCCTAAAACCTGTAGAAAACCGGGAACAGCTACACAGAAGAACAAAAAACCAGACACAATCGCGGGAAGAACCCTAAACGGGCAGAGTAGAGATTGAAATCGATGGAAGGATTGAGAGTAGCAGATGCAGATCTGGTTGTATACATCCATCCTTCAAAGGCCAACAAGATCAAGCAAGCAGTTCTTCGTCAACTCAGCTCCGCATTACTCTTCCAGTATCGCTCTTTTTCTCTAATCTTTCTCTTCATGATTCTTTCTTCTTCAAGTATGCGTTTGGATGCACTCACAATCACAAGTGAATCCCCGGTTTTGCTAATTTAGTGGGTATCATGTGTATGTGTTTGATCTTCTGTGAAAGAGTACCAAAATACCCATCACATTCAAAGGACTTGTTTGGGTCTTCTTAAAATCAAGTGCAAGTTGCTTTAGGAGGGTTCATGCGTTAGACAAAGTTACATTTAATGTAATTAGGTTAAGAGTTTGGCTGATTGCAGGATGACCGAGTTCCAAGGATCCAATGGGGCTTCCCAAATGCAGCCTTTAAGTTGCATTGGGGTTTGGGTGTACCCAAATGATAGTTGTTGTGTTGGATGAGATGCTAATAGTGCTTAGGTTTACTATCGATTTTGTTTTGGGTTGTTGGGTTTCTTCTAGGTATGGGTAACCTGATCGTGACTATGTTTTATCTTGTTCTTGACGTGGTGAATTTATTCCTCAGGTTCAATGAAAACTTTGATGGCGTGGTTTTGGCTTATGATGAGCAATTTCAAAGTAATAAGGCAAAGATTACTCCTGGAATTGTTCCAAATCTTGGTGTGAAGCTGAAAGCAAAGTTGTTGCTTTTTTCTCCAAAGCCAGACATGCTATTAGGTAATTCTGGTCATTGTTTGGCTTTTCATTTTTATTTTCTTTGTGGAGGGTATTGGAACAGATTTTTAGAGAGGAAAGAGAGAGGAGAACATAGTATGAGAAAAGAAAATTTAACTAAGAAGAACATAAAAATATGGAAAGAAACAGAACATAAAAATTTACTGATAAATTTTATTCAACAAAAGGATAGAAACAGAACATCTCATGAGTGACACAAAAAGAAAATCCAGGAGAAGGGTATAAACTAAACCCAACACCACTATCACAAGAAACACAAAAAACATGACCAACTGCATATTATGCACAAATGAGAGAGACACCATGAAGCAACCTGTCCTTTGCTTACCTATCCATCTCATCATTTGCCGACCTATCCACATGCTGAAATTCCACCTTTAGATAAAAAGGTGATGATTTGATCTCATTTAGGCAGAAGTGACTTCCAATGCCCCCAGCCACAAATCTCTGTTGCTTGCAATGGAAAAATCATAGTTTGTTGTAGTGTTCTTTCTTGCAGGTAGATCAAATTGTAGTGCTTGATCTAATTTTATCTTGTCTCTCAGCCTTCATTTTTGTGATTTGCAATTACTGTAGAAGGAAAGGTTGTCAAGCTTGGAAAAGAATCCATTCATGTCATTGTGCTTGGGTTCTCCTCAGCAGCAATAACATTTGAAGACATTCGTGAAGAATTCAAGTATAAAACTGTAATCTCTTATTCCTTTTATTGGTGTTTCCTTTTCCAAATATCAAAACTGTTATATGCATTTTTTTTTCCATAGTATTGTGGCAATCAATTGAGATTTGTCTTTTCACTTAACAGTATATTTGTCTTTGTTGTAGAAACATGGTGAAAGTGTGTTTGCTAGTATGTCTCACAAGCGACATGTAATTAAAGTTGGAAGCATGATACGCTTCTTAGTCAAGAGGTCAGATTACTAGTGTGGTGTTTTTGCTTCTGGATTTATGTTGTATGTAAATTATTTTTTCATCACTGCCCATTACAGTGGTGACAAAAGGAGAAGTTTATGGCAACTTCAGTCATTTCCCTAGGAACTTGGTTTTAATATGATGGATGCAACATGTATAGGATGCATCCACTTGCATGAAAATATCTTGCAATTGGCAAAATGGCTTTGGAAAGCATTGTGGAAGAACCATCTAGGGGGATCCAATTGGAAGTAAAATCTATATTTTGTGATTCAAAGAAATGATTCATGATGTTATCCACAAAAGAAAGAAAGAAACAAGGAACAAAAGAAAGAAGAAAAGGTCCATGAAAATTATATCATCTTGCTGATACTTGTTGTTGTTGTTGTTGGTGGTGGTGGTGGTGGTGGTGCTGTTGTTGCTGCTGCTGCTGCACAAGTAGAATACAACTTGTAGAAGTCAATGCAACTTATCTTGCAATCTATGATGCCTAGATATGTCATAGATACGGCAAGTATACACCACGTGTCAGGACACAAATTTTACACATAAAATTGAAGTATTAGATATGGTACCATATGGATACATTGTCCATTTTGGAGTATCCTAGTGCATAGCTTGCAGTATGTTGCAATTCAGAATGGTAATTGGTGTTGTTGTAGGTAGGGGTGGTGGTGCTGTTGGCTGTTGCTGCTGCACAAGTAGAATACAACTTGTAGAAGTCAATGCAACTTATCTTGCAATCTATGACGCCTAGATATGTCATAGATACGGCAAGTATATACCATGTACATGGCAGGGACACAGATTTAACACATAAAATTGAAGTATCAGATATGGTACCATATGGATACATTGTCCATTTTGAAGTATCCTAGTGTCATAGCTTGCAGTATGTTGCAATTCAGAATGGTAATGACCCTAGCCTAGATTAATCTGAAAATACACACCATTCTCCAAAACATAAAAAAAAAAAAAGAAAAAAAAAAATCCACAAATACACACAAGATACTGGGAAAAATATTAACAGGAAAGATATATGTAAAAACTAGTTTATTGCAGGACCTTAATCACAGTTGCCCACGCCCCACAGATATATTCTTGTCTTAATACCAAGACCATGTGACCTTGATCACATTTTCCCAAGATTTTATTTTATTTTATCCAAATCAATAACTGTAAATGCATGAATTACCCAGCCCCTGCCCTTCCATATTCAGTGACATGCTACCCAAACTCTCTTTAATATCACCACAATGTTGGCTCAAAACCATCTTCATTACATATACCCAACAGTGGAATTTCTCTCTTTATAAAAAAAAAAAATCCTAGTAAGGCGATACTATAGTAAGCAAAAGAAGACATTATCTATAACCATTGAGAGCAAGATTTGAATCATAACTGAATAGTGGCATTTAAATTTTGTACTAAACATTGAGAAATTTCCTTATAGTGGTTGTTCGATGTATTTCTTTTCTTGTAGTTTTGATGAAGAAATACTCCACATTTCTGGATCCTTAATTCCTCCCCACACAGGATGCATTCGTTGGTTATACAGGCATACAATCGAAGAAGTATCACAACTAGACAGGTAAGCAATCTCCCCACTCCCACTCCCACTCTAGAACATTTGAAACTGTACTGCTACATGCCAGCTTAGGATCTTTCCACTTCGCAAATGAGATGTTAGTTGCTATTTTACGCAACTGAGAATCCTTGTTCGAAACTTTTACATTGCTGGGAAGGAGGGGATATCTAAAATTGGAGGAGCATCCAAAATAAGTGCAGCACTAGGTATGGTAAAGGGGTACTGGTAAACCTTGATGTTCCACTTGAGAATCCCTTTATGAGATACAGCATAGTGTTGTTGTTCCCCATTCCCCTCCACCGGACAAGTTGCTACATTAGAACAAAATTTTGCTCAGCTCACCTTTTCTCAAATAGAGGGGACTATCATTTCTTGCGATCGGTTGTCATAGCATTTTCTCAGCAGAAAAAGGAGCTCTGTTGATACTTCTTCACGGCTTCATCTGCTTGTCCATGGCCAATTGAATGCACCACTGCTGAATCCTCCTCTCGGAGGTCCTCTTGCAATCTAGTGTTTGACAATTGACATTTACTGCTCCACAAGTTTTTTTAGCATCACTTCAATATATTTCTTTAAAGAAATGAAGTTAGGAATTTGAACTTGATAACACATCTGATCATGCATTAAAAATTTGAAACCAAGAGATTGTGCATTTAATGTCCGTCCTAAAACATTGTAGGAGTCTTAAGAAACAAAGAGAGAAGGATCTTGAGGTGGAAATGCAGGAGCAAGATACTCAAGTTGATGCAGCATTTACCTCGAGCATTCACCGGCACAAATCAAAGAGGAAGAGAACTGCTGAAGAATCATGAAACTGTAGTTTCTTCTTATGGAATTGGTAATATTTTGTTGTTCACATAGTGATGCATGTATTCTTTGAATGCTAGTAATATGAATTGTCTTTTCTTTTTCTTGTTCTGTTTTTTTTTTTTTTTTTACTTTTGATTGTCCCCTATATGAAGTCTCAAACGTGCTATTTAAATGAGCACATCACGTCAATTGAGAGTATAGAAATGGCTTGAGAAATTCGTCATTGCTATTCTGCTGTATTTCAGAGTTTGAATCGAATTTCACATGTTTGTTTGTTTTTTTTTTTTTTTTTTTTTTTTAAATCTAAAAAAATTGAAAATGGGAGAATATAGGGTCCTGATGCATGAGGAACTTCAGAACATGTAGAATCTGCCTGATTGTTTCCTACAAGTGGGTTATCCACGGTTCTGTGATCAAAATGTTCATCTGATGGATGAAGATGCTCACATTTTTCCAGACAGAATGATCCTAACTGTCCAACTGTTCTTGAAAGCAGTAGTAGAAATAACTGAATAGTTTTTATTGGAAATACAATAATAGCTTTGTTTTCAGATGAAAGTATGGCTGTTGTGATGCAACAAAACGGTACAGCCGACTGCCTGCATTTAATGACAACATACTGTTGGTACTCGTGCTCTCCCAGTGATTATTAATCAATGATTTGTCATGCAAGCATCACCTTGACTGGACGTTTCTCATCTTTGGTATGTGTAGAACATGCAAGGAACATGCATTTCTGAAATCATTCTAATCAAAGTGATATACTATTGGATTGAATATGTGTGGAAGATGTGGTTTGCACCCTTTTGATGCAATGAAACGTGAGTCCCCTTGATCAAGGATTTTCGCAACAAGATGATAGCTGACCATAGTTTAATACTCTCTCATGTGGTGCACGCCCCCAAGGTTTGTATGTGTAGAGGGAGATGATCACACGTAGCTTGGCTACATGGAAACTTATCATCAGGCCTTGAAATCTATACCGACCTGGCTTTTGTTAATCCTAACTATTCAATAAAACTTTGTCCTCTTAAGTTGGTGCTTATCCAGATGTTGCTGTTGTAGTGTGTTTTACCATGGTTTTCACACGTGCTCAATCCTATGGTGAATATACTCTGAGGAGTGACATTTGGGCCCTCGCCCATTTGGTGGTGTTGAATGAAATCCAATGATTTGGGTTCTCATGAAAGGTGGACCCCAAGGTGTTTATTTTTATAAGGGGCTGCATGGAAGTGCCTTTAGATGTCTGAATGCAGTGATTTCTCATATATTCACAAATGCATACATACTGTTACGTATCTGTGCACATAAAAGATTTGATTGCTAAGGATCCTCAAAACTAGAAATATTTTGGGGGTGTCTGCTAGTGCCATCTCTAGCAGTGCCCATCAGTTCAACAGTCTGCATCACAAAATGTGATATCCTGATGCCTAAGAGTGCAAGCTCGCAAGAGGAACCTTTATTTTGCCTTTACTTGTTTTACATGTATTTTCTTGGTTCATCATATTGCCTGTGTCAATTATTGATTTACACTTTCTTATTTTCCCCTTCACTTGTTTTACCTTTAAAAAAATAAAATATGCTCTAGGGCAAAGGTATTGTGATGGAAGTGCCCTGCAGCTGGCTAATTGTGACACTTTCTCATTAATGTGCACCTGCATGCATATTACCTATTTGCACACAGAAGATTTGATTTCTGGGAAATATTTTGGGGGTGTCCGTCATTTGCAGTGGTGCCCATTAGTTCAACAGTCTAGGTCATAAAATGTTATATCCTGATGCATGAGACTTCAAGCCCTCAAGAGGGACTTTTATTTTGGTTTTACTTGTCGACACACACACTATCATTGTTCTACCTATTTATTTATGTTTAAATGGGATGCCCAGACATGTGAACATGGGCAAAGGCGTAGAGATGAACTCCTGACATTGATGCCGGACTCTACATGAATTCTCTAGTTCTTTCATTTTATAATGAGTATAGAGTCTGTCACCTGTAATTGTGTCTTTAAGAGTTTGGTGTTTACTAGAATTGCACACTTTCTACCTGTAGTATATCACTCTCTTAGTTTTTTTACATTGATCCATGCAGGTAAGTTTGCTTGAGGCAAGTATGACATTGCTTTGTACCATTAGTTGATGCATCCAACTCAGATCTTTGCTTGCGACTTGGGCTGTAGGTGGGGTCACTAGTATAGTAGCTGAAATTGTCTTTGTTGTTGTTACTTCATTTTCTAGCATCTTTTCTCATAATTAAAAGATGTTTCATTCATATGCAATAGCAACCCAAGGAAAGCTAAGAATTGCTTGGAATGTTCGTCTGGCAATGATGCAGCGAGGAAAGGAGGTTCGAAAGTCAGTAATTAACCTCACTATTAATTGCAACTTGGGGTGGTACTGTGTTCAATTGTCCTCGGAAAAACATAATTTGAATGGTAATTGATGTTGCTGAAATGAGGTGCTTCTCTCTATCAATCCTTAAATCTTGCTTTTGAAATAATACTTGTTTGATTCTAAGAGCTCAAGACCTTCCTGTGAAGCCTTATAAATCCCTCCTGACAACACCATACTAGTAAAAGACATGGAGTCAGAATAATTTCTTTAAAGAAATCTAATAAACAACTTTGCAACAAGGATGGTATAGATGCAAAATGAATGATGAACGTTTTCTGATCTTCATCCAGGTTCTAGTTTTCATATCCCACACTGTTAACATTATGCACAAATGTTATCTCAGCTTCTTAATGATCTTACTAAATGGAAGGATATTAATCTTTCCATGGTTGAGGACATGCTTGTAAATGCAGTCTTGGACCATTAACCTCTTGCATGGCATGCTTAATCTCCAAAGACCCAATTAGCAACTACCATCGTTAATTTAACCCAAAATTATTCAACCTACCAAAACAGAAGTTCATTGTTAACATATTAGCGGAAATGTAATTCATCATGCTATAAAAAAAATAACCATTTCCTAGTATATCAGAAAATACATTCTTTACCTAACTCACCTATTGATCTTACCTTTTAAGACATTTTAATTGACAAATATCCTTTAAACTCTATGATGAAAGTGGAACATACCCAACAAATGTCCATTCCAAGAGTACATATCCGACCATCTCCCACAAATTACATGGTATCTCAACTAGATATATGTAACCCCAAGGGGTTGGCCGAGTGGTCAAAACCAAAGTTCCTCCCTCTTCCAAAGCTAGAAGTTTTGGTATCGACCCCTGGTTCACTCTTCTTCAAGAATCGAAGGTTGAGTCCACTAGTGCTACCACCTTGGGGTCACAGGGTTGTTTATCCGGCTTCTCTCTGGGCTTGGAGGGAATAGTCCAGTCCAAAGAGTTGGGAACCTCTGATAGCAAAGGAAAAAAAAAACTATATAAATGCATTTAGATACATTTTACCCTGTATTACCATATATACGATTGACGCAATTGGGTGCTTAGCTTGTAATTAAAAATTAGAAAAAACATAATTAAAAAACCATATCTAATATGTTGAGAAAAAGAAAAAGAACAAAAAGGGGCTTAGACTATCAAATAAGAGAAGTCATTTATTAATACAGTAATGGTGATAGAATATTGGATTCTTTTTCAATCATTTTGCCAGATATGGGCAAGTGGGCATTCCCAAAGTACTTGTGATTGCCACTTCAGTCTCCAAATATATGATGAATATGGTAGGCACATTTTCCTGGGATAGAAGAGATTTGATAGTGGGTGGGACTTTTAGAGGCTGTTGAACGATGCCCTTTTGCATGTGCAGCTCTCCTTTTCCATTTATTACAGACATCTAATGGCATTGTGACTCTACAAACACCTTCCGTGGCCTTGAACATGCAAGAGAGCAAAGCAAGTACGTACGTGGCTACATGTCGAAAGAAGGTGGAATGTGCTTTTGGTTTACCCAGATTATTTCTGGCCTTTTGCTTCTATCTAGACATGTGATCTGGGTTTGATAATCCGACGTTTATTTTGATGGGCCCCAGTGGTGGATGGAAAATATTCTAAGAAATTGTTACATCGGAAGATGTTTTTTTATTTTTTTTATTTTTTGCTATCGGAGGGTACCCAACCCTCTGGGCTGGATTAATTCCTTCGGGCCTCGAGAGAAGCCGGATAAACTCTCCCTGTAGCCTTAGTATAGTAGTGCAATTTCAAACCTACAATCTCCGGATACAAACTGTGGTCCTAGGTTAACTGAGCTATCCTTTGGGGTTTGGATCGGAAGATGTTAAACGTCAATTATCAGGCCTTCTTTTTAAGAAAAATACCCGAATCAAAAGTCATTGTAGATAGGCCCTAATATGGTAGTGTAGTTTCGAATCCTCAACGTCAACCTCCAGGAACAAACCATAGTCTTAAGCTACCTACAAATGATCGTGATCTCCCAAAGACCAAGGGGACATTGGTGCATGCAGACTCTGAAAAATGGAATCAATTTTCTGCAATTCCAATAAGACGTGTTTGATACACAGGGAGTCTAGGAGTTTTTGTTACTTTTCCCTAAAAAGCGAAAGTGTGAAAAAATCAATTTTCCACAGTAGGTTTGACCGTTTGAGGCTGGGGTTTGCTCCCCGAGGTCTTGAGTTCGACTCTCACCCTCCTTGTGTTATTCATCCGGGTGCTATGTGTTTTTCTGGTATTATATGTGCGGCCATATAGAACTCTTCATCCGGATAACATGTGTTATTCGGGTATTATATGTGCGGCCCTATAGAAGTCTGCACTGGCGAGGGATACCCTGCATCATAAACAAAAAGTGCTCTTATACCTATCTAAATCTTAATTTGACAGTTGCCTAACAATAAATAAAAGTGAATGAAAAACAGAATGCAACAATGGTCCACCGGCATAACTGGCACATGGGCCTCTGACTTGAAAGGCTCCCATGAATGGATGAGGTGCTTTTCCACCTCAACCTACGCAATAAGGTACCTACCCCAAGGGCCACGACACGTCTGCAATCCTTTTTCTCTATATAATCCTTTTTACACCTCAGATTATCCTTATGTGAGCCCATGATAGAGTTCCTCACATGTCCTACTCATAACGCACATTCAAGCATAATAGCTCCCCACTATATCTTACCTTTTAAATAAGGATGTAAATGGGTGGGGTCTTCGGTGGATATAGAATCGAAATCATTAATGAGAAAATGGAACCAAGCCTGACCCCGAAATCAGTTCCATATATGTCCCGGATAGAGAATGATTTGAGCTTAAAAAAATAAAATAAAAAAAATCTAACTTTTAGGAGGAATTTTTGAAAATTATGGTAATACGTCGGGTCATACATCCACAGGCTGGAACCAAGATAGATCCAGACCCGCATTCATTTAGGTCATGGGTCGAAAAAAAGGACCTAGACCCAAATCCATTTACATATTGAGATCTAAATAAGAATTCAAACTTAGTTATTAACGGGTTGGAACCTCCATATAATCAGAGAATCGATGACCTGGCCTATTTTTAAATGTGAGCAAAATCATCCCCATTTTTTAAAGTGAGTAAAGGGGTAGCTCAAGTGGCAGAGACTAAAGAATAAATTCTTATCGGAATGGTAAGGAGCATCATTTTCCCACCTGTATGGGCTTTCTTTATACTTTGTGTGAGTCTTCTTTTCATCTGAATTTCTCATCAGAATGGACTCTACCTTTTCGTATGTATGCGGGCTTTCTCTTTTCACTTCAGCCCCCTTGAGTGCGGTGTAAAAAAAAAAACCGACCCAAGGTGGCAAAGACTCCAGCCGAGGAGCTAGAAATCCTGAAGTTCCAGTTTCAGACTTGACCGATAAATGAATCTTGTGGGTGGGATCGTATATTGGATTTGCCCCCGCTCCCATGAGATGGTCTGGCTACCTTTTAATAAAAAAATGAAAAAGAAAAGTTGAGACGACAGTTGTCATCATCGTCATAAAGAACGGTCCTGATTTCGTCACAGTCACCAACACCATCCTTTTCCGTTTTGGTAATTATCTTCCAAATCCAAGTCCACTTCTCTTCCTCCACCACTACAAAACTCAGAATCCCCCACACTTCTCTCCTTCTCCCTCTCTCACCACCCCCTTCGAAACTCCAAAGCCAACAACACCACATACAACACGTACTCTCGGTGTATACGCGAGAGAAATGGCCACCGGTGTCGGAAAATCCAGCAAGATCAGGAAGATCGTGAGGCTCCGCCAAATGCTCCGGCGGTGGCGGAGCAGGGCCCTGCCCGTCCGGATTCCGGCAGACGTCCCTGCGGGCCACGTAGCGGTATGCGTGGGCACGAATTCGAAGAGATTCGTAGTCCGCGCCTCTCTTCTCAACCACCCTCTCTTCAAGAAGCTGCTCCTGCAGGCCGAGGAAGAGTACGGTTTCGCCAACCGTGGCGGCCCGCTCGCGATCCCATGCGACGAGTCGGTCTTCGAGGACTTCCTGCGATTCGTCACCCGGAACGATTCATGGGTGGGTCCCACCACGCGTTCGCTCAATCCGGACGATTTGAGGAGGTGTTCCCATCTGGGTGCCAGGAAGATGGACCGTTGGATCGAGTCCAGGCCCCTACTCGCAGAGAACTCGGCCTGGTGAAGAGATCCCGAATCGTTCGGGGGGCTGTATGAGTTGACTCGGACGATTTATCTATTTATTTCGTGTGGAGAAGAGATGACGTCAGATTCAGAATTATAAAGTTGAGTTGGGCCTGGGTTTGTAGATGGGTTTTCATATTTGGTGGGTTTTGGGTGGGCCTTTGTTTCGCTCCGGAGCAGCTGTGGAGATGGTGCAGAGGATTTCTCACTGAGTCACCCCGTGTTGGAATCGGAGGAAGGGACGAGTTGGGTTTCTTCCTATTCTTGTAAATTCTATAAAAGTTCAATCTAATCTTTTCACACGCACTCCTCTCATGAATCGACCAACATGTTGCTTATTTTAACCATTTTTCACTGCTGAATTTCACCCGAAAGTAAATTCAGAATGTATCACTATTATGTTAGGGATTATAAATGTAATATCTTCACTCAATGAAAGTTATGTCGAAATTATGAAACAAAATGATTCTTGAAATTTTATATAGTTTGGTATTAGAGCTTAGCCCAGCGATGATCTTCCGATCAAGCCTATTTGATCATACTTTCGCACTTTCACAATTATCCTTGTCAATTTCTCTATCTGATCATCATTCCTTGACTATCTAAGGTCCTACGATCTCACCGAAGAAATCGCTACAGATTTGATATAGTGGGGATGGATCCACGTACGAATGGTGATCTCCAAGAAAATATGAAGATTGAGAGAATGTAAAAAATTATAATCAATATCTTAAAGAAAATTATTAAGATATTAGTGTTGTTCGGATTATCCTTATCCTTTGGATAATATAAATGTAATATTTTCACTCCATGAAAGTTACGGTGAAATTATGGAACAAAAGTAATTCTTGAAAATTTACACCTTAAACTTTAAGGAATTAAAATTAATGATTATAAGATCATGGGATCTGGTTGATGGAGAATATTCATGTGCATCCATCACTCACCTAACTGATTGAAAATTTTCATGTGCAAAAGAGAAAAAAGTTATATATGGTCATATTCATGTGCAAAAAGGAAAAGTTCCCTCACCCTATGGTGAGGGATTGATGTACATGAATGTCCCCTCAAGTTGATATCCTATATTCTTATTTTATTTCTATCAACTTGCATTCCATCCTTTCTATTCCTCATCTTTTCGTGATTGTCATGCATCCACTTGCGCCACATCGAGAGGGACATCTTAAGTCATAATAAATAACTTACATTCCATCCTTTCTATACCACATATTTTTGGCCCAACAACACCTATTCATAATAAATAAATTCAGCAGTTTTCTTTGCTCTACATTGCAGTTAAATAAGAATACATTGGTTTTTAGCTTTTTAGTTGATCACTTTCTGAAAGGAAAAGGGTGCAGGGCATCATTACTCAGTGGTTAGAGAGAAATCCTCCTCCAAACTACAATATCATCTTAAGTCATCATTTAAAATATCATTGTCCTCAAAACCCTTTGCTTGTTACTCACTACCATTCCCGACCTTGACCTGCTCCTTAACTTTCATCACAGATATGATTTTGTTTGTTGGGAGAAAGTGAAAATAATTATTAGAATCACCATGCCAAAATAATGGTAATTTTGACAGCTGATATGTCTCTAATCACTGATATTCTCTTTCACATGGGATTGGATCTGATCTCACTAAAAAGCACCTACATCCAATCAAAATAGCATTTTTTTTAATTATATTGATTTAGAATTCTAATCCCCACATCATAGAAACCGCCAATATGGAAAAATATACCTTAGAAGATATTCTTATCATTTATAGGTATTATTCATGTATAAAAATGAATACTATCTATCTCAAAACTCTCTCACAAAACCATCACCAAGAAGAGAATATCATGATATTAATTCATTATTTAGGTTAGTCCTAGCTGCAATTATATGTATTTGCTAATAACATCCAGTGAGTGTATTTTTTTTTTATAGAGATTTTCCTAATAAACTCAATAAGATTATTAAGAAAATTAAGCTCTTAGTTAGGGATGTAAATGGGTTCTTTATTCTCTAATTACCTGGAGGTTCCGACCCGTTAAAAACCAAGTCTAAGTCCTTATTTAGACCCTAATAAATAAATGGGTCTAGGTCTAGGTCCGATTCCACCTTGGTTCGGACTCGTGGATCCGAGACCCAACATATTACCTCAATTTTCAAACTTCTAAAAACCTTATTTTTTTAATATCATTCTCTAACTAGACTCGTACCCGGATCCAAAACCGTCCCATATATGGTTCTGGTTATAGTTCCAGAAATAAGAAACCGGTTCTGAAATGGTTCCAGATTCGGATCCGGATTCGGTTCCACCTCCTTAAACAGTTCTGGGTCCACAATGGACCCGGACCGGAACCGCCTGAACCACCTGTTTATAACCTGACTCTCATTAATTTTTTCCAAGGAAGATGATAGCTATATGACTGAGAATGGATAATTTAGCAGTTTGAAAGCAAATGGAAAGGTTGCCTAATTTCAGGATGAGGAAGCCACTTGGATGCAGATGGTGATTTGAATAGTATCTCAATCAATTATTTTCCTGTTAATTGACATTATGTGACCATTGATTTGAGCAATAGGCCCCAAGGTTAAACAGTTTTGAGGGGTCTGGATTGGTTGGAGTGATGGTCGTTGATCAGGGCATCCACCTTGTGGGCCTACTACTGAATGGAAAATTGTTCAGCATTGCATTGATTAGCCATTTTCCACCTCTCCAGTCTCCACTCAACTATTGAACCAAAAAAACAACGGCAAGGAACAACCCATCATGGTTTGGGCTTTGGCCGACTTAAAAACATAAGAGACTAGCCCTATTTTAAGATCATGGATTGGTCACAGCCTCACAGCCACACTTAAAAACACACTTAGAGACTGGCCCTTTTTTAATATCATGGGTTGGACACAGGCCTATTCTCTGGCCCAGATGGCCTGGGCCTGAGGCCAATTTCAGGCCTGCTTAAAACTCCCAATAACTAAACAAGGTGGATGTTGACAAGCTTTGGCCTGGCCCAACTCAATTTGGCCAGTGAAGTGTCTACTTTTATTATTATTATTATTATTATTATTACAACGATGATGATGATGATGCAAGCTAGGCATTTGTGTTATGTTGGTAAAGGCTCCGCTCCTTGATCTGGAGGTCGTCACTTCGACTCATAGTAGAGGCTCCAGGCAGGGGCGGAACTAAGGAGGGGTTGGCAGGGGCCATGGCCCCCCCAAAATTTCAAAAAAGCCCTTTAGATTACTTAAAATTTAAAGCTATTTTTTGCAATGGCACCCCCAATAGAAATGCCACACAATGCCCCCCCTCTCGAATGTCCACATCCTGGTTCCGCCCTTGGCTCTAGGAACGCTGCCCTGTGGCTTTGTGGAGGGCTCAGATTTTGCTGACCTGGCAGGATAAATCTATAATGCCGTCTGACTCGTGCAGCTCAAAGAGTCCCTAGCGACAGGAAAGATCCATAACGCTATCCGTCCGACTAGTTAGGTTGGTTGAGGATTTGGAAGCCATGTCGGTCCCACAAAGTGCCGTCAAGGTGGTGGAGTTCTCTCATTAGCAATATCCCTGGCTTAGGGTGTTACCTTGAAAAAAAAAAAAAAAAAAGAAAAAAAAAGTATGGCATTTGTGAGCTGGACCAGCTCTGGAGAGAATTCTAATGAGTGAGATCTTAACATTGTCGGGCAAGGCCAGAGTAAGCACATGAAGGGCTATCATTTGCTGATAGGAAATATAATCGCTTAGGTATGTCATCAAAAGGCTTTGATGATTATGATTATTATAGTTGGGCTGTCTGTGCGCCATCAATGACATGTAAAACAAATTTTCAGATGCCTGAGATGCCTCACAAATGAACAGTTCAATGTTCACTAACTCGACAGGTGACCCATCTATGATCGAACACACCATTCAAACTTGCCAGGACCAGGGTTGCACATGGGCCGGGATGTGATCCCTTTTTGGGATGGACCTATTAACAAAAGTTTTGAGGCCCAGGCAAAGTTCATGCACAGTTCATAATCTAAGCCCTCGTGCTGTTTGTCTGATATTGATACATCAAGCAAATTATTCTCAAACAGACCCTGAAAAGAGATTCCACCTTACCTATTGTTCTGGTCTTGAAGATAATATATGATTGAGGGCCGATTCGGTCTTTCAAATAAGGTTAAACACACTGCAAATAGTTGTTCAATAGAGATGATCTACTGGTTAGAGGCCACCAAATTGACCCATAACAAGCCCATGACATACAACCTAACTAGCACTCATCCAGGCCCACGTCTATTAGTTTTCAAATGTTCCTCCATTTCATATTAATTTCAAGATAATGCTTCTTTTTATTTTTTTTTGGTATCCTTCCCAGCTAAGGGGGCTTGGACCTTGGGACTCCGAGCGACTCACACACGCAGGGAGAGAAACTCGCACATGTGAGGAGAGAGAACCCGCAAACACGGGGAATAGGTAGAGACCAGAGTCGGTCCCTAGTAGGGTTGCAAACAAAATGGTTTCGGGTCGGAACCACACTGGACTCGGACCCGTTTTTAAATAACGGTTCCGATTGTAGATCCGGTTTTGACTCGGAACCTGTTTTGTTGGTTCCAGACCCAGTTCCAATAGAAAAACTCGAATACGGTTCCGAAATCGAGTCCACCTAGAGGATTGGATCTAGTTCCGAAACTGGTTCTAACTTCTCTTCAATTTTTTCCCCCCCCTCAAAATAAGCATAGTGGTCAACTTCTAATAATGCAGCAAGTCTACTACCTCCAGCATTATACATAAAAAAATGTCCTAAAAAAGTTTATTTCGATGTTCAGTTTGCAATATTAAAGACTCATATGCCGAATCCACGAGTCGGAACTTATATGGACCCAGAACCGCACCCTTTTATCAATCAGAACCTAAATTAGATTCCGGACCCAAACCCGTTTATGAATCGGAACCTAAAATAAGTTGCAGACCCGATTTTTTTCGAGTCGGAATTTTCGGGTAATCGAAGAATCGGATACCCATTTGCACCCATAGTCCCTGATTATCTGGGTGCGAGGCGGGGTAGCCAACCAAATTAGAAACCCCTTGTTTATTTTGTTATTGTTAGATGAATGCAACAGAAAATGAAATGTTTGATGCATTAAGCTAAATGAGCCCAATGTCATGCTACACCAGAGATTTTAAAACCCGGCCCTGTTTATATGGGCCGATCCAACCTCCCACTTGGTCAAAATAAGACCCATTGGTTATTTCTATTGAAAGTCCACTTAAAACCATTGTTGAATCCCCAAATACCCAAATAAATTTAAATACAATATAAATTAATCTTTAGTCTAAACTGTGGAAATGAGCCAGATTTAACAATTAATTAATTTAACCAACTGCAGGAAGGACCGACTCTGTTAAAGAAAAGGCACCGGCCCATTGGGCCTAATATTATCTAATCCAGATTTGGTCCATTTAGATGGGGATGATAATGAACCTCCTATCAGCTGGTTGCTCCAAGGGTCCAACCCAAAAGGTCAAGGTAAGGATCATTTTTCCACCCAATTGATAATGGATCCAGGAAGGATGATTCAGTTCTAGTGGGCTCAGGCAAACATGCATGACCTTGATCTCCTGGGCGATCTCCCAAAATAAATCATGAGCAACAGCCCTGCAAGGCCCACCTGGTTGATGGTACCAGTATCCATGTAGGTTGGTTTAAAGGTGTATGAATTTTTTGGATTCAACAGACCTATCATGATCAGGATCTGGTCCATGCAAAATCAAAGTAAAAAACCTCTATATCTCGACCCAATGTTAACAGCCCATATAGGGCTCAAACAGGTTCAAGGGAGAATACCCAGGAAAGGGAAAATCTAAATAGGCCCATAAAGTGGGCCCCACAGAGGTGTTTCCCTCCTGGGAGGAGATGGTGCATATGTGCAATAATATTACAATCATTGATTGTTGTTTTATAAGATACAATAATGAACTTGAGTGTTGAGTTGGGCCCAGAGTCTCTGCTGGGTCAAGTCAGTTTCGTCGATATTGGACCTGGGTCCTTTACACTAAACAAGAGTCTGATCAGGGTCCAAAAACTTGGTGAATTCATTGTAAGTGATGAGCACACTTCACTTTGTTTTTGGTTAAAATTGCTTTGTTGAGCTCCTAGACTGTGGACCCAATTCATGAATCTATGAAAAATGATGCATAAGACCCTTGCTTTAGATGCAATTCATAACCACAACTCCCCTTTTTCTCACCAACCCTTCCTAGTTACTCTCTCCAATGTTTCTCTTCTCTGAGTAACCCACAGCCCTTGTTCTAAGCTTTACTTCTCCAAGTCAATGATTGAATCTCCACAACCAAGACTATAACTAAAACTCTTAAACTTCTAAATCTAACCCACCTCATAAACCATTTTTTTATGGTCTATTCCTTTACCAACTTGCATTTTAGTTTCATGTTACAGCTTTGTTACAACTTACAAGAATAAGACTAACAACCCACCTAATTAGCAAAGGATAGTGCGTTGTGCCTTCCGTTTACTTCTTCTTTAGTATCATTAACAAAAGAACCTCATGATCTATTCTTAATTTGACTATGAAATTTAAACTACTCCAAAACGTAAATGATTGAGCAATGAGTACTTTCTATTCCCTTTTTTTTTTTTTTTAATAACTCAAGTCAGTTCTTCTGTAACCTACTCAACCCCCATGTGGGCTGTGTGTGGAATGGATCACATGACCTATGGAGCCCATTTTTCTCCAAACAGCTCAACCTCCATGTACAAGCATTGGCCCAAAAATCTCTCCAACCAGTGCATAGAAAACCATGTTTTTACAGATGATCCAATATTTACTTGGATAAAAGTGAAACTTGGATCAGAGCTAATACAGGGGGTGTGGATAACTGATAAAAATCGATTTCTTTCCTGAGAAGAGGATCCCACTTTCAGCGCACATTTAGATGTCTTGAGTTGATTGTTTCTGGAAAAAGACTAATGGTACGTTTGTTTCATGTAATTGAATTCCTAAGATTTGTAAGACTTTCTATTTATGTAAATGGTTAAAACTAAAAAATTAAAGGGTGCATATCCAAAAATATCATCAAATAACCTCACATTATGAAAAATTAATCGAGGAAAGATGAATGAATATCCTGACATCACCTTTACTAGAAAAGTCAAGGTCCCATCTATGTTGCCACCTGATATCCTCTGCCCCTCATCTTCTATCATTCACCCTTCACCACTTTCATAATCCCACAGTGAAAGAATTGCTATGTTTTCTATGCAAACGAACAGGCCCTAAACTTAAAGTTCGGGTAAATGGGAAGAGGTTATGCTGCACGCATGCCTGAATACCATAGACGGATCGGTGCACTTTGCCATGGGCCCATCTATGTAATGTTAGGGAGTCCCACCTTTTGAATGGTTGGGATGAGAACTCCTGCATCATGCTGCTCGGAGGAGTATATTTTCTATGGTAAATGATGTTAGAATACATGCCTTTTAAGAGTCGATGTTAGAATACACGCTCGTGTAAGGTTTAGACATCCCACATCCTCATTGATAACTGCGCTTTCCTCTTATAAAATGCAAGGAAATGAGCAGCCAGAAGAAAGAAAAGAAAAGAAAAGAAAAAAAAAGAAAGGATTGATCCAATCACCATTGTTGGTTTAACAGCTATCAACAAACCCAAAATTGCTGAAAACCAATGGATGGATAATTCTCAAACTTACCTTTTATCAAGTGAGTCTCGATGTGATAAGTGGTTGCTCAATTGGTTGGCAATCATGATTTTCTCCCTACTGTCCAGGGATTGACTTCCGGCACTATTCTTTCAACTTTGGAGGCTTCTCTTCTTACTTGTGTGGGCTCTCTCACGTCCCAACCCTCTAAATTGGGGTACCAAAAAATAAAAAATAAAAAACAAAAGTGAAGCTATAAGAACGTGCTAACCATCCACGGTCTGACCTTTTTAATTTTCATGCACATATTATCATTGCAACCACCTTTTCAATGCTATGAGATGTTTGAGTAACTTAATTTGATTACTCATTCCTGGTCTGGAACAACCTTATAAAGGAGTCTGGTATGCCGTGGAAAATTATGCCCCTTTGGAAGAAAGTCCGCAACACTTTATCAAAAATTCCGAACTGGCAATTCACCCTCATAAGACGTGAATCCAATAGGATGGCTGACTCCCTTGCTAAATTGAAACCTCCTCAGGAAATCATATTTAGCAATTCTCTGCCAATTAATTTACAAGCCATGTACTTACAGGAAATTTGTTTACAGGATGGGCAGCAGCCGAACACAGGAGATCTGAATCGGGAAGCAACCCAAATGGAATCTAGCTGGCAGGAACATAAAGATGAAGCTTTGAATATCTCGGATGGGAGTAGCAACTAATGTTCTTTTGTATGACCGTTGGGTCTTACTAGCTCCCTGTTGTTTTGTCACTGGCCCCTTGGGTCCTTTTGTTTTTCCCTTTGGCTTTTAATACTATTCCTACTTCAGCAAAAAAATAAAAAAATAAAAAAAAATAAAAAAACCTTAATTTGATTAAATAGATTTGGAGAAATGCATGGTTATCACTTATCAGGGTTTTATTATAACTTTTTTTTTTGGGGGGGCTTGATTGGCCTTTAGTGGCCCAGGGCGACTACCTAAACCTATTCGCCCAAGAGTCGATCTCTGGACAATGTATATAGCGAGGGCAGCCTATCCACAAAGACATCCATGTATTCTCAGGTTTTTAATATAATTACTTTCTATGGAGGAAGGAGAAATTATTTTATCTATTTGTCAATTATTTGTTGCTTGATGATAGAATTTGGAAAATGGGGTTTTGATTGAATGGGCACTTCCCCATTTGTTGCTTTATTTGTTTTAGGTAGAATCATAAAGATTTGCATTAATTTTTTTTAAAATGGGGTGATGGAATTCAGACTGTGTGTAACTTTGGTAGTAAGAGAATCCCACCACCCCAAATAAGGTTGAATTTGGATACTCTCTCTTTTGACCCACCTTAAAAAGGTACAGCTGTAGGGCCCAAGCGGATGCATGGAAATTAAGAGAGGCAACACACAAATACGTTTGGACGCGGGTTAGTGGTACACATAATGCATCAAATTATCTTAACTCTTAGTTTTAAGTGTTCAAAGCTTTTCCTACTTTTATAAAATTCAAAGCTATTAATGTCTAGATTAACTTCGAACCTAGTTCAGGGTGGGTAGATTCTTTTTTCTTCATGTTGTCACAAAATATTTACCTGTGCACTATGCATCTAGACTGTCCCAACTAAATTTCTTGTGTGGATGATAAAATTAAGGGGCATTTTGGCAATAGGTCATTAATGATTTCACTTTCTTACCTTAGATCCATCATCTTTTTTCATAGTATGGTAGGTTCTTTTTCAAATTTGAAAACCTAAAATGTCCAAGTTACCATTTTTTTAAGAGATAATTAGCGAAAGGTCCCTCGTATAGAACTTGTAAGGCCTCTAGTCCACCAACTTTTCTCCTAAGGCCTGTAGTCCATGCAGCTTGGACATATTTGGATGAGAGGTCCCTAGACACATCACTTCATGGAGAGAGGTCCCTGGACACGCCACCTCATACATTTTAATGACTGATTTGCCCTTTTAACTGATTAGGCATAAAATTTCAAAATTTTAAATTTTAAATCTTTCATTCTCCCTCTTCTTCTTCTTGTATCCAGACTTCTGCACGTGAATCTTGTTGCAGGAACAGGAGACTCATATCAGAGGGTTGATCGGAGAAGAAGAAGAGAGGTGAAGATCGATAGATCTGTTGGAGGGTCCCGGTTCTCTCGTCAAGAGAAAGAAGATCCTCATGTTGCAGAGAAATGGTGAAGAAGAAGAGGAAGCAACTTCGCTGCTGCCGTCGATCGAAGAAGAAGAAGCAACTCCGCTGCCGTGACTGAGGAAGAAGAAAACCGGAGGGGATCTTAGAGGGCGTGACAGATCGCAGATCTGGAAAGGAAGAAGCAGGAAACCGAAGTTAGAGAGAGACGATCACCAGGTGGTCCACACGAGTTGCTGATCGCTGCTACGTATCGCCGGAGTTGATCGGAAGATCTGGTGTCGCCTGCTGCCACCGGAACTACGCATCACCGTCACTGACCAGAGGGAGAAGCGTTTTGAGAGGAGAAATTGCAGCCAAGCTTTGATTTGGGTTCTGTTTTCGGCGGGGCCCCACCTCGCCGTGAACAGACGTCGGAGATTCTCTTCGCCGGAGTCGCCCCGGCGTGTGACCGGAGAAAAGCCGCAGCCCCTGCCGTGGCCGAAGCGATGAAGGAAGAAGAAGTCAGTTCTGGTTTCTGAACCAGAACAGAAGAACAAAGAAGGGAGTTTTGGGTTGGGTCCAGTCCAGGTCGGTCCGACCCGTTTGCAGAAGAAGCCCAGTAGCCAGCCAGTCGAATTAGATAGAGAGCAAGGAAAGGTGAGGGAGAGGAGAGAGAAGAGCTTAGATGCAGGCTTTACAGAGAAGGGAATTTATCTGATTTTTTGTCAAATTGAGCTGAGTTTCTGTTAAATTTATCTGAGTTTCTGTCGAATTTATCTGAGTTTTTATCAAATTTATCTGAGTTTCTATAAAATTTATCTGAGTTTTTATCAAATTTATCTGAGTTTCTGTCAAATTTATCTGAGTTTATATCAAATTTATCTGAGTTTCTGTCAAATTTATCTGAGTTCTGAACAAATCTATCTGAGTTTTTTACTATTTATTTGAGTTTTGGAACAAATTTATCTAAGTTTTGAACAAATCCATCTGAGTTTTTGGAAAATTTATTTGATCTTTTTAAAAATATAGCCAACTTTTTGACAAATTTATCTCCATTTTGAAAATTTTAACTGAGTTTTTGAATGAATATTTCTTTGTTTTTTGGCAAATTTATTTGTATTTTCTTATATATATATTTGTGTTTTTCAATTTTATTTGTGCCTTTTAAAATTTATTTGTACTTTTTGAAATAATTTTAACTGAGTTTTGACAAAAATACTTGAGTTTTTGAAAAATTTTTCTGAAATTTGGAAAATTGGTTTATCTTACTTTTGGAAAATGTATTTTCATTTTTTTAAATTTATTTGCATTTTTTAATTTTATTTACGTATTTTTGGATTTTATTTGCGTCCTTTGAAATTCATTTGCGTCTTTTGAAATTTATTTGCATTTTCTGAATTTTCTTTGGATCTTTTGAGATTTATTTGAGTCTTTTGAAATTTATTTATAGTTTTTGAAATTTATTTTGATCTTTTTAAACTTATTTTCATTTTTTTAAATTTATTGCCTTTTTTTTATAATTTATTGCGATTTTTGAAATTATTGCATTTTTTAAAATTTATTTGAGTTATTTTGAAATTTATTTGTGTGTTTTTAGAATTTATTTGAAAATCTCATGATTCCATTAATCGTGGCCCATTGAATGATAGTTGACTATTATTAAGGGATATCCCATTAATTATGGGATATGATTTAAAGAAAGGGTAAATTAGACATATCAGGTATGAGAATCTGTTAGAGGACTTTTGGCTGCATGACTTTTTTTTTTGTGGATTGTTCGCAACAAAAACATACTTTGAGGGACCTCTCGCCGAATCCCCCTTTTTTTAAGAGCTTTTTGTATATACCCCTCTATGGTTTGTATGATTTGTAAATAGGCCCCCTGAGGTTTTAGTATTTGTAAATCGACCAATTCCTTTTCTTTTTTAATACCTTTCATGTCCCTAAAATCAATATTCTTAACAAGAATTGGCAGTCACTATGAGATTTGTGTTGGACTTTTAAATAAATGACAACTTTACCCTTACATTTATTATTTTATCTTTAGTCCCAAAGGTTTCTCTCAATAACTCTATCGTACACATGACTAGGGGTGGATCCGAGTACAAGGGCCGGGATTGAAGCCCCCACCCAAATCTAAGAAAAGTCTTAAATTCCCGCCTCACCCGCAAATTCGAAAAACTAATATGTTTTTCTACATTTACCCCTTTCCCCCAATATTTCTTTTTACTTAGAGCCAACTACCACCACGCCCTTCGCAAATCCTAAAAATTAATATATCTTTTTTTACATTTGTCCATTTCCCCAATATTTTTTTTACACCCCCTACACATGAAGCATAATCATGTATTTTAAAACTTTCATCAATCCAATGGTGGGTCATGTATAGATTAGATAAATCATAACTTGTTAAAGTACAAGTGTTGATTGTTGTCATGATCAATCTAGATTTAATAAAATGAGCCCTGTATTGATAAAAAAAATAATTTATGTAGGGTTATTTACTCCCACTAAGTGGGATTGTTAATGTTACATGCTTTACAAAAATAATTTGAGTCTAAGCTTTTGAGATTTTGCATATAAGGATAAAAATAGATGGACAAAAGTGTCACTTCGCTCTAAAAACCTATGGTGGTTGTAAGGCTATTGATTTTGAGGACATAGAAGATATTAAAATATAAATGCAAGGGCCTATTTGCAAATACTAAAACATCATGGCCTATTTACAAATCCTACAAACCTTAGGTGGGTATATATAAAAAAATCTTTCTTTAAAAGTTCTTATTTATTTAAAGATAAATCATATCCCATAATTAGTGGGATATGACATTAATAATGATCAACTACCATTTCAAAAGACAAATAAAATTCAAAAACACAAATAGATTTCAAAAATTCAAAAAATTGAATTCGGATCCTCTTAGAAGATTTTAAATTCATTTGAAAATTTTAAATTTTGAGTTTTTGGCAAATTCAAAATTTGCCAAAAAAACTCAGATGTATTTTCCAAAAAATCAGATAAAATTTTAAGAAAACTTAGATAAATTTTATTAAAACTTAGATAAGCAGCAGGCAGAGATTGTCCTCTTTCTCCAACGAAAGTGAAAGAAACCATAAATCTTCTCATATCTTCACTACATTTGCTCTGACTCCAATTTTCTTTGCAACTTTCAGTCATCTTCTTGCAAAACTCAGATCCGGGTCTTTCTCGTCAGAGACCATGCGTCGTAGCAAAGCTCCAGACCCCCTCTGTTCTAGTTCTACAACAGTAACCAAGAGACGACAGTATGTTGTCTTCCTCTTTACCGAATGATGAAGCAACACTGGTACGGCTGCAGTGACTAGCACGGATGCAGTCCAGTGAAACCTAGAAACCAAGAACCTTTGACGATGGAAACAACAATTCTTGATCTCTATTTGAATATGTCTTTTGTAATAGGACCCAAAACAACCCTGGGCCTTTCTGAATCTTTTGAGTCTGTTTCTCTGACGGCGAGCATATATACTCTGAGGGCACGTGTGAAGGAATAAATTGAAGAAATTAAATGGTGATTAATGTCAAGAAAAATGTCAAAATTAAGAGTAAGGACAATTAAAGGTGGAAGAGGGCGTGTGTGAAGGAATAAATTGATGGTAGGTGGTCCCTTTATTTAAACCATGAAGCATTTATTCACGGAGGATCATTTGGCAGTTCCTCCAACAGCCCGCAGTTCATTTTATTATGATATAATAAGTACAAACACTTTGAAGATTTCCACATTGTCCAACAGAACGTTCCTTTTACTGACATTGCCTTTTTATCTATGCACATATAGACCCCCAATGAGAAATCTCTTAAAAAACGTCGACCCTGGTCTTCGTTTGATATTAATCTGATTATAGACTGGCATTGGATTCATCACCATAAATTTATATGATTTTTAGTTACACTTGGTACATATCATTTTTTTCCCTGGTGGAAACAAGATGTTTTCAGCAATATTTGAAACACCATGCTCAGCATTTCATGCCAAAGAGCTAGTTAAGTAGAATAACGGAAAGATCGGCTCCTTATTCGAGTAGTAAGGAGCTTCAGTTTTTATCTGGTTGTTTGAGGTTTGAATCCCTGATACGTCACTTTTTTCCACTTGTGTGTACATCTGCCTTCTTTTCACTTGAGTGTGTTATCTTTCCGTGTTTATGCGGGCTTTTTCTTGGGTCCCGGTCTCCCAGCCCCCTTTCCAGGAGAGGTGAGGGATTAAAAAAAAATAAAAAAAGAAAAACAAGAAGGTGAAAGTACAATCTAAAGCAAAAGTATTTAGAGAGGGAAGGGAAGGGAAGGGAAACAAACATGCCCTGTAATTTGCCTTCTTTTCACTTAGGTGTGTTACCTTTTCGTGTTTACGGGGGTTTTCTCTTGAGTCCCAAGCTCCGTGACCCCTTACCGGGAGAGGTGGGGGGTTTAAAAAAAATAAAGAAAGAAAAACAAGAAGGTGAAAGTACAATTTAAAGCCAAAGCATTTAGCGAGGGAAGGGAAGTCACATGCATGCCTCTGTAAGATGGACGTGGCAAACAGGAAAGCGTGTGACTTTGTCACCAAGGGTCCAGGAAAAGGAGAAAGAGGACAGCAGCTGATCATTCTATTCAGCCACCCTTTTATGCTTTCTTACACAGAAAGCAAGCTATGGAAACACAGAGAAAATTAAAAGAAGTGCTTAACTACTACTGGAAAGTATTGTGAAAAAAAGAAAAGTAGAATGAAGAATGGGAGTGCCCTATATCAGAAACCATTTATGGTGGCCCCAACACTAGATTGATCCGTTACCAAAAGAATAAAACACCACTATGTAAAACTGGATCATGATAGGTGTTTGTGCAAAGCATTTTTCAAGCAAAAGCAAAAAGGCATAATTGACTGGGTGCCTGATCAGTTTGATTTTCTCTATGTCCCAGCTTATTAGCGGTTGTGATAACTGTGGTTGGGTGCATTCCGCTGGTGCAACACAGTGGCATTTGACAAGAAAAATGGGGTTAATTCTGGGGTGTTCATGATCATCTGACCTGTTAAGTTTTCTGATATACAGGGCATGTTTGTTTCATGCAATTGAATTGATACTTTCTAGGAATTATAAAACTTTTGTATTTCTGTAAGTGGTCTAAATGGAGAATTAAATGTAAATATCCAAAGATGACCATCAAATAACCTCATTTTAATTGAAATTGAATAATGGAAGATGATAAATAAATACCTAACCATCACTCTAGTAATTCAAATATTTAGAAAGTCAAGGTCTCATATTCATTATTGATCTTATAAAATTCTACATCGTCCACCATGTATTGATTTCTTGAACTCCGAGTGGTAGCTCAGTTGGCCTAAGACTATGAATTGCTCCTGCATGTTGAGAGTTCGAAACTACGCTAGTACATTGTGGCCACAGGGGATTTACCCGGCACCCCTGAGTCCGAAGGGATGAGTACAACCCGAAGGGCTGGGACACCCTCTAATATGAAACGAAACAAAAAAAAAAAAAAAAAAAAGGATTCATACGTATATTCTATACAAATAAATAAGCCCATAATCTTTTTACCTATAGTTTTTTGAACACCAACAACTTGGTCAAACTCGGTTGAGTATAACTGATAAAAGAGAAGAAAATGAGTTGAATTCAAGTTGGATACACAGTGAATTTGCACTAAGGGCTGACTTACTAGAAGGTGACTCTACATGGACCCATATCCTCTGGGTCGCAGTTACTGAGCTGTTATAATATCCAAATCTGAATTAAGGGCCTGAACCAAGTCTTGAGCCAGACCCCAAGCAAGACTCAAATGCTTATATACTTAAAATATTATATTTAGGGGAATTTACATAAAGCAGCCACCTGCTGTTTTTGACTTTTATAAACAATTGCATCTAATGTAAGTTTTCACATACAAGTACCTAACTTCTCATACAATGCTCCTTACTAAAAGAAAAATTCTCCTACAATAGTGATCAACCACCTTGAGCGACCATCAAAGGCTTGGAAAAAGGTTAGGTCGCTATGTAGAGAGAGCATAGGCAATTAAATTATTTCACCTTTTCAAAAAAAAAATATAGTTTACTCCAGTCAAGGGGTTTGAAACTCAAAAGAGAGCCCGCACACGCAGGAAGGCAGCTCATTCAAGTGGAAAAATAGTCCTCACATGTGGGAAGGAAACCCACAAACTAAAAGTTAAGATGATTTTATGGAAAAGCTTAAAAAGATGAATTCTTTATGAAAGCTAGAAAAGCCAGGTGGTTGCATATAAGTTATCTATATAAGAACGCAAATTAAAACACCCCAATGACAAGGGTGTTTCATCGCATACAGTCACTCAAAGATCGATTCCTGATTGTATAGGTAATAGGTTATCCCACAAATAATGTACCAAAGAAACGTATAACAGGAGTGTCATCCTTCATTGAGATGGATCGCTAATGAAACTCATGGACCTTGCCAGACCCATATAAACTTGACCATACCAAGGACTAGTTTTATTGCTTGCTTAGTTTGAAAGACTAATTTTTTTAAGATTTAGAATTTTTGAAAGGTTCTAGCCTTGAAAGTTAGCAGTTAGAACCATGGTCCTCACCCTAATATTCACTCTAGTTGCCTATAGTTACACCCAAACTATTGGTGTCGTGTCAATGAGCAAATGGTGCGGTTGGTTGGTGCACCTTTGGCAGAGGGCAGAGGACCCGAGAAACTACCACATTGGACAATCATCTTCACCCGACCCGGGAATATAATGAGTAGGTTGAAAAGCAGACAGTAAAAAATAACATTAATCTACAATCACTTACATTTCAAGAGTAAGTCAAAGGCCAAGCTTTCTATTTGATGTTTAAGAGGTTTTCTTCTGTGCTTGCACAGTGTTTTAGTACAGAAAAAGGAAATAATAGTATATTTTAAATAATCATCTTCTATAGGTTAATAGCGGAGTCTCACTATAATATTAGAGCTACATAAGAGTTTATCCGGTTTTTCTCATGTCCGAAGAAATTAATAAAGAACAAATAATAAGAACCCTCTGATAGGGGCAAAAAAAAATTTCTCACCACAATGTTCTTTTGACCTCGTCCCATTTGTTCCTATCAATCTTCTAACCTATGTTGCTGTCAATCTAATCTTTTAATCTTTGTGGCGGTGGAAATGCCATGAGACAAGCTGGCAAATGGAACTTGTCCTTTCACACTTTCTGACTCAGAAATATGAGTAAAGTATAAACTAGACCATGGTTTAAAAAAAGCCCGCATCATTCTACCGACTTAACTCAGGTCTCAAAGTTAGAGTCTAACTGGGTGGTTGACCAGATGAGTTATTTAGTCTATTATAATTCAAGGTTATCATGATAGTAGTTTAATGGTCCTTCGTCCTTTTCGTATGTGAGATCAAATCAGAACAAGTCAAATTTGTCTGGCCTAACTGTATGGCCAGTGTCCTCAATTGAAGGGCTAAAAGTTTTTTTTTTTTTGGTACGAAGAAGGGCTAAAAGTTGTGGTTTGGTGATGACTAATTAATTTAATAGAGAATGCTAGATTGGACAGCGTTAGTTTCATGATATGTACCCATCATGGATGGGCCTTTTTTTTCACTGTAGAAAGGTCATGCCTTGAAATTAGAATATCAAAATTTTTTTTTTTCAGATAAGAATCTTATCATACCCTAACATGTCATTATTATTAATGAAGTTTTAAATTTATCCGTTTGCAAAACTTACCATTTTGAGTGCAAATGGCCACGAGGGGAGGGGAAAAAACGATTGAGAAGAGGGAACACAAAGAAAAACAGGATACAGGAGATATATACCATGATCTATAATTGAACTGCAAAACAATACCCACCTGAGGAAAAGTTCTATTAAACCCCTTTTTAGTAAGAACGTTAGCCATATGGTTGGCTGATCTAAGCCTGTGATGAAATCAACATTGAAGGAAGATAATAGAATTCGAATTTGTTTGAAGATGAATTGAGATTTTGAAGGACTCGCATTTGGATTTGACATCCAAACCACCGCATTAGAAGAGTCACTTTTCACAATGAGGGAGCCATTAAAAATTCTCTAAAAACACCTAAGAGTTGCCAAAATGGCTACAACGTCTGTTTCATTAAAATCACAAACACCCACATTCTTACAAAACATAAACAAAACATCACCATTTGCCACATGGAACTCTTTCCTTGCTGTCCGACTATTCTTACCTATGTGTGATGGTCACTGATTATTGCTAGGGCACATTTGTGTAGCATATTGAAAACATTTTTTCTAACTCTCACTCTCCTGTCCTCAAAAAATAAAGGTTAATGGTTGGCTTTCTCTAATGATAATTGCCTACACCAAATAATAAAAAAGCAAATTTATGTAAATTAGAATATCTTTCTATTCCTATTCCATAGAAAAAGAATTACACGAACGTGCCCTAAAGTACTATTTCACCGAATTTGGCATCCCCAAACGCCTTTAAGCCCTAATCATGAATTTGGTATCCATTTGGCTAGAGCATCTAAAAATGTTTAAAGGGGTTGAAATTTAAAAACTCAAAACTCTAGCAATGAAACCAAGTCTTAGGTCTTTCTCTCACATAAAACATCAATAGAAATAGGGGGCTTACATTAAAAAAACAATAATAATAAAGCAAGGGTGTTTTTCAAATTAACTCAAAGATTAGGTTGGGCACAGGGTTTGTTAAAAAATGTGTCCATCTGGCCAGTATACACCTGACACCTCACTCCTCTGGCGACTTAGATTAGACTGAAAATAAATTTGTTTTTAGTACTAAAAATGATTAAAGGGAAGTTAACAGATGTAGTTTGATAACCCTTTCACCAAAACCAAAAGATCGTTAATATTAATTAAGCACTGAGAGTTAGGAAGAGTTTAATTAATGAATGCAAACTGGATGTCCTTTTCCCTATCCAATCTAATCCAATCTTATGACCACATTGATAATGACCCAACAACTAGTCTTATTCAGCTATTGGCCACCATCTAACCTTTCCATCACTGGTCCCACGTTAGATGAGCCATTGCGTATCAATTGACTATCTAATGTCTACTAAGTGATACCACTTCTTTCTACCACTCACTTGTACGTCTTTTTTTTTTTTTTTTTTTTTTGGGTTAGGTTCCTAACTTGTTGGGCTGGACTAATCCCTCCAGGTCTCGAGGAAAGCCAGGTAAACTCTCATGTAGCCTCAATGTGATAGTGCAATCTCCATGTACAGGCTATGGCCTTATGCCAACTGAGCTATCTCTTGGGGTTGTAGGCCACCTAATCGGACCCACAACTACATGATGATGACGAGCTATCTTGAGTGGCCCACCCTTTATGTGTGAATCATCTTCATCCCCGTCTTCTCCACCTCCTGATAGGAAGATGGTCCAGATCCGATGGGATTTAATTTTAACGATTTGAATCATCATTAGGTGGGGCCGACGTTGAGTTCCACGCATCCCACTCACCACTGCGGGATGCG
This sequence comes from Camphora micrantha, assembly GCA_003546025.1. Lineage (NCBI taxonomy): Eukaryota > Viridiplantae > Streptophyta > Magnoliopsida > Laurales > Lauraceae > Camphora > Camphora micrantha. The sequence goes on along the minus strand of QPKB01000004.1, from coordinate 2,824,619 downwards.
AACAGGAATCTCGTCCGCTCGTCCCTTTCCGTGGAGTCTTTTTCGGTTCTACAGCTCTTGCCGACGGTCGTTAGTTTGTCCTTTTCGTCCTTACAAAAGAATGGTCCCCAACAAAGCGGTCCATTGTGTGACGCGTGTCCTGCATTCGCAATCTATTTCGGTGGTCCCCGCGATCTTAGGCATCTAGCGTATGTGGGGGCGAGTGGAACCCAGATGTCATTGCGGTGTCGCCACTTCTTTGGATGCTCCGTCTTTTCCGGTTGTACTAAGTGGGCCACACCACTTCCTGCGGAACAGACTGCAGAAAAGCTCTCGTTGGATTGGGACACGAGAGCCTGCTTCAGAAACGACAGTGCCCTTATCCACCGTCGAATTTACTTGTCTGCTGTGGCCTCTTCTTTGATTTGTGGGTACTGTATGATTAGTAACCATATAATAAGGGCCCATATAAAAACGGATGGGGGCTTCATTGTGGGTTCACTTATAAGGAAAATGATGTCTCATGAGCACCTGCAAGTACAGTCAAATGCTATGGGCCTACCTTTCATCAATTCGGCTCCAATAATATGACATGAGTTCCAACTCTACATTCATTAAATTTTTTCTCATCGCTGGTTTGATTTTCAAAGAAATTTATAATAAAATCGTCATTAAACTTTGAGGTTGTTAGATAAAGGGTTAGGATAATTTGGTGGAGCTATTTTTGGATCTCTATTCTTCCTTGTTTTAAGAAGAAAATTTATTTTTTTAATCACGACTTATAATTTAGGTGCTAAAATCACTGGAATTAACTTTGTTTGAATTCTTTAATCAGACCGTAATAGGAGCAAGGATTTGCATATGCTTTTACACATGGGGAAGATGAGTACCAGAGGGTTGGATCATTAAAATCTGTGTCATTTTCAAGTGCAACCCCCTTAACCTAATTAAATGTGTCATCTCGGTGTACTTATGCTGTCTATTTTCTAGGCCTCACTTGTCATTGTATTGTCAAATGCAAGTCATTGTCGTTTAGGACTTGTTTGTATGTATTGCATACATAGAAATTGCATGCATAGAAATTCTTAATGAATTGAGATCTATGGAAGGATTATTAAAAAGTAAAAGGGTGAGGGATATCAGGTGATGAGTGAATGATATAAAATGGAACTGTATACGAAACATTTACATTTTCAGATATTAAATTACTAGCTTAATGATTGGATATTCATTTTCCATATTATCTTGATTCAATTTCCATTATATAAGAGGTTATTTGATAGTCGTTTTTTAATATTCACCTTTAGTTCTTTATTTTCAAGTACTTGTACAAATATAATCCCAAGTATTCAATAATTAGAAACAAATATTGCTTGAATTTAGAGAATTTCTATAACGAAGGATACTGATTTCTTCGAATGCTCCTCAAATATGTTTCTTAAATCCTTCATTCAAAAAATTAATGGGTAATTCAAAATAGAAAATGACAAGAATGCATGTGATAAATTATAATTATAAGGTTTTCAAACTCGCACTCGAGTAGCACCTTAAGTAACCCCAAGGGATAGCTTAGTTGGCGTAGGACCACGGTTTGTACTCAGAGGTTGTAATTTCAAAACTGCACTGCTACACTAGATCTACATGGGAGTTTATCCGGCTTCCGTTTGAACCCGGAAGGATTAGTCCAACCTAGAGGGTTGAAAACCCTCTAATAAAAATGGAAAAAAAGAAAAGAAAAGAGTAAGCACCTTAAGTTCCTAAAGCTACAGTTTGGAGCTGTTTTCCCATGCATTAGTCCAAGTTGTACAGCCCTAATTGCACCATGAGAATCATCCAATTGAGAAACATTTGAAGGGTGCAGTGGTCAATTTGGAGCATCACTATTTCTGTTTATCTATGATTATAAGTTTTGCTCTTCTTACCATATAATCAATTATGTTTTCGGTGTGTCGGTATCCACTGTTTTTTCCTTTTTTTTAGGTCGGTCATTTTAGAGCATTGAACTTGAGATCTTGACTGTAAGACAATGTGATCCTTTGACTCACATACAAAAATATACAATGGAGATATGATTCATCTTTTTATGTCGTTTTCGCGAGGCCTATGCAGAACGATCTTGGTTCTATTCTTCTTTTATTCACGTAGATAATGATAAAGGATCAAATGTGATCAATTGTTGTTGTGACAGGAACATGTATTAAATTAAAACTGTGGGGAACAAATTTGAGTGGATCACATGAGGTGAACTCGATGATGTCCCCACTATCAACATCGGGCAATTTCATCATTGATTTCCATCCAATTTGTGGTAAACAGGCCCTTTTTTGGCCTCATGTTAAAATTTAGAATTACCCTCCTCTTAGAGTGTTTATTTCTTCTTTAAACTTATGGTAGGATGAAATAAATTACATCTTAGGTTATTGCATCAAGGATTTGAGATCCTCGGAATCCTCATTTGTGAGGATTTTTAGCCTTGACCTCTCTCCATATGATTTGCAAATTATTATTTTTTGCGCATTTATGTATGATACCCCATTTTTCTTGGCTCTATCCGCCAATATTGATACGAAATCCTCAACTATACAAATACTGGGCGAGGAATCTATGCTTCAGTGAAAGTGAGGATTGATCTCCAAACGTATGTATACCTTATGGATTACTCACTAATACCAATCATGCTCTTAATGCTAAGATGAGAATGATGATGAAAATTTACTTCAACAGGAATTTCCAGGCCACATGATGCATATTTTAATTACACATGTTGGCTTTCCCTCTGTGCTGTATATAATAATTCACTTTCAAGTATATTTGGCAAAGTTCTAATAAATTCCTAGAGTTTTTCATAACCCAATTTAGATAACTTGATCTTTATTATCATCATCATGCATTGGATAACTTAAGTTACATGTAAGTGCGGATTGTGAGTTTTTCCCTGTAACCGATTACAGGAAAAGTTCAGGTGATTGAATTTCAAATTCGAACAAGGGCACAAGTGCAGTGAGAAACAGAGATCTAACATTATTGGAACTCATTTTGGTGAGGTGAAGAGTGAATGTGTTCTGCCATGAAATGTAAAAACTTCTTTATGCTACCAGTAGTTCATCACTAGCTAAGCAACAGCCGTGGACCACTCTAAATCTTATATTTATAAAAGGTTGATAATGAAAGTTCTTTCTAACTCCTGGTTTTCCAACTGTGTTTAAGTACTATGCCCAGTAGAAGGGCCTGCATGTGATCTTAGTCATACACCTCATGGCTGCATTTGCGGTCTTAACATCCATACATCCATATTCAGGGGCGGACCTAGGAATTTTTCCTTCGGGCGTGGGGGGGGGTGGGTTGCGTTGGAGAAATTTTTTTTGGGAGGGACACATAAAAATTAAATGTAGTTTTCAAATTATACTGGGGCTTTTATGAAAATTCTGGAAGGGCCATATGTAAAAAAAACTATTAAAATTATGAAAGGTTAATGGGGCTCTTTTGGGATTTTGGGGGAAGCCATGGCCCCTGCAAGCCACTCCTCTGATTCCGCCCCTGTCCATGTTGCGGCCCCATTTGTAATTAGATTTCATCATGAGCCTGATTGTGTAAAAGTGTGTTGTATAAGAATGCAATGCATTGGATCCTTCTTGTAAATTGTGACTGCTGCAATCACTCCAGACCCCATGGCATTATTCCTTTTTCAAACCTAGGGTGCCAATCTGGCCCAATCCGGGTCCAACACGTGGGATGTGTTAAACTTATCATCATTTTTTTCACTTTGTTTTTAAAGGGCAACACAACAAAACCCAATGGAACATTGGGGGAAAATTTCCACTCTCAGTAGTGCTGACCAAAATACATGAGAACTACATAAGTTCATTGGATGGTAAGTTCTAAATAAGACTTACATGTGTGTAGTAAAATCTCAACTTCATTTGATCATCCTAAACTCTTAATCATTGACTCCGAGGTTTAACGGTTTTATAAGACATCAAATTTGTTTATTTCAATAATTTAATCCAACCATCAATTTCTTTTGGAGGGAGGTCAAAAGGAGTGGATCCCGTAACATACAAGGAGGGTAGTGTTGTGTGAGGGGTTGAATGGACTTCACTAGTAAGATGGAGTGAAGTAAAGCCTCTTTTTTTTAGATAAGAAAAGACTAGGGGTCAAATCAAAAATACTAAATCTTAAAAATTTCCATTTATTTTAAAAAAAGAAGTCAAAAAACAACATTCTCTAAGCCACGAAAAGATAGAACTCAATCTACTTTTAGGCCCCGTTCTTTTATTAGAATTCCTGACAGGAATTTAGGCTATCTAGGAATTCAGAATTCAGGAATTTCAAGCCACTAAAAATAAGATTTCATCATACTATAATTAGATCTCTTATATTTTCATTCTATCTTCATTTTAAAGCTTTACTTCATTTCACCCTACAAATATTTTTACCAAACAAACCCCACACCCTTAAAAAAAACAGAAAGAAAAAAAAGAGGGCCATAACGAGTGGCATTTCTAAGAGTGGCGATTCAGAATTCCACTTTTATAAATTGATTTCTGTCATTAGTTTCTGACCTTTTGCCATCCACGTGTTTGAACCATGTTGGCTTACCTTTGCTCAATTCAACCCCATATCCCACACAAACCATCCGTATGGAAGCAGTCCAAAATAATGCTCTCCAATCTACAACCATAGAATTGATACCAGTGACGCATGCAAGCCAAAAGAATTAATGTCTGACTGCGAATATTATAGGTAGCCATTGTTGCGGAAAAACATCATAGCTAGCCAATGAAGTGCCACTAAACGTGCAATTAAGTCAAAAGGTTTGATTGTAAAACCAAATGCCGTGATCTTATTCCCGGATCTCTGAGTGGAGTTGGAGGTCAGGCTTTTTTCAAAGTTGAAAAGCATTACAGCCATTGAAGTTCTATGCACCTCTTGGATTAAACATGTTTATAACACATCAGTTTTTTTTTCACCAATAGCGCATTTGTTTGCATATAATTCGTAAGAAATTGTGGTAAAAAACAAAGAATATATAAGAATTCATGGTCAAAATGTGCTAAACAAAAGGTTATTAAAGAGATGAGGAGTTAAAGATATTAGAAAGACATTGACTTTCCTAGAAATCGAATTATAAGGTGATGGTTCAGTCACAAGCTACGATAGATGCGTTATGGGCAACTGTGAAAAAGGAAAATCTCGGGTGGTGCCAACCCCCTAGTTTTACCTCCGGGCTCAGTATTCATTTCCCACCGCCATTGATTCAGTTTCATTATTGAAAGTGAAGTTATTTGACAGTCTTTTTTTATTATATTAGCCTCTCTTTCTTCATTTTTCTACCATTTATATAGAATACAATCTAGAAATTCACTTACACCAAACAACCAACCTTAAGTTTTAGAGAACTAACCACATCTTTTACATGCAATTTAATGAAATGGTGTACAACTATCTGCTCCTAAGAAACTGTAGGCTGTGCAGATATACAATGGGGATGTTTAACAGAATAGATTGCATTGCCGCACCATCATGCGGGATCGGGAGATCCAGTCTGAAAGGGCAATGTTTAAAGGAGATCTAGGAAATTGCATTTCATGGTCTCATCGACTCACGCGGATGAGTTGGAGTTGGCGGGCAATTCCCCCACACGTCTTTCTCAGTTCTCACTTCATACCACATGAAAGCCATTGTTTTTTATACCTACAAAAGATCTTTAAATGCCCCTTCTCTTTTCTTTAATTTGATGCAATCCATTTTAGAACTGAAAAAAACCAAATAGACCCCCACATTGCTAGTGCCAAGTTTTCCCTTTCAAACAAGTGAAGTCCAGCTCCGTGCGGCCCCACCTTTGATCAGTATAAGCTCGTCATCTAGTATTAAGCCTCATTTTACTCTCAACAAACTTTTAACTACCGTTGGATTAAATCTCAAAGAACTCAATGGTTTAAAGATCATTAATTTTAAGATTGTTAAATCCAGGGCTAAGATGATCTAATAAGGCTGATTTATTTTGGATCTTACCATAAGAAGACCTTTCCATCTATCTTATCTTCACCGATATGGGCCCCACAAGCTAAACATGTAAGAGCAGTATGCATTTAGTATGCTCCTCAGTGTCTATCAGAATTATCATCCATAAAAAAGACGGCGACAAAGTAAGAATATTTGAGAAATGTCGGACAACCCCATCATATATGCGTTCCATGTCACACACCTGCCTGAGATCGATCTCTAGGCATATAGATAGTCTCACATGTATTGTACAACTCACCCAAACTAGCAATAACTAAATAAATAAGAATACTTATCGACCAAATGACAGTTTAGCTCTTGATAGAGAAAAATATTAACCATTTTAGAGAATGTAGGGATAGAATTAGATGGTTTTTTTTAGATAACAATGCTATTCTAGGTAAATAAAAATCTTATTTTTTTTTTCAAAAAGGTACTAGTATAAACATATAATTCTTTTTATGGCTAGTTCGGCATTAGTTAATGAAAAATATGTGGCTTGTGGGGGTGAGGCACATTAATTTCACTGTATGAAATAGTAGATAGATATGCATTAATTAGTCAAACGTTCTGATTTTAGTCCACTCATTAGTTGTTTTTTTTACTTTAATCAAATGACTAATAACAATTAATGAAAGAGAACGCGCAGAGGAATTGGAGACGATGTCGCAGGGCTGGAGATCATAGAGAAAACCAGGCTTATCAAATCGGGAGTTCTTTTCTTTTGCCTTTTCTATATCAGCCCATGAATCAGACGGGTCCTATTTATCAACATCAATCCAACGATCGAATATAATTTTCTCGAAAAAAACAAAAAAAACAAAAAAACAGCCTCCAGATTCTTAGCAATGATCACGAGAGAAAAGGGAGGACGCAGAGAGATTATGGGCCATCAAGTGTGGGCCACATGCCCACATCCAACAATTAATAAGTAATTCTAAGTACTTAACTTGATAAAAAGAATACTCTATTCAGATGTCATCGCGATGATAACAAAGTTACACAATCACACAAGGAAGATTTCATTTTAAGCAAAACCATATACTATAAAAATGATAAATGGAGAGAGAGAGAATAAAAATAAGGGCCCTTAAAATGACCAAAAGTATTCTTCATTTTTCAGTTTTGAGGTAAATTCTTTAACTCTCCTTTTGACAACCAATTTTTGGTGGCAACACGATCCCTTCTTTCCTGACAAGTTCCATAAGCATTAAATAGAGGCCTATACAATAGTGAAAACAGCAGATGACTTTCCGGCTGTCAGCATGCTAACCTAAGCCAGCTAACCCCAGCTCCACTAGGCTTTTCGTGAGGCAATCCTGTTGAATCCAAACTAACCTTTACTGTGCCCAGGTAAGCTTGTACTTACTTTACTAATGCATTTGGCCTCAACTAAGACACAGGCTCCACTCGTTAAATGGACTATAAATAGCGGTGGACGTAACAATACAACCCATTTGACTAACAAATCTTGGATTTTAACGATATTAATTCAAATATAAATATATTTATTCCATCCGGATCCCTGTATCAATGAAATATGAAAATACCGTTTCGGCCTATTCCCGAGTGCTACCTATATAAAATTTGATGTCAGTTAATTACTCCCTCTCAATTGCTTCCTTAGAATGTTAAAAAGAAAATATGACATTTTATATATGTGGCGCTCGAAAATAGGTCAAAACAGTGTTTTCTTGTTTTCAGACTCATAGAAGATCCGGACTCAATCCCCTATTTTGTTGAAACAGGGGAATACTAATTCAACGAATCAGGAAGTACCACCTGTATGGGGATAGAGTCGGCTTTTTTTTCTTAAGGTCTCTCCCGACCCTTTATTTTTGTACGGATCCTCTGTTTCAACGAAAAGGGATGATATTGTTTCATCTCATCCACATTCTCCCAGTTGTATAAAATCTCTTCATTCCAAAATTGAGATGGTGCATTAACTAGTATAAGATTTTATATAGCTGGTAAATGTAGATTGAATGAAACAATATCTCCTTATTTCAGCGAAACAAGCGACTTCATTTCAAAATTGAGATGGTACATTAGCTGGCATAAGATTTTATATAGCTGGCAAACGTAGATTGAATGAAACAATATCTCCCTATTTCAGTGAAACAAGGGACTGAGACTTGACTTTTTTTATGTTATTTATTGTTGTATTATACAAGTGGCGCTCACTAATTCGTTGAAACAATATGTTGCAAGAGGAGATCCGGATTTTTTTTTTTTAAGATAGTGGCTTAGCTAGTTAGGGATATGATTACACGTAAAGAAAAAAAAAAAAAAAAAGGAGTGGTCTGTAAAAGGAATACAGGCTAAGTACAAGGGAATAGGGATTGCGTTTGAAAATAAATAAAAAAAAGCAGGAGGCCTTTAAAAACACTATAAATTTAGAAGTAAAACAGTAGTAATTTTAGCAGCCAAACAGAAATCAGAGGAGGTGCGCTTGTAAATTGTAATCCACACCTAATCCGGATATATCGCCTCGTATTATCACTGAGCGCCAAAGATGCTGCAGCTTCCTTTGCAATTCAACACAAACATGCAGCAGGAGCAGCAGCACAAGTCGCCTCTTTTTCAAACCCCGAAAAATCTCGTCCTTTCTTCCCACGCGTTTTCTCCTTAGATCTCCGTTCACTCTTCTTCTTCTTCTTCTTCTTCTGGTATTTACAGATTTTCTCCTTCACACACACACACACACTCTATCTCTATATATCTATGGCGTCCATTGATTTTCGACTTCATTGAAACGAGTCTCTTCTTCTTTTCTGACGAATGAAAGCATGTTCGGTTCATTTCTGTTTGAGTTTGTGAAGAAATGGCATCGTCTTTGTCTGTATCTTTCCTTCTGTTCTCGTTTTCTAGTTAGGTTTGATATTCGTGTTCTAGTTCGATTTTGCAGAATAATGTGGAAAGTTTTGCTCTTTTTCATCTTCTTCTTTCCTTCACTGTATTGGTTTTAGTGTTATTCTTCGGATTCGATAATGAGAGAATCCAATGCTTGCTGGTTTTGGCCTTTTGTTCTTTCCATTTTTTTGCGGTATGGTATAAGAAACCGATTCCGGTTTTGCCGACAATCCCCGCAAATTCTGTTTTAGGAAATGAGGATTCTCGGAGATTTGATGCGTGATTTCCAATTTAAGTTTCCGCGAACGACGTTCGTATTTAGATTTCTTCGAATTTCTGGTTTTAGATGGATATATTGATAATGCTTTCCCTTTGTGATGCAGCTTATAGATTGTGAAGGTGGATTGGGATTCGATCATCAAAAGATCTGCTCCTACAGCCGAGATTAGGTTGTTGGAATTCAAGATCTGTTCCAGAACCGCTTAGATCGGTGTTTCCTTTGGCTGGGAAGGCATTAAGAAAGCTTCACTGCTGGAATTGAAGTATTTCTATTCATTACATGCTCTAGAAGGTACTTGAATTTGAAAGCTGTGTTTTTTTCTGGATGACAGTGAGTACAGTTGTACTTATTACTCTGCACATGTTTTTTTTTTATTGAATGCTTGGCTGTTTATGGAAGTGGCTTATCTTTTTATGTGTTCTTTAGATGTTTCAGTGATGAGATCTTATTGAACCTGTTTAATTTTTTCTAAGTGCATGCATTGCAGCTGGTTGTATTGAAATTCTCTTAGACTGGTTTGATTTCTTAAGCAAAGTATTTGGATTCCAGTTTTAGCATGTATTTTTCCAAATCATAATTATATTGAATGAATCTTTTTTGCTATGTAATTTGAAAATCTGTTGTCTAATATGTTCTATATATGGAACATTGTGGTGGAAATCAGAATCTCATCTGCTGAGACATTTGGCTCCTACTTTTCTATCCAAATCAAAAATAGCATCTTATGATTCTCTCTTTTTCTCTCCTGATGACCTTCCAGCTGTACTACGGGATATTGTTGCTGTCACCAGCAATTATTGCTGGTAGTAATTTGGGATAAAAGGAAGAAAAAATTATATCGTATCTGATATGGTTTCCAGTGTCTGCCCACCCCAAAAGCTGATGAGCTGATAACGATTCTTTTTTTTTGGGTATGGGTTTTTGCAATATATCCATCCCCAGACATTGAAATCCATAACGCAATCTCTTGTTTTTTTTTAATTTTTTTCCTTTCTTGTTCACTCCAAAGAAGATTGCAGGATCTGATTTCAACTCGCAAGTGGTTGTTCATATAGTTGTAGATTTCCTGATTCTTTTCCTATTTGTATATCGCATCGACTGCCACTTGATATTTCTAAGTAGAGCTTATATCTTGTAACCCTGTTATTGTCTTCAGGAAAATGATAAGATGTAGGGGGTGAAATTTCATAATCTATTTTTACAATGTATTTTTTTTTTCTAATACTTTCTCTATGTTTTCACATGCATTTTTTATCCTTTTCTGGTTCAATTGATTAGTTTTTCATTTTTAATATCTGGTAAGTGGCAACTATAAAAAAGATCTAGACTTCACACATACACTGACAATAAATAGAACCACCGATCCACAATGGGTTTGATGGCAAGCATACCTATTGTGGAGGGGTACAGCATCTGAGCTTGTGATGGGTTCCCCTGATACACAAATAACTCCCTGACTAGCAGCCCTAGCAGCGCATAGAAAAAGGTCGGTAAATAGAATTAGCTTGCCATGTATCGTCGTCGTCATCATCAAAGCCTTGTCCCAATTATATTGGGGTTGGTAGCTTCCCCTTATCATACTAGATATATAGATACGGAAAGTGACATATACCTACCCCCTTTATGTTATACTGCTCTAAGTTCTAATGGAAATGGTAGAAAAGAGGTGTGCTAACAAAATACCAAGGATACAGATAAGTGGGTTTCATGTCTTTGCCCTGCTCGTTCTCTAACAAGCGGGATTGATTTTATCCCATTATAAACATGTAGTAGTTGGATAATGCATACTTTTTAGAAGGAATTTTATGTGCTTCCCTCTCTTCTAATTATTTAGTGAATTATTACTTTCTAATTGTAGTGGTCACCCTTCTTAACGATGCACTGTTTATAAATGTGGGAACAAAACAGAATAGAGGAAGGGAAGGAGAGAAGTAATAAGTATATGAAACGACCACAACCACTTGAATTCCTACTCCACTTGACCGACTAAAATGATACCTTTATGCCGTGAAAGCCCCTTTGACTTGTAACTCCCATTGTTCCCTTATCCTAAGAAATTGATACATACTTCTTGTATGGAAATTTGATTGAATATGAGTTGAAACAACTGACTGAATGTCGGCCTAAGTAACTGTTTATTTATTTTATCTGGTAGAACTTTGGACTTCTTCTTGTTAATAGTATTCAACTTAATGTTTCCAGGCTATTTTATTTAACATGGATCGTAGAAGTTGGCCATGGAAGAAAAAGACATCTGAGAAAGTAGTGACTACGACAGAGACTGCTGGTTCATCATTGGCTAGCTCAGCTGGAAATCCAGTGGATCAGGTTTATTATTTGAAACAATTATCTTTAAATATAGTTAGTAGTTTCTTTTTCTTTTAGCATCTACGTTCATTAAAATTCAAAAATATTGTTGTCAAAGGTGCAGGAATTTACCTCACCCTTAGCTTAGGCAGGTGCATCCATTGAGGATTGTCATAGGTTTGCCCATGTACGTGGCTTATTGACGCAGTCAGGGAAGCAGTAATCCAAACTAATGGTGAACCCATAATACCTCAATCTTCAATCAAACAAAAAATCCACACACAAGGAGAAAGATAGAGATTCACTTACCGTTGTTAGTGAAAATCCATTGTCATGCCTTCGATCCAAAGGGAGGTACTCAAACCAAGGAGAAGAAAAATTGATAAAGTGCACACGTGAAACTTTAATTAATTTCATAAAATATTCCCAGACTCTCTTCATCTGTACTTGTATATGTGCTATGCCAACAAAGAAGCCCTAGACCTATGATTAGATCACAACCACTAATCATAATCCTACTGTTAATAGAAACCTATCCTAACTACATTCAAGCATGGAAAGAAATTAAGAAAAGATAAATGAGGAAAACTGTGCCTTAGAGATTCCCAAGGGTTGTGGACCCCACTTGCTGCCTTGTAGTTGCCAATCACTTGCACAATCTAGATCATAGTAGATTCTTCCTTAAAGAGTCCCTCTTGTCGATCGAATCTTTAAGGTAACAAATCTTCAAAGAATCAACCACATATAGAAGGCCTTCCATTTTTTGGTGTCTTGTTGCTTCATTAATTTTTATCATATATGGTAACTGATAAGGCTAAAACCCTTAATTTTCTCTTAAGCATAAAGCCTTGCCAATAAAGGAGATTTGATTGCACTTAAATAGGGAGGAAGAGTCTCCAAACACAATCTAATCAAGAGTGAATAAGGAATGCACGTCTTGGTCAATGGAGCCTATGATTGTAGTGAGTGTACAGCTGTACCATGCAGTAAATATCTCTTCCAATCCAATTTGATAAGTACTAAATGAGAAAACTGCCTAATAAATGGAGTACTCCACAAATCAAACCTTCGGTAAAAAATCAGCTCTGCATCACTTATGCCCCAAGTATTTGAAAGAAACATGAACAAATGGAGAGTTATTTGTATAAACTTCAGCTGCCAAAATATATGGGAAAGGGTGGCAGTTGGATAGACTGCTCTGATGAGCCGCGGTCTCATATTTCTCATAAAAATGAAAATTAATATGGCCTTTTTTTTTCCTTTTTCTTTTCGAAAGAAAGAGAACACTCCAAAACCTCTTCATCTTCATTCCTCTTTTTACAAGGTTCTGGATCACTAGATCAGATGCTCTGGGAGTGATTTGGACCTTTGCTCTATTGTGTGCAACTTTTTTGCTTAATTCATGTGGTTTGAAATCAACTTCCCTAAGTTTTCCAAAGCTTTGTAGTTGGTGTTCTTTCTTTGCAAGCAATGTCTTATATTGTTGGGACTTTCAAGGACGCTTATCTTCGGGGAGTGTAAAGCTAAGTTGGTTTATTTTTTATTTTGGTTCAAATGAAGATATAAAGGAGTTAGAGGAAAATGCTCAATATTTATACTTTTTTTATAGTATGAAGTAGATCGGAATGGAGAAATAGAATTCGTGTAGCCAACCCCAACATAGTTGGGACAAGGCTTTGATGATGATGATGATGATATATAGTATGAAGTAGAGGAGCTACAAGTCAGCATTAATAATTGAGAGAGAGAGAGAGGCCGTTTCTCATGACTGATCTCCCCATTATATTACTATGTATCGTATCCCTTTGAATGGGATAATTACAACCTTGATTAAGGCAAATCACATAACCACAAAATCCACAAATTCCCAGTCAACGATCTTATATGTATACTGATGTGCTGTATAGACTTGTGTGTACCTATATTACAGCGGTTTGAGAGATATGAGTCTCTATATTCCTTAACAAGCATCTCAAATTCATCGAGTGCACCTTGCAGCTGTGGTAATCCAGGGGCATTGTGCATTCGACTACATTGGTTTGATGAATATATAGAACGTAATAGTGTGCAAGAGGTGTGTAAAGTATCAGTAATTCTTAATATTGTTTTTTAATTGACTGGCATAACAGGCCTTTGATGGTTAGAAAGTTGGTTGTTGTGTTGTAGCCAAGGCTTTTGCTATTGTGAAGAGTTTGCAATAAAGAAGATTTTTATGTATATATAAAAAAGAAATAGGAAACAAACAAGGGAAAGATTCGTGTATTGATAGGATGGAATGTAATGAGTGTTCTTCTCACCACCACAACCAACCACCCCATCCCCTGCCCCCCTCAACATCACTCTTCCACACCCCCCAACCGCCCGCCCCCCCCTCCCCCCACCCACACACACACACAAAATTTGTAATGAGGCTTCTTTTTAAAAAAATTAAACAAAAGAAAGTATGGTTAAGAAAGAAAACTGAGGCATAAGTGGAATAAAGTAAAGAACGAAGGAAGAAGGAAGAAACAGCAGAAGGAACAAAAGGAAGAAAAGAGTTGTAGACATCTAGCTTGTACCATGAATAATTTAAGGCACTGGCAATGTTGCCTTCTTGTATTTGTGGGTAAACCACACTCCACTCTTTTGGTGTGCCTCTAAAGTTTGTGAAATTAATGTGAACTTGAACACTGAAGAATTACAATAAAAATATGAAATGAGAGAGGAAGTAGTAAATAATGCCCACTAATTTTCTACACAAATATCTTTGTGATTCTCTAATCTAATCTTAGATATGAAGTTGCTAAGTGTAGTTTGTGTCAACGAAACTAAACCACTCCTCTCTACTGTCTTCCATTCTCCTGTTATTGGTACAGCTAGCTGATTAGGGGAGAGCACTCTGCTGTGCTAGAATTTCATATTTATTTTTCATTATGTAGGAACTGGTCATATTTTTAGTTTCATTCATTATGAGTGCATTTCATAAGATGGACATTCAAATGTCAAGAAAAGTCAATCATGGCTTCTCAATCACTCTGTTTTGTTAATTTCACAACATATTTTCAGTTATGACCTTTACATCATTGTTTAATGTTAGTCATGGGACATCTTAGGTAACATCTTAGACATATTTTGTGCAGCGGCAGTCTAAACATCTTACAAGACCGGATAGAATTACGTCTGCTCTTTGTGATCAATCATAATTCCATCCTTTCTTGTAACTCCACACATTTCTTAGCTTATGCATCTTCACAACACACTTTCTGTTTTTCTTGTTTATTCATTCTCAAACATTATATTCCATATAGCACAGCGGGTCTAACCATTGTCTTGTAAAAGTGTCCCCTTATCGAAGTGGCCGTTGATGATCACGTAACAATCCACTCACTTGTCTCCACTTTGCTCATGCAGCACTGATCTTTTTTTTTTTTTTAATGGAAACTCCATTAAGATCCCAAGGGTCAATTTGTAAATTCTGAAATTTTTATAGATAAGTTCATAGGAAATCATAATATCATTGCATTTCAAACAAAAAACATTCTACCATTGTATGTTTATTTTCCTTTGGCGGGCATCTTGTTCCGCTCTGGGTCTAGCAAGATTGATGATCTAGAGGATTGCAATGACTCCCATGATTGCAGAATTCTTGCCAAGATACAATATGTTCTATGGTTGTTCATGATGATCCAAACAGATGCTATTTTGTCAATTGTTTTCATTCGATTTTCATGACAAAGCACATAGCACAGTTGAGATCTGCTCATTGTCACAACTCACAACTACAAGGTTAGGGGTAGAGTTATGCTACTCTACACATGCATGCATAATTTATTTTCTTGACCTTTTCTTTGTTTTCTTTTCTTTTCTTTTCTTTTTCTCTCTCTGTAGTTAGCATTGTAGTTCATCATCCATTGAAATATTTAACATTTCATTCTATTGACAGGATAATTCAAAGAATGTAAACTATGTACAAATATCTACAGAATCATATGCACATTTCACTGAATTGGAAGATCAAGTGAAGTTATTGAATGAAAAGCTATCCTCATTAAATGAAAAGCTTTCCGCGGCACAGTCAGAGATGATCAATAAGGACAATCTGGTGAAACAGCATGCAAAAGTTGCCGAAGAAGCTGTATCAGGTGTTACTTTGTTCTTTCACTTGCCCTGCAACAAATGCATTCAATATGCTCATGTCCTATTGTTTCTCTTGATCATAAGCCAATTAAATGGAACAAAAATCATCCTACAATTGAGGCACTGTTCTGATTTATTTACTTCTGTTTGTGCCCTTCATAAAATGCAGCTCAAGAAGTAAATTTATTGTTTTGGAGTATGGCTTACCTCTGTCTAAACCAATCGAAAATGGCCAATCCGACTCGAAGAGACAGAAAGAGTGGTCAAAGACCAAATTCTAATGTCCTAAACTGAAACCAAGTTGACTAGGCCTAGGCGATTTCTAATTTCTTAATGGTTCTAGGATCTTTCTTTCTTTTTTTAATTTGAAAATAGGTTATCTAATTGTCTGATATAGTTCATCTCAGAGTTTCTGTACTATGTCCACTGCAGGCTGGGAGAAAGCCGAAGCAGAAGCTTTGGCATTGAAAAATCATCTTGAATCTGTCACACTGCTGAAACTTACTGCTGAAGATCGAGCATCCCATCTGGATGGTGCTCTCAAAGAGTGCATGAGGCAGATACGGAATGTGAAGGAAGAAAATGAACAAAAATTACATGATACAGTTCTTACAAAGACAAAGCAATGGGAGAAAGTGAAGATTGACCTTGATGCGAAAATAGCTGAGTTAGAGCAAGATCTCCTCAGGTCCTCAGCTGAAAATACCGCATTGTCAAGGTCTTTGCAAGAACGTTCCAATATGCTATTCAAGATCAGTGAAGAAAAATCTCAAGCTGATGCTGAGATTGAAGTTTTGAAGACTGAGATCCAATCGTGTGAAAAGGAAATAAGTTCTCTAAAATATGAACTTCATATAGTATCCAAGGAGCTTGAAATTCGGAATGAGGAAAAGAACATGAGCTTAAGATCTGCAGAAGTAGTGAACAAGCAGAATTTGGAGGGTGTAAAGAAAATAGCGAAGCTTGAAGCAGAGTGCCAGAGATTACGTAGCCTTGTCCGTAAAAAATTGCCGGGGCCTGCTGCCTTGGCTCAAATGAAGCTAGAAGTTGAAAATTTAGGTCAGGATTATGGAGAACCCAAGCTACGGCGATCTCCTGGAAAAGCTTCCAGCCCACATTTGGCTCCAGCTACCGAATTTTCCCGGGAAAATATCCAGCAATATCATAAAGAGATGGAGTTTCTTACGGCACGCTTATTGACAATGGAGGAAGAAACGAAGATGTTAAAGGAGGCCTTGTCCAGGCGTAATAGTGAATTGCAGGCCTCAAGAAATATGTGTGCAAAAATATCAAGCAAGCTTCACAGCTTAGAAGCACAGATACAACTAATGAATCAATCGAAAGGCTCTCTAAATTCTAATATGCAGAATATGCAGGTTCCTATTGAAGGTTCCTTAAGCAACACAAGCAATCCCCCAAGTGTGACCTCCATGTCAGAAGATGGGGTTGATGAGGAAGTAAGTTGTGCGGACTCATGGGCTACAGCATTCATGTCAGAGCTCCCACATTTTAAGAAAGAAAAGAACATCGACAAAGTTAACAAGGTTGACAATTCTAATCGCTTGGAACTTATGGATGACTTCCTAGAGATGGAGAGGTTAGCATGTTTATCAGCAGATTCCAATGGGACAATCTCTCTGTCAGGCAACATGACTGACAATAGAATTGAACATGCTCATACTAATCTGTTGGTTGGTGTTTCAAAGGATAAGGACATCCAAAAAGAAGAGACTGATTTGGACACATCAGGAAGTTTGGTTTTCTCTAATGAGGAAGCTTCACATGTAGAGTTTGAATCTGACAAAAATATAGTGACATTAGCAAAACTTCAGTCAAGAATAGCTTTCGTATTTGAATCTGAAGCCAAGGACTCTGATATAGGGAAGATTTTAGCTGACATGAAGCATGTTGTGCAAGACCTACAAGATGCTTTGCCTCAGCATTCTGTAAGTCGTTCGGCAGATGTTGCCACTATCAAGAAGCCTGTTCCTGAAGATCAAGAGGAAATCATGGACAATAGTATCTCTTTGATACATGAAAGTGATTCATTTGTTGGTGCTAAGCATCCTTTCAACCAGGAACTTTCAAAAGCCATTTCTGTAATTCATGTTTTTGTGTTATCACTTGGCAAAGAGGCTACAGAAATACACAATCGGCTTCCTGATGCTCAAGGCCTGAGTCAAAAGATTGAGATGTTTTCTGTCTCTGTAAATAATGTTTTGTTTGGTGAAATGCATTTGGTCGATTTTGTTCTTGGTCTTTCTCATGTTTTGGCAGAAGCCAGTCAGCTGAGCTTGAGTATGCTGGCTGATAAGCAGAATGAAGGAGAAAGCAATGTGTCTGATTGCATAGACAAGGTAACTTTATTAGAAAACATTGGAGTTCAACATGATCTATTAAAAGAGAGATTTTCAAGCAAGTGCGACCACATTTCACAATCTGCTTCTGATCCGGAGATTCTTCAAGAAAGTAGATTTGGACCCAGCTTGGAACAAAAGTCCGCAACATTCAAATCCTCAAAAGAGGAGCTTGAACAGTTGAAAATAGAGAAAGACAAGATGGCAGCAGATCTAGCCAGATGCACTGAAGGCTTGGAGCACACTAAGAATCAGTTGGAAGAAACAGAGCAACTTCTAGCAGAACTTAAATCAGAATTGGCAGCTAGTCAGAAATCAAACAGCTTGGCAGAAACCCAGCTGAAATGTATGGCAGAATCTTATAGGTCACTTGAAATGCATGCACAAGGAGTCGAAAAAGAAATGAATCTTTTGCGTGCAAAAGCAGAAGCTCTAGACACTGAGCTTCAAGAAGAAAAACATAATCTTCAGGATGCTTTGGCAAGATGCAAGGACCTTGAAGAGCAGATTCAAAGGTTAGCACAAAACTACCTATTATAGAAATCTAATTTGACCTTCAGTAACTTCTATACCAATTGTTCTCCTATAAAAAGTTTGTAGACACTGCAGTGCTATGACATGTTTAGATGCCTGGTCAAATTGGTTATTTCTATATTTTAACATAATACCTTCCATCTTTATAAAGGAATGAGAGGTGCGCAACATCCCTGCATTCTTCATCAGTTGATGGTGACATAAAGAATAAGCAGGTATGATTTATTATGATATTCCTTTCAATCGAACTCTTTTAGTTCCCTCTATTTTGTCGGTAGTCTGAAAATAGGTTTCAATGAGTATATACTGTTAATATTTTATCCGTGGCTTCTTAGAGAGATTGTGCTGGGAGCTTGACTAAAAGACATGCCTGCTGAGAGATTGTGCTGGCAGATTGTCCAGATGCGTGTGTTGCTTCGTTACTGTTTCTGCAAGTTAGTTGCAACAACTGCACATGACATTTCTTATTCATAGATCGCATCCTTTTCATCTTTGCCCCTCTCACATAAATGAACATTTCTTGATTCTATGTGAAGAAATAGATGAGGATTAGAGGAAGATATTCGGTGAACTGCTTGAATTAGCTCGGAAACGTGATATTGCTAAAAAAGAGATTTACAGAGTCATGTGAGAACCTAAATATGAATTTTTTTTATTCTCATGTGATTAGATTAAAAGTAATCTTTGTCAAGCTAAATTGAAATGCAATTCTAGTTCTCTCTTGCATTCATGTTTTCTTCTCCCATTATGGCGATACTTTTGCCGTACAATAAATAAATAAGTTTTGATTACCATTCAAAAAATTGATCGAGCTATATTCAAATTCAATTCTGCTTTCTCCAACTCAAAAGCACCTACCAATTGTGGGAATCTAGCTCTATCTGTATGAGGATCTAGTTTATCAATTGTCTCTATTCTAGTTTTAGCAAGTAGCAGTTTTCATTCAAGTCATTTTGGATTCTTACCAATTGTCCAGATGCATGTGTTGCTTTGTTACTGTTTCTGCAAGTTAGTTGCAACAACTGCACATGACATTTCTTATTCATAGATCGCATCCTTTTCATCTTTGCCCCTCTCACATAAATGAACATTTCTTGATTCTATGTGAAGAAATAGATGAGGATTAGAGGAAGATATTCGGTGAACTGCTTGAATTAGCTCGGAAACGTGATATTGCTAAAAAAGAGATTTACAGAGTGATGTGAGAACCTAAATGTGAATTTTTTTTATTCTCATGTGATTAGATTAAAAGTAATCTTTGTCAAGCTAAATTGAAATGCAATTCTAGTTCTCTCTTGCATTCACGTTTTCTTCTCTCATTATGGCGATACTTTTGCCGTACAATAAATAAGTTTTGATTACCATTCAAAAAATTGATCGAGCTATATTCAAATTCAATTCTGCTTTCTCCAACTCAAAAGCACCTACCAATTGTGGGAATCTAGCTCTATATGAGGATCTAGTTTATCAATTGTCTCTATTCTAGTTTTAGCAAGTAGCAGTTTTCATTCAAGTCATTTTGGATTCTTATCAAGTTGAGAGTTTCTAAACTATGTTGAAATTATCATTTGGATTCTTAGGAACCGTAGCTCACAAATATTTTATTATGTTTTCTCTATTCAACAGAGGTCGATTAATAAAATTTAAGATCTCCTCTTCCATCGTTGAAGGTGTGATATTATGTAAGACCAATGGTGCTAAAATATGGCTTCCAAGTCTGAGCTGGGTGCGACAGTTAGTTGGACCCATGATTAAAATCCTAGTCAGTGCACATCAGCGCATGTCTATTTAGAATGTTGGGCCCACATGGTTTTGGATTTTAGTAATTTATTTATTTCTAATTATGCAGGGCCCTAGTTTTTATAAGGTGCAACTTCATTAGCAAGTAGGTGTTTCAATTTATGTTAATTTTGATTCTTAGCTGGAGTTTCTAAATTATGTTAATTAGGATTCTTAGTAAGTTTCTAATTGTGTTGATTAGTGATTTTAGAAATTTCCATTAGGCTTCTTGGCAACTGATGACTGTAAATATTTGTTATGTTTCCTCTATTCAACAGACATTGATTAATTAAATTGGAGGTTCCCTGCCTCTACTATTGTTGGACAGTTGGACATATGATAATTCGCAAGATCAATGATGCTCAATCTATGGTCATGATTTTACCTTTCTTGAAGCTTCAGCTTTGGAGGATGACCTGTTGGTCTATCTCCCTCCTTGGGTATGTAACTGGACCATTGAGTCCTTACGTATTCAAAATGTCTCATCCTAGACCATCGCCTCACTTATGTCAGGCTTGATTGGATCTTTCTAGATTGGTCAATTACTTTTCAGCCACGCATAACTCATAATCTAATGATCGTCAATTCATCATCACCTTCTGGCTTCCCCAACTAACTGCCATGGAAAGAATTCCTTCAATAACATCAATTGAAAATTCGTTGACACGATACGCTTTGGAGTAAAGAAATTAGTATCAATGATGCATCTAAAGGAGAAAGGCCAGGATGGAAACAGATTGCTTTGTTATTATTACACGACATTTTTGCACTCTGATCAGTTTATCAGACAATAAAGTGGCAGCATTACAAACATTGAGATGTTTTGTTCCAAAAATATAGGTTCTTGTATTTTTTTTTTTCTTTCTATAATTATTAATATCTAAAAGAATACCACAATAATTTATGGAAGCTCCTCTCATACCTTTGTAGTTTAGAACACTCAAGCCACTTTAATCACATCAATAATAGCTGAAAGATTCTTCTCATCGTCATTGAAAATAGACAAGGGTTAAAATGGTTTATATCATTAACCAAAAAAAAAAAAAAAAAAAATCACCTTTCTCTGTCCATTAGTGTTGCTGCCAGTTTAATGAGGTCACCTTATGTTTAGCCTCAATTTTCATCATTATTTATATCAATTATCTCTTATGCAGTTGAAACACGTCCAATTTACAAACAGGTAGACAACTATCCTCTTTACATCTTGAAGCATTTATGCTCTTAATATGCAGGAAAAAGAGATAGCAGCAGCAGCCGAGAAATTGGCTGAGTGTCAGGAGACAATATTTCTTCTTGGCAGGCAACTGAAAGCATTGCATCCTTCCTCAGTGGACCATATGGGCTCTCCATACAATGAAAGGCTTCGAACAAATGAAGATTTCTTTGAAAATACACCTAGTCCAGGTCACCTGAATCCAACAGGCATGTACAGCTTACAGGACCTGGATCAAACAGGGATGGAGAATGGTGCTCCTGTTGTGCATAGAATTGCTGGAGAATCACCCTTAGAGGGTTTTCTTGCCCCCATGAGTTCATCTGACACTGAAGGTAGCCTGATTCCAAGATCACCCATCAGCTCAAAGAAACCAAAACACAGGTCTACCAGGTCAGCTTCCTCTATGTCTTCTTCAGGGCCAACACCAGAGAAAAATGCTCGAAGTTTAAGCCGATTCTTTTCGAGGGGGAAGGGTGTGCACTAGG
The DNA here is from genome assembly GCA_003546025.1 of Camphora micrantha. Lineage (NCBI taxonomy): Eukaryota > Viridiplantae > Streptophyta > Magnoliopsida > Laurales > Lauraceae > Camphora > Camphora micrantha. The sequence continues at coordinate 2,802,707 of QPKB01000004.1, read as the reverse complement.
ACTCACTACTAAAATGTCAGCAGTCTTCTTGTTGAGCGGTATCTGGTTTGTAGGTATGGATTGTTGGAGATGTCCCAATTCAAAATATTAAAAAAAAAAAGGGACAGTGGAAAACCACAATAGGAATTATGAAGGCAGCAGTCATTGATGTTTGACGTGTTTGATGCTTTGTCCAACTGCGTGAAAAATGCAGTGAGCAGGAGATGTCTTATCAAATAACAATCTCAATATGTTTCTATTGTAGAGAATTTTGTAAGTGTGGAAGATGTACAGTGTACATGAAAAAAAAAACCTGTCTCATTTGAAACTTTTCATTACTTCTTGAGAAATACTGATTTGATTCTTTTAGACCTGTCTTGCACTCCAAAACTTGACTAATCTTTATGTTGTGTATTTGAAAATCATCTTTCCTCAGATGGAAGTAAAGATTTTGGATCCTTGATGCTTGCATGTCACATGGATGTGAAGTGGTGAGAGTAGGAAGCTTCAAACTAGTAAATTAAGCTATCACATGTCCTCTTCATGCATTTTAGTTGCTTATGTTAGAGTGTCCTGCTTTTCATGTTTCTGCTCTCCATCCCTTCCATGTTCTTTCATTGCTTTTTTGTTGCATTTTACACATCTAATAAATGATCTATTAACAAATTATGTTTGTTTTAAATATATTTGCAGTTACCTTGAGCAGGCATGATCATTCCATTCTGATGGTTTGCAAACTAAAAGAAAGCCCACATTGAATTGTAGTGTGGGACTGGAGCCTGGAGGCACTATTGCAAGCTTGAAGGGCCATTGTCTGATGACCTTGTGCCCATCAGACTTGAGAGTGGATTTCCTTGGAACATGGTTGGTTCCACCATTCTTAATGCGAAGATCCTGTAGGACTAAATATACTGTGGTGGGGGCAGCTCAGGAAGATTTTCATGACAAGGTTTAAAGAGGTCCCGAGAAAAATGGTTGTTGCTTAGATTAAGGGTACCCCAACTTCAATAGCTGTGCTGTTTGAGATGCTTCACTGGAAGATTTTAGTGGACCGGCCCATCTGACAATTGTGGGTCCTTCCATTTTACTGCTGAGTTCCTGCTGGGCTAAATAATCTGATGGATGGGTCATCATACTTAAGGAAGATTTTGATGACAAGGTCTCAAAGAGCACATTAGAAAAATTGGAATAAAGACACTGTGATTGCTGGTGTGGTCAATATCAAGCCGGTCCAATGACTAAAAATCGCCAGCTATACAAGGGTGATGCATACAATGCATGCTTTTAGACGTGTAGTACCAGGCATTGGTACTCCATATGCCCCACCCATTTACATGCAAAGCCCAACATCTCACAGGGTTGTGTGTCTCATTGCTAAGAACCTTTCATAGGGCCTTTTAAGCAACTTGCATGGTCTGCTAAGTGCAATCCCTCCAACAGACGAGCTTTGATATCATAGAATTTCTTATGATAGCAACTTTTCTGAGGGGGGGAACCAAGTCCCTTTTCTCTAAGCTTTTCTTTTTTGGTGGGTGACAATGAAATTGACCATTAACTGCCCTGTGTATGAAGGGAAAGCATGATTAGACTAACAAAGATAAGGTTTCTTTTTAAAGTGAACTCACAAAGATAAGGTTGGACGACTATCAGATGTTGTAGTGGGTGATTAGATGTTGTGATGTCTTTGATAGCTAATCAATGTCTCTCTGTAGCATACTTCGTCGTTTCACCAGTTATACACGAATGTACAAATATTTCAGTCATACATCCTAAACTCTGTAGGTTTAGAATTCATGGATTTATACTCAAGATTCTGGATAAGATCATACTGTACGCATGCAAATTATACTCGTATGCGAACAAATACAAGGGGTATTATATGGCTATTTTGTTAAAAACTGATTACACAAATTCATTCAAGAAATATTTCTTAGAAACTTTTAATTCAAGAAAACAAATGAATGTAAACCCAGATGCACTAGGTAAAATTAAGAAATACGTCCTTGTTTACGAAAAAAGAAGAAATATTTAGAAATAATAAAAATACTTTTTCATTAAAAACTCAATTACACGTTCAAATCATATTTTCTGATGCCCAAAGCAATGCATCAACTTGGAGCTCAAGGCACGGCTAAAGACCTAGAAAATTTTTTAATAAATTCTCACGTTTGTCAGTTAATGCAGGACTTTTCATTCAAGAACATAACCTCTCTCTTTCTCTTTCTTTGAAAATATTGTTATGTGAACTTGCTGCGAAGTTGCTCCTCTCATTATTGTTTTTTCTCCCCACCACTGCCTTTTGTTTTGATCTTCTTATTTAGGTCTTGTAGATCGTAAACTTCTCACCTGAAGTATTGCAGTCCTGCCCATTATCCTCCTACAAGCCCAAATACCAGTTCTTCATTTCTATTGTACCACAATACCCATATCTGAAAATACTTCAATTTTAAGTAGCAATCCTGCAAAACCAGTCACAAAACTGCTTAGAATCTATTGAACTCTCAGAGCCAAAAGACTCCCCAAATAATTATCCAGTTACCAGAATTTCTAACATCCATTGAGCTACAATACCCAGAACAGAGAAGACTCATAGTAGTACTCAGATCTGGGAAAGACTATCAAATCAGACAGTCTCCTGTAGTCCTGTAGTCCTAAAACCAAAACTCTACTGAACTGCAGTACCCAGATCCCAAAAGACTGTGAGTAGTGATCCTGCCAATCAGTAATACATTGTCCTTCGGTTCCATTCAACTTCAATGACAAGATCCAAAAGGACTCCAAACCACTGGTAATCCTGCAAACTCAATTACCAAAACTTGTTTCAAGTCAATTGAACTGAAAGATTCCAAATCAGAAGTAACCCTGCGAACCCAATAACCAGAACTTGTTCAAATCCGTTGAACTACAATACCCAGATCATACTTTACGTACCCTAAAAATATAAAATCATGTATACGTTTTCTCTTTGTATGAGAGAGACACAAATAACATCATTGAGAAGAACAGTTCGTCCAAGTAAGACCCACTTTTCTTCCTAAAATGAAGATTCTAGCAGGAGTAATTTCTTCAAGTCCAAACATCCCATGTAGAATTTTCGTCACTCCTTCAAGATTCATCATAAATTTAGGTGCATTTGCTGTGGCTAAGCTAAAAGAAAAAGGAACTTATGCCCACGTGGGGGAGTCATAATTATTCCACAAGTGGAAGATTGTGGGACAAGGATCACATGTTGGTCACACCTGCCAAGGTTTGAATCAGCTAAAGAAAAGCACAAAATCCCCAAAGAAATAAATAGCCTAGAAATGAATACAAAAACAGACCCACATGGAGAGATGTTGTCACGACCCGGGCCCGAGCCGAGCCGTGAAACCCATACTTACTCCCGTAAACCCCGAATTAACCGAAGTTAAAACGAGATCCACAAGGGATATCAATCACAAGAACCTGCCAAATATAAAACTTTTGCGGAAACAATATATATATTTGACAATAATAAGTTAACCTTTACATGTATCAAAAGAAAGTCCTTATACATGTATCGTTTTTCCATATACATTTAACAATGCTGCATATACAAAATACTATGCAGCTAACCATTGATTACATTTCCAAATCATTAATTACATTCCCAAATGTTAATTACATTTCCAAAATGAGTATATGAACATTTTCTCAAAACATCATCCCAAAACATTTATCAAAAGCTCGATCGCACTCGGATACCACATCAGATGGTATCCCGCCGGTTCCATTCTATCAATCCTCCTGGAGGAACCGGAGCGGTCTCCTCCGCTGGCGCCGGGGGCGCTGCAGTGCCGGCAGGGGCAACCTGGCCTGTAATGCCATCAATAACACTAATGAACACGACGGTTCAACAATGTATAAACAATTCTTGCAATAAAGTATATCAATACATCCATATTGCAATAATGACAATTCTACAATGACAATAATAGACAATGACAGTAATAGACAGTGACAGTCAGTATACGTGTACCAATTGGCAACTACCATAGCATTCTTAAATTGTATTTCATTCAATTCATTACCATCTTCCCTAAAAGAAAGGCTTCAATCAATATCCTAAGATATGATCGGGATTTATTCATTTACCATCTCCCCTCAAAGGGAGGCTTCAATCACTACCCGAAGGTATGATCGGATATATAAGTGGGACTTACCAGTGCCCGGGCCAGGGACACTAGCATCACCACGGAGCTCCGGAACACCCCCAATACCATCTGCTGCAGCAGGATTAGTCATTCATTATTCATTGAACTCACTTGGAGTTCTAATACAATCGCTAGGTAGTGCCAGACTCAATGACCAATAACATTCAGTGCGAAATCCTTTTCATGGATCCAATTCAACTCAATGCTTCCTTTCACGACAAAGGAAAGGAATGACAATGATATCAATCTCATTAGATTGCTCACAATGACATAATGAGAGTAACATTAACCATACATGGTTTTACTCAACCCCATTTCAATTCTATCTCAATCCTAAACAACCATTCGGGTGTAACCGTTGGTTTCCAAATGCACGTGTTATTTACGATGGACATCACGTTTACATTTAATATGTGCATTTCAAGTCCCCTTAATTAACACCCATGGAGCTTAGGCAATGTCCAATTATGGTTCGCTCAATGAACCCCTTTGAAACCTTACTAATTCTCAATAATCTAGTTTAACCACGATTAGTCTTTGAAATCAATCGGAACGCATTTTTCCTTAAGAGTCGTACTCCAAATTTTTGTAAAAATCCAAAACTCGAAATTCACTCGAAAATCCAAAATTTTCACTAAATAATGTACCTGGGCCAGCAACAGATTGGCTCGAGCGGACCCCACTGTTCGCTCGAGCGGACCCCAGGCAGAACGCTGTTCGCTCGAGCCAACTTATTGTTCGCTCGAGCGAACTCCCACAGAAACCTGTTCGCTCGAGCGAACAAAATGTTCGCTCGAGCGAACTGCGCAAAAACCCATTTCGCCCCAAACAGAGCCTGGTTCGCTCGAGCGAACCCCCAGTTCGCTCGAGCGAACTGTGCAGAATTTCTGTCCGAATTCTGTGCAGTTCACTCTCTTCTTCTCCTCTCTTTTCTTAATCACATTCTACAACTTGCATGGTAAAAATGGAACCTCCTGTTCCCCCTCATGCATCATCCATTCACATTCATCAATAACCACACTTTTAAACATCCCTTAATCACTTCATTAACATTCATAAGCAATCCAAAATCCAATGTAAAATGCATAAAACCATAGCAAATCTATGAACAATTACCATGAACAATTACAATGATTAACATTAATCACAAGCAAGGTTTATACTTGCCTTTTTAGAAGCTATTAGCCAAAAACCTCTTTTGCCTAGCTTGGTTTGAGATTAAACCCCCAAACTTCAAACCCTAATCAACAATAACACCCAAATGAACTCCCATGAGTCATTGGTGCTAAAAACCACTACTTAATCACCAATAGAGCTTGGAAATCACAAAGAGGAATCCATTACTTACTTGTAGCTCAAAGGGAATGGTTCTCAAGCTTTTTCTCAAGCTTTTCTCTTCAACAATGGTGGAAACTCTTGAGGAAGAAGATGAAGTTGATGCTCTCTTCTTCAAAGACCACTCAATCACTCACTAGCTCACTCTCAACAAGAGGAATGGAAGAGGAAGAAAAATGGAGAGCTCTAGGGTTCTCTTGGAATGGAAAATGGGAAATGAACCATCTCTCTCCCATTTCATTCTAATATAAGCAACTTCACACTAAAACCCCCTTTCATTTAGCTTATTTACATTTTGAGTCAAATAACTCCTCACTTGGCCCATTTGATGTCAAATGGAATCGCGTTTATTATGAAAGTTGACGTACTCTTCGAGATACACACGTTGGCATCAAGAATTTCCGTATTTGACGAAATACGCGAAAATCCGTATTTACGAAAAAGTCCTTAACACATCATGTTTGAGTCTAAATTCACTCTAATCAACTCAATTCCATTTCATTAGGCTTAATGTGTCATTAGAGACTGATTTGTCCCTCTTTGGTCATTAACCTTAGTTAATTCAATTATCTATGCTTAATTAGCATTAATCACAATTAATTAAGCTTAATCACGATTAATTCGGGTTGGGGTGTAACAGATGTCTATCGATCGACTATTATTATCATGTTCTTTTAAAAATCTTAGCAGAAAGTTGTTTGTTTCTCACTCATTTGTCTGACCCTAGTCACTAGAACTTGTGTAATATCTTCTGTTCCTGGTGGAGAGAGGTTGCATTGCAGTAATGCATACCATCACCAACTGCTGAAGCTTGGGACTCTGGCAGGAGGAATATATATATATATATATATATATATTTATATGTATGACTCTTGAATGAATGATTTAATGATATAAATAGAGGGTTGGCGTTAGATAAACAGCTCGATCTACATAAAAATTGTTAAATTAAACCATGTATTCTTCCTATCCTTTACAAGCCAGCTATCAGAAATTTATACAAGATAATAATAATGATGGTGATTACAAGTACTTTGTTGAATAGCTCATGGTTGAGAGATAAATGCGAAAATTCCTATCCCTTCAATTGATGCATGCCCAAGAAAGAGACATAATAAATCACAACGCTCAGTTGATGGAAATTAGGCAAGCACTTTTTTCGGTCACAACAGGCAGCGCTCATGGCAAGCAGGATTGGGTGTGCAGAAACTTAGACAAACATTTAATGAGTAGAAAAACTCCACTGTGGGAGATTCTGCGCATTAAAATGGTTTGGATAATTGAAAACATTGCTTGTTTGTAACCTTCTCAAAGTGTATTCACATTGTGAATCTATAAATGAGATGAAATAGCCAGTATGTGTGCTAAAACTTCCTGCTGTTTTTTAGGTTAATGGTAAACATGTACGGTCTATTCCAACCACAAATCTAATAAAGTTCCACATAAATATCATCATCGTTATCATTACCATCAAACTATCTAATAAAGTTCCACATAAATATCGTCATTGTGATCGTTACCATCAGAGCTTTCTCCAAACCATATTGGGTCAAATCTACATGAATTCTGTTTTCCTATTTTAATTTATCTTAGGCCAAATTCTCAAATAAATTGCATTTCTTCGTATCTATTATTACTACTTTCATCAAATCCCTTTTTCGCCTAGCCCTTTTCCTAAAGTAGTCATTAAAAAAGGTTTCATAAATCTCTTTGACAAACTAATTTTCTCCGTATCAAAGCAGCAACTTTGGTGAATCCCACCACTTCTAAGGCAATTTTTGAGCCAGAACATCTTCGCCATCGATTGAATGGTTTCAACCGACACACGTGTAATGAGCATTCAAATAGTAGGTGTGGGTGCAGGTGGGCTTTCCAAATTGCTGTTAGGAAATTAGGATCATGTGAAAATGAGAAAGAATGAAGGAGCAAGCGACTAAAAGAGAGCTGAAGTAGACAGAAACCTCAAGTAACTAGTGTAGAGGAGACACAAGGACTTGCCCATTAAAGTTTTACACCTAACATGTTATCTTTGCACCACACCCTCTCCCTATCGATCTGTGCACTCAATTTAAAGACCGAAATGGGAAAGCCAAAAACCCAGCACTTTCTATAACCAGTATAATCAATGAAAGAAAGCTATGGCAACATAGAGACAGAGAGACAGAGAGACAGTCAAAAGACATGGTTAACCTCAAATATTTGTTTGGCAAAAATTTCTGACAAGAATGAAGTCATGTCCATGACCATCCCTATAAAATTTGAATTTCACTGTTTAATTTGAAAGTTTTCAAAAATTCATCTTCAAAGGTTGATCCATTTGACTTAAATAATTCTTTCTTGTTCGGTAATTTTTTATAACCACCTGCCTTGAAAGTTGAAACATCATTGGGAGAATTCAACAATTTCTTTGAACAAGAATTCCTACACATAGTACAAATAGGCCGACATTAAGGACACATTTGTATAGTATCTGTGGAAAAGAAGGTACATCAAATATTGATTTTCTACTAAATGCAACGCTTATCCACCCATTTAGGGAAAATCCAAGCACACCCCAAGCTAAGATCCGGATTTTTCTTTTACCAAGTTACATATCTGAGCTGATGTGCCTCCACTTTTGTTTTCATGGGAACATTGATTAGATGGAGCTGAGATTAGAAATTCAAAAGGATGAAAAGGAATGGAACTGTAGTATACTGTATACGTTGGTGTCTCATCAACTTCTTTTTGAAGATGGATGTGAACGCAATAAATATGATATGTACTACTCATTTGAGCATTTCTTTCTGTAGACCTAGGAGGTGTGGTCCACTGGCACTACTTTTGGGTCGGGCTAAAACCCACTATTTACCCGATCAAACATGAATCATGACTCATGATGTGAAGAGGCAAAAGGGCAGAGAGAGCAAGGCATGTGGCCTTTAATGTGCTTGGTTGATTTTTGGGAATACTATATACATGCACGGATGTACAATCACACATGTATACATCAAAGAACAAAAAGTAGATGGAACAGGCTCTATCATGATCAATAAAGAAAAAAATGATCAAGAAAGAGAGAGAGAGAGAGAGAAAGAATGGAAATGAACCTTTTCATTATTCCAGTTTTTAGACCGTGTCTTTGATCATAGCTCCTTTTGGTGAGTCAATGTAAATTTTGGAGATAAAAGAGAGATTTAAAGGTTCAATTGGGCACATCTGCAGGTTGGGTGTTTTAAATGTGTCACATCAGATTTTTCTTTCATGAGAGGGGTGAAATTTCAGTTTGACACCTTCCTTCAAAATGATAACCACAGCGAATTGTAGAAAAATAGGACATCATTGGTAAGATTCTTCTACTTTTCTAATTTCCTGCAGCTGGAAATCCTTAATCATTGCAAATTATGACAATTGTTGCACCTTTGCTCATCATTCAGACCTTAAATCAAGTCTTTATGGTATGTTTGGTTAGAGGAAATTCTAACAGAGAATTGGCCTTGCTGGGGATTTATGATATAATATGATATGATATATTGTCAATGTGCATTATTTCAAATGCTCTGTTTAATGTAAGAATTCAGAATTTCAAATAACTTGAAAAAGGCAAATTTAGCCTCATGAATTTTCAGAATTTCAAATGCTAAAGGGAGTTGAGCGTTTAAAATTCTACTTGGGGGGGGGGGGGTCGCATTTGAAATTTTTAGAAATTTTCAGACAAAAGTTTTCACAATTCTTTTAACCAAAGAGACCCTTAACCCATAGAAATCTTAAGCTAAAAAAGTGGAACTGTACAATAGAGTCCACCTATTGAACTCTGAACTTTTCAGAATAAATGCCCTCTAGGTATATGGGGTATTGTCCTCAAATTCTACATCAACCCAAATTTGTTTTGCCTTTTGATTGAATGTTCTATGAAAAACATGATAATGAATGACAAAAGAGTGTCTTAATTGCATTTTCTATTAAATGGTCAATCCAACAGTGGAACAAAATTGGATTATTATAAAATTAGATGATAATCCATATACTCAGATTTCTCTAGGTTAAAGCTCCACGCCTTTTAACTCAGGATTTCTCTAGGTTAAAGCATTAAAGGTAATGTAATTCAGTTGAGATGGTTCAAACTAACACTGATTCATTTCAACTAGTGCTCTTTGGACCGTCAACGGTCATGCAGGAGTAGGTGATCCAATGGTTATTTCTTTGCAAAATAGGGCCCCCCAATTCAAATCCATCACACAGTAGAGTAATTACTTACCTTAGGGCCCTTAAGGTCTGAAATCTGAATCACTTTAAACAAGGAGAGGAAATAAGTGAAACATGGAAGGAGTACTAGCCCAGCAAAACGTGATATTATTTGCAGACGATGCATTTTTTTATATTTAGAGATGGCCCCATCTACCCATTCCAGAGGAAAAGAAGATCAATGATGGGAGGATAAGGAGTAACAGAAGATATTCTTTGGGTGTTAGGGGAGTTGAGAAGGGGCCAAATTGCAATTTGCCAGAGGACTGTGTGGCTTCAAGGAGAGGAGGAAAGGACTTGTAAAGAAAAGGACAGACAGCAGCAGCCACAGGCAGTGTTTCTCTGTGGACCCTACCAAGAAGAAGGAAAGGTCAGTGATATTAAAACATAAAATCAGTAGAGAATGAAGAGTATATGTTGGAGTCATTAAAAAGTCCGGCCTTAATGAAGACTGCTTGAGAAGAGAATCGCAATTTGAATTCTGAGACAACCATCGTTGCAGCCGATGCATGGGATTAAAAAGGTCAAGAATTTGGCATGCTCTTTCTGACCCAAAAGCATATTCCTTTACTTATTAGTCCAACACTAGAAGTTGATTAAGGTAATCTTCTTTCATAAATAATTCAAAGTTATTTCAAAGTTAAGGGTGTGTTTACCAAACTAGCCCTTAGGAGTATCTGAGACATGAATTTGAGATGCAATTTTGAACATGATGTGGTGGTTGTCCTCAGCAACTCCAATTGTCATGTTTCTGTATCAGAATTTCATATTTTAAATACATAGAAAAGCTACTTTTAATCTTTTGAATTCTCAAAATTCACCCATTAAGCATTTCGAGATGCTCCCTCAAAGATAAGGATTTGAAAATTCATGAAAGGGGACTTCAAATTCTCTAAATATGAATTTCTGAAATTCTCTACTAAAGAAACAGGCCGAGCTATAGAACCAAAAAAGAACAAGTAGTATTTAATTATCCGTGTCAATTTGTCACTGATTTTTTTCACTCTTCAGGCATCAAGTTTCTCCCTCACCCATGCAATGGGTAAGTCAGGCTTTTACTTGGGCAAGTGGCTCTAGGGAGAGAGCGAGAGTTCTGGATCCAGTGGTCCTAGCTAACTCCGTCGAAGGAACTACCATACATGGAAGTATAGCAAATTCACATTCTTTTTATTTATACATACATAATATAGACAGGCCTTGTTATTTCGTAGAGTTCTTGCACAAAATTCAGTGAAGACTGCCCAACGGAGCTTACTTGGGGCCTCATAATCATGGCCTGGTGGGAGAGCAAAAGATCTGGATGAGATTCACTTGTGTGTAAAATTTCAAATTATTTCAATACAGCGGTCAGCCTTCTCAGGATCGATGTAAAAAAAACACATACGGTTGGTGATGTTAGGAGTGGTAGTGGATGACAGGATTGGATGGATCATAGAGGGACGCAGGTGAGGCTTACAGGTTCCTTCACACAGTGAGAGACATCCGCACCAGAGCGAAAACCGATGATAAACTTATCCTAATGGTCTTATCTCTCTCTCCAAGTCTACAATCTAAGACGAAAGAGAGAGAACAAGTTCAATATCCTACAACCTGTGGTTATTGGGTTATACTTAAATTTCATGAGGTCTTATCATCTGAGCTTTTCTTAATAGACCTTGTCGGACAGCAAGCTTGAAGAATAAGAAGAAGAGAGGTTGTATTTCGAAAGAGGTCAATCACCCTTCTATTAATCAACGCTCACAGGGCGAAACAACACACCGCTGTGAGTTAAGCTTACAATATACAAATCCAACCCAGAAAATTTTCATGGGCCTTTGGGTCAGAATCGTTGAAATATAAGAAGAGGAGGAAACAAGACTAAAGTAAGATCATAAAGAAAAAAAAGCAGCTCTTCTTCTTCTTCTTCTTCTTCAATATTCATCTGAGCATGGAAGTTAGAGATCGAAAGACGACTTCTTCGCATGGGATCGTAAGACCCATGTCATGATCGAAGCCGAATTCCTCTTCTGCTCTCCTGAGGAGGCTCTGGAACTCGGGGTGAGTCAAATAAGAGATTGGAACAATGAACCTGCTCCTCTTTTCTCCAACGTAGACAGCAAAGTGGCCTTTTGGGACGTCCTCGGGGAGGCCTTGTTCATCTGAGTCGTAGCCTTGCTTTCTTCCTAAGCTAGAGCATCTCTTGAGGATTTGCTTGATGACTGCAGTTTGGGGTAGTTTGTTTGATCTTCTGATGGCCATTTGCTTTCTTTCTATTTGTGCAAAGGCAAGAGAAAGTAGGAAGTAGTAGAGAGATAAGAGAATGAAAAGAGTAGTAGTTGGTGAGAAGAAAAGAAGAGGGTGAGAAGGGTATATATGGAGAGGGAGAAGAACAAGATCATGTGGGATGTGGGGACGAGACTGAGCACGGTGGTTTTGGGCTGTGCAGAGTACCATAAGGACATGTTAGGTGCCAAACCCAATGGCCTTGCAGTCCTTTCTGCCCCTCTTATTGACACTGTAGGACCCACCTCTCTCTCTCTCTCAAAGCCTTTTATTTTATTATAGAAACTTGGGTTTCAGGCCCAATATAAAAGGGATGGCCCATGACAGTCATAGACGGGCTTCGACCTAGTTTGGGCCAGTCTTAGAAGTCATTAACCTCGAGTATAATCTATTTAGGGAAGTAAATGGGTTCCCGATTACCCGGAGGTTCCGACCTGTTAAAAATTGGATCTAGGTCCTTATTTAGGCCCCAATAAGTCAATGGGTCCGGCTCTGGTTCCATCTTGGTTCGGACCCATGGACCCGAGACCCGACATATTACCTCAATTTTCTAAAATCTCTCTTAAAAACTATATATTTTTAATATCATTCTCTACCTAAACCCAGACCCGGATTCAGACATGGTTTTGATTCCGGTTTTGGAGCCAAGAAACCGGTTCCACCTTCTCCTTAAATGGTTCCGGCCAGAACCGATCCGTTTACAACCCTACATCTATCTTTAGTAACAATAATGGACCAGAAAGTGGATTTTAGGCCCAATCTTGAAGATTTGGAACATAACAGTCTTGTGTTAGCATAATAAAATAATTCGGCCCTCTATCAGAGACCATTTTTTTTTTTTTGCAGTGATAACAGTCCTAAAGATCCAATAGATTGGGAAATTTTGATAAAGAGATTTTTTGCTTAATGGAATAAGAGAGTTTTGCTTCTATTGGTTGAGAGGTTTTTGCTTAATTGATTGAAGGAGTTTTGCTTCATTTGGTTGAGAGATTTTTGCTCAATTGATTGAGAGATTTTTGTTTGGTTGAGAGATTTTTTCTTGATTGATTGAGAGAGTTTTTTGTAATTGAGATAATTTAGATATTGTGATTGAGAGATTTTAGAAATTGTGATAGAGAGGACTTTGTAAGTGATGATAGACAAGTAGTTGAGGAATGGACCTAAAGCCCAAGTCTTATTGACCCAGTCAATTTCCAGCTCTGACACCATCATTTCTTTGAAAGGGAATAAACAGTAAAGTTTATGTGATGGGATTAAGGTACTACACTGGTTATGATCTTTGGGAGGTTGTAATTCTGCTGATCTAGTCACATGAAATAACAGTACCATACTGTGGTGAGCACCCCCAAAAGGCCAAAGCATCAGAAAACCATGTGTTCTTTACTACGGCTTGCAGCTTTTCACCTAGGCCCATGAATGCTTGTGTAAGGGTGTCCACATTGGCCTTGATATTACCTTTGATAGTATCACAAGTGTCCTTGTATTTGGAACTTCCATCAATAAGTATCTTCTATGCACTTGTACAGAACATCATCCTTAAGTGAGATTGGAAACTTATTTTCATGGCTACCCAAGGGATTTCATGTTTAATGACAATTGAAACTCATTTGGGTGTACAGTTATTGAAAAGAATAATGAATTGGGTTTTTGGGTCCAACCAGATCCATAGCTGGTACTTGAATAACCCAATGGACTTTTTTTTTTTTTTTGGTATAAAACCCAATGGACTTAATGGATCTGTTTACCTTCTTGACTGTGACAGCCCGTAAAATTCTTACGGGCGTGAATTTTGGGCCTTATTGATAATGCGCTCTAGTTTCCTCTTCAGTGGCGCTATATTAAAAAAGCCCTTAAGAAGATTAATTATCTGTGGGAAAAGTGATAATATTTTTGGGAAAAAACTTTTGCACAAGCATGCCCTAGTGTTATGTTTGATACTTGTGAGGTTCTCTAGCTTGAGTATCTAAAGCTTCTCTCCAAATTATCAACTCAAATGTGCCCCAATCTGATGAGCAGCTTTTGGGATGGACCCAACCAAAATGGCACAAATGGAGTCCTTAATCCTTATGACAATAATGTCGATTTTCCATACAGTACCATTGATTGGGGTGGCCAAAGACATCTGCATCTTCATATAAAACATTAAAATCATCCACATTGATGCTTGATAATGAAATTAATGAGATAAGGAGTGGGCTTTCATCATAAATCAAGTGCTAAGAAGCAGAAAAGTGACCAGGAAATACAATTCTCCAGAGGAACTTCTGTGGGTGGGAGAATTTTGCGACGAGAGGTTTGTTGTGTTTTTTGCGGCGTTCATTGTTTGGTGCATCACATTTTTCTCATAAAAGATAAAGAAATGAAGATTTCGGTTTTTTGTAAGAGGGGTAGCAATACAAGATTCCTCTCTAACTTGGAAACAAAAATAATTAGAGCTAAACAAGTCCTAAAGAGCTTGTTTAGTAATAGGTGTGGAATCTGTAGATCTGATGATTTTTTGCTACCATTGAAATAAGAATTTCTCAAAGAGGATTTGTATAGATGAAGTTTTCACTTGATATTGGTGTGTATCGACGCAAACAGTGGCACCGTATGAGTCTGTCATTTGGATTAAATTAACACATGAACGTTCAAACCCATTATTTAAAACAAACATAGTTGATTCTAACACCTCATTTTTATGACCCTCGATTGGATAGCTATGATCTCCGATCCGATAAATTTGATGATTTGAATAGTCCATTTTCATGAATTGCCATCTAGCCTTAATGGTACGGGAACGTATTTCCTCTGTGACGGAATGAATGAATTATAATGGAAAAGACATACCCCATGAACAATCCCAATCATCCATACATTCTCTTTTACAGGTCCCCACTATAGGTGGGCCCCACTGTGTCCACTGCATGAGACCTGCTGGTCTATTCAATGAAAGACCGCTCTGCCCATTTGTTGAGCTGCTGGTGGGCCCCACCAAAAGATGGAAGGGTTTCATTCATATACTATTCTATCTCTAATTGGAGCCACAATTGCAGTGGTCAGGTTAGGTTGTGATACATCAATTTATTCCCATGTTCTAAGGCTGAGAAAAGAGGAAACCTGGCTGCTATAAATGCTCACCTCCAAGTTCCAAACTATTCTGTCCCTTTTCTTTCTTTCTTTCTTTCTTCCTCAGGCAACTATGTTTGGTGATGTAAGCGCAAATCATCATCTCAACAACTTGATCAGTAGTCGACAAATTTTTATTGTCCAATATAATTTTACCGTGGGTCCAACGATCCAGTCCATTCAGATGGGTGCCAAATTTGAAATCGGTGATTATCAGAGGTCCTTGTTTTATATTCTACTCGAATGGATCACAAAGTGAGCCCACTAGATATTTTAGGAACATGGTGCTTACCTTATTATAAACACCGATGCTCACCTGAGGTTTTGCCAAGTTTAATTCATGTTTCTTTAAATAGGGAAATTCAATCTATTAATTGTATGTATCAAGTGGGGCTCTCATGTCGCCATTTGGGACCACCCAAATTGCAAATCCATCTTACAATTGTAGACTAAGGGCCTATTTGTTTGCATAAAATATATAGGATTGGAATAGAGAGGAAGTAATGTCATGAGTGATTCGAAATGAAAATCAAAGGTGAATATGAAAAAATAACCATCAAATAACGTCCTCTTTAATAGAAATAGAATCAAAGTACGATGAAAATGAATGCCCACTCATCATCACTATAATTCAAATCCTACGAAAGTCTAGGTCTCTACATCAGTTCCTCCTTCACCATGTAATCTAATGCAAGTAAACAGGCCCATAAAGGGAAGGTTGGGAAATCCAATATCTATAGTGGGCTCCATCATATGATGGATGAACTCTACAATCCACTTGGGCTGTCCTAGACAACGTGATTATTCATAGAAAAATGACTTTACCTTCTGAAAATACAAAAAGTAGTAGGTATTTGGGTGCTTTCAGCTTTGGAACCTTGTACAACACCACAGAGGTATTTTTACAAAGGATATAAAAAAGCCCAAAGGCGCCTTGATTGCTGTGGGGCAGTCCATGATAACAAAAGTTCAGACAACACCTCTCTAACATATCTATTTTACAGTTGTGAAGATCAGTAAAATGAATGATGTGAGTTGATGGGTCTGCCAAATGGAGTTGGGGTTGCACATTCCTTTAGAACCCCTCCATGTTCTGTGAATTGGATTGGTTAGTAAACTGAGGATGAAATGAGAGAAAAACAGCAAGAGGTGACCCACCATTCCCATGCAAATGTAATGGGTGTTTAGAAATGATGGTGACCCTGTCCTTTGTTGTTCTCTGTTGGGCAAATGATTCATGAAGGCCATGTTACTCTTGCCTCCAAGATCCCTCGTAAAGACAACATAGTAAGCCTGAGAGGAAATCATCCCAACCGTTTTATTCTCCTCCCATCCATTTCCAGATTAAATAAGATGGTGATATATGGGAATGTAGTTGTGTTGGTTTCAGGTCAGGTAATGGTGATCAATATTTAATTTTTTTTCAGGTTTTCTCAACTTGGGTCTTTTGGGTAAATGTGATCCACTGCCTAGGCCCCGTTTAGATCATCGAATGGACGCTTAAGATTATCTGATTATTCAGACCTAATCATTGATGGGGTCAAAGGCTTTCATCTCTCCATAATCCAAATATGGAGACTGCCTGTGCTTCCATAGTAGAGCAGAATTAAAAAGAAAATGATGAGAAGATGGCTATGTATTCAATTTGGTGACTATCAACCAAATAAATATGGATAGACATGTTGATAACATCATCTAAATATGGATAGACATGTTGATAACATCATCTATATCATCAACATTATCCAAAATAATAAAATAAAGGGAATTTAAATTAATGATGGGAACGTGTGCCAAAAGAACAAAACTAAGTGGAAAACGATCTTACACTGGAAAGGAAGTGGAATTCAGCAAGAGAAACTTATTTTGTTAGTTGATCATGTGCAACAGGTGCAGCCCACTGCATGTGGACTATAAGGGCTTGTTTGGTATCTTTATTCTTTTTTTTATAGATCCATCTAAAATAGATCCATTAAAAAAAGAGCCACAAAAAAAAGAGGCTAGAATAAAAAAAAAACGCGTTCGGTAACGCATGAATTTATGTTAAATACATCGCCTCTATATTTTAAGACCCAAAAACTCTATTTCTCATCTGCCTACTTTTGGAGCATTTGGATTTTAGAGGATTTGGCTCTAAATGTCTAAAGCGGAAAGAGTTTAAAATTTTGTGCCAAATGCTCTAATTGTTCAAACATCTGAACGATTTAGACATATAGAGAAATAGAGGTATGAAATAGAGATGCCAAACATAGACTAACTTAGGCACAAAATAGAGGCCTCACCTCACATTTACATTCAATGAGGATAATGGACAAAGTTTCTCTGAACCATCCAAAAAAAAAAAAAAACAATATGTGGATATGGTGTCCCAACTGTGGTCATCAATGGCCTGGCCCCACCCCTCATAAAATTGGCATATATTTTGAAAAGGACTAACCCACTGGACAGCCTATGTTAAGTGGAACCTGGGCTAGAGTTCAGTCCATTAATAGGACCACTAGACTCCACTACTGTATGAACCCGGCCATTGCTGTTTTTACAAGCTCAACTTTCCATTGCTCTGAGGGTCTAAGACTATGCATTTCTATATAGGTGGTTAAAATGAAGAACCAATCGTGAACATTCAAAAATGACCATCGGATGACCTCCAATTTGAACAAGGGAAGATGGAAATGAATATCCAACCATCACTCTAGTAATTCAAATTCTACGAGAGTCTAGCCCCCTTTTGCATTACTATTATATATCCTTCAATCCTCACCTCCTTTTATTAGTAATCCTAGCATTCATCCACAGACAACTTTCTACCACACTTGTAAAACAGAAAACATCTACGCAATGAATTGATATCAAGCATGAATTGCATTCAGTTACTTCAGTTTCCTCCTAACTTCCATTAAGAACTCTTAAACAGAGACCATTGTAATGAATGGAACATAATTGAAAGAAATGTCACACATATTACAAAAAGGAAAAGGAAAAAAAAAAAAAAAACAATTAACCCCCTGTCCCTTGTATGCCTTCTACAATGGCACAGCCATCCACACTATTTCTCATGCCTACTAATTCAACAAATAATTGGGCGAATAAATCATATAAAATAGTAAAATGGAAAGCATGACTGGGAACCCCCAAAAAAGGATTGATACATATTAGCCAGGTTTTACCATAATCACCTACCGAGGATGGTCTTTCAAAACCTAAAGGCTCAATTTACACTATTGGTCAAGAAGCTGCTGATACTAGCTGTCACTCTTCTTCTATTTTCTCTTTTCTCCCTTCTATCAGATTTTAATGGAAGTGATTGCCGCAGGATATTAGTCTAAGCAGAAACAACAGCTGGAGGCTGACTTGTCTCTTCAGCTTGCAAGCTCTTGTAATAATTCACCAGCACTTCCCATCCCCCAGGGCACATGAAACCGTCAGGAGGATTCTCTCCGTTTCTAGCAAATGTACGCATCTGTGGCATGAAAATTATATAATTCTTGTTGCAAAAGCAAAGAGGATTTAAAATATGCTCATAAAGCCCAATTATGCTCGTGAATGATTAATAGTTGAGAAATTTTACGGTGTCTCAAAACAGCAGATGTATAGTCATTGTTCTGACTCCCTATGATCCCGATCATTGATGTTATAGAATTCACCATGGATGACACCTCACAATCTCCAGATTTGGAGATCCCTGCCATCTTTCATCTTCTATTTTATATGTTTATTTAATTTAAATTGTGTGGGCAGCTGCTGTATTCAAATATTACCATCTATTCACAGGCTATTGACCAGTTAGGACTTGGGATCTTCCACAATCTGGAAGACTTTCCGGAAGTTAGGACCATCATATCAAAAGTCAAGATAAGTTGAGATGTCATCCTGCCTGCAAAGAACAGTAGGCAGCAAACGATACAGTTGCTCTGGTGCACAACTCTTTGCCTCTTGGCTGTAAGGTTGATATATGAGTTCCACAAGCACCTTTTGATATACTACCATAGTGGCCAGGGCAATGCGGCTACCTATTGAGAATATAAGCACAACCTACATAGCTTCATACCCTTATGATCCACCCTCCACAATGAAGGATGTCTTACCAGTGCACCAAGCGCTGGAAGATATTAGTAATCAATTACATTTTTCTTCTGTTTTTTGAATGGGGACATCAGTTACTTAAACAGGCACCTGTTTTTCTATATGTATGATTACATTACACAGGCATTAATACCCAATAATTTCTTACCTTAGTGCCGGAGATAAAAAGAAAATCTTTAGCACGTGAAGGATCAAAAAATGCCATCTTCTTTTCCAACGTGTCGTATGCTGCCACCTGTGATAAATAGTAAATTTCGAACTTATGATTAATAAGGCTCAAAAAATTGTGTCTACTAGGAGTGTAGCAAATCATATATACAACTTGATACTAAGCATTTCTGTGGCGAAATCAGAATGAAGTGTAAAAATATTAAAGTTGTTCTATGCTTAATTTTCTTTTGGGCGGTGCACTCCAAAATTCTGTAAATGATACATGTTTCAAACTCACTTCAAGGACTGTTTTTAAAGTTAAATGCAAAACTCCTCAGAATGGGGCCACAAATGAATGTAGTCTGTTCCCAAAATCACCACATACCATGCATCTACAAAATAAATTTGGATATATATTCTGAATTTTTTTTTTTTTTATTTAACCTTTGCATGCAGATATTTTAAATTTCGGTGACTACCATAGTACTAGTGAACAATAAGACTGGTAAGTCAGTTTCGCTCTAATTTACTCAGGCAGTATTATGATTTCTTTAAAAATTAACTCAGCTATCACAATTCAAATGGGCCCAACCTAGGCCTATACAAAATGAAGTGCCATCAGAAAACTGAACGTGATTTTTTTTAATACAACATTTACTTACATATTTCAGCAATGACACTACTGGGCCATCAGGGACGGCCTGTCCCTTACGCTTGAAATAGAGAATTAAAACCATGGTTCTAAATTTCGATTGATAAGCTCCATATTGGCTGATGCATACCAGTTTTCTGCCTGTCCGATAAAGGGACAGGTGCAATACCTGTATCCCATATATATCTGTCGAATACATGTAACTGATACAGCTGACATGTATCAGTCACATGGGGTAATGCAGGCTTTAAATTATTTTAAAAAATGTATATACCAGGGCTCGCACACATGACATGTATTTTTTAAATTATTCTTTACCCACTAGAGTACTAGACCACAAAATGTTTGGGATTAGAGTCGGTTTTGGATTGGGTCCATGTTCTATGTACCCAGACCAAGACCGAAACCAGACATGGATCTACCATATTGGACCAGGACACCAGGACCCAATTATGCATTTCTATCATAAGCAGACAAATTCCTGCCATTTAATTTTCCCAACAGCTGTGTCTATTTAAATTATTGGCGATATAGATCTAGATCCACTACTCCATAATTATCCGTGATCAAAATAAGTAGAAAGAAGCAGAATCCAAAAATAAGAGAGTGGTCATGTATCAATAAACATACCCTGAATGGCAAAATATTAAGCTTCTCTAGGCCAGGAGCCATGCTTAAAACCTTTTTCCCATGATCCGGATCATATAAGTCCCTCTTCTCTGTTGGATGACTCATACCAGCAGGATCACGTCCAACAATATAGAAATTAGCCCCTGCATTTATGCGTGCCTTTGCATGCCATTGCACTTCAGTTGGACCTGCATAATGCATAGGTGAAGGGAATATAGATACTATGGTAGTCTCAGGGTCTAGCACACCATCTTCTAAAACCTGATAACAAAGAAGATTCGAAAATAAACCATGTAAGTCTTTATATGGCACTACCATTCAAGAATTAAACTACGGACATTAGATTTCTCAAAAAGTATGAGAAGGGAAGCATTGGTGGTATTAACCTTGCTATGCTGCTCCATTCTAACATCCAAAGGAACATCATCGGCCTTTGTATAGCCACCTAAGGGATGAAGCAATAGAATTGGGTTCTTGTAACCCATTTCCAGGAGGCGCTTTCGAGTGTCATTCATCAATAATGCATGCCCATTATGAACAGGGTTCCTTAACTGAAATGCAAATACTGCATCAGCTTGACGCTTGTCAAATTCCTTGCGTAGTTCTTGAGGAGAGAGCCTATAGTGATCAAGACCATCATTGTATTTAATAGGTTGTATAACTTCCAAATCCCCACCGATGAGCCAATTTCCAGCAGGAGTGATCACTTCCTCGACATAAGGTAAGCCCGGTGCAGTTGTTCCCCAAGTTCTGGCGATTCTTTCTTCTTTATTATGCTTATATATTTGAACTCTGCACAGAGAAGATGGATTGCATACCACATTAAAACTAGCATGAATAGACAATGTCTGAGAGTAATTAAAGCATGAACTAGACACAATTCTGATTCTCATACGACAAGACTCATGCATCTCACAGCATTTCCCTAAAAGACATACTTGAATTATGTTCCAATAGATGGTCAATATTATTTTATTTTTTTTATTGATGGTAGTTGAAGACTGCACATGGAAGACTGCATGCCACAATAAAAGTAGTATGAAAAACAAGGTTTAAACGTAACTAAAGTACACAGTAAACCCTCTTCCGATTCTCACATGGCAGAATTCATACATGTCACAGCAATTCCCCACACACATACTTGAGATGTTCCAAGAGATAGTCTATATAGTTGCGATGTGACTGAAGACTCGAACTATCCAGGTGGTCAAAGCACCAGGCACAATCAAGGTGCCAATGCAACTTGGAGCCTAAGGGTCTCTTTAGATGTGGAGAGAAGGTGGAGAAAATTGTCCATGGTTCAAATTCATACTGTAGAATTTTTTTTAACCACCAGTTCTCTCCACATCCACCAGGCCCTAACAGGAAGGAGAGACGCACACCTAATCGTGCACACCCCAGGGCATCCCAAAATGAGCCTCAATGTGAACCTAACGACATGGTTGATATGCTTCTTAGTTGCTACACTTGCCTTACTAAACATTATGCAGACTCTGAAACACTTCTAATAATGTGCATGATCCCGCCCTTACCTTAATTCACTTGCATGCTCCTTCATGAAGTCTCTACAATCCCACTTTTAAGTGCACTAAACACCCTGAAACCCCTTCTATCTCAGACCAATGCTTCAAAACTCTCAACTTAGTCATGACCTAATGAAATCTATGGTGAAAAGAAATCTAGACTTACAAAACAAAGCTAGGAGCCAAGCTTGGGCCTTGTGCCCTTCACAACACTGAAACACGAAGCACGGCTAGGACACATAATTGTCAAAATGTTCAATCCACCTCCGAAAATAGGCAGAAGGCCCAATCACCAAAATTTCATTCATCAATGAAGGCATCTCCACACCAGACCAAGAACAATGTGAACGAAGGTAACTGATCGCATCCCGCGCCTACCATCACATATACCATTTAAACTAAATTCATCCATGATGGAGGAAACTATATAAGGAACCCATCCCCTCCCCTAAGGCCACCAATCAAATGCTTGAATTTTAAGGTGGTGAGGGCATCCCAAATCTTACCATATCTGTATGAGTTCCCCTTGTCATCAATAAGTTAGTGTTGCTTAAAATCCCCAGAAAAAAAAAACACACACACACACATTTGACTAAATTACCACTCTAGGACCTTTTCCCAATCTCAAGATTATTTCCAACCTAATTGTAACTACAGGGAGCATGCAGGATATTTTCATGCTTGCATAAGATGCATCAAAAAGGGAAGACTTTGGATTTATCAATACCAAACCAAATCAATGAAGAACACATTTAGCTAAAGTGCCATTCTAACACCTTATCAAAACAGAGAATTTTTATCAGAACAAAAATGAACTTTTTTTCATCAAATCAAATCAAAACAGCATTTCTGTTCCAAAAACTAAAACATCAATTTTATCAAAATACAATCACCCCTATATACTTCTATTCCTCAAAATCAAATCAAACAATGCACCAACCAAGAATCTATTTCAGTAAAATCAATTCATGCGAGTGGGAGAGAGGAAGAGAGAGACTGACCTGCGGAGAATGGCGACGAGATCGCCCTGCGGTCCGACGAGCGAAACATCAGAAGACGTTCCTATCTTCTCCTTGTCCTTTTCATCGATCGCCAAAACGATCGGAAGCGACATGTTGACGACAGTACCATCTCCCAACCTCATCGAATTGAAATGCAGGCACTGCAAATACTCATCTTCCCTCATAAACCCTCGCAGAGGGCTGGCCCACCCCTCACTGATCACATGCACCCATTCCAAATCTATCCGTCCGATTCTCACCTTCGGAAGCGCCTCCGCCTCCGCCCTCTTCGAAGCCCTCTCCTTCTCCGGCACCACCAGATCCACCAGAGATCCCCCGTCCGGCTCTATCAGAGAGCTCTTAATGACAGAAATACCCTTCGAACCAGAAGAAGACGAAAAAGAAGAAGACATTGGAGGAGGAGATGAAGAGGAAAGAGAACGAGAGAGACTTAGCAGAGGGTTATAATGGTAAATAGAGTGCTTTGGAATGAATCTTCTTCTACAAGCAGTAGCTTTTGTAGAGTGGAGGTTTTGCAGATTGATAACCTGCGCCGAGGGGCTAAAGAGCGCCATGGAGATAGAGAGAGAGAGATTGTGTTGGGAATCAGTGTATACGAGATCCTTGTAATCCGTTCGATTCGAAGAAAGCGGAGTATTTATCGTGAAGAGAATTAGAGCCACACGTTGCTTCGGTGATAGGGGTATTGAATGGCGGCCCTTGGCCTTTGACCGTGGATATCATCACGTCAGCTGTGACATCTATGGCTGTTATTGTACGTCGTTCATTTGGTGGGCCACCACAGTATCTACAAACATGACAAAGATTGTCTTTATTAGGTTTTTTTTTTTTTTTTTTAATAATTGGAGTGGCTTTTGATTGACGGTCAATATGATTCTGCTGGAATTTTTTTTTTTTTTTGGGCCCACTTTTGTAAGGGGGAATGAATCTCAGTCTCTCGTTTTGTTTGTGAGGCCTACGGAATTGTCGAAAGGAGATCTTTGTCAAAGTGGGAAAGAAAAAGGTAGATTCGCACCCACCACCACTAGTGTTTTTTATTAGTGCGTTTTCTCTTTTCATACGACTCGTAAGTCATGTCACTATGCATACGGAAGAAGGGTGAGCCGACCAGGCCTTCATCGACTGGACTGGAGGCTGTATTGTAGGGTCAGGTGGGCCAATCCCGGAATCGGACGGTTGGATGGATGGGTGGGACCAATGTCCTTTGATGATGGCTATATCAATCGAACTTAATGGAGCCTAGAAAATGTTACACGCACTTGAAACTATCTTTGACCTTTGGCCATGTTTCCACGGAAGTGACTAGACTAGCTCACCGTGTTTGACCCTTGGCCATGTTTATACGGAAGTGACTAGCTCACCTCTCCCAAGTCCATCCCAGTGAACCTACTGTATGGGCAAACAGGGGACTAGTGGGAGGCCCAAGATTTTCATTTGAGAGGTGCAAACCCCAATGGACAGTTTGATTTTGGGAGCACACCAAATATGTTTTTTAGGGATTTTGAGAGTAGACCACAATTTTTATGTGATTTTCAGAAGTGGACGCAGAATTTTCATAAAAGTTTTAGAAGCACAACAGAGTTCAATAGGTGGACCACACCCACATGCAGCCCTGATGGGGACCCTGGGGCCGGACCCAACAACTTCCTCCAAATGGATAACTGGCTCTAACTGATTTTTAGGGGAAAAAAAATAAAAATGGATGGTAGTTTCCTGCACAAAACTGGCACTAGGAAGGTGGTTGTATTAATGGCCATATCCCCCTACACTTACTTTCCCGGTACAGGGGTCACAGATCAAAACTTGAATAGGAAGAGGCTAGATATAGACCTTTATTTATTTTGAGAGCATCATGTATTAATGGCCATATCCCCCTACACCTACTTCAAAGGAATTATTTTGAGAAACAATAAATGTCAGTCTGCCTTCCCAAGGGAGATCAGCCTTCACTCACAAGTCACAAATATTGTATATCTTTCTACATTTGATCTTGAAAATCCACGTCCCATTGCAGAAGGCATTTGCACAAGTCCAAAACCACTGGCTTAACCGAAGGAGCTTCCATTGTTACATCAACACAGCCTCAATCACACACCATAAGCAAACTTTTATCACACAAAGTTACAGATTTAAACACCGTGGGAATTCAATGCCATGAACTTGCACTGTTCATTCATTGCCAGTAACTGAGCTTCCTTCTTGTCAAGCAATGCGGTTAGCCTGACATTCTCCACCATGAGTTTCTGGACCTCAGCTTCCTTTTGCATCTTCTCTCCTTCCAAATGAGTTGTCTTGGCAACAAGCCTGTTCAGAAAAGCACAGCTGCATTTATCAAAAAATATATCCTCAACAAAAGGAATGTTTCAATGCAAAATGAAATTTTAGATTAATAATGTTAGGCAAGGATAATATAAAATCTCCATTGTTTTCTGTATGTACACCACGAACTGACCATATTCTGCAGGACCAATAATAAAATCCAAGGCACTTATTTACCATCAGGAGATACATGATCATACAGGGATGGGATGGTGTGAAATGGAAATTCAATTAATCTCATTTTAATGAACAAAATATCATGAAGCACGCACACATATGAGCATACGCACTGCACTGCTGCTTCTGTGTGTCAATAGTGAATTTTCACCTTACATCTAAACTGAACAAATTAGCAAGAAGTCTAGAGTTAAAGGCACTCAAAAATTTGATGTTTTTACATTTTTCCAACCTACAGAGTGTGCTAGACCAACACTGTACTGCAACTTCTGGTTGTTTCTGGTTGGGGCATTGTCCTTTGAATGGTGGAGCCATCAAGGGTTGGTAGCATCTTTAATACAACCATTTTGAATATGTACATCACACATTATACCAGCAGGGACGTCAGCAAATGAACGTGTAACTGCAGAAGTTGATGAATCCTACTCTTTTTTTTTTTTTTAATCATCCCATAGCCTCACTATCATTGAAAAGGTAATGCTTAAATTGCTCTGATGCTGCTGAACATAGTGAGTGACAGATTCTTTCAAGCGAAACAAGGTGTTCGCCACATCACTAGTATTAAAAAATTAATTTCTGATGGATGAAGACTAAAAGCAAGTCAATATTTGGTTAGTATCACAAGTTTGTGCTTCTATTTACAAAGCTATGTCCTACTAACAAGTGATAAGAACCAAGAGAGACGTGTTGCATGAACCTGAACTATGCTAATGTCTAGTCTGACAACAGCACTCTTATTGACTATAGAAAGGGCAAACTTCACTGTCAATTAATTACTTGGTTAGTTTTACAACAAAGTCAAGCAAAAGAGGCCACTCAAAAATAATAATAAAATAAAATAAAACAAGAGAGATAAAGTTCAAAATAGCCTTAAAGCTAGGTAAGTTCGCAATTTAATGTGTATCAA
This sequence comes from Camphora micrantha, assembly GCA_003546025.1. Taxonomy (NCBI): domain Eukaryota; kingdom Viridiplantae; phylum Streptophyta; class Magnoliopsida; order Laurales; family Lauraceae; genus Camphora; species Camphora micrantha. The sequence goes on along the minus strand of QPKB01000004.1, from coordinate 2,776,164 downwards.
CAAAAATCTTCAGGTGATAACTACAGCAATTCAAGTGAATATAAGGAAGGACCCATTCATTCAGGCACGTTCATACAGCAATTGCATCCAAGACCTCCATAAGCAGTATGTCTTGCACACCAGGAATAGATCTTATGTAAATGAAAAACTATTTGATCTTATTATATAACCAAATCTGACAGAGGAATAGATGAAACATGTATCCCTGTAGATAGTCAGCCTAATCATTCACCAATAGTAAGTTTCTTTTATATATATATATATATATATATAAGGGACATTCATGTGCATCCATCCCTCACCGTAGGGTGAGGGCACTTTACCTTTTTTGCACATGAATCCCCTTTTTGTACTTCACCCTATGTACTTGAAATCCCCCTTTTGTACTTGAAAATTTCCATTCATGGAAGCATCCATCACCCTATGGTGAGGAATGGATGCACATGAATATTCTCATATATATATATATATATATATATGGGTATGGATGTGAGGGCCCCCACCCATATCTCTCATAGTAAGGTGAGAGATGCTCTCATAGGAGCATCTCCCATGCACATGGATATATATATATATATATATGTTGTCGAGACTAATAAGAACATGTAGACATGATCAAACAGACGCAACCAAGTTCATTGACAGAAAATAACATCAAGTAATGGAAAGTATGTTGACTGACATATTTAGTGAATACCATCAAGTAACAACTCAGAATGAAGTCTGATATTGCTGCTCCTTTAGTAGAGCAGCCTTCTAAGTCATGCTACCAAAATAAAAATAAAAAGTCTACATATGCATATGATCAGGATTGCCAGCTGTGGACAAACAACTACTTCCAAAAAGAAATTTAAAAACAGATAAGAGTGAAATTAAAGAAGCTTAAACTGTAGATTGTTACTGGAAAAAAATGTTTTAAGGCTTCCATGATAATGAAGCAAATTAGAAATGAACTTTACATTTATGAACCATGTTCAAAGTAGTATGTGTGTGTGTATAGATGGATGGATAGATAGATATATGATACCTTTCAAAAAGCCTCTCCATTGTCTGAAACTGCTTTTCTGATGAAAGAAGTGTCTCTCTCACACTGATGAGACTACTTACATACGATCTCAATGCCTCAAAATCCTGTTTCACGCGACAAAGCTCCTGTTCATTTTCTGTAGCCCGTTGTCTTTGTCTAGTTGTTTCTTGCACCATGTCTTCCACCTTTTGACGCATTTCATTCAAAGCAGTATTTGTACCCAGTGCAAATTTTTCCATTTCTTCTACCTTCGCCGACATGGTCTCAATTTGCAGTGCTTTCTTTTTAATCTCTTCAAGACCTAAATCTACCTTTTCTTTCTCAGCAGTAGCCTCCATCTCTGCCATTATAACCCTCTTCACAAGAGACTCCATCACATCCGTTACCATCCGTACTAACTTAAATATTTCCCCAATATATATCCCATCATGTTCATCAGAAGATCCAATCTTGTTATTGATTCCCAACCATGTTTCCTCATCCAGACTTTCAAATGATGAAAGGTCGATATCCTTTGACCAATCTGACAATGGTGTGCCATTTTTATCAATAAATCCTACACCCTCTTGATGTTTGATCCCACAGGAAGTATGGGCTAAATGTGGAACTGCCATAATTCTTGCCTTCGACTTCAAGTAAGTCAATAGTGTAGTAGTAGTTCTGACCCTTCGCCAAAGAACTTCTTGTTCCTTCTTTGAATCCTCCTCCGAGTCCTTGATACAAGATTTTACCTCTGTTATCTTCGCTTGTAAGGTATTCACCTGGGACTGGTGTCGCTCCAACTCCTGTTTCCACATGGTACTTGTTTGAAAGAGCTGAGCCTTCAAACTTGACAAGTTTCCCTCTTCCGTGGTATCCCCCATATCCTTCTCTAACATAATCAAGTCAAAAATTTCAGTGGATCAACAATAAAAAAAAACCAGCCAATTGTACAGGAATTAGATGTTAAAAAAAAAAAAGAAAAAGAAAAAAAAAAAAAATGAGAAAAAGTGCATGTGACACCTAAAATTAAAGGATAAGTGACAAAATTGCAGGCAATTCCTTTAATTAATCCTCTTGAAGTAAGCACATTATTTTGAACACAAGTACACAACCAATGAACTTTAAAGCATCAAGAAGAGAAAATAAACATCAGATTGACAGATTTAGACATGTAGGCTGTAGCTCTTTAAGTGGGTAGAAGAAACGGCCTTGAGTTATGTGGGTCGAAACTCCTGAACATATTGGCCATGAAGTCGGGCTTACATTCAACATAAAAGATAACAAGTTCCAAATGATTGGTGTTCATTCGAACCATTGGAAGATATGCATAAGCAAGCCCAGTCAGGAGCGGAACTAGAGGGGTCCCCCCACCACCCAAACACCCCCAAAAAAAAAAAAAAAAAAAAAAAAAAAAAAAAAAAAAAAAAAAAAAAAATTGGACACAGACACGCAAAAAGAAAGAAAGAAAAAGAAAAATGGAAACACCCCCACCCCCCCCCCCCCCCCCCCCCCCCGGGGGAAGTTTGGTTCCCTGCGCGAGCCCGATAATAACTTGCTCTTAAGTTAGATAAAGGACAGTCTCACTACTAAGGATGAAAAAATTGGACAATAAATCAACATTTTCCATCTAGCAAATCATGCCCACTTTGACGATTAAGTCAAACAATTATAGATTTCTTGATCAATTTGTTTATTGAGGGTGATTTTGTTTCAACTGGAAATATTATCTCATTTATGTACCTTGGTTGAAAACATCTCCAAAATGCTCTATGAAAGCTATCACCATTCAAGACACTTTAGTAGGACTGAGTTAAAAACCATCTTCTTCCAATACGTTTTAAATCAATAAATGTATTAAAAAATTGTACAATTAACTTTCATTAGCATTCTGATGCAATCCAGGCCCAAAGCCCAAGGGACTGTTGGTCAACAAGCTTAGCCTAGAGGAAGGCCCCGCCTTTCACTTTAAGTCATATGTCAATTAACAGGGCCACATGTCCAATTCATTCTAGAATCTGTTTTTATATATAATTCTTTGTTTCTTGCCAAGACAACGAAGAGTTCTAGTTTTCTTTTAAGTTAAGAGGATATCAGATGCAAAAAGAAACAAAACGAAGGGGCATCCATGCCCTCTATAAAGGGATGTATTCAGTTCAATTTGGAGCCATTCGAATCAATATACAAAGTTTGATTAATTCCTCCAATTGGTTATTAAGTTCCAATGATGACGACGACATTGGACATGTATAGGTTAATCCTCGCAAGAGAAGAGAAAAGAGGAGGAGAAGTTTTTTTTTTTTTTTTTTTGTGCGTGCGCTTACGTGCGGGGTGGGGTGGGGTGGGGGGGTGGTGCGGGGGGGTGCGGTTGGGTTTGAGGAGTAGGTTGAGAGCGATTTGGACATGGAAAGTTTGGTTTTATTTTGAGGCTTTAGCTAGGGTATCAGTATACATTAATTATACAGGATTCTAGGTTTATATAAAAAATGATTAGTTATTATCTCTGTGATCTTAGAGATCTATGCCAGACGGATTCTTATATGTATGACATCATCATGCCATTTTTCATGATATTAAATGGTGTAAAGGGAAATTGATGACTTATAAAAATGTCTTTCATTTTTTTATGTTTTACGGTTTTTTTTTATTTTTTTATAATGTTATGTTTTACGTTTTTCCAACTTGTAAATGGATACATTTTACAATTAGGGCACATCTTACATATAAATAGTGTGTGTTGAAGATGTGATTTCAATTTTAGAACATTGGAGGTGAGATAGCCTACATCTCATAATAATTCTTGTTACAAAATGAATCCAAATGCAAAGAAGGAGTTCCCCTCCTATTGTACCATTTCTTTTTGTTGTGAAATCGCTCATTGGTTATTAAAAAGATGTTTATTGCTAAAGAGAAGAAAAGGGCCAATACATGATTTTAGTCAATTCTAATATCCATGTAATACACTAGCCAAACTCAATAAGATCTAGGACACTTTACTTTCTGCCTCATCAAACTAAACCCCTTTCTACACAGGACCTTACAACCTATAATTACCAGATATTTCATAATAGTCTATTTTTGCATGTCCTATTGCATCACTCTCTTTATTTTTTTTATACGTACATAATCCACGCTCCTGTCATAACCATGGTGTATCCTTGCCAGCCCATGTCATATTTAGGCATCATAACTTACAGTGGTGCATAAGCTTCTGAATTATTTTATGAACCAAAATATCAGCTTATAGATCAGTCCTTCCATCTGGGACTTAAATCCTTTCATCATAGCTCTGATCACCATTTAACCCCTCTTCTCCTTTCCCAATCACGCAAAAAGCCCTCTTATGCCCAACCAAACGCAGATTGGGAAGTTTGCAACCCAAAAAAAAACACCACTATTGCCACATATTGCAACCGAACATGTCATCATTGCAGCATTTGGAATGAATTAGAAACCTTGAAAACTCAAAATTTTAACCAACCAATACTAAAGTACTAAACAATATTATGCTATACAGATATCACAAATACTGTACGACTTTTCTCGTTCTTCAATTCCAATAGAATCGCGTTGCCACTGAAAAACAGCTTGATACTACAAAATATACCAACCACATTTTCAAGGAAAGATCAAAGGCATTGACTAGAATCAATTCTAGACCAGCTTCAGATTTACCCAGACCCTCAAATAGACAGCAACATCACAAAAAAATCAAAAACACCGACGAAACGAAATCAGTGAAAAACACCCCAAACAGAAAAGGCATGATTCGAGTCGAAAGCACCGCTTGTGCAGCGGAGAAAAAGAAAACTTAAGGGGACAATATGCGTTATGTGGCCTAGATCGCAACCGAAACATCGAAATGGAGATGAAACTACTTGGTTTCGATCAACCAAACCCTAACCCTAATGAAATCGCGATGAACAACAAAGGAATGAAGATCTATCAAAAATGCCAGTAACAATGATCGAAAATGAGATGTTTGGGATGAAAATCGTTGGAGATTGCACCTAATGGATGATCAGAACTGGAATTTTCTCCCAAAGTGTGCTTTGTTCTTCTTTCCTTCTGGGCGAGGACTGGTCGTCTCGATCGAAAGGGAGACAACGGGAAGAAAGAGAGTTTTCATTTGCTTTATCCCTCTCTCTTCGATGGGCGGGATCTCGCTCCCTTGTGCGTCAACTACCGTTTAGTGCCAGCTAGTGATGTTGTGAGAGTTTGTTTGCTTTTGACAGGTTGGGCTCCAGCATTAAATTCATTGGGCCCGAGCTTAAATTAGGTGAAAGGGGTGGGGGTAAAAACATATGGAAGAGAAAAGATTTGCATGCCCATTTCATATGTGAAGCTAAACCTCTTTTAAAAATATTAGTTTTTCAAAAATTATTATTATTATTATTATTTTTCGTGTGCCTTACTCGCATTGGAATGAAACACCAATAGCGAGAGTTTGAGATCAGACCACTAGTGCATTGGAAGTTTGTCACATTGTTTTGAGTTTGTTGCATTCGGTAAAAGAGAAAGGGCACTTAGATAATTTTTGATAAGTTTTTTTTAAAAACACTAAAAAATAATAAAATTACTCTCGTCTATAGCCAACGTCAACAATTTTTATTGATTAAAGTTAATTGTGAAAATGAACTACGGTGACAAAAAAACAAACACTATATGGTGACTCTAATTAGTTTATTTAGGGACAAAATGAGTAGATTAGTCTTTTTTGTTAGAGCAGTTGTAACTTAGGCCAAAAATCAAGATTAATGAAAAAGAATTTAAATATCCAAAGTAAGAGCACTTTCATTTTTTTTCCCTTTGAAATGATAGAAGTTGGAGTTGATCATCATGATGGGATAATAGATCTACATTTTAATATTGCCAAATGAAATTATTAAGAGGGTATAATCTATTGGTACAGAAAAATCAACATTTCAAAAGAATTAACATTAAAAAAAAAAGAGATGAAAAATAAAAAAGCATTTTCGTAAAAGCAAATAAATATAGGGCTGAAAATAGAATATATCATGGTCAAATCGCCGAGATTACTTGAGGCAAGGGGGCAAAGGATTTAGTGTGACAATATAGGTGCAAGTCTCACTTGCTTGATATTTAAATTTCCAGGGGCCTTTCCTTTTTTATGCATAAGAAGATGATTTGATGGTTATTTTTAGAAATTTAATTTATTTCTTCATTTTTAACATTGTAAAAATAGAAGCATTAGGATTCTTATGCATTTAATTTGTTTATAGGGAAGAATATAATGATATCAAATGAAGCATCAAATCAATAGAAAAGAAAAACAGAAGGAGTTGGAGGAGAAATCACAAAATAACAAAAATGATGCTTCTTGCAGCACAATACGACAAATATATATATATATATATATATATATATATATATATATACTATTCAAAAGCAAAAAATGATAAAAGAAGTAAGCTTAAACAATAAGGAAATGATAAAAAAAAAAAAAAAGAAGAGAGGTGATTTTCCCTCTAAATCCCTCCATTTCTTAAATCTTAGTTTGACATTTAACTTTACTTGATTCTACGCCTACCTACAAACAACCACGACCTATATATAATTTGTTTAATAACTTTACTTATATAGTGAAACATCAAATTAAAAGAGAATAAGATATGAATGGATCTGATTATAATGTGATGGACTTTTGTATCGAGTGGTTTTATTTTTTATTTTATTTTCCATCATTTAATAGTTTAAGAATATTGTTTTTTCAACTTTTTTCTTTAGAAAAGGGGAATTTTGATTTTTGAGGATTTTACAGAAAAAAATTTCGAAATATAGTCATTTATCCCAAAAAATCATTGCAAATTTTATAGCACTATTGAGGTCAGCTAAGCCTTATTTCCCCCTTTTTTTTTCAACTTTAATAGGAGCAACGCTAGTTTGACAAGGGCGAAGCTAGCATCGTTCGTCAATGTTTGGTGTCGCTCATGAGAACATCTCTTAATGTTCTCATTATTCCTCTCCTCCTCCTCCTATTTATCAATGTGGGATTTGCAAAAAGGAAACATTTGATTGTGCAATTAATATGTATATACGCATCCTTCTTGTGTTACTTGTATATAAAATTCCATTTCATGGATGTATTTAGATAGATACGATGTATGTTTAGTTCCTCAACTCTTCTTGGCATTCTACACATGAAATGAAACCGATGGTAGGAAGGTGGAGTTTAGCTTTCTCACCTGAATAAGCATACCCCCTCAAAGTGTATGGCCGCTGCATTGTGGAATAGTTGATGGGTAGAATATCTTCATGGCAAGGTGTCGTTATCATCGAGTTTATGTTCAGTTCGTTGATGATGTACTCCGCCTTATACCACCATGCTATAATCGATCAATCAAACAAACAACATAAGCATGTGAAAAGAAGATTTGAAAAACTAGCCTTATAGGGCCTTTTTGTTTGGAAGATTTCTCAGAATTCTCTGTCTTGAAAGAATTTAGAATTCCCCAAAACAAAAAAGCGAAATCTCAAATCTCAAATGGAATTTGTTACACAAGTAACATAAGAATAATGTATATGTACATATTAATTGCACAATTAATGTTTTCTCTCTGCAGATCCCATATGAAAAAATAGGTGGAGGAGAAGAAGAATAAGACATTAGAAGATGTTCTGATTGGACGATGCTATCATCACTCATAAAAAAAGTATAAAAAATATATAAAAAATTGACAAGAGGATCTCATTAATGTTATATAATTTGCAAGGAACATTTGTGATAAATGAATATATTTAAATTTTTTTCAATAAAACCCTCTTGAATTTTTCTATTTTTATCATGACACTCTCATGGCTCAATCTTTCCACGTTTCGGAGGTTTAGGTTTCACCTCACTCCGCTTTAATAATGCATCTACCGAACAGGTTAACCAAAGCCGCGGGTTTATTTGGGTGAAGCCAGGCAGGCAAACTTTAATAAATGCCTGGCTCGCGAGAAGGCTTATGGACGAGCCTATCGAATCACACTTCTCTTGTCGACACTCGCTCTCTCTCGAGTCTCACCTTCCTTTCTCCCTCTCTATCTGTTATCATCTCGAAACCCTAGCTTTCTCGATCTTCTGCAGACTCCAAAAAGCAAGCAAACCCAGGTAGAGAGGTCTGAGATGGGAGAAGGGAGAGAAGGAGACTGGGAATGCGGAGGATGCCAGAACAGGAACTACGCCTTCCGATCTTTCTGCAATCGATGCAAGCAGCCTCGCCTTCTCGTCGACACCAAAACCCCAGCCGATTCCAAATGGCTCCCGCGAATCGGCGATTGGATCTGCACCGGTTCGATCTCTCTTTCTCCATCAGATCTCATTTGCTTTAGATTTCAGTCTATTCCAACCTGTTTATTTTGCAACGCAGTTAGGTTTTCATCGTTTAGTTTTTTAGAAAAAAACTTGTCTTGATCTGGTTTTTGATGTCCTATACCGCGTTTGGATGCACCTAAGGTGATAAAATCGAGACTTATATAGTTCTTGGTTGATTGATGGGATAAGGATCGGATGACAATGACGATGTGATGATCGTGTTATTGGTGTTTGGGTGCTCGTGATGGTTTTTGATCTATATCAGATTCAATATGACAAAGATGGTTTCGCTTTCTGAAAATTGGGTGTGACTGGTGTATGTATTGGTGCGGGAGTACTTATTGGGAAAAGTTTTATTATATAAGTTGTATCAGTAGCTTTAAGTGCTTGTATGATGCTATAATGTATGAATATGACCCCAGGAAGGAAATTTTTATTAGTGGAACTTGTAAACACATTAATACTACCATTATAAACGCGCACACAGACATTCATACTGAGATTGTGCTGTGGGAGTGGAGGAATGTTGTTTTCTGTTGTACTGATATAATTCACAAGCTTAGGAAAAAAAAAAGACTGTTGCAACATTTTTTATTGGATGCCTGTTTTAACATCCGCAAGGAATCGGAACAGGCTTAAGTCCTTGTTAAAGTGGCTTGTTTACTAGATAGTTTCACCCATTGGACCCATCTGCGCGTTATTCCGGCATCTAAAATGGTTCAAAAGTACCTTCATTATGAAAATTGGAAAACAAGTTAGTGCCATAACATAATAGATTTTCAATATTTAAGTGTAATTGTATTGTAGAATGGAGCATTTTGAATTGAGGATCACAAATATGATCAATTGAGGTTGTATAACGTGGAGATAAGCTAGTGTAGTGTTCTGTGATTGTTGAGTGCCGCTTTGATTATGAGGAGGTTTCACAAGACGGCAGCTAGACCTGATTTGCTGTATGCTGTTAAATGTGAAGCAATTAAGAAGCAAGGAGGAGCTAAAATCGGTGTGGCTGAGATGCAAATGAGGGGTTATAGGAAAAAGGTTAGAATCAGACAATGATTATATAAAAGGAAAGGGGTTAGCTCTTGTAGAAAGACTAAAGACAGCCCTTTTCACTTTCAGGAGGGGTTAGAGTGGTGGTTTGTTGGGGGGCGGGGGGGAGGGGCACGTAAGACCTTGAATGGAGTAAAGAAAGATATGGTTGATTTTGACTTATACAACATGGATTTAAATAGAGTTGTGTGGAGAAGTAGAATGCAGAAAGCCGATTGAATGGAGTAAAGAAAGATATGATTGATTTTGACTTATACAACATGGATTTAAATAGAGTTGTGTGGAGAAGTAGAATGCAGAAAGCGGATCCCTGATAGACGGGATATCACTTTGATGATATAATTGTATTCATCTGTCTCTAAATATGTTATTTAAACATGTTAGATGTTACTGATTTCTTATAAACATAATCTGAATACTCTGGGTACCTGAATATGATTTTTGTTTTTTTATATTATTCATGACGAGGTAATTTATTCCCTCTAGATAAGTTATTTTAAGGTTCTTCATAGACTTTAACTAGTTTCTTCATTGTCTAATAAATTACTATATTGATCCCCAGTTCTTAAGCAATTGCAAGTTGGTCATGTTTCACCACCATGGGTACTTTCTACCTTGCACCAATGTTGAACAAAGAGTAGATTCTGCGAGAATGAGCCTGTGAATTGGATATTCAGATTGCTCTAGTATTTGAATTTAGGATATAGTTTAAAAGAAATTGAAAGTTGTTACTTATTACTGTATGCATTCGATTGATATAGTTTGATGAATCTGCAAATCTTGATTGGAAGTGAGGCAACCTGTCATTCTGAATGTTTTTGTAGTGCTTTAAATTTGTATTTACTCTGTCAAGTTGAAGTTTGGAGCTTGCAATCAATTGGGTTGAGTGTATGACTGGTGTGGGTGCGTGTGTTTTGTGTGTGTTCCTTTTGGTTTGGGATGGGCTGGTTGGTGTGCGTATACTTGGCTGCCCTGTCCTGGATCGTTGCACCGTTGGTTGGATTTGTGTGGCAAATGGATCTATAGGTTGCAGTAACAACAATTATGCTTCAAGAGAGAAATGCAAAAAGTGTGGGCAACCAAAGGAGGTGGCAGCAATCCCAGCAATTGCAATGCCTGGAGCTTCACTCCCGACTCATGCACATTATTTTGCCAGGGCACATGGAGGACTGGGATTCAAGATGAATGCTGGGATGGCAGGCAATTCCAATCTTCAGCAGTCACTTCCACTGAATTCTAGTTGGCCATATGGAATGTCTAATAAGTATCCACTCCATTCGGCTCCTGGTTGGTCTTTTGGTGGAACTAATGGTACTGCATTTCCGTATGCAAACAATGCATCTCAGGTTCTTATGGTTCCAAAAGGCTGGCGTAATGGGGATTGGATATGCAACTGTGGCTTCCATAACTATGCCTCTCGCGCTCAGGTAAGCTTGTCTGAAACAATCATTTAACCAACTCGTGAGCACCATTATCTCTTTGATGGCTGATTGTGTGTAACCTCTTCCTTTGGTAGCATGACCTTATTCAAATATTTGCCTGCATGTACAGCATGAAGTTGCCTATTGTGAAAATGAATACAATGATTATGTGTTGATTTAGCACTAGTCAGCATTGCTTCGCTGTTGTCCATAAGCGTCCAGATTGACTATCATGAAATTTATCTTTTTTAAGAAAGCAAATGCGTGAAATTATATGCACGATTCTGTATCTGATCCAGGCATGCCTTATGTGTGCAGTGTAAAAAATGCAATGCTTCCATGCCATCTAGCGCACCTTCATCTGTGGCAAACTCAACAGTTCCAGATTTGTTTCCAAGTAAGAAGCATTTTTTATATTTTGTATCTATGCAAAGAATGGTTGCTGGATGTCATCTATTCTTCCTGTTCGCATGCCATGCGAAAACTATAGAACATGTTACGTCAGAGCGTGACATTATTTCCAGAATTTTCACAACTGCCATGATGATGCCATCAAATGTGTCGCATCCTGGATTGAAATGAAACGTTGGTTCCTTGATACCTTAAACAAGTGGATGCTATGGAATGTATCATTTATGAAGTCCTTTGTTTTTCTTTGGCTTCCAGGGTGTGTAATTTTAGTAGTTTGCAGTAAGTAATAACACATCGGCGAAGAAGGTCATAAGGATAAAAGAATTAGACGAGATTAAGATAGAGGAATGTAGGAGAGTAAGGAAGATGGAGCACATAAACTATAGCTAGTGAAGTATGGCAGGTAGTGACCGTGAAATATAAGAAGGAAAATAAAGTCTGAAAAATGAAGAAAAAAATCTTCGATATTTGTTTTATTGACCATCCTAATGAGAAGAAAGAACATTCTGCAACTGAACATTTGCAGTCTTCTTCTGCATGGCTCATGTGAAGTGCATGAACCATATTGAAGGGATTGATGCTATATACACATTTGGGTTATGTTGTGGAACTGATTGATTGCTGATTATCTTGGTATAAAGCCCTAGGAACAAAACGACTCGCATCTGAGGAATTTATAAATGATTGGGACAATAAGAGACTAAATGCAGGAGAAATGAGCAACCATTCTCTGGTACGATCATTTTCTAGATATTACTGCAGTTTTATCTCCTTTGGAGTTTGGACTCTTGATGTTCTGATGTCCTTTTTTCCTAAAATTTCAGACAAGTGGTCCCCAGCATTCATACCAGGGTTATGCACAAATGACGGGTCCCACTATTGATCAAACACCGGGAATGCATACTTCATATCCAAGTGGGAGCTCTGCAGCAGCACCAAATTTTCAAATGCACGTGCAGTCACCACAATTGACTGCAATGCCGACACTTCTTGGAAAAGGGTAATGTTTGCTTTACTCTCTATTTTGTGGTATTACTTGATGGTATGCATAAAATGTTAGAAACTGATGCAAGTATAATGCTGTATTGGGAGTTATTCAATTTGATTCTATAGAGGAGTTTTTGTAATTTGTAAGATATTTGGAGCCAGATGCTTCCTGTGACTTAATATTTGGGGTTTCGTCATTATTTAATACATGATGAGAATGCATCTAAATTTGATCTTTTGATTCCCATTCAATTTTTTATTGTTTTAATTATCTTTATTTTTGTTCCATCAACTGGTTTGTATCTTCTCTCAGCAGAGCAAAGCAATGGCGTGATGGAGATTGGATGTGTACAAATTGCAACAATCATAACTATGCATCTCGATCCCATTGTAACAGGTTGGTGCCTATGAATTTGCTTTTCTGCTTTAAATTCTAATATGGAAGTTAGTCAATAATATAGTTGGAAACCTAATCATTATCGATTAGGGAGATCAGCTGTCCACATATTTTTTTATGTTATTGATTGATGTGTGTACATCTATCTTTGATATTTATCACGTAGATACAGATATGTGGTATGGAGTCCAGACCTGGGTTTTCCATCAAAGTATGGCTTTAAAACCTGTATTGGCGGCCGACTCGGTCACCACCAAATCTGATACTACTTGGCCCGATTGCACCCAAACTTGGCTTGGTCTCATGAGACTAGTTTGGGTCCATGCAACTAATAAGGAATGAGTCCAATATGACTTAGCTGAACTCATACTCCTGCTATAAACACACCTTAACTAGAATTCTGGAGTGTCTGGACTGTTGACTAGGGAGTTTTATAAAAACAAATCAAGTCATGCTTTTGGACCTGATTGGTTATTGAATATAATTTCATATTTGGCTTTCTTTCTCTCATTTGTATTTCGTTTTGAAGAAATATATCATCAGATGGGTTGCTAATAGAAGAAAAGGGGAGTAATTTATCATCAGCTACCCTCATGGTTCGAAACAGTGGTATTGGTGGGCATATCATATCGGCTGGCCCATAACGTGATAGCATCAATTTTTTTGTCGTATTTGTCCATACATAAAAATCAGAAAGAACCCAAAAAACTGTGATATTGTAAAAAAAAAATCTGAAAATATGTAAAAAACTGTGATATTGTAAGTGCACACCAATTAGAGGCAAGTGCACGTGTTCCCATATCGAAGAGTCAGCACCCTTTAAAAGCAAGCGCACGCCGTCCAAATGCCTCATTAGACCTGCCAGCACATTTTATCCTGTCTGTTATCTTCCTTCAGAAGTGGAAGTCCAGACAATTTGGCCACCCAGGACATCAATGTAAATCCTGAACTGAAGCATCCTTAACCACACTAAACAGCAAAGAGTGGCGGGAAATAAATATCAATACTAATAGTAGTTTATGTGCTTTACGTCTGTTGTCTACATACATTTATGTATTCAGGGTGGCTTTTTACTTATTCTGCTCAAAACAATGCCTTGCTATGATTGGATCTTACCTGCAGAGGCTTTATTGTATACATAACCATCTTTTTATCCATTTGATCCTCTTTCCTTAAATTGATAACCAATTTCCAATCCTATCCTAGGGTTATTGGTTCAGTCTGACCAATTAGATGTTGTTCTTTTCTGACTATATTTACCTGCATTTATCTTACCGCGGAGGGGAGAAAACTGAATTGATTGAACTCAACTCCAATTTTCCGGCAAGTGAAATTCTTCAATTCAACGCGATCCATCAAATTGCTACTGTCTATTGTGTCTAAGATTCTGTCTATTGGCGTTTGATAATTATATGTTATGTCCTATGATTGTCTCCAATTGTTTATTGCTATCCAGGGTCATAGTAAATTGTAGGACATGCTTTTGTGTTGTACGTGTTTAAAATGCTTCATTAATGTCTCATTTTATTTCATGTTGGAAACTTTTCCTGGCAGGTGTAAGACTCAGAAGGATGCTGTTAACCAGCAGGTAAGTGTGGCATAGTCAGCGTCCTGTGCGTGAGAATTTTGTGACCCAATTATTTATTTTGAGGGTGTTAGGTTGCTTTGGAAGAGTGAAGTTTTTTTGCTGTTTTATAAAGCAGCATGCTTTTAGGACAGACAGTATTATCTGTTAAGAAACTTCCATATCATCTCATGATATTGCAAATGTTTTGGAAAGGAATTGCTTGGAAACTGTTTTCTTAGGTTTCTCTGTTTCATAAAGGATATGGGTTGGAATGTATTTTCTTGTCCAATGGATTTGATCTCTTATTTTGTTTTGGGGAGTGAAAGCTCTCTGCTGCTTTGCAAGGCCAGCTTGCTTTTAAGACTGTTTTATATGCTAGAGCGACTTTGATATGAGGAATATTGATTGAATTGTTTCTTCCCCCAATCTATTGATTGATTTATTTCAATTAACTGTTTCTGCCCACATACTACCATTGGGAGAAAGTTAAAATTGGGTATTCCACCCTAGGTGTGAAGAAAGAAAGTGCAATTTTGAGGTGGAGATTACCTCTGTATGAAAGTGGACTGCAACCTTTCTGACCTTATAGCTGGAGCAGACCAGGGAAGGTAGGCTGGAAACATGTTCACCAGGCCATGGGATGGGAGTCCTTTAAGATCGAAAAAACAGGAAAAGCATCTCTTCTGGAAAAGCAATATTTGATGCAGGGGAACACAGTGGAGAATTGTTTTGGACTACGTCACTAGTATCATTGTGCATGTAACGTGTCATCCATGGGATTTAGAACTCACTGGTTAAAGTTATCTTAACCATAGTGCTAAAGCTTGATGTTTATGTTCCCAAATGAATCTTAGGGACATTGGGTTAAATGATGTGGGTGAATTTGATTTTGTTTTTTGGTTCACTTAAAGAGGTGTTTAGCTCAATGGCTTTGAGTTAGGGTGACTCGGCTGGGCCAAACTTAAATAAATATATTTTAACAAATCAAGATAGCTAATTTTTTTTTTTTTTTTACTGGACATATCTCTAAGTTTAAGCATGATAAATATATTAAAATCAAAGAATAAATTTCGCATTAAAAATAAAATTAGGATTTAGTTGACATAAATAATTGTATTTTAGTACATTCCAACTTTCATAATCCATCAAAATGGAACTCGACGTTCTTTTAGATCTTGAAAGTCTTTAATGATTGATTCTGTGCTAAACTTTTTTGTAATTTCCCTCTCAATGTATACAAGACAAGAGTTTGTGAGAAACTCCTCCATTTTGCTGCGAAGTCTAGTTTTAATAAGGCTCATGGCAGAAAATGATCTTTGGAGACTGGAAGAGTAAGCATAAGCACAATCACTCTAAAAATAAGTTAATAGACTGTTGATCTTCTAGTCCTTACCAACCATTGGCACACTTCAGAAATAGATAATTCTTTGAAGTCTTTATGTCAAATTACATTATGCTCATAATGACTACATTTCTCATGATTTGTGAAGTCTTGGGGATAAAACTTCTCTACCAATTAGTGAAAGTTGAGGATGCAAAGTTGAACTAAGAATAAGGAACTCCACGTTTTCACTAAATTGACGATTTAATTCTTGTAAGTGAAAATCAATTGCAGCATAAAAAATATTCACTCGATAATGATGCTTAATTATAAACTCATCTTGTTGTTGATGGGCTTGACTTCGTCTCATAACATAAGGAACATTTTGGAATATCTATGTTGCGTGTATCAGAAAATTAAAGCATCTAAATAAACATCTTTCAAATTTTTAGTAAGTGCTTCAGTTGATGAAACAAGATTCATGACATTCAAAATATCTTGAGATTGGCGTTGTAATGCTTGACAAAGTAAATCAGTGATTTCCATAATTTCTCTCATCATATGCAAGATGATAATAAATTCAAAGGAAGTCAATGCCTTCTGGCTTTTGAACATATATAATATATAAAATAAAAATTTGAGAGGAGGAACCGTGGCCTACTCCTAGGTCCGGCCCTGGGCACAACCTAGCCGGTTCAAGTGTTCCACTGTTGGATGAAAAGCAAAACAATGCCAACTTTGAGTCAGGTGAAAAATGAATTATTGTCATGCATCATATTATTTAGTGCCATTTCACTTAATCAAATGCTTCTTTATCCTCTACCGAAAAATGAAAAAGAAAGAAGTGCTTCTTTATCAAAGTACGTGCGAGCTTTATCTTGAACTTTCGAGTAAAGATGACTTTTGCCTTGTACTTATGCTTAGCTTTCGGGGTTTCCTTCTCAGGAATCCGATGCTAATGGATGATGGAACCAAGGAATTTTCACCTGCTGGAATCGATTTTTTTTTTTGCAGTGCGGGATTTTCGATTCCTGCAGTCTCTTAATCAAGATCCTCGTGTATGGCAAGTTCACAGAGAATTAATTCTCTGCATGCCTCATTGGAAGATGGTCAATCTGGTCTCCTGCTCCCTATTTCCTTAACCAAAGTGTAATTAGTATAAAAGTTAATTTATATAAGCCCCTTTGCCTATTTCATTTGCCTACTTGACTTCAGTCATTTCACCCTGATTTTTCATGCTATTCTCCTGGAAGTGTCATGGGATCCATGCAAATGCAATTAATAGAAACATGGAGTGTCACAAAAATGATGACAAAAATGGTCGGGATCACCAAAATGACTGAAATCAAATGGAACCAATCTAGCAATTTATACACGTTACACCCAAAACAATCAAAATCACATTACTCAACAGCGGAAATGTGGGGATTAAGCTGGGCCCAATTGGGATTGATCACTGAGGATAGATAATAGGTGCAGGCCCAATCTGAATTGGACCTATTTATTAATTGAATCGTAAATCTTAATCAGCATCCAACTTGTAAAGGCGACATATCAATAATGGTTATGACAATGAAAACACAGTAAGAGAAGATTGGCTATAAAATGCTTGATTTAGCTCCATCATGAGTTAGATCAAATAAACTTAGTATAAATTATGGGGTTCTAGGAATAAATGGATTTGAATATCAATCTGAGGGAGGCCTAATCTTAGTCCACTCAAATGATCATAGTGCAGTATCTTGGACCTACTCTGGTTTCATCTATGAGCAATCGACACTGGTTTTCCTCATTCGGCATGCCATATCATTTAAGTGTGGTAATGGGTCAAGTAGAGGTTAGCCTGACCACTGTAGCTAATTTGAATAGGCCCAACCTTAATCTAACTCACTTAATAATCAGTTTTAGAATATCAATCTTAGCCAAACCTGGTTAAATGACGGTTAACCAAACCCTTGTAAGGCAAAGAAGCTGGCCATTCTATCACCCACAGGGTAAAACCAGATGAATGGCAAAATTCTGCAGCGGAGGAGAAATATTAATTTACGTGTTTTTTCTTGTTTCACATTTTTTTTTCTCATATATATATATATATATGGAGATGTTTCTATGAGAGCATCTCTCACCTTATTATAAGAGATAAGGTGGTATCCATATCTAATGTCAACAACTTAAATGTGAGGGCTCCCACCCTTATCTCTTATAGTAAGGTGAGAGATGCTTTCATAGGAGCGTCTCCTATATATATATATATATTTGTTTTGGTTTTTTTTTTTTTTTTTTTTTTCATTTCAGTCTTTTTTAATTGTGAAGTGACTTAGGGAAAAAAAATGAGAAAAGAATTTTTAGGGCATTAATAATAGCTGTGGATTAATGAGTTTGGACTGTGGAACTTATGTATTAGCAAAGCAACATTGGACATCATTCCCTGATTCTAATAATGAGCAGTCACCGTATTCTATTTTATTTGGTTCCTTTGCTTGTATGGATATAAGTATTTCGTTGTCTTTTTGATGATTCTACTCGAATGACATGGTTTACCATGTATTTGTTGAACAATGGATGATCTCTCTCCTGTGTTTTGGTATGTATCACAAATGGATGGCAAATTAATTTTCACAGAATCTGGATGCCGTTAGAAGTGATAACGGAATGGAATATTTGTCATATGAGTTTTGGTATTATTGGTAGAAACAGAGCATTGATTCTCAAATTCCAAGTCCTCTCACCAAATAATAGAATGAGACCACAGAAAGGAAAAGTAGAAACGTATTAGAGGTAACCTCTTTATTTATTTTTTGTTTTTATAATTTTTTTTTATGAAAGATACCCCCTTGTGGCGCCCGCTAAACCCACATAAACACCCACCCCGACAAATTCGGGGCGGTTTCAAGATTACCCTTTATTTGTTTATTAAAACTTCTATTTCCATATATTTGGAGCTTGATGCAGTAGTTAGATATTTCTATCTTTTATAGCTAAAGTTCTTACTGACGAATTGCAGGATGCAAGGCTCGCTTAGTGGCGAAGGGGTTACTTAAATCTTTAGCGAAGGTTGTCGAGAAACATTGGGTTTGCCAGCATAGATTAATCTAGTTTGAGAGAGAATTTCCATCATTGCCCATATGTAATGGCCATTGTGTCAACTTCATGTGAAGGAAGTTTTCTTGCACTATAATCTGCTTTCAGTAGTCTACATGCTACTGCCACTCGCATTTCTTCATCAAGGGAGGATTAGAAGGAATGCAATGTGAAGAAGGCTATCTGTGGGTTGATGAAGCACTCACTGTCGCTTGGTTTGATGAATCTAGCAAGGCTCTTTAGCATTATAGGGAACAGGTGTCAATCAAGTCATTCACTCTTTGTGAAGAGGAGTCTTTGAAGAGTGCCAAACATTGTAAATGTATATGTTGATGATATTGTGGCAATTTTGCATTGACCTATACAGTTTTTTCAGGTATTATGGTTTAAACGACTCAGTTGAGAATTTGGCCTTCCAATGCCTCCTACTACAATGTATTGTGAAAATCAGGTGGCCATCCGGTCTTCCATGAGCATACCAAACACAGAGAAATCGATTGCCACTTTATCAAGGTAAAGAGGGAAGCTGATGGCAGATGTTTTTACAAAGGCTTTTCCTTGGAATTGTTCGAAGTAAGATCTGCCTAAGATCTCTGCCACCTTCAACTTACCCTGAACTGCCATAGTGCCAATGTGCCATGCCCTGATTAAGTACCTACTACAAAGTGGCTTAGCATCCTCTTTGACATCTTGGTCTCTTTATAGCCTTCGATCCAAGCCCTTCTGTTCCACTTCCACCCATCTAACCAGCCCTTGTAGTTCAATGGTTCCACGCCCAAAACTCTCATGGCTTTTCTGAGTGTTCCCCTGCCATTTGTTGTTTCTGGGACACCTTTATCTTTCATGTTTATGTCATTTGCACCTCCCTTCAACAATATGTTTGTGCCAAGACCCCTTTTAGGTGCTGTTTTTTTAATCTTAACCACATCTCATTATAATGCCCATGACAACAATCCTATGATTTTCAGAGGGTAGATACCTGAGCAGTTAATATTAGTACTAGTAGTGAGATTTTCCATTTCTGATCTTTTGGCATTCATTGATTTTTAATTACTCTTTCCCGAACCATTTGACATGTCATACCAGATACAATTCACTTTTTTAACCATGCAGTCATGACAATAATACCACAAAAATAAGAATAATGCATTTAGTTACCAAAGCCAAAATGATAAGACATGGACATGGTACTGTATACCTCTAACCTGATGCACCCCCTCAAATATATGATGATTTTTACTGCAGAAACATCACGATCCAGTCTCTTCGAAGCAGTAGTAGAGGAAGATTGAGATTGATTTGAATGTGGTGGCTATTTCCATTCATAACTCAAATGTAAGTACAAAAACGAAAAAAGGGAATACACATAGGAGACAAAACAAATTAGATGGTGGGTGTTTGTTCAAATTCATGTTGACGTATTAAGGAGAGGATTTGAACATGGTGGAGGGGGTGAGAGGAGTGGAATCAAGTTGGTAGAGGCCGAGAGAGGGACCCACGAACCGAAAAAGAATCCATGCAACCGATAATGACAAAGATAGAGGCATAGGCGAATT
Source organism: Camphora micrantha (assembly GCA_003546025.1). Taxonomy (NCBI): domain Eukaryota; kingdom Viridiplantae; phylum Streptophyta; class Magnoliopsida; order Laurales; family Lauraceae; genus Camphora; species Camphora micrantha. The sequence goes on along the minus strand of QPKB01000004.1, from coordinate 2,756,046 downwards.
TATTGAGCCAGAAGAGCAGGCCCTTCTCTCCCACGTAGAGTTCAACTGCTTTCTCTCCAATGGTCATTGAATCCCAGTCCTTGGGAGGTGAAGGCGAAGGACGACTGCCTGATAAGCTGCTGGTGCTGGTGCTGGTGCTGTTGCTGTTCATGTCTTGTTGTTGCCTTGCCCGTTTTCTCGAACCGCGTCGGATGCGGATCTGGACTGTTTGTGGGGTTGATGGTGTTGGGGGATTTTGGCTTGCATCGTTGCTATTGCTGCTGTTATTGTCGTTGGTGTTGAGAGCTTGAAGAGGAGGAATTAAGCGTGGTCTGGAGGAGGAACGGAGGAAGCTTGTAGGAGTAGTAGATGGGGGCTTGTGGAGGAGAAAGGTACTGTTAAGGAGCATGGTGTTAGCTTCCATGCTCTCTCTCTCTCTCTCTCTTTTGTTTGGGTGGATGTAAAGGCACCTTATCCTTTTATCTCTGTTTCTCAAACTGTAGCAGATTTTTTGCCCATTTTGGTTTTCATTTCATTCTCTTTAACAATAGGCGCCATTTACCAATAGAAAAACCAATAGCCGGAAGGAAAAAAAAAAAAAAAAATGAAAAACAATAGCAGCCAAAACTCACAAAAAAAAATATAGACGCCAAATCATAAATCATCAAATTTAAAAACTCACATTCCCGGCCTTTTGTCATTTTTTGCAGTACAAGAAGCCACTTTTTGAACTCTTTTTTGATAAATTGTGATGAATACTTTTTTGACTTAAAAAAAAAAGAGGTGGTATTTGAATTTTGGTATTTTTTTTATCACCCATCTTTTGTTGTATTCTAAATTGATTCCTTATTTCGTTTCACTTTACAAGTGAATTACCTAAATAAACCCGCAATGTTGATATTTATAATGGGAGTAGTCGTCCTTCTTTAAGGGTAGTTCAATTATGAGAAAAATTCTTAATATGGAAAGTAGTCCTAAAATATATGATATGTCTCACCAAAGTCTTTCTTTTACAAGATTGCCTTTCATAAACACGCACTTGCATCAGCCCTAATACCACATGCGCAAGTCACCCACTACAATAATTTGTGTACGCACGAGTCACTCAAACTACAATAAAACACTTGGAGATCAAGGACAATGCTCGTGTTTTCTTGCAAAAAAAAAATCGGATCCATGAATTAATGCTTCGTACTAGACGAAATGCTATGAACTTATTTTTTTTTCTCTCTTTTCTTTTTCTTTATTTTTAGAAGAGACTTGAAAGAATTCTCACACTTAGAAAATTCCTAAGTTGGAAAGAGAGGAACTCTACATGGGGCCACTTAAAACGAACAACCTTGCTACATATGCATGAGATTTATTCAAGTTTTGATTCAATAGGAGTTGGTCCCGCTATAAGATTTGTCATACAATGGATATGTGATTAAAATAATTTTTTGCATTATTAACCATATTATATTCATCATATGATCAATTTCATGGTGGGGCTAACTCCTATTGAAATAAAATTTAAGAAAACCTTATTTACAAAATATGGGTTCATTTCGAGAGGATCGGATTTTTGATAGGCATGCTTACATTGTGGAGTTTCACTTTTTTATCTTAAGAATTTTACACCCTTTAACTTATATCCCCACACACCACACTTGTCAATATTATGAAATTGGAAGGAAAAGTGAACACCTATTTGTAATTGAGTAAAATTTTACTAAACCTTGCAAATAAAGTTTTACAAACACATCTATATTAGCTAGGCCACTGGACCTATAATAATTATATATATGTATTGGATATGGATGTAAGGGCTCCCACCTTATCTATCATAATAAGGTGAGAGAGCATCTCTCATGAAAAAATCTCCCATATATATAATTATATATATTAAATTCTTTCAAAAAGAACCACAAAGAAAATATCTACCAAACTCCTTTAAAATGCGATCTACTAAACCCACAGCTATCAAGAATGCCACTACTCCAATATTAATGACGGTCGAAATGACCTGAGTTGTTGTTTTTTAAATAAAATGTAAGCTCCGAATACTTATTTTTCACGGCTTTTGACATAGTGATGTCAAATTAAAATAATTAATGGCCCAAAATGCATCAATTAATTAAACCATTACAACCATTTTGAAAAAAAAAAAGGACAATTAGGATCATTATAACAAGTTTTCTATAAGTTTTCTTCAAGTGCAACCCTAAAAAATAAGGACACTCTTTTTTTTTTTTTTAATAAAACATGGAACCTTTCCAAGGAAGAGATATAAGAAAGCAAGCTCAATCTTCCAATTCACCCCTCGGATGAGATAGAAATTACATACATAGACACCCACATCCATCTCTTCTTCCTTCTGTCACTTTATTTTCTAACCAAACAACAGACACAAACCCCACGCTCATCTCTGTAAATTCTCTTTCAGTCTCAAAGGTATCTTCTCTCCCCGTTAGAGAGAGATGGACGATCCATTCATTCTTAGTTATCAATCTTCAGAACTCCAAATCGCTGCAGAATTCCTCACAACCTGGCTTCCCTTTCTCTCAAGAGATCTCTGCGTTGATTGCACCAAAACCCTCTCTAATCGCATCCGATCTATCGTTCCAGGTTTCTATCTCCTCCTCCAACGCATTCGATCGATCAGATTATCTTGTTTGATCATACCCTTGCCCTTGTTTCTCAATAGATCTTCTTGAAATCGAATTTGATTTCATAGTTTGTCTCAGTATTCAGTCAATGAATTAGGGCTAGAGTTTTCTATCCACGTCCCATTTTTCACTCTTCATTTTCATTGTTGCAGATTCTTCTGGAGATCCATCGAACTCCGAGAACTTCGCGAACTTGTCCTTGAAGGATTCTGAAACGCTTCATAATCACGATAACTGCGACACAAATTCTCTCGGCAGCTGGAAAGATGCAAACTTGAGTACGAATGATTGCGGGTCGTATGAGAATCAAGACAACTGCGACACGAATTCTCTCGGAAGCTGGAAAGATGGCGCGAACGACTGGTCGGGCAGTGTCCCCTCCCGCGGCGATCCGTCGCCGTCTGTCCGGATGTCGTGGGCTGACATGGCGCAGGAGGACGAGCTCGAAGAGGAAGGAGAGGAAGGGGATTCAAATAGCAACGCGGCGGAGGCAGATGCGAAAGTGCAGGAGAAACCGCTTCCCTTGTCGAGAGATCAGAGAGAGTACATTAGGTTCACGAGAGTGGTGAGGAAGAAGGATTACATCTGCTTGGAGAGAATAAAAGGAAAGATTGTGAATATTGTTGATGGGCTTGAACTACACACTGGGATTTTCAGCGCTCCGGAACAGAGGCGGATTGTCGATTTTGTTTACTGGATTCAGGAGATGGGGAAGAGGGGAGAATTGAAGGGTAAGATTTTATTATTGAACTTCTTTTTTGTCTTTTGGTTCTTCTATTGAATGAGAGAATTAGGTAAATTTTATGTGCTTTTCTATTCTTTAATTCCTGATTTGCAAGTTGTTACTTATGAATTTCCATGCCAGTCTGGTCCTGGGATCTGTGATTGTGAAAATTAGTTATATTTAATGAGCGAAGTGAACATCGAATCCCATCTCCTTATCATGTAAGCCCATCTCCTTATCATGTAAGCCATCTTGCGTTCCTAGGGTTTGTTTTGGTTTAGGAATGTGTGTGGGGATATTTCCACAATACTGAGCTCGGCTTCCACAATACCGAGCTCGGCTTAATCCGTCTCGGCAACAGTGCCAATAAGAGTACCAGCTAGGCATTTCTTGATCTCGGCTTTATCCATCTCGGCAGTAGTGCCGGAATACGTCCTTGTAAAGGTTATATTTGATCTCGGCAAAAGTACCTGATCTCGGTAGCAGTACCTGATCTCAGTAAAAGTGCCAGACGTCAGAACAGCCACGTTGTAGAGCGTACTGACAGATAGAATGGGCGCCGAATACTGATAAGGAGTTGTCCTTGTCTGACAAGAGATTGAGGTATGGTCCAATGGGACAGTATCTCCACTTACCTCCACTCAAGGTATGGTCCGATGGGACACCACTTGCTAGAGTCATGGGACTCCTTGTTTATATAAACCCTAAGAGGTATGCTTTGAGACATATGTTTTTACACATTCATTGAAATATTCATACTGCAACTCCTCTCTTCTTTTTCATTCACTCACTCTTTATTCAGTGATTGCATTAACTTAGGCGTCGGAGTGTCTTTGGTTGATAGCAGCCAGGGGCTCTGACCTCTTGTTTCTCCTTCCCTTTCAGGTGGCAGGCATCCAATCCTTCCCAATCTTCCCTAAGAAGTTTTACAAGAAGAATTATTATCACCTAATCAAGTCCGTATTATTTTAGGCACTTATAGAATGCATAATAAACACTATTGGTTTCTGCTGCAAAAGGTTCTGTCATGTTAGTGGTTAGCTTTAACATGATAGTATTAATAACCTCTGTATTCAGGTTCTTACTCTCCCATCCTTCCCATATGCTGGTTTCTTGTTCGCCCGTTGTCGCCTTTGATTTTCATCCATTGTTTCTCTTTGCCTGCTCCCGCATGAAGAGCCCCTGTGGCTTCCTAAATCGGATGGAGCCAAAGCAGGAGCCTTTTCCGATTCTTCTACCTTTGGGAGTGAACATGTCCCTAAAAAGACTTAAACTCCCAAAGATCCTTTATAACCTGGAGAGATTGATTCTGGAATATCTGTTAGATTATCCAAGAACAACAAAAATAGGTTCTCTATCTTCAGCTTCTCTCTTCTCTTATTTCTTCTTCCTTTATAACCTGCAGACAGCCCGTGTTCTCTTTCACCACTCCTTTCAACATCCCAAAGATCCTGTAAAACCTTGAGTGATTGATTCTTTCCGGTGGATTATGCATGAAGAGTGTAGATAGGTTTTCTATCTTCGGGTGCTCTTTTCTCTAATTTATTCTCTTACCATGAATCTCTTCTCATTTATACATACAACGTCGTCATTCATTGCACCCGAGAAATTTCAGTCATGAGTTCTTTTCCCCTCCCTTTTACTGATGTAAAAAACTTTCACACAGAAATCCCATCTATAGCAGCTTCAGCTTCTTAACCATTAAGGTCAAGAGCTGGCAATGTCATGGTTGCCGATTTCGTTCCGGTGGCTTGTGAGTTTGCTTTTAGAAAGGAATGCCGCGGTGTTCCGTTTTGGAAAAATGTGACCGGAAATTTGTGCTGTGTGCGCACACGCACACGCATGCTTGTGCGTGGGTATGTGTGTGTTTATATTATTTAGCTAAACTGTGCCTGAGTGTTTTTTCCATGAAAAAAATCTCACCTCCTCTAGGGCTCACTTGGGTGCATGAACCAAGTGAGGCAGTGATGCAGACCCTAGCGTTAGGGCTTGCGTGGATGCCAAAGCACGTGTCAAAAGACACCTTAAATTGTCTCCATAGAGACTTCAACGAGAGGACGCACCTCTTCGAGGGAAAACCCACGATTCTATTCAATAATGAAGTCTGAGATTTTCATCTCTACAATGCTATATTAATAGGAAAAGCAAGCTTAGGACCTAAGCAAACCTAGTCTAATAATGGAAACTGCCCTAATTATAATTAGAAACATGCTAACTAATAATTAGGAAAGATAAAAGGAAACAAAATAAAATATCTCTAACTATTTTGGGCAGGACCGCTTATGACCCGTTTGGCCGTTCTACCGATTTATTAAAGCTTATTTGGTTGTAAAATGCTTCTTTTAAGCCCTTTTGTTTCGTTAGGAGGGTTAAGCTATTCATATGCACATTATTTTTAGCCTTGACAGGAGGAAAAAATTGAAAAATAGGAAATTAAAAAAATGCCATTTTTGGGAATTTTTTTCATCCAGGGCCTCTGGGAGGGTGGGTGTATACCAACTTGACAGACGCTTCTGGCTGGGACATTATGGCATTCCAACTCGAATGGAATAAAATTGAAAACCTATGAGTGATGTACGCTTAGAACCTCAAATAGAAGTTTAGATTCTAGCTAGTCAACATGGTGATTATCTTTTCTTCCATGGTTGCTTCTTTCTCAAGACATTTGGCCAACACATGATTTGCCTCTTCATGCTCTGCTCGATTTTGATAATGGGTATGGTGTTTATGGGTTTTGAAGATGGGGGCTTTGGTGCTAGTTTCTTAATTGTAAGAACAATACTGGTGATGGTGAGTGGCGATTGGTGAATGCCCACAACCAACCATGTAGGTAAACTCTGTAAAAGTAAGTGTTTAGTGATGGAAAGAAGTTTATGTTTTTTATGTTTGGCATTAAATACATTGTTTATATTAAAAACAGAATCTGTTTGACCTGTTGCTATAACTAGCATCTTTGTGGCAGTAGTACCGCAGTACCCTTTGTTCTAAAATTTTGCAACAGATTTCATCAGTGGTTTTAGATAACTGTGACAGGGCTATTGGAAGAGTTGTTGGTCTTCTGATACGAGGGATGAGGAACCAGAGGTTCTCACTGTTCTCTTTGGATGTAAGAGGGTTCTTTTGTCTCCATACTGTTATTTTGTTTGAATTTGGGCCCGGATCCTATTTTTAATTTCCTATTGACCAGATACAATTAATCATTTATAGTCATCACATCATGATAATTTATGCTCCTAGAGTTGATTGTGTTGTGTTGGATGGTTTGTTTGGATCTTCAAAACTGTTTTTCAGTGAAGATTTTGTATTATATGTCTCCATTCAGTAGATGGTTCCAACCTTCTTTTCCTTTGTTCTTTGATATTAGTTTGGGGCTTCTTCCATTGGTTTTTTGGAGTGGATATGGTGATGCTAAAATATGTTCAGAATTTGTTAGTGTGTGGATTATGGGCATAGTCCAATTCGTGTGGGGTTTCTTTGTGACTTGATTTTGATTGCAGTTCCTTGACCATTTAGAAGAGACGCTAGACATACTCAGTATTAATCATATGTCACTGAGGTAGTGCTGGGCAAGGCTAGTGAATGATGTTATTTTATTGGGCTTTCAACAAGAGAGTTTTGAGGTCCTTGATCCAGGTGATTTAATATAACATTGGAGAAGTGTTTCGGGAGAAGAATGGTGATGGAAATAGTTGGTCCTCTATGGATTGCATGTGCTTTCCTTTTGGTATGCATAAATGATGTTTGGGTACTAGTTTGTGAAGGACTGCCATGAAGGCCAGAATAGGTGGAATTACTCAAAACCATGCCACTACCATTTTACACAGTTTTGTTAAATTTTCTTAACTCTTTCTTGCTTGCCTTAGTGAAATTTAGTTGTTGCTCTAAATAAAGAATGCCTTTTGCATTTCTTTTTAAAGTATCTTTTGTTAATATTTCAAGTTGAACTATTGAAAAAGGGTGCTATTGTATGTTCACCTATTCTTCTTCTTCTTCTTTTTGCCCCAATTGTAGAACAGTTCTTGTACTTAGTCTTTGTAACTAAACCCCTACATTTGAAGATTTTTCTAGTGACACTCCAATGCTCTTTAGGAAAATAAATTATTTTCACAGTAGGGATGAAAATTGTTGACAAGAACCCATAAGAGTTGGACACACTATCTCGATAACATTTGATTAATTTTTTTTTTCAATAATTGCAGGTAGCAATTGTTACTCTCTCTCTACACCTCTTATTCATACCTAAGAATACTTATCTTTATTTCAGTACCTTTATCCATTAGTTCCCTGATATATGTGTGTGTGTGTGGAGTATCATCTAATCTTTTTATTTTTCTTGCAGAGCGTACATACTCTGAACCAACAAAGTGGATGCGGGGAAAAGGGCGGGTGACCATCCAGTTTGGTTGTTGCTACAACTATGCACCGGTATGCTGGTTTTAAAAAAAATGAAAATTAAAATAATACATCTTTCCCGCCTTCTGTTCTTATTAATCTGTTATGACAGGATAGAAAGGGGAACCCCCCAGGTATTCTACGCAATGAGGTTGTTGATCCCATACCACGTCTTTTCAAGATGATCATACAGAGGCTGGTCGGATGGCACGTACTTCCTCCATCATGTATCCCTGACAGTTGCATCGTCAATATTTATGAAGAAGGGGACTGTATCCCACCGCATATTGACAACCATGATTTTGTCCGCCCATTTTGTACTGTTTCATTTCTCAGCGAGTGCAATATAGTCTTTGGATCAAACTTAAAGATTGTAGGGCCAGGCGAGTTTTCTGGTTCATATGCCATTCCTTTGCCAGTGGGGTAAGTCTATTTGGAATAGTAAATTCATTTTTTTTTTCTTTTCTGACATTTAACTAGAAAATATGTTGTGAAGGCATGTGGTGTACATGATAGTTATATAGTGATTTGAAATTACTGCAATTTTTTCTTAGCATGTGGTGCAATAGCTTTTGGGTTGCAATGGGTATACGCTGGGAGAAATTGTTGATTTGTTTTGTTTTGTCTTTTTTTTTTTTCATGATATTCTTTACCATGCTATGTACAAATTTCAATTGATCGTTTGGAGATCTATTGTAAGAAATTTGGCAATTTATGTAGTTAATTTTTCCATGATATCCTCTACCATGCTGTGTACAAATTTCAATGGATTGTTTGGAGATCTATTTTAAGAAATTTGGCAATTTATATAGTTAATTAATGAAAGTTATAGCCTTGAGGACTAAAAAGAAGAAAATATTACAATGTAAGTAATTTTGTTAACACTAAGCTGTGATTTAGGAAGATAAGTTTTCCACCACGCAATTATTGTCTTTTAACTAAGCGCTTGCTTGTTTGCGTAAGATACATAAGAATTAAAGATACTGGAATTCATGGTGAAATGAGCTCCCGTGAAGGATTAATATAGAGGTGAGGGATGAAGGATATAAGATGGAGATGGAGATGTAGATGGGACCTTGACTTTCATAGGTATTGGATAGCTAGGGTGATGGCTGGGTATTTATTTTCCATCTTCCCTTGATTCAATTTCTATAAAGCAGAGGTTATTTGATGGTCTTTGTTTATTGGATATTCACCTTTGGTTTTTCATTTTAAACCACTTATAGAAATATAATCCTAGGTACTCAATTACATGAAGAAAATTGCCCTAAAAGAAGTTTGGTTCGAGACGTTTCAAAGGTGCCTGGACTCCTTAAATCAGCTCTAGTTTTACTGGACTCAAGGGCAATAAGGTGGAAGCTGCATTAAAATAAAAAAATAAATTGCATACTTAATTCACTTTGAACTTTGAAGGAAAATCTAAGTCAACAGATAAAACCATCTTTATAAAATTATAATAAAACCATTTATATTGTAACACTCATATATAAACGTCATTAGTGAAGAGATGTTAATGATTTGGCACACTTCTCTGATGCACAAAACCAGTTGTACTTTCTCCCTGGTTGTATCTGCAGAGCCCCCTTCTCATTCCCTTTGCCTTCTATGATGGCCATATACGGATGCAGCTATTGATATGGGTACAGACATGAATTCGTGGATTGAGGATACAACTCTGCACTCATGAAAATTTAGGACATGGATATGGTTGTTCAATTAATTTTTAACTTTAGATTACTTTGAGCTAACGAAACTATCATTGTTTACGTTCCTTCTTAACAAAAATTTTTTTTTTTTTTTGAGAAGAAAATAAAAGAACTATATGAAATAATGGACTTGGTAAGTGGGATATGCTGAACTCTACCCTAGAAGTATTGGTGATACGAAGAGTTGCATCGGTCCGGCACAGATACGCTTGGTTCTACAAGCATTCGGGCATTATAATTGGCTATCAGGATTGCATTCTTTAATACTGATTCTTTTTGCTGATAGGAACTGTATTTGCTAGGTGTTTCATTATTATCATCTGGCATGCTTGTAATAAGCTGAAAATTTTATTTTGATCATGCAGGTCAGTACTTGTCTTGAAAGGAAATGGAGCTGATGTTGCAAAGCATTGTGTACCAGCAGTCCCGAATAAAAGGTGATATATTATAGCTAATTTTATAGTGTTAATAGGTTTCGTTAGAATGGCTTTCCTTTCTTATTCTGTCGAGAATTCTGTCTTTAGGATATCAATCACCTTCAGGAAAATGGATGAAAGAAAACGCCCGCGTGGGTTTGTACCAGAACCTGATTTGCAAGGCATCCAACCACTTACATATGATTTGAACAAGCCAGAGAGAGACCGATTCAGAAAGCCACAGTCAAATACAAATAGGAGGGTGATTGTGGAGGGTATTTCAGCAGGAGAAAGGCAATCTGCAGGCAGGGCAGCCCATCCTGAACAAGGTCGCCTCCAAATTCAAGCCAAGCGGGGTTAGGTTGAACTTGCCCCCGACATTTGATGCTCATCCATCAATGCAAAAGGCTATGTCATATTCTTAGCTTTATTTTTCGATTGGTATTTCATGAAGAATTGGAGTTGGACTTTTTTTTTTTTTAACCCAAGGTATTTCCCATCCAACCAGCTGAGTGGAGTTGGATTGTTCCCACGCCATTTCAATATATATTTTAGCTGTGTGGTCATGCGGAAAGGAGTGGGTTGTATGTGTTATATAAAGGTCTCTGCATTTTTTTGTTCTATAATTACTATAAACATGAGAGGGGAAGTTCGAGTGCCTAGAATATGTTGTATTGGAATCTGTCATAGTTGTTTTGACAGAATAGTATGCTCATAATACGATGGGCTATGGCTTGATTTTTTTTTCCCCTTAATTTAATACAGAAGAGATGGAATATTACAACCACTGGTGAGATTTATTGAATGCTGGTTCGAACAGTGGCATTAAGGTTGGCGTGGGCAAATCGAGAGTGTGACAAAACACAGTCTCAATTTGTTGCAATTTATTTGGATGGGCTATGGCTTAATTTAATTTAATTTAATTTTTTTTTTATGGATGTTTCTATTTTTCCAATTTATTGCATATTCTGGATTTTCAGTTTTCTTGATATTATGAAAATATCTCAATAATATCCAAAGATATCTATCTATGCAAATGTCAGGATAATTTTCAAATTATTGCAAGATATTTGTGACATTGGATATGAATGCCTACATTATGGGCCGACCATTGTATTTGGTCACTTGGTGTCTCACTTGGGTGAGAGTGACAGAAGTGATGCTCTCAGTGGGGTCCATATCTCAAAAATCTTAATGTCTTGAAAGGAATGTTATCCTATGATGTTTTCAAATTTTACTCAAATAGAGGTTGCTGAACTGAATTCATTACAAGCTTGCCCTATTGCATGATTCAATCCAACGATGTAAGCCATGGTTTCACCTCAATCAGCCTATCATGTGGATTAGAATGAAATAGAAAGATTTGTTATGATGTAAACCATGACCTCATATGTTTAGGTCTCACACTCATGTGCATATATGATCATCTCTCTTAATCCCGAGTGGCAGCTTAGTTGGTCTTAGGACCACGGAGTTCTACTTGGCCTTTTCTCCTGGGCCCATAGGAATGATTCTGGTCCAAAGGGTTACGAACCATGTGTTATAAAATATATATATATATATATATATGATCATCTTTGTTATTGGCAAACTAAAGTGTGTCAATTCTTAAATTGAACTGTTAGATGAATTCATGCAGAGGCATGGAGTGCCCTATAATATTACTTCCGATTAAAGTAATATCCACTTGAAATAGTGCATGGCCTTTAAGATAGACCCAGGCCCAGTCCATTTTACAAATATCTTTTGCTTGGTGCTCCATATGTTGGGCCAAACTAATACCTTTTTCTCTTAGCTAAACTGTTGGGCCAAACCAAGTCAAATGCCAGGCGTTTTTAAGTGTGCATTGCTCAGGCTCAACTCACAAAGATGACAGAAGAGATTAGGTTCTTGTTTGTTTACATGGAACATAATTTCTAGGAGATTATGGTAAAAATAAGTTTTAAATAAGATATTATTAAAAATGTGAAGATTGAAATATATAATGTGAAGATGTAGATGGACCTGACTTTCTTAAGATTTGATTTACTCATCTCCCTCTAATTCAATTTTCGTTGAAGTGGTAAATTATTTGACAGCAATTTATAGATCTTTTCCTTTTTAACTTCAATTTCAGCCACTTCTATGAATACACTTTCCATGAACTCTATTCCATAAAATGAACATATGCAATAATCAATCCATAACTGTAGAGCCAAATTGTTCCAAATGTACCAAACCCCCCACCACACCCCAAAAAAAAAAAAAAAAAAAGAAAAAAAAAAAAAAGGAAAACCCAAACATTTGAAAGTTCAACAATTTTTGACACTAAAATTTATCACCCAAACAGAGGAAAAAAAAAAAAAAAAATCCAAAAATGCTTGTATAACTAGAACTTTTTTCATCTTCTATCTTACATATTCAAACAATTCCACCCTCACATGACTGGCAATGCATTGGATTGGGTCAGAGTCTCTAAAGTCTCAAGCAGTTTCACCTTCTTCAGACGCGGTTTTCTTGATGAACTCTATACAATCTGCCACGGCCTCACTGTAATGTGAGTCACCTCGTGGATATGGGCGTGACCCGTTGGCAGAACAGGTCTCAGTTTGCTGAGTCTTGGAAATAGCTGACAACATGATGAGTCGAAACACGAGTTTGCGGAATCGCTCCAACAGCGACACTGGCGACGCGCGTTTGCTACTCAGCCCTGGGACGCAGAAGCTACCACCAACCTTGGTCTTCCCTTTTCTCCCTCTCATCTCCCCCACCTCTTCTCTCCTCTTTCTTCAACACCTCTATATGAGCCTCCACCACCCACCCCACCTTGCATGGGATCTGTCAGCACTTCTTGTAATATATCATTCCTCCACATATAGAGTGGGTGTGTCAATAAGCCAACTTGGGTTAGAAATGGCTTGGCTTAACACCAGTTCAAAATTGGCTCATTGTCTTGAAATTGCCATGCTCAAGCTGTGTCCTACTCAGCCTAGCTCAAGTACTCAAGGCTCGTTAAGGGCTATATATCGCGTGAGTGGTGAAGGATATAAGACAGATGACAATGGCTGGGTATTTAGGTGTTAAACTCAATTTTGAATATTCACCTTTGATTATTTATTTTTAATCACTTATAAAAATAAAAAGTCTTATAATTCCTAGAAATTCAATGAAGCACACATGCCTATTGAAAGGTAATAATTTAGATGGTTAAACAAGTCCATTTGACCTTGCATTCCCATGTATTCATATTTTTACTTTTGCTAAATTCGGCTTGAGTTAGCTAGTTAAGATTCGGGTCAAGCTCAAGTTGGATTAAGCTCGAGCCAATTCCAAGTTAAGCACCAGCTAGCCATTAGGGTTTGGGGCTGAAGGAAAGAGCACATGCATACATGTGCCCGGATGTACCTTCAATGATAAGATGCCTTGAACGTATCCTTTTTTCTAATCGACCGACCAAACACCACAAAGGGCTCTAACCAGACGTCAAAACCTATTTCCACATTCCAAAACCTTACAGGAAATTTCAATAATAGGCAGTTGCATTCATATGATGTGGAACATGGAATGAGGAATGAATCTCAACCATTCATCTACCTGGATTTCTTGTCTGTATTTCCAGATCATTTTTATGATGGGCTCCACATTGTATGGCCCATGTGCAGAAAATGTCTAAAGAAGGGTGAACTGATCTAGTCTATCTATTAGTGTCCTAATTAGAAGTTGCAGTTAAAATAGATATTTAAACATCCGACCACGTTCAACAGAAGAAATTCTATAGAGAACCCAAACCCACATGAACAGAACATATATAGATTGAGGCAAGGTAACGACGACAGGCTGCCATTGACCATAAGACCTGTTTTATATAATCTATGCATGTGATCATAAGGTAGGTAGGTTGGTTTCTAGCTATTATTTCCCAGAAGAAGACATTTGCTAATTTTGACTCTGGTTATGGTACAAATTAAGCATATGATCCACTTGCCACAATCTGTACAGATTGGACATTTCTATACATTATACATATTTTTTGTACTGAAGTACTATACAGCACATGCTACGAGCTGTGACTAACCTCTTTTTGTGTGGGTCACACTTAGGTTCCCGAATCACTCGCGATTAGGGTAATCCCGAAGCGTGACACGAACTATGTGATGCAAGCATTTGAGCAGGGCCCAGAGTCAAGTTTTCAGCTAACCATTAGAGTCAGGCCAAAGTGTAGAAATATAAATTTAAGGGTCCAGGTTCAGTCCACCATTGACCCGACCTGAACCCGACTTCTTTGTATCCCAGTGACAGTGAGGAGTCTTCAGTAGAACCACTAATTTGTGTACACCACAAAAAGAATGCTGCAAGCAGTACATGAAGAATAGTTGCATTGTAGATCGTTGGATTCGGTAGTTTTCCTTTTACAATCTCAATGATAGTGGCGAAGAGTACATTTACATTTTACATCTTTGAGTACAAGTCAGTTCTCTGATATCACTTCTGCTATTTCGAGAGAGTGGCTACAAATCTCTTCTGCAATGTCAGGACAGTCTCAAGAAACAATACCCAGTTAACTTGAAAAGCTTAACTTGCCAATAAAAGGAACTCACCTTTGTTTCTAAATTTCTGTGTTTGATTGCAAGCACTTGAGGATATCTTTCTGGAGCATTTGAAGAATTTAAAATGCTGTCCGCTAAAGTAGAATTCTAAAATACATAAAGCCAGAAATAGTATTATGAAATTCATAATTTGAAGAACTTTGCTAAAAGTTGATTTTTTACATGGCCAGTGACACGGCTAATTCTCATCATTCATATCCAATCAAATAGAAAATTCAGAATTTTTAGAAATAGTCTAAGAATTCATGTCAGAAATGCTCCCAACGTTATTTAATAACTATGATACATCAAACTCTTGGGGGTTTATTATTTTGTTATCTCTCTCAAAAATACAGTGGGCCTTGAGCACTCACTAGGGAGACTAGACACAACTTGGTCCATTGCCAGTATCCTTTATTTGGACTGCTTTTAGGCTGGTGGGTTGGTCCTAGGCTTATCTGATTACAAATGGGCTGTGCTTTGAACCCCTTATCCTAAAATGCCCAGCTCGATGGCATAACAAGCTGTATACATTGCAAAAAAGGGTCCATAATATTTAGATACAGAGCTGGGCCTGTCGTTGGCTTCGAGGCCCACAGATTGAATATCAGCATGATCAAATTTATTTTCCTATCACTAAATGTAATGAACTTGGACAAACTGCCCAGAGTAGAACGACTCATTCATAAACCTTAGGTGAGGTCGATCAAACAGGCTAATCTTATGGGTCCAAACCAAGATAACTGATAAATCATCAATTGAGAAAATAAGTTTTCAAAGGACTGAGTTTTGGGTAATCGTTTATCTTCATTGGAACCAATCATATTATGCACGCTTGTAAACAATGAAGGCCGTTGGATGGTTCCCTCCACCTTTGCTCCTCATCTAAACAAAGTAATGCACAATCCGAGGCAGGCCCGATCACATAAAATATTTAAATTTATGGTTGAACCCTTTTTCCCGTAAAAAAATCTGATCCATCAATCTTACTGGACATTGATCAGACGTTTGAATTTATCTTATTCAAGTGATTTTCATCAATTGAGATTGCATCCACTGCATAGGATTGAGGGGTGGCAAACAGGTTAGGTTGACTTGGGTTGTCTATGGCTCGAAGGTTTAACCCACATCTGAACCCTTTGTTAAGTCTATAAACTTAGCGTCAAACCAGCCGACCTCATAACCCGCATCCAATATGGGTCAATAACCGAAACCAGTCCTACACTACTTGCATATGTTTGACCCAAGTCCAACCCATTTTAAGTATTAAGGTTACATTCGAGTTTAGTGCCAAAATATAAAAACCCAAAAGTACAAAATATTAAACACCTTACCATTTAAATTGGTTTAGATTCATCGAAAAGGCTATCTGTCCCGGGTTCTGGACAGAACCCGGGACAAGTAGCAGGGCTCTAGATTCATGGGCTCTAGATTCATGGGTCGACAACAATCTGACTCTTTTAATTAAATGGGCTATGCAGGTCAATCCTAACCCGTCTCATTTTGCTTCAGGTGAGATCTATTTGATCTGTGAATGACCCGTATAGTATGTTGGTCCCATCATGCAGGTCAAATATGCATCGGATATATCAGACCTTGTCAGCCTTAGGATGGAATAAGTAAATTATCTTAATGTTTAACTAATCACTTCTTAACTCAGATAAACTTTACCACAAAGTATTTTGACTGACAGTTGAAAAGGGTGTGCCAAGAAGAAAGCATATTTGAGTGGTCAATCTTAGGGCAACAGCACATGAAGCTGAAAGGCAACGTCTTCCCTCCATTCCCTTTTTAATGGATATATAAGTGGGTCCTTGTCATCATTATCTTCTGCCACTTACATCATCATCTATGGCCCTCACAACTTAAAAGGCTTGAACTGTCTGACCTTCCCTTTTCCCTAGGACTGAGAAAAATTCTCCTCCATTTGTTAAACTTTATTTTATGACATAGCATGCCCAGGAACTGTTGGTTTCAAAGATTTTGTTCCCTCACCATAATCACTCCTGTGCCATCTCACCATTAAACACTTTCTTGCCTTGTGGGTGGGCTCAAAAGTTTATTATAAATTAGGCCTTAATTAGTCACATCAATCAGTACAAAACATTCAATCTTGTTAGACATAAATCAACATGATTTGGGAGTACTTATCTTACAATCCCTCAAATGTTTTATGTGAGGAATACATGAACCTCAAAGGTACCTGACAACCATGAGTCTTATTTTGAACATGTGGGGGCCATGGTTCCATGTTCCATCAGTCAACATGATGGGAATCCATAGTAAGCACTTCTAATATTTGGCATAGATGGTGGTTTCTTGATTTCTTAATCATCTATTTGTGGGCCAGTATATGAATTTTCCTGATTTCAGAATGATGGGCCCTACTTGTTGAGTTGTGGCATCTGGCACAGGCCTAGGATTGATTATGAGGCTATCCACACTATCTAAACTTGAAGATAACAATCCCACTAGACAGACCATTTTGTTGGACAGAGAAAGGTACTGTTAATGATTTGGGCACATGGCCTGTGTGCCTAATCTTTCTCACTTCTGCTTTATTGGATTAGAAAGGCTTTAAACAACCTGTTTATTGTTCTACATTCAAATGAATGTAAGATGCTTTTTAACTAGAATATGTAACATATCTGAACCACTACCTTTCATATGCATATATATGTTCTACAGCCTAATAAACATGGATGTGTGCATTCTGCCCAACGAATGTACAAGTTACAAAGGGAGAGCTCTGTGACACAAGTGAGCGGAGAAGGTCACCAGGCTAGAACAAGGGCTGCACCCAAAGTGGACGTGTCACACATGAGGCTCTTCGACCGCTTTAGGAAGATGATCGTGCGTTTAGTCTTGTCGCTTCCTTCTAGAAGGCAGTCGGCTCCCCATCAGAGAACCGGAGAACGGTTTGATCCTCCGAAGACGTCGTGCAGCTCCTATCACTACTCGCCAAACTCCCATTACACTGAAGCCATTGCAGATTGCATTGAGTTCTTCAACAAGTCCTCTCAGGAGGCACTGTCTGAGGCTTTGGTTTGAACCATAGATATTCAACCTTCATCTTTTTAATTTTTTCTCTCTCTTCTTGTCTTGGACCTACCCATTTGAGCTGTTGGCTTTATTTGATTAGAATGCTTATTTTCATTTCTTAATGTGTGTTAGAAAAGATAGACATCAATGTGCTTGGGCTGCAAAGTTTGGACTTTGGATACTGTCCAAAATGAAATAACCAAGAATACTATTCTTGGTTTATTGATTAGATGTTTGCATTGGTGAAATGATCTTGCTACAGTACTGCAGGAAAGGGAGCGCAAAACCTCTTTCTATGAAGTGGCTGCTTTTGAAAAAGGAGGGATTGGAATATTCACAACAAGATAGGCCATACCAAATCAAGAGTTTTCTTGGGAGTCAAAAGGGTCAAAACCAAAAAGACACTGTCTAAAATATGGATATTTATGGTATTGGGTTGCATTCTATCATGAAAAGAACATTGTTTTGGGGACTTCCATCTTCATGACCCTTCACCTTCTATTATCTCGAAATGAGATCATGCACAAAATCATATTTTCTTTTGTTGAAGATTGTTTTGTTTAATTAGTATATCAAATTAACTCATCTATCTAGGACTTTTTGTTGTTCTTTTTTAAATTTCTTTTAAGAAACAAAAAGAGATTGAACATTAACCTGTTTTTGGAAGTTGATTCAAAACATTTATATGATGGTTGAAGTTAATATCATATTGTCATTTTCCAAAATCTGTCTGATATAAAAAAAAGAACTTTCAGAAGGAGAAGGACATTTGAGTCCAACTATTTGTGCCCCTCTGTTTAATTTTTCTTCTTCTTACTTTTGGGCTTCTGTGTAACACCTTTCTATCAAATGGGTTAAAAGTGAAGAAACAAAGATTAGCTTCAAGGGGCAATTAACAAATGATGCCTGGTTTGGTAGAAAAGTTATTGTCCATCCATAGTCTTAAATTAAATCCCACAAATTAAAGTGATGGTCCGTTATAGATCTCCACCTTACACCTTTCACTCTCGCTTAGTTTTTTTTTTTTTTTTATTATCAGATCCCAAGAATTCAGTACTTATAAGTGGCAAACAGCCTCCCTTGAAACTTTGAAGTTCTATAAAACCCATCTCACTACCCAATGAAGGGGAGAGGTGAATTATTTAGCTCTTTGAGACTAAAATTTACACTAAGGGTCCATTCGTGTGCATAGCATATATATAGAAATGGTTTATATAGAAATTTAAGGTCAATTGAGCTTTACTGGAAGATTATTAAAGACATGAAGGGTGAGGGATATAAGGTAGAGTTGTATGTAGGATATAAGGTACCGATGCAGATGTAATCCTCACTTTTCTAGAATTTGAATTATTAGTGTGGGGGCTGTATATTCATTTTCCATTAGACCAGAGATAATTTGATGGTTATTTTTGAAAATTCACGTTTACTTTTTAAATTCTAACTACTGTAGAAATAAAAGTGTAATGACTCCGTTGTGTTCTTTTTTAAAAGAAAAACTTCCTATATATATATGTTTTCAATTACATGAAACAAACAGGCCCTACGGTCTCTTTTCAATTTCTCTGAGCAAATAAGAAATCTTCTGTCTTAATTCTCCACAGCTGGTTGGCCTTTTTTCAACAATTTCAACATTTTGATCTTCGGTAATTAAAAGGCTTAGGATGTTAGAAAATTTCTTGCTCCCTCCATAAATAGTGAGACCCATGACCCTTTCAAAACTAGGATCTGAACAAAAAACCATTGGGCGCCTAACTTGGCCACCTTCTACTAGCAAAAGTGTTTTGTCTGGATTTTGCACAATGGGCCAATTCACAAGTTGGAATCAGATGATGATAAAAGTTCAATCTTTTGTATGTTGGGTATCTAAATCATAGGAAAATGGCCCCCTTTTGTTTCATGGGATTTGTGAGTTTTTTTGCTCCTCTTCTCAGAGAGTGGCTCACTAAAGCTAAGTGAAACAAACATGGAAAATTGATGAAACAACATCTTGAAATTTACAACTAATATGATTAATTATATTGCACCATCACTTTCTGGGATTCTAATTCCAAGTCCCAAATGCTAAAGCACATCAACAGAAGTAAAACATCAAAAATAACAAGCAAAGTATCATTCCGGGGAGCTGATTATTCAATTCAATGGGGACTTAATTTAATTTATGTATGTCTAAGAGCCTCTAGCTTGTGCAGTTGCAACCTCTTGAAATCCCTTCTTCTTTGAGAAAATCCCTCCAATTGAAGGGATCAAAGTCTTCTTCTTTTTATTCTTATGCTCAAGAGAATGGTGCCTCTCCATCAGCACTGCATCATTCTTTGCTGTCATGACTCGAGCTATTGAAGGTGCATCTGCGAACTTTACATTTCTTCTTCTTTGGAATTCTATTTCTTGGGAGAAAATTGGAGGATGCAGTTCGACCTCCGTCGCATTTTCAACAAACTTTAGATCTTCGATCTCAAATTCGATGGGCTGTTTTTCGGATTCCCTGGCTTTCAGCTGTTGGAGCTCTCTCTTTGTTAGTTCAAGCTCTTCTTTGAGGTTGGTGAGGCAATTCACCATTAATGAGCTTTCTTCTTGGGCTTTCCTCAGACTCACCTTAGTCTCTTCGAGCTCGGCGGTTATGGTTCCTAGCCTTGACAGGCCATGGGAACTTGGCACCACTGGCATCTAAATTACCAAGAATAACCATGATGGTGATGATGATAATGATGATTTATTGAATGAAAATCACAAATAAATGTATATATCAATAAGAGCTTATGAAGATTGGTATGATTTGAAAAGTTGTATATGTTGGGAGAATTCCAAGTTCCCTTAAATATGTGCATGCCAATGCCAAGTAGCATATGGAATTTTGGAAGATTAAAAAACCATTACGCATGAATGGCTTTTGGAGTTCTCTCTCTCAAACGAACAAGTTTTAAAAAGTAGTAGAAAATCATCTAAACAGCCGTTTACATAAAGTATATAAGAATTCATAGTGAAATGTACTCTGAAAATTATTGAAGAGGTGAAGGGTAAAGGATAAGAAATGACTTAAGATGCATGTCAAAATCACCAATGACTTAAAACACTAATTTGATTCCGGTGGCATTTTTTGAAGCTTCCGGTCTGGTTTTTCTATTAAAAAACTTGGCCTACTAGTCTTCATAGGTGGCAAGTGGAGAACTAACAGTACCAACTCTACAATGAGGCTCACTTGTTATTAGAATCCGAATCACTCAAAATAAATGAACTTTGAATGCATGGGATATTTCAAAAAATTACATCAATAGGAGTTGGTCACACCTTTAATATTTGGTCATTTGATATAAAGAAGTGATTAATGGAAATACATATATAAGATTGCGTTAATTATGATTTTAATCAAATGTTCAATTTTATGGTTAAAATCCTATTGAAATAAAGTTGGAGAGAGCCAATGGGTTGAGAGGGTATTCATTTTGAGCGGTTTATTTGCCTCAGTGTAATGTCCAACTCCTCTAACTTATGATCTCTCTAGGTGAAAGCCCAAGAGGATCCTGGCTTTACTTTTGCATATTGGTACATCGGCAATCAAATAGCTAAACACATTGGAGATTTATAGATTAGCCATCACCTTTTTTATATGGCTGACAATGGTATCTCCGTGATATTTTCTCAGACAAGATTATTGCCCCTAGTAAACACATGACCCCGCAATTCATGTGCACCGGATGAATTTGGGGTGAGTGTCGAATCCATGATGTGGGCAGCAAACCCACATCGTATGCCAGTAAACCATCCCTGGCAGGTAATTATCCATATACCTTCACTCCAAAATAAAAAAAAAAAAAAAGCATTGTGATCTTATTTCTTCTCATACATAAAAGAAGAAAATAGATGGGCTGGGCTGACCTCTTTGAGATTGCTGGCATAGACCTCCCCTGCTAAGACTCTCTCTCCGAACAACGCTACAGCTTCCCTAACTGATCTAAATGGCGCTCTCGTGTCGATTTCTGCTCTCTTCATGAAAACCACCCCTTCTTGGCTTTTCACTGCCATCTATATATGTTGAAATGTATGTGTTTTGAGAGGGAGAGAGAGAGAGAGAGAGAGAGGAAGAGGGACAATGAAGGCTGTGAGTGAGAGAGGGACCTCTTATATACATATATATAGTTTCAAAGGACATCAAGAGGCCGTTAGGAGGGGGTTAAGAACATAATAAGACTCAATAATATCGTACGCTTCGTTTCTTCGCGTCCACTTCACTGGTATTCTGTTATTAGAATTGGTGAAGCCAGTTGGTGGACGGTCACGATGCAAGATATTAGAGTGCCCAGATTCGAAAGAGGATGAGGCAGACGCTTCACGTAAGGATAAATAAATCAAAAGGGATTATGAGCGTAGTCTGTGAGACTACCTATTGAACTTGAGTATGCGGGATCCTCTAAGTTACTTATATAATGTCCGAGTTGAAGGAGTGAAAATCCACAGTAAAGCTTAACTATTGAAATCTTGGATTTACCCCTTCAAACTCTATCAGTTCAGTTCGTCTGACACATTAGAGCTATCAGTTTTCCTAAGAGGCAGGCACAAGCACATTGGTGTGTCACATTCATTAAATTACAGTGCGCTTTAAAAAAATCCAACTAAAACTGTGAATTCGCCTTTAAAATTCATATAAAAACCCTCAATTTGGCCCTCAAAACAAACCCGTCTCGGTCTCAGGTCCAAATCCTTCCAACAAAAAAATTATAGAGTCCGCCAGTGTACCTAAAGTCCAAGTCATCCGGCAGACCATAGAACGATTTCGTTTTGCTTTTGTTTGTTTATTTCCCTTCTAGAGGGAGTTGAAGTGCCAGATGCCAACATGATCACGTGGGAGTTGCCATGTCAAATCAGAAATGTAAACAAACATATGCCTCTCCTTTCTTCCACACTGTTTCAACGCCTTCCTGGCGTGGATTTCAGAATTCTCATCGTCTGTCTAAAACTGTTTAGAGAAACTTCTCTTTTTCAAGGTGAGCAAATGACAACTAGTATAGATTCGATAGAGGATACACAGGCATATCAGCATTCTTTGATCATGCATGGACTGGGCCATGTTCTTTATCACTGTGTTCTATGTTTAATGAAATGTCCTTATTTGGACGTTAGTATGCAATTTACAATGGTTTTCTGTTTTTCCTATGGACACATGACAAACCGTTGATCTAATGGCTCCACCTTTGATTGTCTTGATAAAAACCAGCTTAATTAGCAGGCTTTTTGATTGACTACTTTAAAAGAAGATGTTACAAAAAGACTGTGATTTTAATCGGATGGCTAAGTAGTTTGATTGGGTTACATGTGCAACCCTATTAGAACTTAACGTTGGTTCGAGTTTGATAGTTCTAAAGTTTAACTTGGCAGAAAGACATAGAAGGAGACCGAGTCAGACAATTTAGGCTACTTTAACAAAGGTTTTGATAGGCTTGTCCAGGATTGTTTGACTTGGCAGTTGGCACCCTCTCTATCGGGTCGACTTGTTCGAGATAGGCAAGCTATTTCGAGTTCTGGAACTTTTGAGCTGGCATTCGAGTTTGCATCAGTTTTTTTTTTTTTTTAGATAGTGTTTGTGGACCAAATTTGATTTGGAGTAGGATTGAAAGGTTTGGGCAATTGGGCTTAGAAAAGAGAAGTTTTTAGGAATTTATTAAATTCAGAAGTCCATGTACGTAGAGACACTTGGCCCTATCTTCCTCTTGAATTGCCACCAACTCAAACTGTACTGTCATTAGAGTTTTGTAGTTCTTCTAATTGATATATAAAATCTGACACCCATTTAGCTTTATCTAATAGCTAAGAGTTGTGGTATGGACGTTAGTTTTCCTCCTTTTTAAGAAATCGAAGGTTAAGTCCATTAGTGATACTATTTTGGGGCCATATGGGTGTTTATCCGGCTTTCAAAAGGGTAGGAGGAATTAGTCCAGCCCAAAGGATTGAGAATCTCTCATAGAAAAAAAAAAGAAAAAAAAGAAAAAACACTAACAGTTGGACAATTTTGGCGCCTTAAAGCAACATTTGTTCACATTTTTACAAAATTGGTAGATCACAAGAAGATGTTTCAAAGACACAACCTTAATTCATGCTTTCATGCACGCACTAGTCCAATCTCAACTTAAGAATGGTTTGGGCCTTTCAAAAGTTCACTATCGAAAAAATTGATACTCCAGAAGTTTAGTTGAATAATTTGGTTGCCATTTGGAAAGCCAATTTTTGAATTTATTTGACTTAAAACTCATTCAAGTCGGTGTTTGAGTGCTTTAAACTTCAAGGAATAAATCTTTTTTCTTTGAAAAATTTGGCCACACAGCTTCTACTCTATAACAAGCTTGCTAGTACTACTTTTACTATGTAATAATTTGAGATACAATTTTCTTCCATTCACCTTCCCACTTTGCATTGATGCCATTTATTATTTTGGACTCGGTGAAATTCAAAGAGCACGCACCTTTGGTGATGGTCTGAATGCACGCGGGAGAAATTATTTTATGAAAATTAAAAAAAATTAAAATAAAATTTAATTGAGAATTAATATTGGCAAAAATCTCTAATTGAAACAGAAACAGACATTTTTATAGCCTATGATTGTATTGGATTCATCAGACCATACCTAGCCTAGTTTCACAGAAGGCTTTCGGGTTTCCCTTTGCGGAAATCGGGTCGGTCAGATGGCGATGTCCTAGCAAGTCTCGATTTGCCTTCCAAAAGTCTATACTCCCGCATCTTCTTCTTCCCATCTTTCTGTTTAAAAGACTCACCCAAAAGAATCCCTTCTTCAAAACTGTTAAATTTTCTCTGTGAAACCGATCGGCCAAGCAGCAGAGCGAGCAGAACACCGTTTCATCTTCCTCAAGATGGTATTCTTCTCAATTCCATTTCCTTCCTCCTCGTATTTCATCACCAAATCCCCAAAACCCTAGCTCTCTTATTTCTTCAAAATCGCAGATCCGATTCATTTTGCTTCAGAACAGGCAAGGCAAGACCCGTCTTGCAAAGTACTACGTCCCTCTCGAGGAATCCGAGAAGCACAAGGTCGAATACGAGGTCAGATCTCCATCTTCCCATCCATCAATCCAATCTTCTCTTCCTGTTTGTCGATCTCCTGAAATTACATTGATTCCCCCACCTTTTTGCAGGTTCATCGATTGGTTGTAAATAGGGATCCCAAGTTCACCAACTTTGTTGAGGTGTGTAACGCTCGCAAGTCGTGAATTATGAAATTTTGTATTATGTTGTTGATGTTCATAAAGGGATATACTGAAAGAAGCAAAACAAAAGAAAACATGGGTGGATTGTCTGAAGCTAACTTTTGGGCCTGTTTGCTTGCATGGATTACGTAGGAATTGAAAGGATTACGTAGGAATTGAATATATAAGAATTTACGGTGAAATGAGCTTTAGCGTAAGATTATTAAAGAGGTGAGGGGTGAAGGATATAATGTAGCGGATGCAACTCTCACTTTCCTACTATATTAATTGCTAGGGTGGTGGCTGGGTATTCAATTTCCATCGCCCCTTGATTCATTTTCCATTAGAGGGGAGATAATTTGATGTTTATTTTTGGAAATTCACATATGTTTATTCAATTTTAACCATTTTTAGAAGTAGGTGTCTTACGCTTCCTAGGTATTCAATTACATGAAACAAACAGGCCCTTAAAGTATTTTTGATAAATGCAATTTCTGATTGGAACTCACTATGCCTCCTTGAATTCTCCAAATTATCTGTTTGACAGGGAGAATTTAAAAAAGAAACAGCTACATAATGGCGTTGGAATACTCCAAATTCTAAAATGTAAATTCTTTTTAGATATTAGTATTTGTGGAATACCATCTTGAAATTCTCTGGACAAGAATTCCTCAATTTCTTGCTATCAAACTGACCCATGCGATTTGGCCTCCAAAGGACAAATATTGTCTTTTCAATGACGGCAGTCTTTATTTTTATTTTCAAATTTGATGGCACCCTATCCTGCACAGAGGATTAGTGCCCAAAGTTTAACTTAGATATGTTAATGGGAGAGACCCCACTTTGTAGTTTCTTAAGATAGCCAAAGGTGCACCTGATCCTTCTGGAGCTCAATACCTACTGACTTGCTCTTCCCTAAATTTACTTTTAGGCCAAAAATTGCTTCAAAACATCTTTGAAACTGATATTTATCACTTGCATTTCTCAATTCTGCTAGCTTAAGAGGTGTAGAAAAGAATTGCATCATCTGCAACAAAAGGTTAAGATATAAACTACTGTGCTTTTTGATAAATGATATCAGTTGGAGTTATCTCCTTGTCGGCTGCTGCTGAATAGAAGTACTATTTGCTTGATATGTGAAATTGCTTTTCATTGAGAGATACTAGGCACTCTTCTAGGGTATCATTAAAAATCAGAGTACTTAATTAGATTTTTGGGTAAAACCACAGCTTATGAAGAAAAGAAGTAAAGAACCCAAGCAAAGAATTAATCATGGAGTAGTGATGCAACATCCTTGAGAACTTACCATTAAGAAAAACCCCTTATGAACTCATCAAGGCATAAAATATTTGTTGTTTAAGGGGCAGAAAGACCAATTTGAAAAAGATATTAGGCATCTTAATGTCTTATCCAATGGTGTACCACGACAAATTGTGGGCCCTACAGCCAGAATTCTCCACTTTATCAGAATTTTTTATTGAATAAGGGGCAGAAAGACCGATTTGAAAAAGAAATTAGGGATCTGAATGTCTGATCCAATGGTTTACCTGGACAAATTGTGGGCCGTATAGCCAGAATTCTCTACTGTATCAGAATTTGTGATGGTATTAGTATATTTAACAATGAGAAATCCATTTTGTGACTATGTATCAGAATTTGTGATGATATTAGTATATTTAACAATGAGAAATCCATTTTGTGATACTGTGAGTAGTTTGTTTGTTTATTTTCTACTTTTAAGTTTTGCGTTCATTTATATTGCATTGACCATTGTTTCCAATCTAACCTGCATCGAGAAATCTCTCTGTTTTTTTTTTTTTTGGCTGAAATCTTGCAGTTCCGCACACACAAGGTTATCTACAGAAGATATGCAGGATTATTTTTCTCGATGTGTGTTGATATCACAGACAATGAGTTAGCATATTTGGAATGTATCCATTTGTTTGTGGAGATATTGGATCATTTCTTCAGCAATGTGTGCGAGCTTGATTTGGTATTTAATTTCCACAAGGTATGAGTGCCCGTGCCCTTATTGCTTTCTCTTTTAGCGCTGTGTTCAGTCCTTGCTCATGGCCATGTATGATCTATCACAGTTATATTTCATGTTTGAGGGTCCAAAATTAATATTCTTTCAGGGAAGATTGTCAGAGATAAAATTTTCTAGTTCCCTTCAACTGGCTTAATATTTTTTCATCAAAAATATTTTTTTTGAGCGTGCTATCCTTTTATGTTGAGTTCTTCTTGCAGCATATATATTCTTCCTTTAAGCAGGTCCAAGCGTACTGTCTCTTAGAAGTTTCTTTTTACTATGTCTTACAACTTCGGCGTTTCTTAAAATTTTGGAAGTATTAATATGCCAGCATTGAATGCATTGTTAAGTTTCACTTTTACATGTGTTGGTTGCATGATCATCTGATATTTTGAATTTATATTAACTCAATGAGAAATTGCCTTTTTTAAAATCATGCATGGATCTCTTTGTTTCGAGACAGTGCGAACAATAAACACCAATAACACTAGTCTGCTTGCTGGTCCTGTTGATCTTACATCTGAAATCATCTGTTCTCATTTCTGTTTCTTGTTAGGCTGTTTTGATCTACTTATTACTTTCTTAAACTAGATCAGTAAGGTTTCCCTCTCATTCTTTACAAAGATGGCTGGATCTGGTTCTAGTCTGTTACGTGAGAAATGTTGTTTTTTCTCATACTCCTACTATTATTTTTTTCATGGGTTAAACTATTCCTATTTTATCATAATTTTGCTTCTACCCTACAATGATGTATAGAGCACACAGGCACAACACCACTGGACATCAATAACTTGTGTGTGCGTGCTATGCATGATGACATACTGGGTAGGATCTTTTGGAGTCTATTATTGTGACTCTGATTTGCCCTTGGGATTTTTTATTTTCCTTTTTTCAAGGGAATCTTCTTAAGTACTGATCCAAGTGGAAACAAACCACAAATGGAGAAACTTCTCTTATACGCGTTTCTTAGAGTCTAGAACCTATGTGCACTTGTTTCCTGGTGCTGAGCTGGGGAGCGATCTCCTACAAAAAGTGTTATGCATTGCCATTTTGAAAAGGAAGCAAAACAATGACCTTTTCATTTGGGTGACTAGGGGTTTGCATGATCCCTATATGAAAAATGATTTTAAGGAGATAAACGTTCTCATTGGATTGTGGAGGAGAAATTGCCAAATGCCTTTCATTTTAAGAACTTTAGAGGGTTACAAATTAAAAAAAAAAAAATGGTAAGAAAATTGAAATTAAGGGTTCAATTTGACGTGCCGATATTTTAGGGATTGCAGCAGTATGGCCTGCCAAGACAGCCCAAACATGATCTGTTAATTTAGTGTTCAATTTGACCTTTTTAACTTCTAAGTTGGGTTCAGGTTCACATCTTCGAGGGGATTAATAATGGGCCAGGATTGGTTTGGGCCTGTTCATGTTACTCATAGTGGTCAATCTGATCCAAACACCACTCTATTCCACTCCTATCGCCGATGGCCACTGAGATGTGCATGATTGGGTCCATCTACTCTGGTACTGAGTTGATATTTAGATGGTGATAATTGCTTGTTGTGATCATATGGAAAGGAAAATGCATCTACAATGAAAATGCTCCACATTTTTCTTTGGTGCCTGTTCTTCTAGATGGAAAAGAAAACTGTGGATCTTCTAAGATGATAATCACATAGTTAATTGAATAAGCAATTTTAGATCCTGATGTTTCCATTGTATTATTCCAACAAAAATCTCATCTTACATTAAATTGTCGTATTTTTCAATTTTCGTTTGGTGTACCTTATTCCAGTAATGAGTTAAGAACTTAAGGTGGCATTTTTTATTACTTAATGAATGAAAACATGGCTTCTGAATTTTTACTGGTATGCGTATGCTTTCATTACTAATCCAGCCACCATTATCCATGTTGGTTGCCTATGAAGGTGTATCTAATACTCGATGAGTTCATTCTTGCTGGGGAGCTGCAAGAAACAAGCAAGAAGGTGTGGATTCTTCCAGTTGTCTGTTTATCCTTTTTTGAAGTATTCTACTATTGAGATTTTCATGAGTATTTCTTCTACATTTGTTATTATTATTTTCTTTTGGGGTGTTGGGGGATTGATTGTTTGAGATTCTCTTATCATTTAAGTGAAGGGCATCAAATTTTCTCTTGTATTGTGGAGTCTATTTTCTTATGGGAGAAAATGAGAATCTATTGTTCATTTTGTTCAGAGGGCTATTAGGTGGCCTCTGTCTCCTCCCCACATTTGTTAAAAAAAAGATGAGAAACTATTTACCATCAAAGGTAGAAAAATTGATGGTCACTTACATATATTTGCTGCTGACCTGTAACACTTTTAGTAGTCCCATTGGTAAATGCTTTTTGTCCAATAGTTAAACAATGAGATTGACCTCCTTTTCTGCAAATCTTCAGGCGATCATTGATAGAATGGGAGAGTTGGAAAAGCAGGAGTGAGCAATACTGCAAGAGAGTATGCCCAAAGATCTGTTTGGAGTTGCTGTTTTTCCTTTTGGGTTAGCATCTACATAATTTATTGCAGTAATGCAGCAGCTTCCTTCCAAGGTAGTAAAAAATGGAAAACAAATGAGAACTCTATTGGCCGCGTTTATCCATTTTTTCAATTTGAACGAGTAAAAGGGAGACCTCAGGAACAATACACGCAGTGGCATTTGTAGCGTAGGCTACTGCGTGAGCCAGGCTGTTTTTTTCTTCTTCTTTTTTCATGCTATTGTAGAAAGTAGATTGTCATTCTCTATTCCATTGCATATTTCTGCGAAAATGTTGGAGGCTTGCTGTGTGCTTTATTTTATTTCTTATAAAATAGAGTTGTTTGATGACTAGTCTACTGGTTACTGAATGTCAGGTAGTTTTATTTACTTAATCTTCATTATTTCATCTTGGTTAAATTAATAATAAGAAAATGTGCTTCAATGATCTTCAAATGAATCAAATCTGTCTACTCATGCAGTTTAGTTGGGTGTGTGGGGAATTCTCCTTCAAAAAGTTAGGACATCTCAATTTTCTCTCATTCATTTGCCAAAACTTGCATGACCATCTACACTCTTCATGACGATAAGGAAAATAGGAAAAGAAAACGAAGAATATAGTAAAAAAAATCTCCAAAAAAAAATTCAAAAAAGTATAACCATTTTAGTCAAACACAGTTGATTTTAATTTATAGTGATTGTTTGTTAAGAATGACCAAGTCTCTTGGGCCTTTCTATTCTTGATGAGAAAAAGGCTGTAAAATCAAGGAGCCGAATTGTAGTGATGTAGTCTTCCGGCCATGAGTTCTTACATGGTTGTAGCATAATGCCATTGCCATGGTTGGTGATGGTTATGATTGACATCTTGAATCTACCGTCAAGATCTGCTGGTACCACAGTTGGAGTTTTTGATGCTCTATGTATTAATATGGGACCCCCTTTGTTTAATCTAATAGTTAATCAATCACTTCACAGCAAAATACCGCGCACATTGGAGTGAAATTCACGGTTGGATGGACCTGTAAAACACATTAATTCTTTGCCTTGGTTTTTTCCCCTAATTAAGGAACTGATAAACAGTTTTTTTCTTCCTTCGTAGAAAAGACATTCCAACTCCAAGGGGTAGCTCAGTTAGCCTAGGACTACGGTTTACACTTGGAGGTTGTAGTTTGGAAACTGCATTACCACACTAAGGTATAGGGGAAGTTTACCCGGCTTTCTTCTGGCCCGGAGGGATTAGTCTAACCCAAAGGGTTGGGAACACTCCAATAGCAAAAAGAGAAAAAATAGAAAAGCCATTTCAAGCGTACGGATGCATTTACGTAGGATTTCAGGTTCTAAGCTATAGAATTCCTCTTTCCTTCCCTTCAACTTAAGAAAATAAAGATCCACTCTATTTAGAAAAATCAGTTTATATTTGCTCTTTTTTTTTTTATTGTCTTTTTTAATGACAAAAAAGTGAGCTACTTGGAAGACTGTCCAGAGTTACTCTATTCGAATTCCTCTCTAGTTGCACAAAGTGCATTGAAAGCAATGGAAGGGGTGTACTCAAGGGCAAAAAATAACTCGAATCCTCCAACAATGTTTTTTTGAGGTATTAAAGAAAAATAATTATTTTTATATCATTTTTTAAGAAAATAAAGTCATCCTGAAGAAAATTCAACATGCAAAAAAGAATGCATCGTGAGAATTTTTTTTTTTTCTATTGAAAAGTGGCCGCACCCAATTTTTATTTTGTTGACTCATGGATGAGCATTTCTACAATTTTCACTTATTCTGTGGAACACGATTTTTTTCATTAAAATCTTGGCCCGACCCTATCCACATATGTGAGGGTAGGATAAGATCAACAAATTGTTACAACTAAGCATAGTGGGAGCATTGTTGCACACAAATTCCCCCACAATCCTTTTTATTTATTTATTATTATTAATTGTGTGTGCAGAGAATAGGTGTAAATACCACCGAGGCACCTTCTATTTAGGGATCGATACTTTGGCGGTTACAATGGTGAGACACCTCCATGGCACTGAGTTGTGACTTGTGAGGAAGGTCTCCACAGTCCACACCATCCTTGTATATGGTACATGTCATGACTCATATGGGTTAGCATTTGACATGCACGAAAGACGAGGTATATCAAATATGCTTGCCATATTTCTACTCTAGGTAGGTCAGACACTAAGACCGCACATTGCAAAAGACAAACAAGGCCTCCCATGCCAAACCAGGGACATTAAGAATCTTGTGGATTCCTTTCAATTATCTCCATCCATAGGTCTTAGTCCTTGCTCGTCTCTTTTTTATCCATTCGACCTCACCAATGCCCCTTGTTTGTTTTGACCCAAAGCCCTTTTCTTTCAGCCCGACAGAGTGGATGAACTTGCATTTGCATTGAGTTCTTCTGGGTCTTTACCAGTAACTCTCCCATCTCCAGCTTTTCAAAATGCTCATATGAGCAAAGTTGTATTTGGGCTGTTCTTCATCTGCAAATTATAAGTTCCTCTCTCCAGCTATAAAAAAACATAGCTCATCCTTAATCTGGTATTCTGATCCATCTCTCCATTTGCAAGTTTCCCAGAAGAAATGAAGCCACTTTTTTCATGGATGACAACTTTTCTGTGGATGATGTTATTTGCTAGCAATTTAGCAGGCAAGAAATATGAGACACCTCTCTCTCTCTCTCTCTCTCTCTCTCTCTCTCTCTCTCATGGGCTATAATGGGCTTACTTTGTTGGGCTTTTCTTTTGCAGATTGCTTCGATCCTTTGGATCCGAACGGAAATGTTACAGTAAATGTCGATATTCACAGATGGACGTCTAATGGTTATGTGGTTAGTATTCATTGCGTCGGATTGCAGGTTTTGCATCCAAACATGTAGGAGTGACAGTGGTCTGGTGGGGTCTGGGGTTTGGTTTGAGTCAGGCTGACCTTTGAACGTAACAGGTGTCCAGGCAATCTGAACGCAACCCATTTATTATGGGTTGGAATTTGGAAAAATCTCAACCAGAAACCCAAGGGCGGGCTTGATAGAATACATAAAATACGAATTGAATGCGAATCCGTGGTCAAATAAGCTCTACCAAGGGAGTATTTAAGATGTGAGAGTTAAATGATATAAGATAGGAATATAGTCATGGATGGGACCTTGATTTTCGTGGACGCAAAGTCATCAATTTTCTATCTTTCTTCAAGATTCAATTTTGATTAAAGGGAGTATTATTTGATCGTAAATTTTTGATAGGGAGATTTTCAAATAAGGCATTGGGTTTTTGCCTTATTTAAAAAAAAGACACAAATTTTAAAAATTTTCAAATTAATCCCTAAGTTTTTCAATAAAACTTCAATTAAGGCCATTTGGTCATTTAAATGCATTTTTCTCTCAATTTTTTAAAATACCCAAAGTAGCTTCATTTAAAGCCATGACATGGTTTTCACAACCATTACATTTAGCCGATCTCTGTGGAAATACTAGTTTTTCTCGATTACTATAAGGCTGCCAGTGAGAAAAATGAAAAAAATATAGAGGAAGTGAAAGGAGTTTTTATTTCATTGAAGGATAATTTGGGTAGTTTAAACACATTGAATAAAAAAGTTGCAGGAAAATAGCTTTAAATGGATGAATGTCCTTAATTGAAAACTTCATGAAAAACTTAGGGACTAATTTGGAAAGTTTTAAAACTTGTGTCTTTTTTTGAGATAAGACAAAAACTTGAGGACTTATTTGAAGTTTTCCCTTTTTTAATATTCACCTTTGATAAGATGCCTATGAATGTCGTAACTGATATCTTGGAACACCCCACATTCATCTGCAGCCACAGACAAGAGGCCACTCTCACACCCTTGATTTTTGCTCTTCAAAATTTTGGAGAATCCAGTAGAATTTGGGCCCACTGTCACTGGGCCCAATTCAATCTCACCCTTGATGTAGCCCACTAGGCCATGCTCCAGTTCTTGCCCTCTAATTCTAGCTATGTAACTATGGCTGGCTGTATGTACTGTGCAGGCAACGGTTACCATCCAAAACTACTATCAATACCGCCATGTGGAGACGCCCGGTTGGCAGTTGGGCTGGACATGGACAAACAAAGAGGTGATCTTGTCCATGACCGGCGCTATCGCCACCCAGCAAGGGAACTGCTCCATCAACTTCCAATCTGCTCACTCCTGCATGACAGATCCAGTCTTCGTCGATCTCATGCCCGACGCCGCTGCAGTGAACCGCACCGAGAACTGTTGCCGTGGTGGGCTTCTGTCATCCTGGGCCATAGATCAACCCAACTCCATCTCTTCCTTTGAGATCGAAGTCGGCAACTTAGGCCATGGCTTGAGTTACTTGCCCCTGAATTCTACTTTCATGGGACCTGGGCCAGGATACACCTGTAGCCCATTTGCAGACGCCCCACCAACGGTTTCTACTGTTTTAGATGCTAGAAGAGAGGAACAGGTTTTCAGTAAGTTCTCTTTCCTTTGGGTCTCATGACATGAGGTTTGCTATTGAAGTTACTAATCCAACTAATTACAATATGACCCAGCAACCAAAGCTGAACTTGACCGCTAGCTAAGGATTCAGGTTGATCCTTTTATCTTCTTGCATGGTCTCCCAAATTTACATTTTCACCGTTTGGAACCGACTGGTTGCCACCCCTACATTTGAATTTGTGTCCATACCCACTCAGGTCCGGGTACACTTGGGTAAACGGGCATTCGGGTATAGAGCCAATTGGGCTGGACTAGACCAAGACCAAGACCAAGACCAAGACCTTAGAAGGGTCCAGGTTTTTTTGGGGTTCCAATTCCAGCCTCAAATTGTAAGGCTAACAAGGTTTGTGTGGATGGCAGGGACATGGAAATCAATATGCACCTACTCCACTTTCACGGTCAACAAGGCACCCACCTGCTGCGTCTCCTTATCAACCTTCTACAATCCAAAAATCACCCCATGCCCTCTCTGCAGCTGCGATTGCCGTCCTGGAAACTCCAACACACTCGAATGCGTTGGGTCAGTAACTTTAAAAGCAGTAGACGGTCTACCACAGTCCACGTGCCCAAGATCAAAGCCATTCATTAAGTGAGCGGCCCTTCAGAGTCATCCTGTTGGACCCCACCTAATGAATGGCTCAGATCTTGCTCATGTACCATCTCTAGTTGACTGATGACTATTTTCCCCACTGACAGAGATGATTTGGTCGCATCATCATGGCCGGGTCCCAACAACGTCGACAATTTACTGCAATGCACCGATCACATGTGCCCAGTTCAAGTACATTGGCACATAAAAAACAACTACAGGGACCATTGGAGGGTGAAATTGACAGTCTCTAATCACGATTACGGAGTGAATTTCTCTGATTGGAATGTATTAGTACAACATCCCAGTTTTGGCCAATCACTTCAGTCTTACAGCTTTAACAGTACTACCATCCAGTCGGTCGCAAATTCTGGTAAATAGCATCTATTATCGGTGTAAAATTTGAATAAAAGAGGAGGGTTGTATTAGATTATCATAAAAGGAAAAAAAAAAAAAAAAAAAAGATGGCTGTAAAATCATAAAATAGCATATACAAGTTTGATGAGATAAGGCTGTAATGATTCTAATTAGAAGAAAGTTTAAATAAGTTCATGAACTTATCATATGCTTGCAGGTGCGCAACTGATCGATGATGTGGCTCTGTTTTGGGGGTTGGCTAATTACAACACGGAGCTTTTACAGGCGTCGGAGAAGCAACTGGGGTCGGTGACGACGGAGATACTGTTGAGCAAGGATCAAAGCTCGTTTACGTTGAATAATGGGTGGGCCTTCCCTCGAAAGATATATTTCAATGGAGAGAGCTGCGAGATGCCTTTGCCTGATGATTTTCCAGCATTGCCTGATGCTTCAACTGCTCCAAAGCACACTGCATTACTTCCTCCTCTTCTTCTTCTTCTTCTTTATACAATGATTCTTCAAGTAGTTTTAGGGCTGTGAGGAAATGTGACAGGAAAGATAGAAAAAGAACATTGTTTACTGTATGTACTTGTCCTCGGTACAGGTTTTTTATTTTCTTTTATTTCTTTATTTTCTTTTCAAATAAGATCATATTTTTCTTGTATCAAAATCCTATAAATTCAAAGCCATTAGCAAATTCATCCACTGAAGGTAGTGTACATGCACTAGAATCACAACTGTTGGAATTGTACTCGCTCTGCCAATGTGCTGGAGTCTGAGAGGCTAATGCTTTTTAGCACATGCCCAAGTCTAACCTGGTTAGCTGTTGGAACTAAAAAAATCAGCAGAAATCAAGCCCAGGACATGCGAGGCTGACCCAGCTGCCTTAGACATTAGTAGCTAAATCGACCTTCCAATTCTAATGGAAATCGAGGAAGATGCAGGATCCTTGGCAGTTCAAGAGAGTCTGTACCTAGCTATTTTTACTGTGGATCTCAATCCTCTACTACTACTAGTGCTTCCATTAGTAGAGGACAACTGAAATAATTCACAAGAGCTACTAGCCCTGGTGGATAAAAGAAGGCTTTAAAATGTATACATTTTACAATGCAAGCTTATTCCACTAGAAGATGCCAACCATTTCTAAGTCTTTAAAATAGTTTTGAGTGACCATTCACAACTTCAAATCAGACTGTCAACACTATCTAATGGTTTTTTTTTTTCTTTCAACGATCAGATTCCAAAGCCTACTTATATTTATTATAGATGCAAATAAGTTGTGTTTGGAATGGGAATGTACTAATATAGTAGTCTGTGATCTAGACCCAATTCAATTCATCTCAGGACTTGTTGCCATGAAAGGAAAAATTGCAAGTTGCGCCCCACTATCCTGTCATCTTTACTGCACACTGTGATTAGTTATTGCTAAATAAAATAATACTAATATTAGAATTTTTTTTTTAAATATAATAGAATTATAATCATCACTTGCTTAATCAAAAAATTGGGTAAAGAACTCGGATGTCAATCGGGTCCTCACTGACTCCTGTCAGAAAATCTGCGCTCGGGTAATGGGATGATAGGTCCATTGACCCAATGGCGTCGTGTGGAGCCATTGGCCCTTTTGTCTTACTGTCCAAATCCTCCAAGCTTTTAACTGGGCCGAGGGGCCAACTCAGGAAATTCAATTTGGAGGGGCTCTATGTAAAATAAATATTGAAGGATGGTATAAATGTAATATATATATATATATATATATATATGGGGGATATTCCTGTGCATCCTTCCCTCACCATATGGTGGGGGACAAACTTAATGGGGCCCACCTAAGGACCCACTGATCATAAGACTTGTGAGGGATGAGAAGAGACATCTTGGATGAGAGCATATATTAAATTTGGGGTCAATCTCATGCCTCTAACCCCTTCATCTATGGCCCACAAATTTAATGACTTTATATCAAAAGAAAAATTTTGCCCCTTATTTAATCTATTTGGATAGTTGAAAACTCAATAGGTCTAGTGTACTTAAGGGGGTTTCTTGTGTGTGAATGGTTCGAATGTGTTATAAAGTCAACCCTACTATGTTGTTCTTCACCATGACTTGGTGAGGGATTGATGCACATGAATATATATATATATATATATAGATACTCCTATAAGAGACATCTCTCACCTTAAATGAGAGATTGTATGGAGCCCTCACATCTATATCCAAACCACTCATATCTCTCATCTAAGGTAAGAGATATCTCTCATAGGAGCATCTATATATGAGAACATCTTTCACCTTACTGGTAAGGTGGAGCACTCACATTTAAGTTGTTGGTATTAAATATGGATGTGAGGGTCTCACTCAATTTTTTCATATAAAGTAAAAAGATATCTTTTATAGAAGTATCTCCTTATATATATATATATATATAAATTTCTTATAATTCTTAATGGTTGGGGCTTTAGCCACGAAAGCCCCAACTCTTGTACCGGCCCGGCCCTCTTGGCGCACCTATTGAAATTTGATCAAAAGAAATGTTCTCTTTCGTTAGGAAGGATCTCAAATTTTACCACAATGGAAGATGATCTCACACTAAAGTTGACAGTTTGATAAAAAGAAAAAAAAAAAAAATTGACAATGGAAAGTCACACAATAGTTAACAATCACTTAAAATCAACAAACGACAGCGGGAAACAGACGACCCATTTCTTCTCTTTCTCTGGATCGAGCAAGACAGACGGAGAGAGAAAGCCAACACGAGCAAGGCAATGGCTGCGCTCGAGCCCTCTGAGAAACCTATCTCCACCATTGTCATCATCATCGGTACGCCTCCTTTTATATCTCTTTCATCGGGGGTTTTGGATTGTTCTTCCTATGTTGACGATTTAGATGCACTCATGCACATGATATATAACAGCAATGCAGGCGGAGGCTCTTCCCCTCATCAAAAAGTTCCAGCTCTCCGAAACCCACGACTCCCTGTCAGTCTTTTTACTTCTCCTTCTCCTTCTTCTTCTTCTTCTTCTTTGCCTTTAATGGTGTTTTTTTTTTTTCTTTTTAAATAAAAAAGGGGCATTGAGAGGGTGTTTTAGATCTTCAAATGACGGGCAGTTGAACCAATAGGTGCTGAATGAAATTGATGATTGTTGTTGCAATCACCGGTTCTTATGATCTTGATTGTTGTAGCCATGTTTGCTTTTTGTGGGGTTTGTTTAGATTGGGGGAGAACCCCAACTTGCCAGTGGTTTGGATGTTTTAGGGATTTGTGTAGTTGGATGCTTCTCCATTTTACCTTGCATTTTGAGGCAGAATGGGAGCATCAGTTTTGATGTGGGGTGTTGATTTTACTGACTTTTTGGCCCAATGGGTAAACGTCTGAACTGATTGCGATTTTGGGAACATCCAAAAATGATCTCTATTGCTTGCTTAGTGTTTGTTAGTCTGCATGTTTGGCTGCTTCTCAAAAAAAGTTGCCTGTGTGTCAGTGGGGGACCCAGGATTTTTGTTTGAGGGTGTACTTTGGTTTTTTTTTGGCAAGCTGA
Organism: Camphora micrantha; assembly: GCA_003546025.1. Taxonomy (NCBI): domain Eukaryota; kingdom Viridiplantae; phylum Streptophyta; class Magnoliopsida; order Laurales; family Lauraceae; genus Camphora; species Camphora micrantha. The sequence goes on along the minus strand of QPKB01000004.1, from coordinate 2,717,904 downwards.
GGATTTTCATGTGGATTTTGAGGGTGGACCCATGATTTTTATTGGATTTTCGCGAGTATCTGGTTGATTTGCGAGTAAAAATATTTTTTCTGCTACTACTTTCATCTGTAATTTAATTTTTTTAATCCTTTTTCCTTCCAGGTTTCCTAAAGGGGTCCCTTGGATCAGATATCATGGAATTTACAAGAATCTGCATATTAATTTAATCTGGCCTGGGAAAGATTTATCTTTTGGTAAGTGTTTGATATTCTCAAATGTTTGAGTGGGCATAAACTTAAATTATATGCATGGTCTTAGAGACAGTGTCTTTAGCATGCTCCTTTAAATCTTTAAGAAAACTAAAATCCTTTGTGGGGTTTCTCTGCTTTTTCTTTAATAAAGTTAATTATGTACAAAGTAGAAATTATTGTGTTGGTATGGTATGTTATAATTTTGCTATTCACTGAATCTGGTTTTAGAGGTCATTGATATGCCAAGCTATATGAATATTTATATGTTTTTTTTTTTTTTTTTTGTTTTTTTTTTTTCCAGACATGATATGGTACCAAACTCCTGTACTGGTACTGGATATTCTGGACCCTCGTTACCATCTTGTTCTTGTCTGTCAAACTAGGGTTTTTGCAATGCACCGACAGTAGCCTACTTGAAAGTGTATGCCAGAGGTTGACTTGGACTTGCTATTATGAACCAAGCAAAAACCATTGTATAAGCTTTGCCTGCAGGCATAGCCTGGTGCTGGAGGCATTCCCCTCTAAATAGAGAGGATGAATTTTGAGCTCTGCTAAATCTGTTGCTATGCAAGCATCTCAGCCTTTGCATGGGACAACCACAAATGTGCAGCCAGGCTACCATCACACCATATATGTGGACCTACACATGGAGACCATGGATCCTTGCATAGGCAAAGTTTGGGTCTCCAGTTTTCCTAGCTTCTTACTCTTTCCTTGTTTTTTTGGACCTTTCCAACTTGCCCAAATAATTTTCAGCCACTTGTAGCACATGATCAAACTGGTTGACATCACCTATTTGTGCTGCTTCCCTTGGTGCATAGCATACTTGCCATGAAAAAGAAGGATATGTGAAATCTCTTGTAAATAAAATTACTAGAATTTTTTTTTTTTTTTTATGCTATTAATAAGTATAGTTCTCATGGATTTCTATTGTTATTTGATCATTGATGCTGGCCCCGTTTTTTTTCTCTCTTCAGGGGTTGATAGTGTGGGCACAATTTCCGCCTCCCTTGTGACCTATGCTTCTATCCAAGCTTTAAAACCAGACCTTATTATAAATGCAGGAACATCTGGTGGTTTTAAGGTTGGTCTGTTTTGCTAAACAATTTTTTTGACTAATTGCTGGTCTTAATTAGTAAAGTTACTGCTTCGATCAAGGGCAAGTAATAATTCCACTTTTGTCCTTGTCGTCATCATCATCATCATGATGTCCACAGTAACTCCACAAGTGATCATATCTTTCCTCACTAATTTAGAGTCTTTGGCTGTTGTCTTCTTTCTTAGTTCCTTGAACATGTAACCCCTCAATACATCATACATAGGCCGGTTTTGGTTGTATGCCAAACAAATGCTATTTCTGATCGTACATTCCCAAAACTGTTTCAAACAAAATTCTTGATTTGCTCATATGTTGTAACTATCCTCTAATGTTCTCATTCCTTGTTCCTTTTTTTTCCCTGAACTATACGTTTCTGTCTTAGCAATATAATACCACTATTGTGTGGTGCAAAAAATAATAATAGTGATGGATATAGCTGTGTTCTTTCTAATCATTTTACAAGTTGCATCTAATTTTGAACTATTTATAATATCAATTTTTGTTAATGTAACTCTCTTAAGATGGGTGCGTCATGGTGAAACTGGAACTGCTGCTGGGAAAAAATATGGTAGGCATAGGAAATGAGTCTTAGTTTGTTCCCCTTTGCAGTGTTCAACAGTGATATCAGCCATTTAATTTCGAAGCAAGGATTATATATAACTAGTTGCATGGTATTTCTAAGGTCTAAGCACCCATTGCCTGAGAAAAATCTCAGTCATTGCTACCAACCTCAATGATATCAAGCACCCATCTTTCAACCCGATGCATAATGTAATGTTGCTGGGAATCGCCCTCATCTCCATTAGAAAGAGCCCAAAACCTGCCTGTCCTTGAGAAGCACTTGAAGGTTATGATAGCTGAGCTTCAAAAACTCCCGCCAATCAATGCACATCTCTCGAGGCTTGAAGCTCTTTGCAAGTCAATCCTTCCTTACAAGTAGGGTGACAATTTCTGACTTGACCTGCCAATTGACCTGACCACGACCTCGTAATTCGGGGTTTGGGTTGATCATTTTATTTCCCTATTAGGTTCAGGCTGACACTTATAACCCAATTAGTAAATGGACCGGGTTCAGCTTGAGTCCATTGTTGTGAGCGGACCATATATGAACAGAATGACGCAATAGGAGTACTTTGTTAAGGTGACCATACAGATGGGTTTGTTTTTGTGCTTTTTTTCCTCAATTGGTTGATGGGTCTTTGTACAGTCAACCTCGAGAATCAAGATCTGTACATATGGGCCTTTGCCAGATTGCCCCACATTGTTTATCCATGATGTGCCCGAGATCCACTTCATTAGAAGTGGTATTGACTCTCAAATTTATGAATCAATGTCATTGACTCACATAATTCAGGGTTCGGGTTGATGATTAATAATTCATTTTCATAAAAACCTTGTTTGCTTATTCATTCAGGATTGCAACGGGGTGGGTTAAAGGGGTGATGTGCTCTGAGCTGCCACTATTGGTGGTGGGTTTGGTGATGTAACAAAAACAATTCGTTGTTGGAAATTTTCAGGCAAAAGGAGCATGCATTGGGGATGTTTTTCTTGCTTCCGATGTTGCTTTCCATGATAGAAGGATACCAATTCCTGTAAGTTCTCTGTAATCTTCAGATGGACATTTCTCAGCATGATCAATTGAAGGACAATTGGGCAAATAATCATGTTATTAAATTGATGATTTCATAGAAGAATCTTTCTTGACTTCCATTTTTGATTATTTTGATTTTAATGCACTTTGTATGAAGATTATCATTTGAGATGGTATGGACACATTTATGAAAAATCGGAAACAACTCCGGACCCCGGTATATTGAATTGAAGGGCTATATGTGCATGGAGCTGGAAGGGAAGACCAGTAATGACATGGAAGGATGTATTGACACCACTATAGAACCTGATCCGACCTGCACCTATCACGGGGCAGGTTTGGTACCATGGATCATAAAACCCACCACAGGTTGCATCAAATATGGCATAAGATATATGTCATCAGGTCGGGTTCAGGTTGGCCCAAACTTGAACCTGGCCCAACTCTTTGCCATCCATACTTTGTGGCACCATCACAATGTGAATCTTTTTTTTTTTTTTTTTTTTAATTGTTACTTGGTAAACACTATCTTTATCCTCTAAAATAAACAATGAGCATTTTACTGAGTTGTTTTATTTATTTATCTATTTATTTTGTTGAGTTCAAGGGCGGACCCAGGAATTCATTCTTCTTTTGTGGGGGGGGCACTAGGTAGGAAATTTTTTTTTTTTGGGTTGTTTGTGGGGGGGGCGGGGCGCAGCCCCCCTGGTTCCGCCAATGGTGAACCCCCCTGGTTCCGCCAATGGTGAATTGTTTCTGGGCAAATACTATTTTTATCTTTTAAATAAACAATGAATTTTGTAGAGTATTCACTTTAACTTTGTTTAGCGTTAAGCCCGTACTTGTTTGCTCTAGTTATGGATGAGATTACAAGACATATCCAGGATGAGGTGCCGTGGTGTGTGCTGTTTGTAGATGACATTGTTTTAGTGGATGAGACGAGAGAAGGAGTGAATGCTAAGCTAGAATTATGGCGGAAAACGCTAGAGACTAAATGGTTTAGGCTAAGTCGATGCAAGACGGAATATATGGAATGCAAGTTTAGTCAAAGTAGGACACCTGATAACATAGAAGTAAGTTTGGGCACACAAAAGATTGTAGAGAAAGAAAGTTTTAGATACCTTGGATCTATGGTGCAACAGGATGGAGGGATTGACACTGATGTAAGCCACAAGATTCAGGCTGGGTGGACCAAATGAAGGAGTGCTTCGGGCGTTTTGTGTGATCGGAAAGTCCCCCTCAAGGTTAAAGGAAAATATTATAAGGTGGCGGTACGCCCAGCGTTGTTATATGGATCAGAGTATTGGGCAGTAAAGCATAATCATGTTAAGAAGATGGAAGTTGCGGAAATGAGAATGCTAAGATGGATGTGCGGGATCACAAGGAAAGATAGGATTAGGAACGAGGAGATTAGGGGCAAAGTAGGAATAGCACCGATTGGAGATAAAATGAGAGAAAATTGACTGAGATGGTTCGGCCATGTTAGAAGGCGTCCAACGGAGCCACCTGTTAAAAGGTGTGAAAGCATGGAGATTGTCAAAAACGGGAGAGGGAGAGGGAGACCCAAGAGAAGTTGGAAAGAAACTATTAAACATAACATTGCCTATATGGATCTAACGGAGGACATGGCCTTAAACAGATTTGATTGGCGTCATCAAATCGATATAGCCGACCCCACTTAGTGGGAAAAAGCTTGGTTTGGTTTGGTTTATTCACTTTAACTTTGTGCATTTTGATGTATCCAGGCCTACACTCAATATTATCTCATTTTTTCTTATTCTTATTTTGTTTTGTTTCCTGCCAATTGGTCTCTATATATTAAAATTTTAATGCAACATTCAAATGCTTTTAATATGATATTTGCCAGTATAGAAAATTTTAAGTTTTTATTTTTATTAACTGCGTTGTTGCCTCGTGATTTCTTTTTCTTTTTTCTTCTGTCTCTGTGTGTGTGATTTTAAGTTTCAAATTTTATTAATCGTGTCATTGCCTCGTGATTTCTTTTCTTTTTCTTTTTTCCTTCTCTGTCTGTGTGTGTGTCTCACTCTACCTTCTATTCTCTTCCAGGTTTTTGATCAATATGGAATTGGAGCTCGGAAGATCTTCTCTACACCAAACATTTTGAAAGAACTCAATCTCAAGGTGAGTAACAAGATTGTATTCAGTTATTCCAAGATCAAAACATACCATAATTAGGTTATTTTTCTGTCCTTATACTTTTCTGCGTTACGGCTCAATCTGCTGGTAAACTTGAGTTGTGCATATTTAAATAGCAAAAAAGATGCTTCGCCATTTTATGTGTTCTTGATGATTGGCAATAATTATGCATCACCTTCTAGGGCAATGAAGATATATTTTTGGTAGTATGATCTTGAGAAGTGCTGACAATAATAGTACATACCGTACTCTGGGCCTGCTCAAAAGGAGTGACATAAATCATTTAGGTTCTTGTCTCTTGAAAAAGGAATTAAGCTTGCTTGTCTGGTTTCTGCTCTGGCCTAATTTATACTAACTAGTTTTTGATGTGTTGTACAAAGTTAAATATGAGCATGATTAATATTTGCAGTCTAATTTTAAGCATAATTAATATTTTCAGTCCTGCACCAATAAATTATAGTGTCCTAAGTCTTCTCTTAGGAAACATTTCATTTCTTGACATCCAAATTTTAGAAGCATATGATTGATTACCTGCATTGTGACAAATCATGTTCTTGAGATATTTATGGGTGGGTGTGGGACCGTGGGAGGTAATATTGGGACATTGTAAAATTAGGGTTTTCTTTGGGATATTAATTAGGATCGCCTCATGCATAAAACCTTGTCTTAAAAACCAAAAATAGAGAAAAAATTACAAGTAAAAGTGGTACAAAAATAACAGAAGAAAAAAGCCTCTCTAATTCTCAATTATTCTCTATTTATGTGCCTTAATACCTTGATGATGACAAATGACAAGGTCTGCAAAGAAAGAGGAGTGCTTTGTTTCCACAGTCCCAAGGAATATTTAACATAATGAAACATCGAGAAATCTGAAAAGGAACACTTTTTTTTCAGTAGCCCCTGACCCCTGTGGTCATTTTTCTTTTACACACGTAATGTGAAAATGCATTTACATATGTAAAATTTTCATTTGTAAATGCCGCATATGTAAAATTTTCACATTTGAAACACAATACCATGTTTATTTGGAAGCACCATTTTCACATGAGTGAACATTGAACTGTTTGTATTACACATGTAAGATCTTCACATAGCTCAAAATCTATGAATATCGAAGGTATGAAAGTGAATGTTTTGGGGTTTAATGAGTCAAGAAATAATTTGAACATTCGGATTAAAGCATATAGGAGTTTTAAAATAAAAATAAAAAAGTGAAACCATTGATAGATCAGTTGTAAGGCACCTTAGCCTGACAGGACAGACAAGGGATCAATCCCTGGTCTTCAAGTTGAAATATCACTCCTTGTACCACTTACACCAATCTCGCAAAAATAAATAAATTAATATATAAAAAGAGTCGGTGATGGGGTTCGAAACCATGACCTGTCTGGGGTGTAACTTGTTCTGGTGCCTCTTCTAACCAAGAGTTGTGTAATGGTTTCAGACCTCTTCAGGTGTGTAAATTTTCATATAAGAATAGCCTCATTTACACCATTTTCACACTTCATTTATGTATCACATGTATAAGTGCAAACAAATATGATAATGTAACCGTTATGCATGTGTATAATTTACATATGTAAATGTGTGCAAACAAACGACCTAAACGATTTGTGAAGCTGGTGCCCTACACAACTCTCGTTGGATTTTACCCTTCTCTTGCTCTTAAATTGTGAAATATGGAAGGAAACCATATCTCGCATACCATTTCAACAAGGGTTACTTGTATGTAGATTATGGTGAAGGTTGTTAAAGAGAAATAAGGAAACCTGATTACATCAGAATCATTGACTGGTTAAAGACTCTAGTGTTGGCCCCAGGGGTGAGTATTACCATGTTACTTTTCTCAAAAAGTTTTTATCTTTTTTAAGGATGCATCTTTTGTTTCGAAATGCTTCATAATGATATCATCATCATTACCATTAAAAAAAAAAAAAAGATATCATCATCATCATCATTGCTGTTGCTGCTGTTGTGTTCTTTAATAATTTTGTGTCTCTAACAGGAAGGCAAATTGTCTACTGGTGATTCTTTGGATATGTCCCCACATGATGAAGTATCAATTGTTGCAAATAATGCTACTCTTAAAGACATGGAGGTAATTTTTCTGTTCTTTCTTGATTATTGTGTACAATCAAAATGAGGTAAAATGCAGACAATACAGTCAAGAAAGAAAATATGACAGACCACTGGTAGCTCAATGGTGAGGCACCTCCCTCTCCACATAAACATCAGTGAGCTTTGTGAAATTAATTGCTTGGTTTGTGATAACATGAAAGTTCAGCAGGCAATGTCATACCTTTAAGCAACAAACCAATATCATCATCATAGCCACCATTCTTCATCATCATTTTTGCCTTGACCCATCTGTATGGAGTTGACTTTAGGATTTGATTTTTCCACTTAACCTTACTATAAGCCAAATTCTCTGGAACTTGTACAATTTCTTTTCTCACTTCATTCCAAGTATTACCTTCTCCTCCTTCCCCCAGCCAAAACTTATTGCTTTGTATGGGGGCTGCTTCAGATCTTCGAGAACGAACATATGTCTTTATTCAAAATATAGACCCACTTTTTTGTGGACACTAAATGTAAGCCTTTGGTAATTTCTATATAAAAAAATTGCTGTAGTACATGCTACCAGATTGCGAACCACCATATTATTTTTTGGGGTGAACATTGACTGGCGGCTGTCGGATTCTTACATATCATCGGTTCATCTCAGGGTGCAGCTGTGGCATATGTGGCAGATCTCTTGTCCGTCCCAGCAATCTTAGTAAAAGCTGTGACTGACATTGTTGATGGGGACAAACCGACTGCAGAGGAGTTCTTAAAGAATTTGGTGGCAGTAACCGCTGCACTTGATGTGGCAGTCACACAGGTTGTGGATTTTATAAGTGGCAAATGCCTTTCTGAACTCTAGGGCACCCTCTCAAGTGTATCGTGTTGTTCTCTTCACTTCACTGAAATGAGATTCAACATTTGGAAGGTAAGTTGGGCCAGTACTAGTGCACAAAAAACTGGCTCCCTACAGACTTAAAACAATAATGTGCAGTAAATGGCTTCTGAGTTTGAGTCTTTTCATATTTTCAAATGTATAAAGATTATCTGGCTCATAAAGATCAAATTTGTCAACCATTTGATGTTCTTTGATGGTAAATCAGGTAACAAGCTGCTGCTTCTTGTTGTCAGAATTGGACCTTCACCATGTCTCAGTACCTTGTCGTGTGCCGGTCGAATCTCAAGCAAAGGAAGATGGTTGTTTCAAAATTGGTAGTTAGCTCTTAAAAGATCGCCAACTGGAGTTTTACTTTAATCGTCAACAGTAATCTCTTATCCCATCAGCCTAGTGTCAGCCTCAGGTAGATAATATGACTCTTTGATGGTGGTGATAGTGATGATTTAGGTGAGCATGCGTGCATGCTTGGTACGAAAGGATGGATGGGACTCGATGGCAAGTAATAGAATTATGGTCAAATCATGAAGATGATCAATTTTATTTGTGTGATGAATTGAATAGGAATTCTGACTCGAATGATAGATTTCACCATCGACCTTTGGCCTTCCTTTTCTCTCCTACGAGGACTCCGACCTCACCCACACCACCTATGACCCTGACCTCACTCACACCTATGTCTCAGTAACACCTAACAACGCCTGGGACTCTTCTTTCCATGAAGCTGATTGAAAACACATGCATCCATCATACATCCAACCTATCACATTCTTGTTGGATGGAAACACAACCTTGACCGGTGTTTCATTCTTTTTTACTAGAACCACGAGTCTACAACCCAGACATCCAACTTGATTACCTAAATTCAGATCTCGATAGATTTGTTGGGGCTAGATATCACTTCTATGATGTCAACACCGATGGATAAAATATGCATTTTTTTACACGGCATAAATTTCAAATTAAACCTTTTGTGTTGGTCTCTTACCCATCATTCCGGTCAAAATAATCAATCAGTATGTAAAATTCAAATTAAACCTTTTGTGTTGGTCTCTTACCCATCATTCCGGTCAAAATAATCAATCAGTCTTAACATACTAACAGACCTTGCAACACGATATGATTGCACATTCACGAGAGATTGGAATCCAGACTAATCGCCCATCCTTAGAAAGGTCAAAGTGGAACCATACGGCTACCACTTGTGGTGATGTTTGATTTGGCCTTTTGCACTTGGTGGAGAGGACCCATGAGGATAAAGGTTATAGTAGCAAAGAGGGAGGGTGAAAAGAGCAGCTGCACGCCCCCTTTTGCAGTTGAACGAATAGAACCAATGGTTTACATGTTTTGGGCATTGCAAAGCAACTGCTGCAACTGAGGCACACCATCTGGACGGAATACAGCACCACCCTCATCGAAACTGCTAGGGTGGATATGGTGCTACCTCTTTCCTCTGGACGATGGAGAGGATGATGATATTGGAAAGAGGAGCTGCTGCTGCTGCTGCTGTGGGTTGGGCATGTTCTTGGGTCCGAGCACCTCAAGAGAAGATGGTGATGGGGCCCAACTGCCCAGGGAGCAGGGGATGAGAGTTGGGGCCTCGTATCTCCCATTTTGCCACTTTGGGATATGTGATGATATGGGATAGAGTAGTCTATGGTGAGCCATCTGACTCGTGCACAACTGCTGCTGCTGCTGCTTAGCTGAGCTTCCATGACCCAACAACTGTGGCCCACAAAATGGTTTGCCAGAATATTGCGATGGCTGCAACCGCACCTGATAGTACCAAAGCACAAATAAGTAAAGAAAGAGGTGCCAAGTTAAAGCAACAACTATAAAGAGAGAGAGAAAAAAAAAACAGAGAATAGTATGCAAGTGCAAATGGATTATAACACAGACAAGAATCATTTGGTCCCTTATAAATACTGCCGTCCACAAGTGTCACATGGGTCCAAACTTAACTTCCCTATCACTATTGACTAGGACTTTCCTGAATATATTAATAAGCCTAAGCTAGGGAAAATCTAATATTTCCTATGATTTATTTGCCAGTACCATTGTGCTAACTTAGGAAACCAGTTAACATCTAATGGGAAACTTAATAATAAAATAACAAAACATATTCAGCATTAATGTGGATGAATTGCCATCTAAAACAATAAGTGCAAGATTACAAATATAGAATCAAGGCAAATAGAATACGATCGCCATGTTGTTCTAATGAATGTATATTTCCTAGTACATGAAGAAAAATAAATGGGATGAGTTTTAACCCATGAGCTTCAATCTAAAATGCATTTGTGGCACCCCATCTACCAGCCCATAGAGCATGCATCCAGTTTCTACTTGCCCATTGGGGGCCTCCACTTGGAGCATTCATCAAGTAAGCCCAAAAGAAACCTCTTTTGACTCATGCGTCTTCAATATAAACTGTAGTTGTGGCTCTATATACCTATCCATACAGGACCTGGAGCATGCATTCGGATTTTTCCCTCCTATAGAGGACCTGGAGCATTTACCCAGTAAGGCCATAAAGACTCTCTAATAAGACACAAATCTGAACCATCAATGGTCCTCCATAGCGAGATCCTTCCAATGGATGGTCCAGATTTAACACAAGTATACCCCATGCATCTCAACTGCTTCTATGCATGTTCAATGCAAAGTAAAAACAAAAGAGAAACAAACCTGCTGAGAGGCTACTGCTGCTGCTGCTACCTGGTCAGGATAGGGAGATGTGTAACGAGTATGTTGGAGGGAGAATGGCACAACAGGATACTGGACAAGCGGGTGCAAGTAGGGACCATTAATTTGTGCAGAAGACTCCAACACCTTTCCAGGATTTCTAGTAGACTCGCAGCTGGCTCCCAAGGAAAGAAAATCACAACTCTGCTATGACACAGAAACATTAGAGCAAGGAAATAATGTGAATAGATAAAAGTGCCAAGAGCATTAGAAGCATGTCTTGCCTGATTCTGAGGATGATAGATCCCGGATGAGGTTGAGGCCTGCTGATCTTGCAGGAGCCTGTTGTCCTGTTGAGTTCCAATTCTTGCTTCATGCAAATTCCTATCTGTCACCAAACCATGTGCGGCAACAGACGTTACATTACTCAAAACAGTTCTCGCCCGAGTCTGGTTGCTGGATGTGGTGATCCTTGACTCTACCCGTTTCAACTTCGATTGATCTACTGAAGGTGCACAAGTGCTGCTCTTTTCCATGCCTTGGTAGACACTAATGAGACGGCTTAGGTACACGTGCGATGCGCATCGTTTCAATGATTGCTTTCTTCCGATTGAAACCAGTTCAATCTGTAAAAACCAATTAATTAGAAGGGTGTTTGATTAAGACCGTTGATTCATGACCCCCCGACCATGGATGGGAACAGGCCTTTAAAACTTCACAGGTTGGAATATCCCATTTTCATTGTTCACTAGCCTTAAGTTAAATGGATCTTCTTATATTCTCTTGAAATCATCTTTTGTAGGGCACTACTGATCAGATGGACTAGGTTATGGTAAACCTGGGATTATTTTTGGCCATTTCCAGATCCAGGGTGGGCCATTGGATCACTAAAAAATGGGTCCAACTGTAGAGCAAAAGAACCTATAAATTAAAAGAGGAAAAAGGTAAAGAGAAAACAGGGGTTGTCCAAGTCAAGGATTTATCAAATAGACAGTTAGCATGACTAAAAGCTGAAGTAACCATTCAAAAGAAAGGCCTAAAGTAGCAAAATTCCACTATTCTTCTTATTTGTGTGTGGGTGGGTTTGTTGGAGCCATGTGGTTTCTGCATTTCTATACTAAGATAGTATGACCTGTGGCTATAGTAAGGATCCTTGCTAAGCAAGAACAGTAACATAGAAATGGTCTGCTTTATTGGGTTTAAACTTGAATGTGACATATACAGAAAAAAAAAGTGTCTTTTCACATCATAATAAACAAGTCAATATGACTAGAACAAAGAAGGCCATATTGATGACAGTACAGGAGAATCAATAAGTCTTTTGCATGTTTGGAGTTTTTTTTTTTTTTTTTTTGGTTGTAGAAAGCATGTTTGGAGTGTTGATGGTATTAACAAGCATAAAAAATAACATTATGATGCTGCACAATGAGCCATGCCAGCAGAAAATTCTTCTGCCACATTTGAGTAACAAGCTAACTAGTCCACCTTTGAATAGCCAGACATGACCATGAGAAGGTATGCAGACGAATTATAGTAAAGTATTAATCAAATTTTGAAGAAGGAAAATTATGGGCCGTCAGCTTAGGCAAATATACAGTCGGCAAAGGCACTGGATTCAATGTGTGCAGGAACCATGACTTGGTGATCCAGATAATTTAATCTAATGGGCCCTTCTTTGATTTAAGGACGCAGAAATTATGTCTTATAAATTCCCAGGCCTTCGAACTTGAGCCTAATTACCATTGAATCTGTAATACTTGAGCTTGTGAGCCCTGTGTGGATGGACACCATCTCTCACAGGAAACTCCACGACCATGGATATATTTGGCTGGTTTTCCATTGAATATGAACCGTTGCTCATTTTTTATCCTGGTCGGTGACTGAATGACCATTGTTGCATTCTTCTTAGCCATCCATTTGAAGGCCATTAAAGGATCAGGACGCCCAATCTGGGAAATATTGTAGGCATTGTCCATCCACATTGTGGGGCCATGGCCCACCGAAATGATGATCTCAATTTCTGTAACATCAGCTCTAAATGGATCCCCAATTAGGACCCTGCAATTCCTATTTAGATGTATACACTGAAAAATGACCCATATAAACAAGCCATTTCTCCTTTTTCTCAGCCTTTCCGTGGAGCAACACTTAGACTTTATATGTAAAATAAAATAAAGAATGACATTCCCTGAACCTGATTCTTCACCTTTTCTTTTGAAACACAATTTCCAGCTGAACTAGGTCTAGTAGCATAAGCAGTAGAATCTGGCCAAGCTACAGCTTTATTTGAAGATGTCCTGAGCAACAGATTTACGTAAGTTAGTACTCCTATGAGAATCACATCTGCTACTTACAGAGTAATGGATACTAAATGTGTCAGGTGGTGGCGGCGGCTGGGGTCTGGGTGAAAAGAAAGAAATTTACATTGTCAAGCGCCAATGACCATCAGAAAGTCCCTTGGGCCTGGCAGGCTGCAGATCTGGAGCACCCTCTGGTTCAATCAATATCAAAACATAGGGATCATAAATTCGCAAAACAAACAGAAGACCAGCACTGGGTAATGACCTTTTAAACATAAGCATATTAAAAGGGTAGCATGCCTTTCACTTATCTGTTTCTTCCATGATGCCACATACCTTGAATATGGGTACAACTCTCAGCATTCTCCTTGATGGGTTTTGCTTCCTGTTGTTTTGTAACATCTATAGCCTGACAATAACCCAAATCCAAGTCCAAAATTTTTGGATTATTAAAAAAAAGGATTTAGTTTTAGAATCAAGTCTTGGACGCTCCATGAATTTACAAATTGGGTACTCCTTAACTAATCTCATTCACTTACTGGCAACTCAATTTTGTTTTCTGCCTCAACTCATGAATGAGATCATTATAAATCAAACCAATTTTCAACCCAGTAATTAGGCACATGTGCAAGATAAGAAATTTACAGAATGTCCAAACATAATCTTAGAGTTTTTCAATTGCAAAGAGAAAATAAATTTCAGATTAAAGTAACTGAGCATACAGGTAAGGGAACAATCTCCTGCCTTCTCATTGGAAGAGATTCGGGTTTCTTTGTCTCTCGCAACCTGCAAAGAGCACCAAGCAGAAAGAGAGATCAACAAACTACTTTCGTCCAATCTATTGTACTTTTGGATGAGGAAGCTAACTATTTATCCCAGATAATCTCTGTATCTGAGCATGTATCCAAAATGTAAGTGGTTTTAGAATATTATGGGAAAGCAGATCACTACCCACTATCCATTTCAACCAGCACAGAATATTAGAAGAGGGGGCAAATAAGAGGACAAGGCATGATGAGTTCTTTCTGTAGTTATCAGTTCTGCATGACAATATTGATTTGGGTGCAGTTGTAGAAAGAATATTTGCATCTGGAGCTGAGTTCTTGGGCTTTGGGTGTGAAAAGGGGCCCTTGGAAGTTCCAGTTCTATCCTAATGAAATCAAATCCTTATCTTCTTCCCCAAAGGTGGTTTTTCAGCATGTTCTTTGTTCAGCGAATACAGTGGCAGATGGTTTGGCTAAGCTAGGAGCCACCCAATGTGGATTGTAGTGTATCTCAGTCCTGTAGTTTACTTTTGTGGCTTTTTTATTTTTATTTTTTTTAAACAATACTTTTGTGCCTTTTTGATGTTGTATGTTTTTTATTAGTGCTTTAGTAGATGTGGTACAATACTCTTATACCTTCATTTCTTTGTGTGTGTGTGTGTGTGTGTTTTGGTAACACATGCAAAAAAGCTTACACGGAGAGTAAGTGAAAACAGAAAATTACGCACCCGTTTCCAGCGTATGACTTAGATGAAATTTCCATGGAAGTGATTGAGCTGACTGCATCATTTAATTGGGTATGAGCCATCTGTTCATCCTTTGACAACAAAACAATTCCTTGGACATCTTGAGCAGCGTCGTTCACCTCCAGCTGAAAATCTTGACCTTCAAAAGAAGCTGGCATTTCCGAAACAGCGGGTCCATTAACAGGTTTAGCATTTAGAATTTCTGCAGATGATTCTTTACACGAAGTAGGACTAAAAACTTGCACACCCGCAAGGACATTGGGAGATTTGGTAGTCTCCTCTTTTGAAGCTGCAAATCAGTGCATTATTCATCTTAAAAAGAACATCATCCGAAGATGCAAAGAGAAGATGACACCTTGTGTAATGAAAAGAATGTGTGCAATTGGTACACAGTGCAAATCAGTGGTTGTTCACAATCTGTAGGTAGTATGTGGTTCTCTCTGACTCTCTGCACATACAATTTCGATTCTAAATCTTTGAACAGTTTTTAAGGAGGATGGGGACTGCTGTTTACCATGAAGGGATGTTACTTTGAATAAGCATATAAATTTCTGTTCGTCATGATTGTTGAAATTCTAAGGAGCTACTTCAATGTGCACAGGGTTTCCCACAGACCATAGATGGATGGTTGGGAGGCATCAACCGTACAAAAGTCTACTGTGCACCAAACATGAATGGTGAGTCGGGCTAAAAATGAAAATGGATATACCAACTGAAGGTGGAACAGAGTTTGTCTTGGTCTCTAGTAATGGAACATGCATGTCTGCTTTTGCTGCTCTGTCTTGTCTGCTCTTAGCTGGTTCATCGACCATGCTGGCCAAAGAATATAACGCCTCCGCGACTTCTTCTTCATCTTTGGTAATTACGCTGAGGATAACATGCTTCAGAGACCTGTCTGAGCCTCCTAGCTTCTGAAGGAACATTCAAAAGAGGCCATTATTCAAAATAAGTAAAAATGAAAAAGGTAAATATGCAAATACATTAACAGATAAACCATGAGTACTTTTGATCTCTTTATCCCATTAACATTGGCTGATTCGGTTCCCTTGAAGGGATGGTTGTATCTCTTTCCATCCATCGAAGGTGGCGAAATGGATTCATGGTTGCGTTTGTTCATAGCTGCAAATATAGAAGCATGCAAATATTACATTAACATACAAAGCTTAAAAAAAGTATTTTCAAACCAAAGACAGCAATTAAAAAAAAAAGAAAATAAAGAAAATAAAAAGAAGTATGACAGTCTCATTGCAACAACTAGATCTGGCTTGCTGGTAGAATTACCATTTTCACTGTTCAGTAAATTATGGTCAATAAAATGTACAGTCAATTTCTAGTGGATGGGATTCATTTCAATGTACGTACAGAATTTGAAATACGGCCCTAATATAAATTTTGTGCAAAAGAGGGAAAGAAAAAAAGGAAGCGCATCCATCTGGTATCTGCTTCCATAACAACCAAAATGCAATCTTCTGTCAAAAGATCATTCATACTTGTGATTTGTTGTGATTAATGGCACACTCAGAACATAGAAAATCGAAGGGGAATCATCCAAACCTTATATAACTTATCTCCAATTATTCAATGCAACAACAATCTAGGGGAAACTCATATTCCATGAGTTGGAATCTTTCAAGAAAAATCAGATTTCAATCAATAAATATATTTAAAAAATCAGAAAATTGAATCAAAATCAATACCAAAAGCCTGAAAACTGTAGTTAATTCAGTATTTATAATTTTGGGCGATTCATATCTGGTTTGCATACCTGACCTTAGCCTCCGAGGAACAACAGCAGGATCAACAGCGTTGCAATCAACAGCAATCTGGAAATCACTAAAACTCACAAATAAGCTATAGAGAAAACGGTAAAAATACAGTTTTTACATTATAGGGTCGATTTGATGGGGAGAAAACAAAGTGGAGAAAACAGTCCATAGGCCCCCATTTTCTCTTCATCCAAACAGACCTTTAAGAGCCATGACCCACCTTCCCATTGATCTTAAATCTCCTCTTACTGCTACTTCTCGGCGATTGGAAGAACTCTCCTCCTTCGGACCCAATACCCATCATCTCCTCCTCTTCGTGGCTTGACGCTACTCTTCCAAAAAGACTGGATCCCCTCACTCTTTCTTTCTTTGATGTCTCCAAGAATTCCCCATCCCCACCAACTGCAGAGAGAAAAGGAAAGGAGGATAACAAGGTGGATGGATTATCTGAAACTCTTCTATCAAGACAACGAAAGAGACGTGATCAAACAGATACAAACAAAATACGGGTTGGTTTCTATGTAAATTAGGAAACAGAGGAGAAAGTTTCTTGTAATTTTTTATTCACTTACCAGAGACGAGCTTGTGCCCAGATGCCTTGCTCTGACGCTGCTTGGCGAGCGAGTGACGACTTTCTTCACGCTTCATTTTCTTCCTATCCACATGAAAAAAACACCTTCCTGCAGCTGAAACCGATCAACCCCACCTTGAAGAATCCCACGAAAATCACTTCCAGAGAGCTTCGATTGAAATCCTTAGAAGATCAAAAGGACCCAAATAATCAGATGAGGAAACGCAAAGCTCTGTATTTCTATTGCTTTCTATATAAAAACTCAAAAAGCAGGAGATAATAGAAGAATCAAAGGATGAAAAAGGAAAGGAAAGCGAGTTAAAAGGCCAAATGAAAGAATCTCATGAAGGGTGTTTTTAGAGCAAATAAATCTGAGAAAAAGTGAGATTCTGGATTTTCAAACAAAGAAAAAGTCCATCTCTTTCTCCCTCTATCTATACACTTACAACGGTAGTTTCAGAGGGTTAACAACTCTCTCTTTTCTTCTCTCTCTGAAGTACACTTCATGGGATCGTTTCAAAGAGATGATACAGAGTGAAGAAACAGTAAACAACAACAACAACACACACACACAAAAAAAAAAGTAAGCAAAGATAAAGTAAAAGTAAAAGACAAATTCGTCTGGATGTTCAGGAGAATCAGGTTCTTCACGAACTCAAAAGCATATACAGAGAATCAAAAGATAAAAAGATACAAAGTCAGAAACAAACAGAACCTACATACAGAGAAATGAAAACAAATCCTATAAGCCTCACGAGGAGAAAACACACACACACACACACAAAAAGCTCCAACCATCTGATCTCTCTAAACATAGATAAATCCACAAAGCCTCAAATCTCAAACAAACCAAAAGGCCAAATCTTTTTTTTTTTTCTTTCCAAAATCCAACTTCAAATCAAAGAGAACTGAAACAAAAACCAATAACAATACATCGATTTCCTCTACTATGCATCTTTCAAGAAAGTTGAAACTCACCTCCAATTTAATAACATGAAGCAACCACCACCAGAAACAAGAACAAAATCTATTGCCTCCCTCAAATCCTTGAAACAGAGAGATCATAAAAAGAGAAGAAAAACAGCTCAAATTCCAAAACCAATCAACAAAAGAAGATCGAATCACTACAAATGACAGAAGAATCGAAGCTTCCGTCCTTCAAAATCGGTTGCAGATGCATTACAGAACCGTCTCTCTCGCTCTCGCTCTCGCTCGTACTTTTCTCGGTTTTTATATATATCTTCATAGAAACCACGTCTTAACGTCAGAGAGATATCTACGGTCCGAGTCCATCGACTCACGCAAACCGTACGATCCAGATAGCAACATGGCCCACTAACCACGTGTCCACCACGTCGGACAAGCACCTGTCCTGTTTCTACGGCTACTCTCGTGGATTCTGTCTACGTCAGCGGGTCGGTTCGGCTGTCTCTGTTTTTGTATCTATATACTCTGACGGTGGAGATCTCTTCTTCTGGAGAAGGGCTTTTCTGTCCGTTGGATCCATGCTCTGGAAGAAGTGGGGACGTTTAGATTTGAGAGTGGAATTGCCTATGGGATAAAGTAACCGCAACCTTAAAAATGGTGATAGATGGACGGATCAGGTAGATAGAGAATTAAGGATTGGATGTGGGACACGTGGCGCCTGTTCCGCCCATAGTTGTTTGTACATTAGCTCTTAGGTGAGTCGGCGCTTTTGGCGTTATCTCCTGCTAAGACCTGTCGGCTTCTTACTGTTTTATATATTTTATAGGTGGCCTTTTGGAGTCCCAAGAATAGTAAGGCAAATGTCGAGTAGCATCTTCCAGACGAGAAGAGCTGGGCACTCTAGCTATTTCTGTTTGCTAGAATGTGTTGAGATGGAAGCTTTTTAGATAAAGAAAATTTGTCCATAATTGTTTAAGTGGTTGGGATGATGATTCTATCACCGTCTAAAATTAAGTGGCTGGAGGAGGTAAAAAGCCCATAAAAATTGGTGTTTGTCTTATCGTGAGCACCGTTACTTAGGCAAGGAGGCATGTGTTATTTTTATAAAAAAAAAAACTTCTTTTGCTGCATTAGGCTGCTTGTTCTAAAGTAATGCTCACATGTCAATCTTTGGACATGTGTGTTAAACTAGAGTGCCTTAACAATGCACAACTATGAATGTGTTGGTGAGGAAGTGTAGGTGAGTAAAAAATATGTAACATTTCATAATAAAAGGGTGTTTTTTAAGAGCTCGAGACGTCGATCTTCCTTATAGCGTCTCTTACATGCATTCTAAGATTGGAAAGTGTGGAACTCTAGCAAGGACCTACTTAATGATAATACTAACAATTTAAGATGCATGTCTACCCCTTTGATAATATATCTAGTGGTAGAGGTTTGTGTTGGGGGGCCACAATGTAAAACTAAAATTCTCTTGGTTGGCCAATCTAGAAAAGTATAAAATTTACCATGAAAACTGGGGTTCTTCCACATGTAAATAAATATAACATATTTAAATAAAGGAGATGCTCCTATGAGAGATATCTCTCACTTTATATAAGAGATAAGAGTGGGGGCCCTCATATTTAAGTTCTTGACATTTGATATGGATGTGAGAGCCTCCACCTTATCTCTCGTAGTAAGGTGAAAGCATCTCTCATATGAACATTTTCCTTTAAATAATATTATAAAAAAAATATATATTTTAATAACAATAAGGACTCTGTACTAAATTATCCATAAAAAGAATGCCCATATTTCAACTTATGTATTAATTGATAAATTAGTAGCCCCATGCTATGACTGTAAAACTCCACTGTAATAGATGGAGTCCAGAGGTCCTAAAATTGGGGATGCGAAACTACCTAGCAGTAAAATTGAGTGAGTTAGGCAGTTAGCACTCGTAGAGCATGATTCACTACCCTGTTTCGTCCAATCAGGAGAGAGCCCTATTTGCCAAATGTTGTATTTGATGCCATCTCTTTTAGTCAAAAGGAGGGTGTGAATTTTTTTTTATTGACTTGGGGTCCTTTTTTACTCTTGAACTGCCCACTAGAGATTTATTGGTAGCTCTATCTAGTACTTAATACATAAGAAAGCTCTTGGATGTATTCATTGGTCCCCACTATACAAAAGGGGCAAAAAAGGAAAAAAACAAATTTGAACGTCAATCATTGGAAGACAAATGATGTGTGGCCCACCGGGCACGCTGATCAAACGGTTAATGTCTTAACGTTGGATTAAAATGTAGGAATTTCTTTTTTTTTTTGGCAATAAATGTAGGAAATGTTGGTGTAGAAAGGATACAGGATTCGGATGTAGAAGATATTCTCAAAAATCAAACCCTAAATCCAGAGAAAAGGAAATCTAAGGGACCAAAGAGGGACAATATAGGTGGGCCTGCGCATGAAATCGACTACACCAGATTCATGTGAGAGAGGTGATGTGTGCAGAACCAATGAATGTGAAAAAGCGCTCTAATGGGGGTTCCAAAAAGCGAGAACTAGCCATTTGCAATGAGCTCTGTAATTAATGGACACATGTCATGAGCACATTGTTTGCTAGCATGCACAACCATAGATAGGACTTTTCAGGAAAGTCCTGGAAATAATACTTCGAAATTTTTGAAAAAGTTCACCACTACATAGGTAAAATAACATGCTTGAAGAAAATAGAATAGATTTTAAAATATAGTATTTCTGAAGAGAGGCATTTCAGCACTAGTGAAAACCACTTTTTTTCTCTTTTTTTTTTATAAAGCAAGTTTCTCCTGTCCGGTTCCAGAGTTAAGAGACACCCGATTATAGATGGTCAAAAATTAATCCATGTTATCTACATCCATCTGATAGAGGAATATTCAATTCTAGACTGCTGAGAATTAATCCATAGAAGCATATACAAACCCTCCTATCCACATGCACGCTGGAAAAAACTATGGAAAATGGCTAAACTCTACTATCCACAAGCACCGATTAAAACTATGGGAGGTAGCCAAATTAATAATACAATCTTGACCATAGAGATTTAATTAAAAAAATTCAAAACAAGTAGGAGCCATCTTGACTATAGGAACTCTTACCTGTACAAATTCAATTTTACCTTATATGAAAAAAAAAAATCAATCCAGGGATGACTAGGTAGTTAAAATACAATTTTCTAGAAAAGAATATAAAAGAAGAGAAAATTTATGTAACATTCAAAACGACCCACTTTTTAAGACCCTTATTTTCCCCATCAAGGAATGAATACAAAGTGGCCCCCTGGATCATAGCACGACAATGACACCACCACGTACAAAGCGACATGAAGGAAAAGAACGGCCATCAATAACTGCAGTTGATCCTTTCAATTGGGCCCATACTCAAGTGATCCAAACCGTATATAGTGGAGGCAAGAAAAGTTAGGAAATGGAACATGATAAACTCCACTGTACAATCTCCTTCACCCAACATCTGCTGTGTCTAAAGTTGAATATATATGGTGTTTATTTTAGCCGTCCATTTGCAAGCCAACTATAAGAGGTGACAGTCGTCTGCTGACAAAGCCCATTGATGAACCTTAATCAAGTGGGTCCCACCATTCGCTCGCCAAAAGAAATTACAGGGAAGGCACGAAGCCCCCTCATTTCAATGTATTAAATTCAAGACGTATGTACCATCCATTTGAGGGGCCCACACAACCCTGTTTGGATCATTAGAACTTGGTTGCCCGGCACTCAACTTGCCTGTAAATCAAAATACATTAATGACATTTGACAAAGAACAAAACATAAGGCCCCTCTTTGAATGATTCGAACTTGGCTCACTCAACTTACATGTATATCTAAAGATGCATTAATTACATATGACAGAGGACAAAACAACTCTCGCTTTCATGTAACTTTGGTTACGCAGGCAAATGAACTCTCATTTACGAGTAAGTTAAGTTCAACAATATCCGAACATAACTTAATCAAGCAGTAACACATGCTCGGTTACACAAGTGAGAGCTTACCATATAAATATGTTAGGAAAATTGTGTGGCCCGACTGTCATTGGGCCCATGCCAGATCGAGCCTGGCGGTTTGCCGCGGAAGAACTCCCAATAAGTCTTGATCTGGTTGAGTCAGATAAGAATTAAACTCTTGGTGGTAGAATTTGGATCAAATTCAAACTCACAGTTGGCAGAATTCTCACAGGAGATATAGGATTTCAAGAGGAGTAGAGTCCGTTGTAGTTGTTACTCCTAGGGATTGCTCTATATAAAGAAGATAAAAACCCTTTCTTGATCTTCCAAAGAGCATTCGCAACTACCCTGGGACCAGCAAGTTCTTTCAAATTATGAAAAAAACTAGGAAACTTAACAACAGTGCATGAACGTGAGGACAAAATTTTCAGTAGTCAAAATTGCTTTAATTAGAGAAACCACCCATATGAAATGTTACAAGAGAACCGCTCACAGCTATTACTCTCGCAGTGTTAAATTCTAACTAAAATATTTATGAAATGAGCAACTGACCATCAGTTTCTTTGAACATCTGGAAACCCATTCAAATTATAGCAGCGACTCTGCAATCTGCATCGCATTAAGGGCAGCTCCTTTGCGAATCTGATCGTCACAGACGAGTATTTCCAACCTGTTAAGGATTTCTTGTTTTCAGATCAAACGCGAGGAGATACTATTTGAATAAGTACTTAAAGGAACTAGGTAGATTCTAGCTGCACATGGAGAAGCTATGCAACTCATGAATCCTTTGTGTCGATCACATAGCCCCTGCCCAAAGTTCAATGGTTTATGACTTGTTCCATGCACTCGCTATGTGATGATCAGGTTGGCCAGATTTTTGGGTTATGCATCTACACCATGGGACAGACCTTGGGGACAGCCTGATTTTTGTCCAGCCAGGCCTTTGCACCCATGTGAGCTGCTACCAGGTTTCACTAATCATGAAAATTAAGAAACTTATATCCGAGGTCTTTACCTGTGATTTCCAACTTGAGAATCATCACGCCGTATCCGGCCAACTGCAAAGGGGTAGAGGAGAGAGAGAGACCTCCAAAGGGGTAGGGAAGTGATTGGACTCCCGATCATCAATAACAACTACACCAGAAGCACTATTAAGAATTTCCCTGCAGTATCCTAGAATACTAACAATTAAATTGAACCATGTTACCATTAAGAAAATGACAACAGTATGAAATGGACCATGTTAGAAAACTGTGTAGAGTACATCTCAATAAAAGCATGAGATCAATATGGTTGATGAGCAAAGCTAGTAGTAGTAGTTGTAAGTGCCTAAAATAATACGAACTTGTTTAGAGAATGAAGACATGCTCCGAGCTGTTGTTGCGTTTTTCTTGAGGAACAGTCAAATGCCTGAGAGCTGAAAGGGAAGGAAGGAACAAAGGTGAGAGGCCCTTGACTGCCGTCAGCCGAAGGCACTCCGACGCCTAAGTTAGTATAATTACTAAACAAAGGGTGAGTGAATGAGGGAGAATAGAGGGCCCAAGAGTTTTCATACCTCCGCTTGCTCTACCTTGTTCAAATTTATAGGTGTTGGTCTTCTCGGGCTCTTCCTTAGTGGGAGTTGGAGGGAGTATGGTCCCATCGAACCATACTCTTTCTCCTTAGTGAAGGTTGGTGTAGGAACTGTCCCATCAATCCATACCTTGACCTCCTGGATGTTTGCTGATGTGATGGCCAGATCAGGTCTACGCTCTCTGTACCCGGCGCCCATCTTGTCTGTCAGAGCGTAGCCACGTCTTCATTAATTATTGATTGACATGATGCCCATCTCGACTGGCCGAGCTGCTGATACCCTTTTTACCTTGGCGTCACTGTCGAACTGTGCGTTCTATTGCATTTACCGAGCTGCACAAAAAGGGGGATAGACGAACTATTTTCTCTGCGGTGGACCCATCTCCAGAAGTTGGGGTCAAGACAGGCCCGGACAGGTCATTTGCCGGATCCTGTGCTCGTGAAACGTCCCCACACAGTAGGAACCATCATCGAAGTCTTATACCATCTATTTGGTTATTTCTGAGTTCCAGCCATGTTTTCAAGTCCACGAACTTCAGTAACAGTATCATCAGGAAGTGCATGCAGTTTCACTTTATCATGGCCAGGGCCACGAAACAGGAATACATTTGGCAGGACACCATTTTGCAGATTCTCAACCCATCAACATCCATTGTGTTTCTTAATTTAAAATGAGTAGGGACTTCAGCGGCAGAGCATCATGGCGAACCATATACAAAGGGTCAAACATACCCAAAATCATATGTTCAACAAAAGTGCACATTTGGATCAATGCAATATCCACGTGGAAGTCTAGACCTAAACCATTTGGATAACTACAATTGCTCATAAACCAAGTTACCATGTAAATAGGTTGGACCAAAAACCTGGTATGTTGAATACACCCGAATGCTAGGAATTTACAAAAGGAAAAGGCATTACACCTTTCAGGGGAATTTTTTAATGAAAAAAAAGAGAGGAAAAGGCAGAAGTCTATGAGTAACTTCCTCAGAGATCTCTCATTACGTAGGAAGGGACATACAAACATACCCAAAATCATATGTGCAAAGACAATTAAAAAAATCCACATCAAGGGCACATTTGGATCGATGTAAGTAAAACGAGTGCATATGACTCCCTCCATAAATCGGGAGAATTAAGCATTTGGATATCTCCAGTGATGTGAAAATCAAGTGATCATGTGAACTTGGTTACACCAAACCATGTTCTAATTAGAATACCCTCTCAAGCACTATGAATTCATATGAGGAAGAGTCAGAATTCTCTAATCAACCGTATATATAGGGAAACTCTGCAATTGGGTTTCAAGTAGTCATATTGCAGAATAACAAGAGTTAAGGATGCAGACAGGTACTATTTTGATTAAAAGAAGACGGGCAAACATGAACAACAGCTATATAGTAATATACATATCATCATCAATGGAGACCTTAAAACTCTCTGAAATGAAGCATTTATTTCTAGATGGATGAATCGATTGCTAAAAGATGCTGCCAAACAAACAAAAGAAAAACATAATTAATTTTCATGATCTTTTCACATTTCACAAGTCACGTGGATATGAAATGTGAATCTAATGAAATTTTTTTTAGCATCTTCTAAAACAACATATTTGCCCACGGAAATGAATTCTTTGATGTCAGGACTATGGCACTGAAGGCCAGCTCATAGCTTAGGTAAATACGCAAAAAGCTGGTAAGTGCAGTTTGCCCTGGACCCCTGACAACCTCATACCCCACCCCGCAGACTCCCAAGGTGACACTTGCAACATAATCGTGCAGATTCCATGCAAGCTGAAGTAGCATGCCAAGTGCCCACCAAATTAAGTTTTTCCCTCCAGCAATCTTTGGAGATGACCACCTACTCACGTATGTCTCATCCATTTTAATACCACCATGCACCCACATTGTCAGTCTGGTGGTACTACCTGGAATTTCTATCTGGTGGTACTATCTGGAATTTCTATGGATCACCTATAATAGCTTCCTCATCCTGCGGGCATGCCGACAAGTTTGGTCAGTAATGCTGTATACAGTTCCTTTTAGTTTGATACAGTAAGAATCTTTGCACCCAAAAAACCAAAATAGTGTTTTATTAACAGATTTCGCTACCCCACGTAAACTTTGAGATGAACTCTACCAAATGATTGTTAGAGGTAAGTGGTGAAGGAATTCAGGTGATGGGTGAAGGATATTGGTGGAGATGTAGAAAGGACATTTACTTTCCTACGTATTGAATTACTAAGGTGAGAGCTGGGTATTCATTTCTCATATTTCCTCTTATTTTTTATTTCATAAAAGGAAATGTTACTTAATGTTCATTTTTGGAAATCCACTTTTGATTTTCATTTTTGACCACTTATGCATGAATTTCTATGAATCCAAGTCTCGTGTAATTCTAATGCAAACAAACAGGGGGCAAGTGGTGGATGCTTTGGCATTGTCTGATTGAACTATCCAAAAAAGATATTACTGTTGGTTTCCTCCCACAAAGCATTGTTCATGAATCCTAGGTTCCCAAATATCCTTAAAAGCATGTAATGCCTTGAAAGTTTATGAGAATCGGGAACCCATTTACATCCCTAGCTGAGAGAGAGGTTAAAACGCTGAACATGGGTGAGGTTGTCAGCTCAGTTGCAATCCAGGATTATGACTGAGACCAACTCATCGTAAATTTGGCAATCTATTTTTTCACAACCGCAGATTGGAAAAATCAGAAACTACTGAATTTTCATAGTTGCAATGAAATGGAAGGTTGGGATTGATGGTAACACCTCAGAGGGTATTTTGTCCTTGGTCTGGAATCAATGAACCTTGTGACCTTTCCGACCCTTGTCCATAAAGCAAAATTATTCTCCTGCATTTTTGTTCATTAGAAAAAGAATCTCAAGTTACTTTCACTAGAATGTAAAGTTACAGCTTCTTCATTCCATCGCCAGCGCTTTAAAAGGAAAAATACGTATCAGCAAACAAAATAAGCTGCTCACCAAAAGCTCATTCTGGCCAACCAAAAAGAGATTGCGATCTCAATTACAAAAAGCTGATGCTCTTCAACTTTCTTGTCAAATCTGTCTGTTCTCTATTGTTTCTTCAAACATGTCACAATCACAATTGAATATAGAGGGCCATGGAAGCATCCATTTTGAACAGATAATTTGAAATGCACGAAACTCAGAAGGACCTGTCATCAACTTTACACCGCACAAAGTGCTCTTTCTTTATAGGTAAAGTAACTCAAACCCACAAGCCCTGTGCTTGTGGCAAGAAGGATACAGGCTCCAGAGCAAAATGTTCTGTTTTGGTAGCCTACCTCACACAAGTAAGCTGAAAAACATGGCACCATGTCATAGAGGTCAACAAATTAGCAAAATATTTTAGTGCACAAACCCCAGAGAAATAGGGAGCACTTTTTGTGAAATATAACTCAGTTTCCCTGCATCCAGCTTACCTGTCAACATAATTATCTTTAACTCAGTTTACCTGTTATGGGTTCTGGCAAATAAAAAAAAAAAAGGCACTTAGAGGTGACTCAGATTATACAAATCCATGAACCCTGATGATGTGGAAACCAAGATATCTACACTCTTTTTCAAAGACACAAGGTCCTTGCAGATATGTTGAAACTGCCTCCCATCAATGAAACCAAGATCGGCTTCAAAAACAAGCAATTATCAAAATCACTGTCATCCGGGATTTTATTAGTTATAGCCGTAGAGATAAAAAGTTGCTAGTGATGCACTGTCATGCATCGTTGTTCAAGAAGAGTATTGGGAGCGCTCATGTAAAACCTTCCTTGAATTGTTTAACACAAGCATACAGAAAAAAAAGATGCAACATAGTCAAGCCTTTGCAGTTTTTAGATAAAGATACAAAATATGAATACTAAGTGTGTCCAGAGCAGGAAATAGTATCACATGGGATCTCTCGCACATCTGTGAATAAGAATCTGTCCGACGGAGCATGCTACCATGTAACACTAATTGATTACAGATCACACGGCGGAGAAAGCTAATCAAATCACCTGGCACTTTCAAATCTCAAATAGTGTCACCCGAATATACACCAAGGCCTGCTTCATAGAGGGAGACTACACGGATAGCTGGTGGGTCATATTTTCAATTGTCTGATTACAAAATGGAACAGCCTTTATGTGCCTTTTGCTTCTTCTTTTGCTTAGGTGGCTGGAGAACAACCTTTATGGCTGCATCAAAAACACCCTTGACATTCTGCATATCATAACAATTCAGCAAGTTAAGAAACCACATTACTAACAAATGCGTGAAAGGTTACAAACAAGAGTAAGGAACTAACAAAACCTGTTGCGTTTTTGAACTGCACTCAATATAAGCAGGAGCCTCAATCTGCTTCTTCAGCTCCTCTCCCTTCAACAGGATCAAATATTGATAATCCAATAGAACATTAATGTGTGCCCAATTAAATTGACAACTTGGAGATACACTGACTGACAAGGTATTGTTCTTGAGCAAGTAATGAAGAGCAATAGCTTTTGCACTGTGAGAATTCTTACCTGAGCAGTCGAGATAGGCACTGCACCAGGGTGATCTACGAAAAATTGCTTATCATCCCGAAGATCTATAAAAATAGGATGGTAAGTGAAAAACAAAAAAGATGTGAAAGGGGACTGACTAAGTAATATAGTGCACAAAAACATGAAATGAGGTGTTTTTATCATGGACAAATACAAATCAAACTCACAGGAGTACAACAAACGAATTACCAGATAGCATCAGCAAGATCCATATAGAAGAACCCAACATCAGGAAACATGAGCTGAAGCAAACAGAATCCAACAAAGGTTCTAAACATTTGTCTAGAATTCAGTATTCTTGTCAATAAATTAAGAAAAGTTTATTATTTTCTAGGACACTATTATTATTATTATTATTATTTTACATAAGGATTCTTTAACTAGTAGGATTTTTAGAAAATATAATGACAGAGCCCATAGCACAGCCGGAAGGTGCTCATTGCAGCAACCACATGGTGACAAGTCAAAGTCATGTTACCCAAAAAAAAAATAATCCTTCTTATATATAATTCCACTAATGCAGAGGGCAGAGTATAAAATAGTCCAGCCATTGCAAGATCTTTCCATGGTTTAACACTATCTTTTAAAGGTTAATTGGCTGAATAGGAATCTAGGACAACCTAGTCCAATCAGGCAGGAGTAAAACATCACAAAGCTAGAACATGCCAGTGATTTTCAAGCAGGTATTGCCAAATCACGAAGATCGAAGAAGCCATACATAGTCTAGGGTAACATAGTCCAAAACTCAGATGAAGTGTGTGTGTGTGTGTGTGTTTTAGGATGGGAAACACATTTGTCGGCTGATGGGAAACACATTTGTGCAGGAACCAAAACTACCAATTTTGAAGTATATTATAACCTCTGGATCTACTTGAGAGCTTTTACATTGTAACCAAAACTAACGAGAAAGGAAATTAGAGAAGGGAGTATGTAAAGAATCAAGCCAATCATTGAATAGATCTCACACCAAAGGGGTATTGGGAGAACCAACAGAAACGTCTTGTGTGCAAAGAGGAAAAAAAAAAGAAAAGCTCTTATGAACTTAAAAACGTCAACCTAAATCAATAATTCAATACTGAATTTGACCATTCATCCTTGCAAATTTCACACTTTCTTTTCAATTAAAACAAACTCTGCTAGGATCCTACCCATCAATCAAAATCATCAAGGGCATGTTTTTTTTATCTTGGCCCTTAAAATTCAATAGAACCAAAAGAAAAATCTTAGTTGTTATTATTCAAAAAAACTAGTATACCAAATTGCCCCATGCCAGTGCACTTATGATTTCTAACAAAGAATCCTTATGTAAAGCAACTAAAAAAGGATAATCTATTTATACATACATACATCTATGGGGAGAGAGAGAGAGAGAGAGAGAGAGAGAGAGAGAGAGAGAGAGAGAGAGAGAGAGAGAGAGAGAGAGGTCAAACAATCATACATCAGATGCAAGAGTCCAGGAAGAATCCCCATTTTGTTTTTTATGATCAGCAAAAGAAATTCACAACCTAAGACTACGAGGGGAAAAACACACCTAGGATTCAGGTAGCCAAGCTTGAGCCCACATGTCCTTCGCTTTCATGAAAACCCAATCTTGGTTGGGCCTGTCCAGTTTTGCACTCGAACTGGGCTTTGTATTCTCAAGCCTAAGTGGAATTTGGGTGGGCCATGGGATTGGGTTTTGGGTACCCAAACTAGGTACAAAATATATGGGCATTTGCCCTCAGATCTTTTAGAAGTTAACAGTCATTGAATTTGGGACTCATCTGATAATGCTATTCATTGATATCAATGAAAATCCTCTAGGAAAAGTTCTTAAAGTAAAATAAAAATAGATGCTTTGGAATGTGAATTAGCGTCTTTGGTTTTCTCTCTCTCCCCCACTCTTCTGTTCACCCTCCATATCTTCACAGCCAAAGTAAGAAGCCCTCTTACCCTTACCAGTTTTACAATCATGATTACAATGGAACGAGTAAAGCAAACAGGGAGGATGTCATCTGCCACAAATTATGATGCACAGTCTCCTTGGCTTTGGTTTCTTAGAGTTTATGCTCACATGACAATGCAACTCACTTTGGTTTTTTGTTCATGTTTTTGCTTCTCAAGTTTCCCAAACCCTAGCTCTTTCTTATTTCTGTATCTTAGTATTTCTTGTCACTGAAAATGCAACGTGGGCATGGGTCCAGACTTGGCACCGTTCTCCCTGGATTGAGAAGGAGCTTCATCATGATCTTTACGTCACCCTTCTTGTTTGAAGATGTTTTGCACTTGAAGGGTACCTTTGGCAGTCTACAAAGTTTATTCCTTACTGTGCAGTGTCAGTTTGATAGGATTAAAGATAATGTTTCTCTCAATGTTTAGTAAAAGTGTGTTTCTTTCGTGCTATGTGCCACCTGTATCGTATAAACTAAGGCCTGTGTAATGGCATCTCCCGAACATCCATCGGTGCAATGTCGCACCACATCTAGTCCCCGTATATCTAACATTCAATGGACATGCCTAATCCATAGCATCCCATCATTAACATCAGAGTCAAAACCTAGTCCCTATGTTGAGGTCAGCTACATGAACTCTGTAGCTACTACTAGTTTTTTCCGTAATTTTTCAGTAGCTACGTCACATCATCATCCATGGCACCTAATCATATTTTTTCAAAAATAAAAAAAAAGAAAGTTTCCAACTAAAGTTGAATCGCATGTGAGAATCTAAGCATCACTTGTGGTATTTATATGAGGCAAAGAAAATTTTAGCAAAAAATTAATGAAAATAAGATAAAACTGTCAAAGGAAACAACTTCTACTACCTTTCCTTTCACATTAAAGATCAAATAAGATTTAGCTTATGCAAACAAAGAAGGTATTTGAGTCAAAGCTCTATATAGCAACTCATAAAGCCAATAATCTAGAGAGATGCATAAGCTGTAATATTTTTATGAGAAATTAAATGGCATGAAAGTTCAACTTAACAAGAAGGATGTAGAAGTACAGAAATTAGCAAAAGATGAAACACTACAATCAAATGAATTGAACAAAACACTACATGGAAGATGCAAAGCCTATGAACGATAATCTTCAAGATCGGAAGCCATAACATATTCAGTTCATGACAGCAATAACAATAGAGAGTGAGAACAAGTTGACAAATTGAATGCGGCAAGAAAAAGTCCAACCAAGTTTTGTCCCAACGAGAACGATGGGAACACCAGGCGCGTAATGTTTCAGTTCAGGTATCCACTGGAAAAGAGAAAAATGTGTCACCAATGGGGGAAAGATAAACTATCAAGAAAAATAAGCAGAAGAGTCTGGCATTCCAGAATGAACCATCAATTGCTTACCTTCTTCGCAACATTTTCATAGCTAGCCTTGCTAATGAGAGAGAATGCCAACAGAAAAACATCTGCACCACGATAGCTCAGAGGTCTTAATCTGTTGTAATCCTCCTGACCTGTTCCATAAAGTTGCAAAATAAGACCCAAAACATAAACTTTCTAGCCAAAGAAAATTAAAAAAGAAGATTTTTGATAGAATGCATATAATAGTTTTAAGCTGTACCTGCTGTATCCCACAATCCTAGATTAACCGTATTTCCATCCACTACCACATTTGCACTGAAATTGTCGAAAACAGTAGGTACATAATCCTGCTTCCCATAAAAAATAATAAAATAAAAATTAAAAAAAATCCATACATATTTAATAAATAAATTGAGACTATAGAAAAATAAGAAGTTCTTCACACCTACTCCTAAATCGTATAATGTCAATCGCTTGAGACAAAGCTCTTGAACAATGATTTTTTTTTTTTTTTTTATTCTTTTCAATAGAACATTCCTCGAACACAAAACGAAAGGGTCTTTAAAACAGATCTTTTCTAATTAAAGCACACTCATAGATCAAATAACAAGAATAAAATCAGCAGCAGCGCAGCACAATTCACCTCAGACCTATATAAGAGCTATTGGTATGCAATCCTAGTTTACCACATTTCAATTTAAAACCATATAAAACGGTTTTTCCTTTTGCACACATTCCCCAAATTCAAAAATTGGCCATGCAAGAGTTGGAAAAAATTCAGTTACTCGAGCAAAACCTAAAGAATTACAATACTTTGAGGCAAGCCAATCCCAACAACAAAAAGGAAACAAAGAAAAATCATAGAATTTTCACGTTCCTTGTCAGAATAATTTCTCATTTATTGTACAACTCATCCCACATATTAAACAGAAACATACAGTATAATGTCAAACCCTTTTTTTGTGGGAAGTTTTCTTCTAAAAGGACTCCACAATCAACTAAATCCCTATAAAACATTAAAAATCAAACTACATCAACACACACAAAAAAAAGAAAAAAAAAAAAAAAAAAAAAAAAAAAAACATACATTGTAAAACAACATTAAAAAAAAAGGGAATGAGGGCACATTTGTTTGCATGGAATTGAATTCCTGGGCACTCTAGGAGATTTATTCTTAGAAGTGGCCAATCGAAGATGCAGAGATCTATAAACGAATATGATGTGGTCTCCCCTTAAATAGAAAATGAATTAAGGAGAAATGGAAAACGAATAGCCAGCCACCACCCTAGCAATTCAAATCCTAGAAAAGCCAAGATCGCATTTGCATTTACATCTCCATCTTATATCCTTCACCCTTCACCTCTTTTACAATCCATTGCATGTATTCAATTCCATGCAAACAAACGGGGCCCAAAATCCAAACTTGACAGCTATGGTACTTGAGGCAATCCACATTCATTCCCCGCCACGAAAATCAACAATGAAAATTCCCACAATTTGCACTTTTATTATGCAAGTACTTATTCAAACTGAGATCACATTGCAAAAGCAAGAATCTTCTTCTGTTTTTTCTTTTTTTTTTTTCTTTCCAACAAAGCCCCAATTCTGAGAACGAAAATTCAAAATCCCAACCACAATCAAAACAACAAAGCAAAAGGAAAATCATGAGATTGGGAATATGGAAATGACCGTAGGGAAGGTGTTGCTGGTGTAAGAAATCAACATGCAGGTCTTCCCGACAGCACCATCTCCTACCGTGACGCACTTGATAAACCTCGAAGCGCTCATCTTCTTCCTTGAAAGAAATTGAAGAAATTTTCAATCCTTTTTTGTGTTTTGGTTTTCGATTTCTCCTTGTTCAACAACAGCAACTACGGCACCTGCATTTGAGAGATAAAAGAGAGAATCCACATTTTTGTTTTATGTTGATCGAAACTGGAAGCTCTCAAAAGCTCCAAAATAGGAGAAACGGGAAAATTTGATCTTTTGCAGAGAAATAACAAAAGCGGGTCCGGTCCGTCCGTCCGTCTAAGAGAATGAGAATGAGAGAGAGATCCGAGAGTTTCGAGAGACAGAAAAAAACAGGGCGGTAGACGCGGTCTTTTTCGCGACAGCCCAGCTCTCCAGGGCGGATCGTGTCATGATTGGATCACTCTCAGTGGTCCGCGGCACCTTGTTCTCAATTCCAGACTCGCGAGAGCGTTTCCCAAAAGGTCTGAACTTTGAACTTCGGGTCGGGTCTGGACATCTTTGGTGGTCCGGGGATCTTAGATAGTTTAATCGCACATTTGTGTACACATGCGAAGGAGAAATTAAAACCTCGAAAAGGAATTTTTGTAGAATTTAAAAAATTATATTTGGTGCAAAATAATTTTCTTCGTTGAATTGATGCTAATATTGTTTGGTGCGGCCATGGATTTCTTATAGATAATCAAATTTTCTTATTTGGTGAAATAATTTTTTGAATAAAAATAATATAATATGTATATTATTTATTCAACATCAAATAATAATTTATTTAAGGGAGAATTTCGATCTTATTTCAAAAAATGACACAAGTTTCAAAACTTTTCAAACTAGTCCCTAAGTTTTGTTAGGAAGTTTTCGATTAAGGACATCCATCTATTTAAAGTTATTTTTCGGCAAATATTTTTTTTTTTTTTAATACCCAAATTACCCTTCATTATAATAAAACTCTCATTCACTTCCTCTATGTTCTCTTCATTTTTCTCGCCCGTGTCCTCACGTTAATCAAGGACACACAGTATTCCCACAGCGATTGGTTGCATGTAGTGGCTGTCAAAACCATGTCATGGCTTTAAATGAAGGGTAATTTGGGTATTTTTAAAGTATTAAGGGAAAAAGTCACCAGAAAATACATTTAAATGGCCCGATGTTCTTAATTGATGATTTATTGGAAAGCTTAGGGACTAATTTAAAAAGTTTCAAAACTTGTGTTCTTTTTTTAAATAAGGCAAAAACTTAAGGCCATATTTGTAAATTTTACTATATTTAAAGAAATAAAAAATGAAAGAGTTGTAGGGTTTTGGGTTGAAATGGACAAGAGTGAGGAAAAGAGGGACAAGTTTTCCAAAAAAATCCATTTCTCATACTCCTCATAGGAAACTAATTTTCACCATTATCAAGGAAAATGTAGACGAAGCAGGAAAGCATTTCCGTGTAATTGTTTTGCACTAAACACCTAAAAAATAGGTTTTTCGAGGAAAACCGTCCACTTTTCCGCATATAAGTGTTACAGAAACGTATCCTAAAGAATCTGGATAATCGGTGGCAGCTATTTTACGATAAATATATTGTGGGGCCCATAAATAAATAATTTGGACTGTTCCAAATGAATTACAACCCCTCCATTCATATACTTTTAATTGTTGGTTCAAGAGCAGTAAGTCCCATTGTACGATTACAATTCCAACCTCTTATTCCACATATTAAACAGAAACATACATTATAATGTCAAACCCATTTTTTTTGTTGGAAATTTCTTCTAAAAGGACTCCACAATCAACTAAATCCCTATAATTTTTTTTTTCATGTCCAATGCTCCAAAAATCAAACTACATCAACACAAAATACACACACACACACACACATATATATATATATTGTAAAACAACAATAAAAAAAAAAGGAATGAGGGCCCATTTGTTTGCATGGAAGTGAAGGAAGGTTTTTATTTCAATTAAAGTTAATTTGTATATTTTTAAAAAATCGTGGGAAATAGTTGTTGGAAGATAGCTTTAAATGGACATATTTTCTTAATTAAAAACTTACTTAAAAATTTAGGAACTAATTTAAAAATATTTAAAATTCTTGTGTTTTTTAAATAAAGTAAAAACTTAAGCCTTATTTGAAATTTTTCCAAGGAAAAAAAAAAAGTGTCTTTTGTTCAATGGACAATGGTTGATTCCTACTAAAAAAAAAAAAAGAGGCTTTGCTAGTCGATGCAAGTGAAAAGAGAATATAATTTTATAGCAAAAAAGAAAAAAATATATAAATTTTGTCCCAATTAACTATTGCAAAATGGAGGAGAATAGATTATCTACTCTTGAAGGAGGGAAAAAGCATTTTCTCGTGTGAAATTGGTTTTTTATTAATAAAACTGGAATTTAACTATTTAAAATTATTAACTTATTATTTAAAAGTCTTTTTAGATAATGTTCTCTTACTTGGTTTTCTCTATTTAAATTTAACTACAACAAATTTAAATTTAACTACAACAGAGAATCAATCCGAAAGATGATTCCAATATTGTTTAAAATTGGACCTTCTACACTGCTTATATTGGGCCTCAGCAGTGGGCCATACTTGGGGAGATCTGGCATTGTGGGATTAGGATCTTATAAGCACGGTTGGAAAACTCTCTGAGTCGACTCTTGACTCTTTCGAATTATCTCATTTTGACGAAGAACCAAGTAAAAAATAAGGAGACTTGCTCGAGTCTATCTCATTTTAAGAAGTTGTTGGCATTCAAAACCATTTAATAGGTGAATCTAATTTTAAATAATTAAGATTTATTTATAAGTAATTATGCATGTGGTTTGGAATTAGTAATTTAAAAATAATGACTAGAATGTAATTTGAAATGTATATTTCATTTTTTACATTCGGTATTTGAAATAACAAATTATGTAATATGCAGTTTTTTCATATATTTTCCTCACCGTCATACTCTTTGATTATTATGAATGTGGGTAAATAAGTGTATTTTTATTTTTCGTACGTAATGGACTCATTTTTATATATTAAAAAAAAAACATGACTCTTTCAAGTCTCCGTGTTGACGCTATCCAAATCAGTTTTTGCATGGGACTACTTAGAGTCCGAATTACGAGTTTTCCAACCTTACTTACAAGGCTAGAAGCCATGCATTAAATTTATTTGGATTCTATTTTTTTTCACTCAATCTTGGTCGGGACTCGGGACTGTAATATTATCAGGTAACCGAATATGTTCGGCGAATCTGCGGGTTTTATTGAGTAGCTGTACGTGGCTTTTGAAGCCCTGATTTGATTTGATGATCCCGACTATCCTAAATGGGGTCTTAGAAATAGATGCAATTACAGTTTGGTGCAACTGATACGGCTTTTATGATAATCAAATCAAGTTAAAGTTAATGATTTTATCCGTACCCAACTATCTAGTAGGCACATCCGTCTCAATTACGCTGCAGCAGGTTGAACTTGAACCTGATCATTTCTTATTATCTCCAAGTGCTTCATGATTTATCTTTAAAAAAATAATTTGTTTATCCTTACAGGGGAGTTTTTGACAAAGGTGATAACATATTAACATGTTGTGGTTATGGCCAGCTGATTATTTAAGGCAGCTGTCTTTATACCCGACGTTCGCTCATGAATTGTTAGCATTTAAGTATTTATGACAAAGCTGTTCGTGCGATATCCCAGGGTCATGCGATATTGCACTCATCACGTTGTGCGATATTGTTAGGGTTTAAGTATTTACGACAAAGCTGTTAGTGCGATATCCTAGGGTCATGTAATATTGCACACATCACGATGTCGATATCTTATGGCCGTGCGACATCACACATATCGCCCTGTGCACTATCCTAGGCCCATGCTATATCGAACCATTATTATATGAAGGGAAATATTCAAGTGAGAATTAATTCTCACATATTATATGAGAACATTTTTATGAAGCCTAACTAGCAACCCATCCAAACCTAGCAACCAATAGGGAACCCCCTAATAGTCACTAATCCCAAGGATTGACACACATCCGAATGGACTGAACCGTTAGATCGAGGATTGAATATTTTTTTGAATATGAAGTCATTAAATTTTTGGGCCACGGATGAAGGGATTAGGGGCATGGGTTTGGGGTCAAACTTGATACTTAGGATGGTCTCACATAGATCTTTCCATCTCTCCTAGTCCCATCCCCAAATGGTGCCCACAATTGGACCACACAAAACAGTTATCATATAATATGTGAGAACAGTTCCCACCTGAATATTACTCTTATATGAACATCTCTGCGGAAAATACTTAAACTTAAATCATTATGGAAGCAAATGTCAGATCTAAGAGCAGTTGTACGGGCAATGTCCCATTATTTAAAATAGGAAAATAATTATTAGTCAAAATGGCCTCTATTTTTCCTTTGCTGCTGAAACCTAGGCACAGCCATAACAATGTCTTATTTGATCAAAATCATTTATCATAATGGTTTTTAAGGTGTTTTGATCACTGATAAATCCTGAGAATGTCATATGATGAGTTTTAATCACTGATGAATCCTTAGAATGCAATAAAATGGATAAAAATACCATTGTGACCAAAATGGGAAACAATTGTGTTAAATACAAGCTCCCTGCACAATAGAAGAACCATGGCCTCCACAATCTACAACTGTGGAGATGAACACATCAGAATTGGGTTTGGGTTTAAGCACCAAATTCTGTACATGGCGACAATATGTGAGCTTTGTATCCATGGAAGCCACAAGCACTGAAATGGAAAACTATTGATTTGTTAGGTGTATCCATGGAAGCCACAAGCACTGAAATGGAAAACTATTGATTTGTTAGGCAAAGGTCCCACTCCACCAATCCATATGCATCCATCTAGCAGTTGTAATTCTAGATATTTCTGAAGCTAAAAAAGTCCCATTGTATAATTTTTTTCATCACCATCCTTCCTCATTTTGGACTACATTGTTGAAAAGTACCAACTAGTCTCCTAACCACCTTCCACAACAAAATGAAGATGAAATCTTTTCAACCACAACAAGACAGCAGTGTACACAATTAATAAAAGCTAGAGAGAGAGAGAGAGAGAGAGAGAGAGAGAGAGAGAGAGAGAGAGAGAGAGAGAGAGAGAGAGAGAGAGAGAGAGAGAGGTGTGGTTTACCAAGATATTGCAAATAATTTGCTTTATAAATAGAAACTGACAAATTACAGGCCATGTCCAAAGAAACAGGATAAAACTGCAAAAGAACATGAAACAAAAGGGAATTGACTGGGTAAATAACCTGTGCAGAATACAGAATTCCCAGGAGAAAGAAGGTAAAAAACCAAAAATCTCGAAAGAATTGTAGGTAAAATTCTTCAGTGCCTCTGGGCACTCATCCAATTGAGCTAGGGGCTCAACCCTCAACATAAAATGTGAGACTAAAAGGGAAGAGTTCTACCTTGATGTTAAAATGATTACTAAAATCAGCTATCCTCTGATGCATCGGAATTGAATCCTCAAGAAATATTAGAAAAAGCGATGGTAGTCATCAGATAGATGGGCCCTTGTCTTAGACATTATCATCCCGCTCACTAGATTCCAAGTCACTATGAGATTTATCACTTGAAATTGAATAGCTTCGGCGTTCCTTTCCTCCGGGCTTTGATGATGCGTTCCCGTACCATATCATGCCCACCACAGCTAGGACCATACCTAGAACCACTTGTATGGTGAGACCTTCTTTTCCAAAGAAGAAGAATCCCAAGATCAGAACAAGGATGGTCTTCATGTGGCCCAAGACTTGGAAAGACACAGCAGTGAATCTGCCAATGCAGATGAATTGGCTAAGGTTGGTTCCTACTGCAATGGTGCATGACAAGATAATGAAGAACTGCAGAAAAAACAGAAGGATTTAGTGGTCTGATTGACAAGAGAATAACATGCAGCCATGACTACGTACTAATGCAGCAAATCAAATGAGAAATACATGCACACATGTAAATCAAATGTGTGTCCTATGTGTGAACCAATAAATACATTCACACATTCTGATTATAGAGCATACACATGTAATTTGATTATAAGGAGCCTTTGGAAATCCCCAAAAGAAAAAATGGAGAGAGAGAGAGAGAGAGAGAGAGAGAGAGAGAAGGCATGTAAGAGGTTGATTTGGAGTGAGAATGGGTGAAAACAAGATATACTGGCATATGCATTACCAATTTCCCTTCCACCACAGACACTTGGTGGAATTAATAATTACACCATTCAGCCAAGAATATCCGACTCTCCAATGAGTTGGTGTAACTCATAACTATGTGGAATAGATAATTACATCTATCCAGACAAAACTGTCCAACTCTCCTAGGAGTCCATATGTGCAACTGCCGTCTTAAATATTAAATAGCATAACATGTCCACCACTTCGAGTTTTACATGTGCTTACCACAGCAATAACGTTGTAGCCATACTCATCGACTCTTTTATTTGTCAACCAGAAATCCAGGAAGGGCCCTAATACCAGCAGTGTTGCAGCTTGGACTGGTGCAGTATGGCCCAATAGGTTGAATGATCCAAGTGAATACTTACGCTGAAGGAAATGCACATACTGCAAAGACAGATCAGGAGACTAATCAGATTTAATTGTTGAATTTTTGGGGAAATTTAACCTATTTCATACCTACAAAACATCATCACATGATGGCTGATACATATGGCTTTGTGGTAGCATATGCAATAGGGTACAAGTTTTGTTTTTATGTAAGTCCAGGCCGACAGAAGTCCAACCAACAAATGTGGTTAAAATCAGTATAGAAATATCACCATTAAGTAATCTTTTCCTAGATAATTGTATGAACAAACATTTTAGTTGAGACAGTTGCATGAGTGCAGCATGACCATGTTTAAAAAAAGGGTAGTTTTCAGCATGGAGAGAAAGA
The DNA here is from genome assembly GCA_003546025.1 of Camphora micrantha. NCBI lineage: Eukaryota > Viridiplantae > Streptophyta > Magnoliopsida > Laurales > Lauraceae > Camphora > Camphora micrantha. Next base: position 2,678,066 of record QPKB01000004.1, on the reverse strand, counting down.
ATTCCAGAGGTAATTTCAGTTTCTTCTAGCATTTTTCACAAGTAGTAAGGAGTATGGGACGCAATTCATCGTCAACATCCAACTTAAAATTATGTGAATGTTGATTTGGGACAAATATACATGTTGCCTTCCCCAGATGTACTTTTGAAAATAACAACTTTACAAACACATTGCCATTTGGGTACTTACCCAAATGCCTTGAATTTCCAATCTAATGGTGGTTTTCGCCTTTTGGGTAATCACAAGATTAGCAAAGGACATTCATATCTCCAGCATAATGTAGCACAAAATTTGGACAAACTAAACAAGCCAACTGCAAGTGTGATTTTCTGCAGTGGATAGACAGACTGTTCAGTGGAGGAAACAATCAAGAGTCAAAATTTTGGCCAATCAAAACAGGTTGGAGTTTGGACAAAATAAGCAGATCGCATTCTCAATTGCTTAGAGAAGAGAATTGAATGTATAAGAACTGATTTCATCAAGTGAGTACTTACATACTGTTGCAGAGCAGTACTCCAAACTGCTATGAAGGCTGCAATGAAGCCTTTGGCATTGACACTCACATCAGTCACAGTACATACTGCAACTCCAAGGAGAACAACCCCTATACTGAGTTTAGTGTCTCTTGAGTATCGGATCTTGTCCATGACAACTTCCAGAAAACATGATACAGGAATCATGCTCAGCTTGGCAATCTGAAGATCAAATAACAAAGAATGTATGGTAATGTCTAATGTACACTCTTACTATACTTGAAAGAAAAGTAAAATAAATGACTTCTTGCTAGAACATACCTGATAAAATCCCACAGAGTTCCACATTAAGCTCACATTCATACCAACAATTGAAAAGTTTGCGAAAAGGACGAATTTTAGAAGCTCAGGTAAAGGAAGATGGGATGGCTGTATGTATCCCATCCATCTAAGAACTAGAGTCATCAAAGTTGTGGTGGCAAAATGGAGACCAGTTAATGTTGTAGCTGCAGAATTTATCAGAATCCACTGTTTTGTCAGAACCAGCAGTTTGGTTAAAAAAAAAAAACAAGTACTTTCAGACTTAATCATCTATTCCACTTTGCAATCAAAAGGATTATACCAACAATCTCACAATAAATATCACCTTCCATAAGGCACCAATAACAATATTTTGAGCCATAATTTAAACTTTTTCTAACTGTAACAAAAAATTATTGAGAAAAAGGATAATACTATACAATGATCAATAGCAGCCCATTAGATCATATACTGCTATAGGAAAAAAAAAAAATTTTACCAAAATGCCAACAGGATAGTGTTTCCAAGCATCATTTCAGATTTAGAAACCTCAGCCATTGCTAATGTAATGAGTCCACTTGGCACATGAAAAATGAAACTTCTAACAACAAATCATTCTTCCAAGTTCTCATTAATGCACAACACTAGCCAATTTCCACAAAGGGGAAGAACACACTTTGTTTCACTTGTTCTTCAATTTGCAAACATTCCGACCATGAATTTGTGAACTTTACCCTTCCATTGAGGCCATTTTTAAACTCTGTTAGAGTCCCCATCTGACATGGTCCAAAAAAAGCCAGTAATAGATCTCTTTGGTTGTTTTCAGTTGTTCCACCAAAACAGATGGACCAGATTTCCAAAAGCACTTTCATTAGTGATTACATCCCACCATCCAGGTTTCAGAACAAACTGCGTGAGTCCTCTTATCGGAGTAACATGGCATTTTTATCACTAGACTCACTTTCTTTTAATTTTCCATTGAACTCCTTTCCATGTAAACCCCAGTGAAAATCCAAGCTTTAATCTGCCCTGATAAATTTTTTCTTGTGCAACACTTTCCTTCATAGATCTCTTGTTTTCTCTTTCCAAATATCCAATTCAATTGCTGCATGTAATATTTTTCACAAAATCTGGCCTCCAATAAAATGGAAAAAATACCAAATCGCCTGAGCCTTAAGATAATCAATAAAAGGATGATTACCTCATGAGGCCAACAAATAGATGAACAATGGCTATTGCTTAATTTTTTCCGGTTGCTTTGCCATTAATATACTATTCTACAGTTGAGTTCAAGCTTCAAACTGATGATATCAAAGCAAAGAAGGCCTCTGAGTTCTATTTAAAGTCAAAAACAACTTTGTCATTGTGATTCATATAATTATTGGAACACAATGACATTTTGCCTAATATGCTTATGGTCAAAATGGAACATCAAATAATTTAAAGCAGCAAAGGTAGCTCATCTATTGAAAATTCTTCACAAGCCCACTACCAACAGCAAATCAGTCTGAACTGTGTCAAATTCTAGAAACCAAACGCTTGATTGACAAGAAAGAAAGAACTAAAGTTTAAAACCTTCATGCCTCAATCAGTTGTACCATTTATACCTAATTCTAATTGAATATTTCAGGTTTAAAACATGAGAATGCATGGTAAAGATACCCAGGCAAGCAAGTTTTGTAATCACATTGAGTTAAACCGGTCTATGTGTCCAAGGAAAACACATTTCAACCTAAATCATGCAAGAAAAGGATAAGCTCGCACTTACAAAGAATAAATACACACTCTGTGATAGATAATCTTTAAATATGGAAAAAAAAAAAAAAACTTAGATTTGAGAAGTCAAATGAATTTACCAAAACTGTAGCCGTATGTGGCCATCAAGGCTTTGTTGACAATGATGATCCCAACCGAAGTAACAACATTAAACATCCATGAGGCCACATCTAAAGCTGCCTTTTTGTCTGCCTTGCTTGCAGGTGCCATTTTTTCCCACTCCTTTCAGCTTATATATTGAACCTCTCTACCAAGCCCCAATCAATGCAAATTCCAGGTTTATACATCACGTAGAAAGAAATCCCTCATCCACCAGTATCTCTGAAAGTAGGGAGAGAGAGAGAGTTACCAACATGCATGTAATATGTCACACATACTTCATTCATGTACAAGTAGATTTTACTTAAAAAGGGATGCAGTTCTGGTGCAGGGAAACTTTTTTTTGACTAAATCTCTACGCAAGGCTTAAGATTTGACAAAACTTATAAATTCACCAAAATAAGAAGAACTAGAAACAGATGCCTAATATTTCAACACCTGATTTTTGGAAATAAAAATGGCAATGAGTTAAGCAAAATATCCCATCACATTACTGATACCTTTTAAGATTGATCATTCACAATAACTTACAGGGACAAATGGGAATCATAAATTCATGTCACACTCTCTTCAAAATTCAACCATTTACAATTAAGATTCGGATATGGATTTCAGATTAAAGAGCTAAGGTTCTTCTGAATTAGGACAACTAAGAAATTTTAATTTCTTGAGAGATTGTAAGTCTAAATTTAATTGAAACGCTCCAATAAATTTCGAATAAATTTTGCCTCACATTTGAGAGAAAGAAAAATCTGCTGAACAAAATTTCGCATACCAAATTCACAGATATATGTACATTCCTACATACATGCAAGAGTAAATAACTATATTTAAGTCCACTAGATTCAGAGCACAAGGAAAAGTCACCACCTTTGGCATGTACTGGTAAGTTTACAAGCAACCCATGCGAGTATATTGTTTAGGAAATGTTCATAACACGATCATCATTATGAATTGCAACCAATCAGTTCCGGACACAAAAGATGAGAGATTGGAGTCCACTAGATCCCCACTCTCTATCTTTGCCATACCCAATACCCCATACAGAGCATTGAAACACAAGCCCATACCACATTTCACATCAATTCCAGGGGAAAGAACGAAACTTTCTTCAAACTCCACATATTTCTTCAAGATTAAAAGCTACTCTAATCCAACTGTTTCTGAGGGGAAAAACAGACCTAATTCAGAACCTTAAGCTACGTTTAGTGTCTCGTTTGTCTACATCAAATTAGCTATTTCGATTTGAAGCAAAGAGAAAATCAAAATCAGGAAATTGTTTTCCTATGAACCTCGGATTCACTCGCAATTACGATTACATCCAAACGCACTATCAATACAACAATAAATTCAGAAGTACCTAATTATTGACCGATTTCACACACAAAAAAATTATCTTTTTTTTTTTTAAATCTTACCTTCTACTTCGATCTTCCTTCCAGTCCGAAGCTTTTTCCTCTAATTAGATCACGAAATCGGAAAAGCACAGAGAAATTGCAAGGAAAGAAAGCCAGAGATTAACAGCTTTTCATGATCTGAGCTCGAGCTCAAACGAAATCATCGCAAATCGATCGATTCGAAACCTAAAAACCAGATCTGGTCGAGTGAAATCGAAAGGAGGCGTGTGAGGGAGAGGAGAAAGGGAAGTTGGAATTTGGTCTTGAAGAAGCGAATGGAAGGACCAACCAGATACAGAGAGAGTGCTTACAAATGAGATTTAAGTCTTTTCATTCAGATGCGATGCATATACGATCCAGACCGTACAATCAGATCACGTGCCCGCCTCACTGGCCCGATGTGGAAACCGCACTTTTGAATTTGGTAACTGTCTGAACATTCCATGGCTCGGATTCGGGGGAACGAAAGATCTTAGAAAGGTTAAAACGGTGTAGTAATGAAGGCCGCTTTTATTTTAACGGAAGAAGAAGAGTGGTTAGATCAGATGTAGCAGTCACGTGATCTCTCTCTGTGGGGGAACTTGGATCAAACATTTAATGGAAGTGATGGGATTTAAAATCCGAATCAAGTGGCCATTCATGTGTTTAGTGGGCCCAATTGAGTCATGAAAATGTCAATTGTTAGGCAACAGGTGTCGAGTTATTATTAATTTTATTTTATTTACCTAGCTTTGGGGAGCTGGACCAGCCATCTGGTAAGGGAAGTAGACTTCGGATGCAGTGCTAGGATCCACGGCTCATCTTAATTGTCCATCTATTCGGCCTCTCTTCTTCCACCTTTTTATTTAAATTTGATTTCTTTTATAAAGACAAGAATGGATGACTTGAACCCGAATACACCACAGGGTGCAGTGTATCTCCATGAGATCACAATTCTCAATTGTTATAAACCATCTTGTTTAACCCAAACTAATTTTTTCATAAATGAATTATTCACGCGGAGAACTAAGCAAGACATCCTCATCCTCAAGTCCAGTTGTAACCATGTTGTGGTAGGTTGAATTATGTTTTTTCATCCCGATTTATTTAGGGTTAAATTCTTAAGTAGGTCTGCCACTTGGTTAAATCTATTTTTACTATTTATATCTATGTCCTCCTTGACTTACTCATTTCCTTGAAAGGCCAGACTTACTCTTTTCCTAAGAGGCCATTAGTAGTTATCCAGTAAATTAGTTAAGTTAGATTGAAAGCAAATGTAAAACCTTTCTTAAGTCTCTCACATGAATTATGAGGCAAGCCCAAAAGTTACTATTATTAAATTGATCATTACCGTGGTATTAAAGCATTGCAGATGAGAATATTAGACTAGTAATTAATTATGTCATTTGCAATGTATCAATCAAATGATGAACAGACTTGAAGAAGTCAAAGTCATGCTCCCACTTGACATATAGATCCAAATGAGACTCAGGAAAGTGGCCTCCATATTGGAATTTGTAGTCCCATCACATCTTGTGGTGCGTCACATTACATAAGATATCCTTTTCTTAAGCATGTGGATTTAGTCTGTGAATGTACTACTATTTATTCTTCTCTAATTTAACATGGACCATTGTCCCAATTAATGTAACTGTGGATTAAAACTGAACATATGGTATCTTTCATGAATTAGTGCCTATAAGTAAGAGATATTGCAGCAACATGAACGTAGGGAGAATTCATTTGAAGTATACAAAGATGTTATATAAGTTTCAATCTATTGGATCATCTTCTAAAAAGAACTAATTTACAATACAAAAGAATAATTCAAATGTACATTTAATTTATACAATCAAATCCTATCTCAACCTTGGAGATTTAGTCATCTTCGTATTAATTTGAAATTTGCATGTATGTATCCAGTCATGTTTTTGTGAAGAATTGGATGAGTTAGTGGAATACTGAAAATGAACTCCTTGATCACCGGCATGCATCCAGGCCAGCCCATAAGACATGTTGCACCATGCAACTAAAGTCTAATAATTGGAATCTACCAATTGCATGATACAGTACTGTTCATGAATCAAACTTCTAAATTAATCCTCTTACCTTGAACTGGAAAGTGGAAACTGTCCAATTCACTTCAAATTCTTTCGAATGTTACTCGAGCTGGTGCCTAGCTGTACATTAGCACTAGGGAACGTGTTTGAAGGTCAACCCCAAGGGATAGCTCAGTTGGCCTAAAATCACTGCTTGCACTCCAGAGCAAGGGCGGTCCCAGAATTTCTTCCTTGGGAGGGCCACCATGTCAAAAAAAATTTTGGGTTCCCACATGAAAAATGCATGTAGTTCTTAAAATGTTTCAGTAGTTTTTTTGAAAAATTTGGAGGGTCCAATGTAGAAAGTTATAAAAACTTTTAAAGAATAAATGGATTTTAGAAAATTTGGAGGGTTCAATAGTAAGAACTCATAAAGTTTTCTAAAGAACAAAGGGGTTTTAAGAAATTTTGGAGGGGCCATATGTAAAAACTCAAAAAAATCACTAAAAAAAAAAAAGAGGGTTTTCAAAAATTATGGGGAGGCCATGGCCCCTGCCAGCTCCCTCCGGTTCCGCCAGTGCTCCGAAGGTTGAGGATTCGAAATTGCACTACCGCACTGAGGCTTACAGGGGATTTACCTGGCTCCCCCTTAGACCTGTAGGGATTATTACTGCCTAAAGGGCTAGAACACCATCCGTTATAAAAAAAAAAAAAAAAAAACCTTTTATTTTCAGTTTTCGAAATGAAACCTCTACAACTTTGGGTTTCAAAAATAACAGTAGGTTGAAAAGGTATTATTATTTGAAACAGATACAATACTAAAGAAATAGAATTTGATTATGAAATAGAGGCTTGGACATACCTGTATAATATTGCACAGATGAGGAAGTTCAAGAAAACTGTTGGCTCATAGGGAACTAAAAGAAACAGGAGAGCAAAATGCATGTCTGAAAAGGAGAATGCAAAGGGAATGAGAGACAATGGGGACCAAAAGCAGGACTTCCGAAAAGAAGATGTGGAAGGAAAGTGGTGGCGTGCCGGAAAAGGAAAGAGTCATCTAAGAATAGGTGCGTGCATGGTCGAAACAGGGAATGCAAGCAAAGGTTGAGTGTGATAGTGAAAAGAGATTTACATGCCATCAAAATCTTTATTATTAGAAGTGGGGGCACGTTTGGATGTGGAGAAATGAATTGGTTGGATGTGGAGAAAGCAAATGAATCTGTACTATGGACATGTTTCTTACAACTCCATTTCTCTGCTTTTGTCTTAACAAACAGACATTCTTGTTTCATGTCATTGCATACGTAGATATTATAAGACTTCTTTTTATAAAAATGGTTAAGATTGAATCAATAAATGTGAATTTTCAAAGTTGGCTATCAAATCATCTCCCCTCTAATGAAAAATAAACAAAAGAGGATGGAAAATAAATAATCAGCCGCCACTAGCAATTCAAATCCAAAAAAGTCAAGCTCACATCAATATATATACATATCATTCACCCATTACTTCTTTAATAATCTTTAGTTGAACTCATTTGATCATGAATTTCTATATAATCTACGAAAAGAGCTATGCAGCAAGAGAGAGAGAGGGAGAAATATATATTATACTCACTCCTCCAAACCGTCTCAAAAGAGTGGTGTCTGGAAGATGGTTAATTTTTTTTTTAAGAGAAGCAGCGTTTGGAATTAGAAAGGGTGCCTGTGACCAGTTTAATTCGAACTGGCGCGTCCACTAGTCTGGTTAAATATCAAAACTGCTGAGAAATGGTGGTTGAAACTGTTTGAACAATCATCAAGTGTTCTATTTTTTGTGGTCATGGTCTGCTGAGTTAAACTTGAAGTTGAGAGAGAGAGAGAGAGAGAGAGAGCTCTTTTGATGTCTCTTGCTAGTTGCTCCCAGTACCAGGTGCATGGTTTGTTTGGTTGAATTTTGGCCCGATCTGTATCTGAATACTTGGAGTGGTAGTACTTGAAGTGCTAGTCAGCCAACCCAGATTTTTAGAAGGGCCACTAGAACCCAATTTCAACCTGTCTGACCAAAGTTGCACCTGCCTTTAATGGAACAGTTGGTTCAACTTGATTCAAACCCAAAACCCACCTTGAGTCAAATGGATTTATAAATTAAACAATCCAAAAATACCTAAGCAAGAATATTGTTTTTTTTTTTTTTTTTTTTCCAGATTCGGTTTGGGCCTAGTGCACTAGGGAATCCCTAACCAGAAACTCCCATTGAAACCGACCCAATGAAGTGATGGACACTGGAAGGCGGCAGCACCACTTTGATTACCTGGCTAGGACACTTAAAAACTATAAATTTGGACAAGCGAAGTCCATTGTAGTCTTGTAGATCTTAGAGAAAGGTCTCTGCTTTGTGGAACCAAGTCTGGATGGTGCATGAAAAAAAAAAAAAAGTCTAGATGGTGCATATCACAAATATCATTCTTGGAAAGTTTTCGCACCTGAAAAATGTGCCGAGATATTTTCAATTTCTGGTTGATCTAAAGATATAATTGAGAAAATGCCACAAAATATAATTTAATTTAGAAAGAATTAAAATATAAAAGAATCAACAATAATAAAAATCGCCCACAGATCCAATTGGACCTTATCTTCTGGAAAAGGCCTAATTTACATGGGCCAAACTTCCAACTTCTATCTTCCATGGTTCCAAAGCCTTCTAAAGAACAAAACAAATCCCGATGCAAACATATGCATGGAATGCATTTGCCTGAAGATTCCAACCCACGTGCCCATCTCCACCATCCACATCTCTACCCATGCAAGGCTCAGCCCTTCCTATAAATAAATACCCATTCCATCTCTCCCACTCAAATTAATTAAAACACACCCAAACCAACAACCGTGAGCATGGCATCAACACTAACCAAGCTTACTCTACTCCTAGTCCTGGTGGCTATGGCCGACGCCTCTAGCTTCTGGTCGACGTTCACCCAAAATGGCAGGGAGGGCAGGCCTTTGTTCTGTCCTATCTCGGTCACCTCAGAGCACATAGACTCATGCCGTGGTTACGTCCGCGGTGAGCCACTGCTTGCCATCTTTGCCAAGAAAAACCGGGCCCCCCCACAGCAGTGCTGTGACCAGCTGAGTAGGCTGAGGATTGAGTGCAGGTGCGACGCGGTGAGAGATATGGTCAGGGAATTGAAGGAGGAGAGTGGGAGTGGATACCAAAAGAAGGGGCAGATAGAAGAGATGCAGAGAAGGGCTATGAAGCTTCCAGGGATGTGTGGAACCCTGCCTCCATTGTGTGTGTTCAACATGGCTGGGTACTAGAGTGGATGGTATGGTGAAATGGGGTGCACCCTCTGGGGCTTCTTAGTTGGTATGAAGCACATGATGTTAAATGTGCTTTTGGTTTAAATAAGAATGTAATCGATCTATTGTTGTCCAGTCGTATCTTAATAAATGTGGGAGTGCACTTTTATCTATTCTTTCTAGCACACACTCAGTATCACACAGACACTAGCGCTGGCAAAACCTCTTCTAACATTTGAAACGTAAAATTTTCATTATTTGCATTATAAATTATATAATGTACTTTTTTATGTTCCTATACATTAGAAGTGGAGGATAGTGAGGGTTAAAGAAAGAGAAGAAGGTGAACCCCAAGTAGAGGTGTAAATCTGGGCGTGCGGCCTAAGCCCAGCACAGGCCCAGGCATCGCTGGGTCATTGACTTGGATAACGGGCCAGCCCAACAGTCCCCTATTGGGTAGTGCTGGGCCAGGCCTGTGGCACAGGCCCAGGCATCTCTGGGTCATTGACTTGGCTAACGGGCCAGCCCAACAGTCCCCTATTGGGTCGTGCTGGGCCAGGCCTGTGGCACGGCCGGCACGGCCTAGGCCCAACGGTCTGATTTTTTGAAAAACCCCCTCCCCCTCTTTAAAAAAACGGTTATATGTGTTTTTTTACGTTTTAAAATAAATTTTTGTGTATTTTCATCATTTTATAGTTTTTATAGCAAAGTTTTTAATTTTATGATTTTTTAAAAAAATATCATGATGATTTGTATTTAATAATACACATAAGCTTGCGACATTTTCGACATACCATAAATATGTGTGATAACTGGCTGCACATCAGTTGTGCATCTGAATCTGAAAAACTCATTAAAAAGTGGGGATTTCCAGTCTCTAAAATGTTAAGCGCTTGGTATTGAATTCCAAAGATTTTTAAGACATGCCTTTCCATCAAATGGGTTAAAATTAAAGGAGTATATTTTGGTAGAAAATTATTACCCAGCCATCACCCTCCCACATCAAATCAAAAGTGATGTGGGGCCAAATACATGGCTCTGTCTAATATTCATCGCTTCTCACCTCTTTAATATTCTTCCGCTACAGTTCATGAATTATTGGGAATTCTATTCAAAGTTGGCAAACTGACCCTATATAAGTAGATGGTCAAAATAAATGTCTGATATGGAATTTTAAACGGCAGTTTCAAAGCTTTGTTCTGATGGATGGAGACTGCCACCGGGGCTGATTCCAATAAATGCAATGCCCCCAACTACGACATGGTGGGACCAATGGACCGCACCAACATTCCACATAACCATTTGTTGATTTACAGTAGAAAATTTTCCACCTATTAGCCTGACCTAAATCATAACATTGCCACACCATTTGACCACCACTACTGTCTCAAATAGTCAAATAGTCCTGAATTTCTGTCCAATACCTGGTTCTAACTTGCCTAATTTATGGATAGCCAGTATCTTATTCTCATCAATCAGCACCTAACTAAACCAAACCCATTTCCCAAAAAGATTAAAAAAAAAAAAAAAAAAAAAAAAAAAACCAACTTGCCTTCATTACCTATTATAGCGAGTGCATCAAAACACTGCTGTTGGGACAATGACTGCAACCTGTTAAACACCTGGTCCAATCTCAGAATCCTACTGAGATTTCACCCAAACAGCACCTAATTTGTGTTCCCACTTCCCAATCCATCACCATGTAATTCTTACACCTTAACCTAATTTTCTACTACCAGTAGATTGAGTTCAGACACTTTCAGTCGATATTCTATCAGTAGTGATGTGTATCTGTATTGCTGTAGCTCTATTTTTACGTGGTTGTTAGCTCATATGAGTTATTTAGGCCATATCTCTGTCTGTCTTCGTTCTCTCCCTTGAACATGTGCCCATTGAATGAGTCGCGTGTGCTTGGCACCTTGACCGACGCTCGTGCTCGTGCCCTGACAATCTGCCCATTGCTTAATAATCTTGGGCCACAAACTTAATGTGCAACTTGTAGTCCCCATGACAAGTTGATTCATGAATTGGTGGTGGCTGAGATGGATCTTTCATTGTCATGAGCAGAGGAAGCTGATTTCCAATTATCTAGTGGAATATTCAAATGGGTGAACACGAAACAGGGCTATTACTGGAGACATTGCTTCAGTTGGTTGTGGGCATTAACGTGCTCTTCTTATATCGCAACATTGGTCTACTTAGCTGTCGAAGTAATGCATCTCTAAGTAAACAGCAGAAACTCTGAAGGGTATAGCCAACTGCATCAATAAAGAATTTTGTCTTGATTTACTCCCTCTCTCATTAAGCACACGTCAAAAACAGGACGACTGCGCATTTGTTGCTATGAATTTGGATCTAGATCCTCCACTACGTTTGCTGAATGATGGTCTCTACAGCTTTTTAATCAATCTATTGGCACTATAGGACACAAAAGAGATTTGGGATATAGTCATTTGTGGAAACAATTCAGTTTGCTAGATGTTGCTAAGTCTGATCTAAGGTCTTAAATGGACATTCACAATATAAACTTTGCATTTTACTTGTTGACCATCTATTTCAGTCATTGATTGGCCAACTGAAAATGCCAAGTGGACCTTATTGTTGTGCATATGGTTAGATCCACGCTCTGTTGTATATTATTTTTTTTTCATTTCTTTTTCTCTTTGTCCTATCCATGCAAGAGCTGCTTCTTTTTTATTTATTTATTTATTTATTTATTTATTTATTTATTTATTTATGACGAGGGTTTCCCATTGGTATTTCAAAACTTCCACTTCCGTCTTTCTGTAAGCCATGAGAAGGAAGATTATGCAAGGGTAGAATTTTGTAGAAGAAACTGCACCAGGAGATGAGTTTTGTATTTTGTGGCATTCTACAGTGTCCATCATTGATCAGTACCGAAATCAGGAAGTTTTCTTGGGAGCACTATGTAGAACTCTAGAGAGTTTTCTAGAGATGGGTGATCTGGATGCTTTAGCAACCTTCATCTACCGACAATAAACCACTGATCAGTTTATCATGGTCCCTCTGGTAATTATAAAGTGAGGCAGCATCATTTTCAATTCTTATTGCATAGCCTGTTAGGTCTCTGGTCTGACCCTCTTGTGCAACCATGGTGGAGTGATGTTTGATTATATTCTTAATACAATCAATAAATCATAAAATCATTATTGTGCCGTTTTCCAACAATAGTTGATTTTTGAGATAAGTGGTAGCTCTGAGCGGTTTTGAGATCTTACACAGCCACACCAAGGTGTTTCACACTTTCACTGGTGCTTGTAAGCTGTTTTTAATGGAGTAAGCAAGTGGATTGATTGCTACTTTGTGCCAATAATTTTTATTGTATTATTAGACTAGGCAATCATCCTCCACCTGCAAGGCTTATCTTATTGTGGGGTACCACAATGCTGCTGTCAATTATTTCAGTCCCATTGCGGAATTCCATATCTGGTACCTAGCAGGCCATGGCTAACCCCACACACTTGTAGTATCTACCTTTTTTGGGTATGCTTTTGGATGTAAGCCAATATGCATCTAAATGAATGAATTTTCGTTAGTTTCACATCCGAAATCAAGTGAAATGACTTAATTGATTTCCCCCTCTGGCCTCAAAACTTATTGGCTATCCCTGACATTGAATTAAAGCTAACAAGGCAGAAAAACAATATCTGATTTGATTTAGTCTTCAATTTTCAGGTTGCCCCAAATATAAAGAGAAAAATTGTAGCAATGTACTTTGCATAGCACAGTTAATGCATCTTAAATGGTCTGTGGGACGCCGTCTGATGTCTATTCATTGTCTGACTTTGAGAGTTCTAGGTTGTGATTTGTATCATATTTGCTAGGGGTGTATTTGTGCCCTGAGAGGATCCGAGATCTGATGTCTAGAGACTTTGAGAGTTTTATTTTGTAGTGATTTTTGTGCAGGATCAGATAGAGAGTCGTTGTGCTACAACACTCGTTGTTACACCCCCATTCCAAATTAATCAAGATTAACTCTAGTTAATTGAAATTAAAGTAGATTAAATATGATTAATTAATTTAAATGTGATTAATGATCAAAATGAATCAAGTTAGTCTTAAGAGAATGAATTAAGTATAATGGAATAAGTTTGAAAGAGATTAAATTAATTGAGTTGAATTTAGACTAAAATTGATGAAATTAAGGACTTTTCCATAAATATGGGTTTTAGCGTATTTCGTTGAATACAGTGAAATTTGATACCATCGTATGTATCTCAACGAGTACATCAATTTTCATAATGCACTCATTTGACTTGAAATGAGTCAAATGAGTCTTAATTTGACTCAAAATGAAAATAAGTACGAGAAAGGGGTTAAAATACAAAGGGATCTGTTTAAAGGTTCAAAAGAACCCAACATAGTATTCACTTGATCGTTCCAGAGACTTTAAGAGCTTGACCTAGGTTTTCCATTTTCTTCTTCCATTTTTCTTGATCCAGTGTTTGAGCAAGAAGGGATTTGCAAGTGATTTTTGAGAAGGGAAATTGGTCCTCGTCATTTTCTTCAACTAGCTTACGTTTATTTGGAGTTGAAATTTGAGAGAAATCTCAACTTTTCTCTTGTGTTGAGCTTGGAAAGAGAGGGCTTTTGTGTTAAACTCAAAGTTGAGGCAAGCGTAAACAGCTTTTATGATTAAGTTGCTAATATATTGATAGATTTCATTTAACTTTGATTATAGTGATGAATTACCCTATTTTCTTAGAAATGTATGGATTGATTGAATGTTGTTGGGTTCATGGATTAGAAGTGTTGATTTTATGTAAAATGGAGTTTGAAGAAGGGAACGGGAGGTTCCATAGTGTTTTTGCAGGTTGTGAAGGATTTTGAATGGAAGAAGAAGGACTGTTCAGAATTCCAAATTTGAAATTCTGAAGTAGTTGCTCAAGCGAACTACCTTCTGTGTAATATCCGCTCAAGCAAACTTGAAGCAGATGTTCAGGGTGTTTTCAACCCAATTAAAGGGTGATTTGCTTTTCTTAGTCTAGAGAGTTCTTGGATTTGTGGCTTATACCTGAATTTATGTTTAGTTAGCCAAATGACAAGGTTTGGTTGACTAAGTGGTCAATTAAATATATTTGAAGTATACTTGGAGTTTCCATAAATTAGTATCCTTAGATTTGGAACTAAAATGGATTGATTAGTTAACCGAAACTTATAAAATTTCAGAATTAATTTTTGAGTTTAAAAGGAAAGAGCCTATTTATTATATCAAGGCTATTGATGTTGTTTTACCTCCATGGTGTTAATTGAGGGGATTTTAATGTACAAAATTCATATAAATTGTGGTGTCCGTCGAAAATAACACGTACATTAAATAACTGAGGATTACACTTGAATATTTGATTATTACTTAATTGAATTTGTACATTGAATTGTTTCTGAAATAGATCATAGCTTGAATTGAATTTTAAAAGAATTGTTTATTGAATTGAACCTGTTAAATTGTAATTGAAATGGAATAAACATGATAAATTATATTGTTTCTTGAATTTGGCACTACAAAGTGATTTCATTAACGCTCGTTCAAGCAATTCCTGCTGCAACAGATTATTTGGGAGTGTTCCGGAGCTCTGTGGTGATGTCAGTAATCCCTGGCCTGGGCACTGATAAATCTCACAATACATGTTATTTGTATTTTCTTCTTTCAGGGAAGATGATTCCTTCCATATGGAAGATGTGATTCCTTCCTTTTTAGAAATATGTGATTTAAAATGCCAAATTTAAATAAAGACTCTCATTGATTCTAACTTGTAACGTATTGTCTAACATTTAATTTTAGACAGGTTAAATCTGTATTTAGCGTATGAGATCATAGATCTGTTTATATATTCTTGAATTGTTGAATTCACAGTGTTATTGATGGCATTACAAGTCTAACTGCTCATGCAGGTCCTGCAGAGACCGCAGCGCCAGCGGAGGCGACCGCTTGAATTCCTCCAGGAGGATTAGCTGAGTGGGGATAATTCGATATCATATGAGTATGATATTGAAAACGAAAATAGAGAAGAAAACTTTGAGATGAAAATTGGTTTTGAAACGTTTCACACTTTTCATCATTGCATTGTATTAAATATGCAAGTGAATGTTTTTGTGCATAGTGTAAATGAAAATTTTATTTTATACATTAAATATTGGATACTGTATATTTGATATCCCTTGTGAATTTTATTTAATTGAAGTTTATGGAAGTAAATATGAGATGCAACTCAGAGTCAACTCAAATTTAATTTTAATCACGGACTCGGCTAGTATCACTCACTGGAAAAAGAAAAATAAAATGGATCGGGGATCCGGATTTTGAGTTCCTATCTCACCCTACGAAAACAGAAATCGAAGTCCACACTAGAGT
The DNA here is from genome assembly GCA_003546025.1 of Camphora micrantha. Classification (NCBI taxonomy): domain Eukaryota; kingdom Viridiplantae; phylum Streptophyta; class Magnoliopsida; order Laurales; family Lauraceae; genus Camphora; species Camphora micrantha. The sequence continues at coordinate 2,662,352 of QPKB01000004.1, read as the reverse complement.
GGAATCATCTCATTCACAGGCAAGTCCTTAAAAAGATATGCACTGTATTGTCTACAATACTGGCTTGACCTCAGTCTCAAGAGTTTCTGTAGTCACTTTAGTCAAGCATTTACGTCATTGCTTAGAACATAGCCCAGACCTGGTCAGACTCCATGGAGCTACTGAACTCTACAGGGTTTTGGTGTCAAGTCAGCTGCTTTTTGGGTAAGCCCCCCGGCTCCCACCAGGTTATGCCTGCAGGGACATTTTAGACCATTGATAATCATCTGATTTGGTAAGATCTTAAACCTCTTTTTCTTAGTTCTCGGTCAAGCCTGGAGACGTCGAGGCATCTCATTTCACGATGGGAGCCTCCGGCCTAAAAAGCTCGTTTGTTTTTTATAATTTGTGCTTGGATGTACCGTGAATTGTAGTATGTTGAAGTGAAGCATCAAATTTAAAAGAGAATAAAATATAAGGTATTATGATGGTGTTTTATTTTTAATTATTTGGTATGAAATCTTTTTGACTTTTTGTATAAAAAGTAAAGCTTTTTTGTCTTTTAATGAATAAAAGATGTTTTTTTTTTTTTTTTTTTTTTTTTGAAAAAGATGGAGGGAATTTTAAAATTGTACAATTTGATATGACACATTATTTTTTCTACCTCACCTCACCTCACCTCATCTCACATCACTTCACGACACATCCAAACACGTCCTAAGACATTTTATGCTAATCTGGACATCCATGATGTAGTGAGTGTACTACATTTAGAAATGTGTTTTTTTTTTTAAATGTTACACTTTTCAATCCTTCATTCCTTAGCTCTTCGATGCTCACTGACACTAGCCACCCCAACAATATAATGGGATTTTAGGATTTCAATAACAACCTAGGGGCTGAAACTACAGCTATATACGGGGACATGTTCTACACCTACGGCATACTTGCAGCAGAGACGCTTACGATGGGTTCCACCAGCGGCTCGAGTGTCGTAATATCCAAAGTGGCATTTGGGTGCGGTCACACCAATGGTGGGACCTTCACCAGCCACGGAGCTGGTCTTATGGGACTCGGAGGTGGGTCCCTTTCTTTGATCTCCACATCGATCCTCCTTTTACACAGTGTCAAGATGATGTATTGGATCTGACAAGAGTACTGAATAAAAAAAAAATCAACAATAGTACCAGCTCACCAGTAAAAGACGGCTTCTTTCAAAGAAACAAAACCACAAGCTTCAGGTAGTTGGAGAAGACGACAACCTTAACTCCAAAACCGTGTCTAAGCCGTCAAAGAAGAGTAAAGCAGACAATTGTTACAGTGATAGAAACCGATGACTCCACCTCAGCCAAGATAAAATAAAAGAGTGCCGCCCAAGACGCTCACTCCTCTAAAATATTTTCTTGATTCCGCGTACTGGGTTGGTTTGAAGTCAAAAGCAAGTGTAAGCACAGATCTAGAACCAGATATTTGATTATTTGTGACTTGTGAACTGGGACTTTCAGCTCAAATCGATGACTGGATTGTTTTAGACGCTTTGACTCATCAGGGGCAGGAGACAGACCAAGAAGACGACGAAGATGCATGGAAGTGGGGGTGCAATCATGTTTTATATGATAATTTTGGATGTTTCGGTCCTCTTAAGCAATGACGCGATCAGATTAGAAAGTTAGAGACTGAAATGATTTTTTTTTTTTTCTTTTTTATAATGGAGTGGTCAGGGAAATCATTGTTGGATTGAATAGGTCAATGGGCTTCTTTCTTTTGATCTGGATGCGTGAACAAGAGGGAATGTAGGAATAGAATGGAATCCGTTTGGTACAACGCGGGACTGATCGTTGCAGATTCACCCACCAGTTCTGTTGGGAGTTTGGATCCGAGCACTAGAGCGAGTCTAACTTTATTTAAATCCAAGCCGTTCAAAATATATATAATTATACATTAATATAATGGAATGTCTCTCAACTTTACTTTAATAAGAGTTTGTCAACCATAAAATTATCATAAAATAATGTGTTTGATAAATAGAATTAATAACGTGTAAGATAATTTAGTCACATTCACCGTATAGTCAATCTTAAATTGAAGTAGAATTTGAGAAGTACATACCGTTGTATAGACATTTATTTTGAGCAGTAGCAAATTTTGCATATTTAAATAGATGAGTGCTACTCTAGAGTTCTACTCCTTCCACTTAGCGATTCTCAAGTTTGAAGTAGAAGGATTTGCAATGGGGCTTTGACCTATAGAAACTCGCCAGTGGGCCACTCGCCAATGGGGCCCACTTATTTCAAATCCGAGCCACTAAAAATAAATGATATTAATGTCCTTGTTTTTCCAGTCCGACATTAGATTAACCAAAAGATGAAAAAAGTCATTAATAAATCTATTTATAATGCATAAATAAATAAGATTGTATCAATCACATTATGATTTGTTCAATCTAATGCTGAAGATGACTTGGAGAACTGGCTTACGTATTAAATGCTTTCATTTTGAGTGGATCATATATCAATAGGAGAGCCTCACTGTAAACTGTCACTCAAACGTAAGAAATTTAAAAGTTTTGAGACGCAAGAGGATCCGCATATGATAAAAGAATGCAGTTGATACAATCTCAACCGCCCATTTCATGATCTCCCTTTCTTCTTCTGGTTGGTGGACGCAATCAGGGCCTTTGCATCATGTGGCCCCACCTTTCTCCTAATATAATAGGATCCGATCAAGTTCTTTTTTTTTTTAAAGCTAAGCACTTAAATTAAAACCAAACAGTCCCCATCCACACATACTAAACTCACCCAAGTCTATGGTACAATCAAATATTGATCTCTAATGATTCCTGAGAAAGAGATAGATGTGCATCTTGAGCTACCACGTGTCATGCTTCCTTTTATTATTTGTTGAATGACGAGGACAAGGAAAGTGCGAACTACATAACAGGATGCTCACGCGCCTAACGTGCCCATTCTTTCTCTGAACATACATATAATATGGCGCTCAGGCGCTTCCGTGTTTCTTGCTTCACAAGACTACACGTTAATCCTGAGAAATCGCTTCAGGTCCAAGAAGTAATATCCGACTAACTTCTTGGACTAGAACAGCATTCCAACTCACCTTGTAGGACCCACTGCCGCCACCTAAAATGCACTATAGGAGGATTGTCAATGGGCCAGATTCAATCAATACCTACCTAGCCCCGAGTATTAATCCGATAAATAAAATATTGAAGGTTCGGGTCAAGGTACAACATGGATCTTAGATCTCTCTTTGGAGAGTGCCCATCTCACCGCCTCCTGTGGAACTAGTCGATAGTACACAGGTTATAGCTAATCTGACGGAGCCAATTCATTTGTGTATTAAATTAAAAATCGAGAGGGATTGTTGATATCGTATGAAATCCCCCAATAACTATCAAGATGTGGAAGTTATCTTTTATAAGAAGACCCAATGCAACCTGTTAAATGATAGAACTCAGTTAGGGCTTGAGTTAAATTAATGATCTTAGATCCATCGAAGGCTTGCTTTTTAGTAGAAGAACTATCTTAAAACTATATAAATTAGTACACACTTAACTATACATACATGTAAATTAATGCATGTGGTAGAATTTATCTATAACAAGAGTCCAACATGTTTGCAGTGTCCAAGTCCTCAATTATTGGACTTAAGGCCCTAGCTATTTATTTTGTTGGTATAGAGTGGTGGCCGTTAGCCAATCATCCACCATAGCTAAAGTGTGCCCTGGACTAATGCAATGAGTTCTCTCTAAATGTGTATGTGTAATGAGACCCATCGTGTGTAGGGGTGTCAACTGGTTAGATTTGGGGTTGAATCATTGTGCATCCGGATTCAAGTCGTTCATAAGCTGTTTTGGCCAACACATGTTCCTCTGTGTTGATTCAAATTTGGCTTTCAATTAAGTAAAGGAAATTGATCATATGCAGAAAGAATTCCATTTGAGTTAGTTGGGACTCACATGTGATAGATCCATAAAACTCACATTGTATGCCCCCTATAGACATACACCATCAGATTCATTGATGTGTAAGAAATGACAAATTAAATTCCATTTTATACACATTGACCAATCCAATGATGTATAAAAATTTAACAATAGTGGAGTTTGGCACACTATCTATATTTTTTTTTTCGCTGACTTGGCCTAGTGATCAAGATGGACTATCTAAACCTACCAGACGCCACCTATCAGCCAAGGTGTCGATCTCTAGGTGTCATGGTGAGAGCAGAAGTCCTATCTACATAGATATTTTTATATTCTATATATGTTTGCTACCTGTTTATAGAATATGAATGGTTTAAACCAAGCAAATAGGGCCTCACATTCCTCAATGCGACTTGTCTCCGTCAACTCCTATGCAAACATTGACATCGACATTGGATCATTTCCCTCAACTAAAAAGAAATTGAATGTTCCATTTTTTTTTTTTTAATTCAAATTCAAGATAAAAGGAGGTAAGACTCTCAAAATGCTAATTTAATTCAAGAGGGATACACGATAAAAATTTAATTTGATCCAAGCAAAGGAAACTCTTGAAGTCCATTTCCTTCACTACACAAACTAGTTCCGAATGCATACTAGAATAAGATCACGAGGATCTGCATTTGGATTCGAAAACATTTATCTCCAATGCATCCTCTGATTTAAATCTAGATCCAAAGTTCTTAGGGATCCAAAATCAAGAGGCTGCGGATGGACAGACAGCTGGATACTTATTTTAATCATTCATATCATATCATGTATTGGGTGGTTCTTGTTACCGATCCTTAGGCTTTGGAACCAATGCCAAAGTGCTTATTTATTTGCATAGAACACATAAGAATTGATTATATGGAAATTCATGGTGAAATGCAATTCAACAAGAGATTATGAAAGAGGTGATTGGTAAAAAAATAAGGATGATAGGTGAGCAATGAAGGATACAAGGTACCGATGTATGCAAGTATTACTTACCTACTATTTGAATTACTATAGGTTGGTGGCTGGATATTCATTTCCTACATCCCTTAATTCATTTTTCATTTAGAAGGGAGATAATATAATTGTTTTTTTGGAAATTCACAGCCATCATTCAATTTTAACCATTTCTCGAAATATAAGTCCCCATATGAAACTAATAGGCCCAAAACTCTTATATCCAGCTACTGGTATTTTGGATAAAATATTTAGATTTATTTTTTGTTAATCTTCATTTTAATTACTTTCCGAGTGTTCTAACTCTAAATAAAATATAATTTAAATGAGAGTGAGAGTGAGATTAATATATATGTATATATAGGGAGATGCTCATATGAGAGATATCTCTCACCTTATATGAGAGATAAGGATGTGGCCCTCACATTTAAGTTGTTGGCATTAGATATGGATGTGAGGGCCCCCACCTAATATCTTATATAAGGTGAGAGATATCTCTCATATATATATATATATATATATATGTATACTCACATTTAAGTTGTTGGCATTGGATATAGATGTGAGGGCCCCACCTTAGCTCTCATAATAAGGTGAGAGCATCTCTACTAGGAGCATCTATATATATATATATATATATATAAAACAGAGGGTGTCCCAATCCTTTTTGGGCCGTACTAATCCCTATGAGCACAGGGTGAGCGGGTAAATCTCCCGTGATAACTCAATTTCGAACCCTCAACCTCCGAAAATAAATTATATCCAAAGAGGTCTAGTGTTTAAAGTCCCATAGTTTTTATAACGAGCACATGGTTTTTATTGTCTCAAGAGGCTATTTTGTAAAAGTTTATTAATAACCAGAACACTATCCTTGTTTGAAGTATCAGCTGTAGCTGCAGACACGTTTTCATTTTAAAGAATACACACATATTGAATTGGCCATATATAGGTTATATGTTCACACCTCAAAGCAGAAACTTCTTCTCTTTTTCGATAGGAAGAGAAACTTTTCAAAATAGAGTCTATTGAAGTGTTCGGGTTCATTGACTTGTAAAAGTGGACTTTGGAAGTTTTTTTTTTCAAAAAAATACTTACACACCCGCACACGCAATTTCCTCTTCATCGATACTAGTCAGGGATTGATCATTGATTATTTTTATTGGAAGATAGGTGTCTCACCAACTAAACTTCCATATATTAGTATGGACTTGAAAACTTTTTGTAAGAGGAAAGAGAACAATGGACATTGGAAATCTATAAAACGTGACATACCCCTCACATAGGTCCAACGGCTGATCCTAGTAATTTCCCTTTGGGAGCATATAACTGCCCCTGTAGTCATGCGCCATGGGAAATGAATTTTTAAAAATTTCTGAAAAAATAGTTAGAATCTTTCTATTTTTCTATAGAAAAGCATTGTACCAAACCATGAGAAATAGTAAGCTTAAAACATCATAAGCTTTGCGTAGCTAGATAAAATCATCACTGCCGTAAAAAAGTGTCCTAATATGTGATTAGTATGGCCCACCCCCAAAAATTAGTATCTCAGCCTCTATAAAACTACTCAAAAAAAAAGAAAAAAAATTGATGAACATGCTCCTTAACTATTATATACTAAGTATCAACCCCATAATTTACCCTTTATTAAGTTTAATTTTAAAAGTAAACTATGATTATTTAAACTACTACAAAAAATACCAATTTACAATTTATTAAGTTTAACTTTAAAAGTAAACTATGATGATTTAAACTACTACAAAAAAATACCAATTTACAATTTATTGAAATGAATCAATCTGGCTCTTTGTCAAAGTGTTGGCTAATACTGTCAATGAGAGAATACATATACAGTTGCATGCAAAAAGTAAAAAAAAGGTTACTACTGTAAAAATTAGAATAAGGCTGGTAGTTATGTGTATATTTCACTAAAGTTTATCCTAATCTCTCACATGAGCTGTTGGATATTATTTTCTTTCAGTGACCACCAACCTTGGAGATGTTGATAGGAGCACTTTGTTGAGACCTGATCCATTCATCCCAATACTTCCAGAATAATAGTTTATTTGAGGGTATAACCCCCAATTCTGTGGGGTCCAAGTCGGTGATACCATGTAATCCGAATTAGAAACTCGGCCTAAATCGACTCACATGGCCACCGATAAAGTGCATAATGGGTTAAAAAAAATTGGTCGGTTGTGGGTTCCGACAACAAGCGCCATGTAACAGGAGACCGTGGCTTGAGTAATTGTCTCATCCTCAACGTATTGTGTTATGCCTTTATTCACTCTTCAAAATTATATATGATTCTTTTTTAGATGTTCCTGTAAAAAATATCTCACTTTAAATGAGAAATTGTGTGGGTCCTTACATTCATATCATATGCCGACAACTTAAATGCGACCCATATCTCTCATATAAGGTAAGGGATATATCTTATAAGAGTATCTCTCCCTTTTTTTTTATAATGGATATAATTTTAAAAATCAAATCAAATCCAAAAGCTGAGTATTGAAAGGAGGGGTTGCAAATCGTCCATTCATGCCGGTGAATGTCTCTCAATTGCTTCTTTGGAATAAAAAAGAAAAGATTTTATGTAGCTGGTAAATGTTGATAGAATGAAATATTATCTTTCTGTTTAGCGAAATAGAGATCCGACTTAAATGTGAGGGCCATCACCCATATCTCTCATATAAGGTGGGAGATATCTCTTACAGAAGTATCACCCTTTTTTTTTTATAATGGATATAATTTTAAAAATCAAATCAAATCCAAAAGCTGAGTATTGAAAGGAGGGGTTGCAAATCGTCCATTCATGCCGGTGAATGTCTCTCAATTGCTTCTTTGGAATAAAAAAGAAAAGATTTTATGTAGCTGGTGAATGTTGATAGAATGAAATATTATCTTCCTATTTAGCGAAATAGAGATCCGAACTCATTGCAGTTTCAAACTTACAACCTCCCAGTGCAAACCGTGGTTCCAAGCCAACTAAGCTACCCCTTGGAATTTATATTCACTCTTCAATAATATATATGATTTTTTTTTATAACGGATATAATTTGAAAAATAAATCAAATCCAAAAGCTGAGTATTGAAAGGAGGGGTTGCAAATCGTCCATTCGTGCCAGTGAATGCCTCTCAATTGCTTCTTTGAAATTAAAAAAAAAAAGATTTTATATAGCGGGTGAATATTGATAGGATGAAATATTACCACCCTGTTTAGCGAAATAGAGATCCAAACTCGTTGCAAATTGGTATATCCAATTTCAAATAAAAGAGACATATAACCTATATATGGAACCATAAGAAATTCAAATCAAGATCTAGATTCATGCCTATTTAAATATTGAGCCAGATCTATGTATGTTTTAACACGAGGATTCGTATAGAGGATAATTACTTTGACATATTAAAAAATATATAAAGGAGGATCTAAATAGTTTGAGTTATATTCATTTTTTATAGTCTACTTAACTTATTAACTTGCTATTTAATAATACAAATAGTATATTTAAAAAAGATTAAAGCTCTTTTATCTAATTATGCCAAACTCTAGCCAAGTCGGGTTCGAACTTTTAAAAACTGCTTTGAAATGGAGGCATGGACTAGAAAAACTGGATTCAGAATTGGATTGCCATTTTAAGTTGATTTGAAATCCAGATACAACATATGGATTGCATGTCATATTTGCAATTGGGTATGGAATATAAGATGGGTTTGGGTCCGGATCACGTTGGTTCTACAATGGATTTGACCAGTCTGCATTCCTAATCAACTGCGCCTATCTCATTTTGACTTGTATCGTACTCGGTTAGAAATCACTATTGTAGTTGGATTTTGGATCGAATGTGTTTCTTACTCTTGCTTGGTTCATATTAAGGAAACTAAAAGGCAGGAGAACTAGGATCATGATTGTCTTTTTCTACCTATTTAGAAGACCATGATCTTCGGTTGGACTAGGCAGCCTAAAATTAGAGTCTCGAAAATGGTCGTACCAAAAGTCATATAGAAAACAAACAAAAAAATCAAAAAAATCTTTAGACATGTGATCTCTGAAAATATCCTCAGAGAAGATATATTTCGCAATTATGTATAATTGTGATTATGATGTGATCAGACAACATAATCAAAGCTGTATAAATTTGATCATTCAATCTCATTGAAACCAAAAATCAAAACTGTATAAATTTGATCATTCAATCTCATTGTTGCTTTGTGGGTTCTCCATTTCACACCTTCTGATCAACAAAAGTTGAATCCAGGTGACCCTCATACGGTACGGTCAGAATTTTGAATCTAAATCCCCTGTCGCAACTATTATATCGTAACATATGTTGGGATCTTATAAATGGGTTCCATCGTCTGATCGAGCAAGTGACATAAATGGCAATGATGCCACTTTAGTGCTACAACCGGGTTTTCAATCATGCCGAGAGTCTTTCATTAGGCCATATTATACCATATTAAAAAGAAGGATTTTAGCTTCAATTTTGTCCATTCGTTGAGATTTTGACAAATCTTCTATCTCCACTTATTCAACTACCTAAGTCATCTCACCAATGAAAGTAACTACTATCTACTTCTCTTTTTCTTCAAAAAACTTTATTTCTATTCAAATTCTATTATCCCTTTCATGCTCCATTTCTCTTTTCCATTTTATGCCATTAGCTCTTGGATTATGCAAACATGTACTCTTATAACCTTTTTTATTCTATTATTTTATTTTAAAATCTATGAAATTATTTAATTTAAAAATATTAAAATTGCAGTGTTGGCCATATCCATTTTGAGCATGGATTATTATATTAGTTTTTATTAAAGTGAAATACAGGATACAATACAAAATGGCATATGAAATTCATTGTAAATGGACCGTATTATCCCTATGTAGGACGTAGGATGGAGTTTTCGGCATGTGTTACACACTTTTCTTTATCTTTGATGCATTTTATTCATGGCTCACTAACACAACATGTAGAAATTATCTGATTTGAGGTAATGTAAAATAAATAAAAAAATAAAAAAAGGGTATTAGACTGTATATGGGTAAAAAAAAATATATGTATTTTTGGGAGGTAGGGGAGAGAGAAGCTTCTTCCCTGCAGTTGTCCTCCCTCTCTTCATTCATTAATAATTAATAATAATAAAAAAAAAACCAAAAAGTGGAAGAAAATAGAGAAAGACTTTTCCTTTGACCACCTCCTCCTTCTTCCCTTCTTCCCTTTTCCTACTCACGCGCTTCCTCCTCTTCCAGTCTGTCCTCCCTTTTCATCGTATTAATGGTTCCCTCTGCAAATCCAACACACCCATTTACACAACATGGGAGCCTGTTGGTCTGCCACAAAGGTAAGCGGCTCTAGCAGCCGAAGAAATAGCAATAACAACAACCAGAAAGAAAACAAGCTTCCTTCATCATCATCAGAAGGACCAACAACAGTTACAATCAAGAAACAAAAGCAGAATCCTCAGAAGCATTGCCAACAAATCAACAAAGACAAAGGGCATTCAAAGCGGCCAGTTGGGATCGTGCCTTGTGGCAAAAGAACGGATTTTGGGTACGCCAAGGATTTCGATAAGAAGTACTCAATCGGGAAGCTTCTGGGTCATGGCCAATTTGGCTACACGTTCGTCTCCACCGACAAGACTAATGGGGATCGCGTTGCCGTCAAGAGGATTGACAAGAACAAGGTAATTTGGGAATTGGGTGTTTTGAAATTCTCGCACTTGAGACTCGGAGAGTATGGATTGAAGAAGGGGATTTTTTTTTTGTGTGTGTGTGTGTGTGTGTGTGTGTGTGTGTGTGTGTGTTGATTTAGTGATGGCCCTTTTCTTGGTTTTTTCAATTGGATTGAGATTTTTTGAATTTCTATTTTTTTTTTTCTTCGTTTGGATGCGTTGGATTTGGATTCAAGGTGTGTTTTGGGCTTCAATGCAATACAATTTCATTTTCAGAAGCTATGTTGGTTTAGGGATTTGGTTACCGGAATGATATATTTTGGTGGGTTTTGATGGTTTGACCTTTCAAGCCTCAAACCAGTGGTGTTGGGTATCAAGTTTGAGATTCTGAAAGAAATTCAGTCGTTTTGCCTTTCTATTTTTGGTGGGGTTCTATTTCTCAATCGAGAATTTTCATGGTCCAAGTTTGATTTGCTTGTGACTTGTGACGAAACAATCTTTGATTTTAGTTGTTTCTCTCTAATTGTTTCCTTCTTTTTTTTTTTTTTACTGGATTTAGAACTCATAGGTCTTTTGGCTGTTAGAGTATTTGTGGACTGAATTGTTTTTGTGAAGCTCAGCAACTGAATATATATTTAGCTATGATTGTGCGGATGATCTTTGTTTTATAATATCTTCAGAAATAGGGTTTTGACTTTTGAGGCTGCATGCACTTTATATCATTGGTCAAACGTGGCACCGGCAGTTCTAATCTACATCCTATTGAGATTTTTAATTTTCATAGTGAATGATTTATATGATGGAATGAATAATGAACTCTATAGAACTCCCGGAACTAATACTTAGCATTGAAGATGCCTCTCTTAACCGGGAATCAAATACGATTTAAGGAACATTATAGCTAATTAAGGATAGATAATTCTTTACTCAATCACAATGGATGGTGCTCACTGCCACATACATGAGTTTGAGTCATGTTACTTATCAAAAGAAAACAAAAGTGTGCTAACTTGCCATCATCTTTGAAAGCCTATATAAATGTAGTTGTTATAATGTAACAATGAAGTAGTTGGATTGCCGCTTTCTGAATATACGTGGAATCTAAAGGAATCGGCCTTGTCAGCTTAGTTGTTAGTCTACAACCGAATGGTGCATTTACAAAATCTTAGTGGTCACATTGTTAGAAATTACCTCACAGTATTTTTGCAGCACATATCACAACGTCTTAGTAGTGTTAATGTTAGAATTAACATCAAGCACTTTGGCTTTACCCTGGTTGGACGTGCGGTTTGTACAGCCCTTGCGTGAAAAGGGCCATGAAATCACTTCTTTCTTTCATTCTACTTACTTCGCTGGTACCCATCGGAAGGTCAGTCAATTGGCATTTCAGTAATGCAAGGATTAATTGAATCCTCTTTGAAACTACTGGAACCATTTCAAATGAACACCATTCCTCAATTACATCATGTTCAAAAGTGTGCTACTTAATGCCAAACCTTTCTTCAGGCTGTTGGTGTGACCTCCATGGTTCTTTCCAGACAGTTACAATGGTAAAGAAGTGGAAAGAAATCTCTCTTGCATACTGTTCAGTAATAAAAATGCAATGTGGTAGAAAAGCATGTTGTTCTGCTCTTGCACTGCAATAAGGATCTAAATTATTATTTTATTTGCTTTTCTTATAGACCTTTCAAGAACAAGACTTGTTCTGTTTAATGGGTATTCCTATGAAGGCACTGTTTCTGTTGGAATGAGATGTGAGATGAATTACGGGTGAAGGAACTATAGCTACTGGATGATGCTTGTCTTTGTTTCATTTATGGTTAGACACTTGAATTAAATTTGTTTCAATCGATAATATAGTTGAGAGCTGCTTCTCAATCTCAAGGCATTTATTGGATGGATGGATGTATGTTTTTTTTCATGATTTAAGTTTATCTAGTTGATAACTTTCATGATTCGAATTTTTTTTTCCACTAAAGGAGTTTATACATGAGTCACTTTTTTCTTCCTAAAACACATTCTCTCTCTCTCTCTCTCTCTCTCTCTCTCTCTCTCCTGAAACATCTCTTGTTAATCTTTTAACAAAACTTGTTTCTTTTTTGTGGCAGATGATCCTTCCTCTGGCTGTTGAGGATGTTAAGCGAGAGGTCAAGATATTGCAAGCTCTGACAGGCCATGAAAATGTTGTTCAATTTTATAATGCTTTTGAAGATGATTCCTACGTCTACATAGTAATGGAGTGAGTTGAATCCATGCCTAAATATGTATTTCCTTTGCTTCTGCTAAGTTTTTGATATTGCATACTGTGTGATTCATTCCCCAAATTGATGGCATAATGATCAGAAAATGATAATCATGCAGTTGATTCTTTACTTTCTATCTTAAAGTTTCCCCCTGATTTCCCTTCTCTTATGCTTAATTGCTCAATCACATGAAATTTCCTTCTTTTTGGTTACAACATTTCCTTTATCTTCTCCAAAGATAAGGATCATTGGACAAAGCAGTTTCTTCTGTGGAAGTTACTTTTTTATGCCATTATATATTAAACTCTCTATCATTGGCTGCATATTTTTCTTCAGTGGAACTCATTATGAAGCTTCACACATTTAATTCTCTATGTTTGGCATTGTTGCTGGTGTCTTAAACTAGTTTGATACTTTAGTGACCTGCTTTGTCACATGTTTGTTTATCAGGTTATGTGAGGGTGGCGAGCTACTAGACCGGATTTTGGCCAAGTAAGACTGCTAAATTCTTTGTGTTCATTGTTTTCTCTGTATGCTTCATGAAAAATGTGATTGTTTTATGAAGATTTATTGGATGACATGCATTTCTTTGTTAAGGGGTTCTTGAATAAGAATCAATAGAATCGGTGGACCACTTGTTTTTGAATTGTAAGACGGCCCAAAAAATTTGGACCTCTGTGATGGACTTGTTTGGGTGTAGCTGGGTTTTTCCGAATTGAATTTGGGATCTCTTCTTAGCTTGGAAACCCCCAACTAGCTCTCCTAGGGAGAAGAGATGTGGAGATTATCTTTTATGGCAGTGATTTAGAACTTATGGAAGGAGAGAAATTCAAGGTGCTTTGAAGGGAGATGTGAGAATGGTGATTCTTTATTGGAAAAATAAAATTCACGGTCGCTTCTTGGGTGTCGATCAATCACCAATTTAAGGGGTTCTCGTTAGACCAAATTGCGAGGAACTGGAAGGAAGTAGCTCTTTCTATGCCTCAACAATAGAAGCTGCTTGTCTCTTTCGTTTTTATTTTTATTGTTATTTTTGTTTCAGTTCTTAATTGTTGTTCTTGTCTCCTATTGTAGTCTGTAATTCTCCTTTTTTGGGTTTCTTCTTGGCTGCTAGCTTGACGGCATAGCCCTCTTGTACTGCTTGCTTTTCTTCTTATATAAGTTACCATTAGAAAAAAAAAGAATAAGAATCAATAGAGTTAAAATTCAAGGGAAAAAAACTTGAGGGAAAGGGAAGTGTGAGTGAAAAAATATCCATATTTCGATTAATTATGATTGGATAGTTGAAATTAAGGATTAGGGGGCCTTAATAATTACTATTTTTTTAATGACTTAATAATTCCTATAAGCTTTATTTTTATCCTTGAGGGTTGTGGTGCTTTGGTCCTTGTTTCCAAGGCCTTTATATTGTAGTTCCATTTTTGTCCCTTTTTTTTCCTGTTATTGGTGAAATAAATTATTATCACTATCTCAAAAATAAAGTAATAATATGCTGCAGATTGGTCTCATTTCTTACCTTAGTTTTTATGAACTACGGCCTTTATTTATTTATTTTTATTATTTTTATGAAATAGCAGTTTTACAATATTTATTTATCGATCATTTGCCTTTGACACTGTTGTGTGCCTCATGTGGGGCATGTCCATCAGAGGCTTGGCAGTTGGCAGTGGCTGCTGCTTGGTCACTGAACAGGATGTGTGGCTGGATGTGTTCTGAGTGGGTCATATAACTGGTTTTCATATTTCATTGGAAAGATACTCAGCATGCTGATTTTCTTGCTTCAGAAAGGATAGCCGCTATACTGAGAAAGACGCAGCAATTATAGTGCGGCAGATGCTCAAAGTTGCAGCTGAATGTCATTTACATGGTTTGGTACATCGTGACATGAAACCTGAGGTAATAGTTGGACAAGAAATGGAAGATGTTTTATTTCTTGTTGTGGAATCATTGGTAGATCATGCTTCGCAGCTTATTTCTCTATCACTCATGAAATAATATGTATATTTCCATTGTAGAATTTTCTTTTCAAATCAACAAAAGACAACTCGCCCCTCAAGGCCACAGATTTTGGTTTGTCAGACTTTATAAAACCAGGTCAGTAGATTTTGTTTCTGGCTTATATTTTCTGTTTGACCAGAAAGGGGAAAAAAGACAAAAGAAATTATATTTGGCGTGATTCATCAAAAGTTTTGTACAATTCCTTTGTGCACACAGAATTGCAGCTTGTTTCTGTTTTCTGGGGAGGCAGACGGTTACTGTGCTATGTTGTTGGATTGGTTTAGATATTGGAATCCCACATTACATGTTATACTAATTTTCTGTTTTTTCTTCCCAAATCATCATTGATTCAAATTGCCGATGTTGATTGTGGGGTGGAAGGTTGGTATAACACAACCCAACTGTTGCTATTTCCATCTTTGATGCTGCCTCAAGTGTACATTGGAATGTACAAGTATAAGTTCTGCCGAATATATAAACAAATACATGGTAGTGATTGGAATACATCCAACTGGACCCTTGAGATGGAAAATTACTTGCTGCTATATAAATATGTGTGTGTGTGTGTGTGCATGCATGATTGCTGAATTAGAGCTGGAATAATGCAGGGAGGAGGTTCAAGGACATAGTTGGCAGTGCATATTATGTTGCACCAGAAGTATTGAAACGCAAGTCTGGCCCTGAATCTGATGTTTGGAGTATTGGTGTGATTACATACATCTTGCTTTGTGGAAAGCGTCCTTTCTGGGATAAAACCGAGGATGGAATATTCAAGGAGGTATGCTAAATTCCAATTTGGTAACAGACAAACCTGTTAGAACAGTTCCCAGGATTTAAGATCTCCATGCGTCCTATGCTAGGATACCTGCATTCTATTGTTAAATGCTTAGGGTAGTTGTGTTGCATCATGTTGATTTACTGATTTGGGATACTGCATCAGTGATAAAGGTACAATTAATAACTATGTTGTTACTGTAAGTCGTGTGTTTTACCCAATTCCTGACAATTTTTTCATGGTTTTAAAATTTTAATGAGATGCCCTAATATGTAATTCTGTGTACAAAATTCTGAGAGCAGCAATCATGTTCCTTCTCCTCCACATAATCTTTTATAATCATTAAAGGAAGATATTTTGCAAATAGAAAAAGCGACAGTGGAAACAATGAAGCAACTACAGGCTGAAGACAGGATAATCCTTAATTAGCTAGAGCGTTTTCATCGGCATTAGCCTTCTAAAGAACCAAAGCAAAGAAAATTACAGAAAAAAACCCAAAATTTTTCCCTTTCCTATTCCACCCAGAGTGCAAGCCTCCCTGGATAAGATGGATGAGAACTTGCCACCCCCATTAACTCCACCGGCTTCACCCCAGCAATCAGTGCTTATTTTTTCTGCAATCAGACGAATCTTGATTTCAATGGGGCGTGAAACTATGCACATCTGAATGCACTAAAAACTTCAAAACCTTGCAAACAACTTGTGATCTTCTTGAAACAAACTCTGGCTGATCTGAAAATATCAGGCATAAGACCTCCAAGAAATTCCAGTGCAGAAACACCAAAAACAGGTTTTTTTGGATTTTTTTACATAGATCCAGTGAACACCGTCAAAATCACTTAATGATCACGGAAAATAACTTAAAAGAATCTCCATGAAGTATCTGAAAAAAAGTCACCATAAATTTGATGGTATGGATAGATTAAGGGCTCAAACCTTGATGCATCTGACCGTATGGATGCCGATGCCGATGCCATCTGCATGATATGATCATGGAAAGATGACATCATCAATAGGCAACTATGCCCGGTGAATCTTCAGGAGAATTGATGCAGCAGCAATTTCACGTTATTGCAACAAGAGGCGTGGTCCACATGTGGGACCCGTACCAATCTGATTTATCAATTGTTATTAATTTCTAATTTTTATTTAAGAAGTTGTGTTTAGGAATAGTTTCTAATTTAGATAGAATTATTATTTATTTCCTAGTTTGATTAGGATTGTTTCTTAGGGCTTACGTTTCTTTTATTATAAATATAGCATTGTAGAGATCAATGATCTCAGAGATTTGAGTTAATAAAATTTCCCTGTGTGGATTTATCGTTGGAGAGCCATTTTCTTTACGTGATTGTTCCTGTGGGAACCTAATTGTGCCATGGCACTTGCATCCTAACCCTAGGCTTGCATCAATTGGTATCAGAGCCGACTGATCCCTCGATCATCGGCGTGTTACCCCTATCCCTACCACTACCCATCATCCATCCTCTTCCATCCGCTCTTTCCGTTCCCTGCTCACATTCATCCAGCCCCAATCATCTTCCACACCCGACACCAGAAACCTTCTTCCTTGTCGAGCATCGTTGGTCACCATCTAGCAGAAGCCAACCACTCAGCAATACCATCCATCCCTGACAGAAACCCATTGCTCCCTTGTCCGAAGCCCATTAACAGTCCCCGTCACGACTCCCCTGCCCTCTGCCTCGCACAACCCACCCAAAACCCAGCCCCATCGCCAGCCTTCTTTCCACCACAAATTCCTCCCAGCCACAACCGAATTCATCAAAACCCTAACCGAACCCTTCACAACTTCTGCGGAACCCATCCCTTCATCCTTTCTATCGTAAAAAAAAAAAAAAAAAAGCGAGACTCAAGAAGCAGATGAAACAGAAGAAACAGAAAGAAAGAACAAAAGAAGATAAGAGAAGAGAGAGCATAGGGGAAGAAGTGAGTACCGTGCACCAAGGGCGCTGCTGCCATCCACGTTGATCGCCGGCTCCATCATCGCCGTCGACTGCCGTGACCAAGCGACATCATCGCCGGCCTCCTCTTCTCTTCGTGACCGCAACAGAAGTGGAACTTCGCACTGTGCACCGCCATCGCCCATCAACTAGCAACACCTCTGCCAACGCCAGCTCCATCGGTCGCCAAGCTCCAACGCCTGCGCCTGCTTCCTCTTCGTTAACAAAGATACAGCGAAAGGGGGTGTTTCAAAAACCCTTTTCTTCTTTCATTCGTCACGCAAGCCGAGACTATATTTTGGGCCTCTGGCTTATTCAGGTCAGCTTCGACCCATTAACGAAGCCCACAAGCAGTTCGTTTGGGCCTGATTTGGATCAGGTGGATCCGACCCAATTAGTATTGAACCCAACTTGTTTTTAAGACTCCAGTCAAGTTGTGCTGACATCATATCTACATCAGCAGCATCAGATCAACGGTAGGATCTTCTTTCCGCGATACCAGACTCATCCACCGTCAGATTTTCGATCCGTTTTCATCATCGTGATCACAGTGAGCAGATCTACACATCAGGTCAGTCGCAAATTTTAAATTCCCATTAAACAAAAATGCCTCCCATGAAGCAGGTAGAAGTGGAATCTTCCGCTCATAATGATGAAGATTTGAGAGGAACTGTTGCGGAATTATCAGCAAATGTTAATCAACTGTCCGCAATGATGGTTCAAATGCAAGACACTCTTGCAAGGATTGAAACCCAATTAACTACCTTAGAAACTAATCGGCGTGAGGATGATCATCGAAATAATGGAGGACATAATCGGAATCAACGAGATCCACTCATCCACATGTAGTAAATGTTGATCGAGATTTGGGTATCAAACTTGTGATTCTTGGATATGATGGGAAGTTGAAACCAGATGAGCTCTTAGATTGGTTAGTGTGTGTTGAAAATATTTTTGCACATAAACCAATGACGGAGGTCATAAAATTACACTTGTGGCAACTCGATTTCGCAATTATGCTGCAATATGGTGGGCCGAGTTGTAAAAGAAAAGAAGATACCAGCAAATTGACCTTATTGACACCTGGGCCGAGATGAAAAATTTGTTAAAGCAAAAATTCTTGCCTGTCAATTACTCCAGAGATCTACGTTCACGATTTCAATACTTAAAACAAGGATCTAAGTCAGTTGTTGAGTATTCTGAGTAGTTTATAACAATGCAAGCTCGTTGTGGTTCGAATGAAGATGATGAAATCTTAGTTGACCGATACTTTAATGGGCTTACACTTGATATTCAAGATATCCTTGCATTCAAGCATTTCGATAATGTTGATGAGATTATTCAGCATGCTATCAAGGCTGAGGGAATTGCAAATCATCAAGCCCAAAAACTTAATGCAGCTAAATGGGGTATGCAGAAGAATTTCTCCAGTTCTAAACGGAGTACATCGTCGGAGAAAGTTTTCCCCAAGCCCGAGGGACAAAATAGGCTCACATGTTTTAATTGTAGACAACAAGGGCATCGTGCAGCAGAATGCCCAAAGCGTCTCAACCTCATTGAGAATGAAAGTAATGTGACAGATACTCCAGAAGAGCCTAAAGAGATTGACACAGTGGAAATTGTGGATTGTCTGCCTGAGGAGGGTCTTGAGTCTCTCATGGTCATCCAAGAACCAACATCGACTACTGAGAAGAAATGGCTGCGAGAAAACATTTTCCGTTCCAAAGAAAACGTCAATGGTAAAGAATGTACAGTCGTCATTGATGGAGGCAGTTGTCAGAATCTCATCTCCCAAGTTTTTGTGGATCGCTTACAGCTGAAAGTTCGGAAGCATCATCGTCCTTATTTTGCTAGATGGTTAATGACAAGTGATGAAGTGCAAGTCCGATATGCATGTCCAGTTACCTTTTCCATTGGTGCAGATTATACAGATACAGTTTGGTGTAATGTGATACCCATGGATAGTTGTGATATTTTGTTGGGTTGTCCATGGATGTATGACAAGAATGATACTAATGGCATGCGCGACAACACCTACACATTCATGCATGGTGAAAAGCAAGTCACTCTCCGTCCTATGAAGCCGACACCACCAAAGCATGGGTCCAGTTCTCATCTCACCAAGGATGCGCTTCACGTACACACTATCTACAGAAGTAACGTCAAGAAGAAGAGCCGAGTTCGAGGTCGAACTCTTTTTCCAACTCGGGGAGAATGATGCAGCAGCAATTCCACGTTATTGCAACAAGAGGCGTGGTCTACATGTGGGACCTGTACCAATCTGATTTATCAATTGTTATTAATTTCTAATTTTTATTTAAGAAGTTGTGTTTAGGAATAGTTTCTAATTTAGATAGAATTATTATTTGTTTCCTAGTTTGATTAGGATTGTTTCTTAGGGCTTAAGTTTCTTTTATTATAAATATAGCATTGTAGAGATCAATGATCTCAGAGATTTGAGTTAAAAAAATTTCCCTGTGTGGATTTATCGTTGGAGAGCCGTTTTCTTCACGTGATTGTTCCTGTGGGAACCTAATTGTGCCCTGGCACTTGCATCCTAACCCTAGGCTTGTATCAAGAATACTCCACTGCATATTAAGTATCATACATAATATATAGATTTTTGAATGTATTCATTAATTATGTTCAAGAATATTCAACTGCTTTTTGCTCAACATTATTCAGTAATCATATTTGAAGGAAGAAAAGCAAAAATGACCAACAAAGTGTTGTTTAATAAGAAAAAATTTGAAAAAGGTTTGTTCAACTTCCCATATTAACTTTCCTATAGGAAAAGAGATCAACACTCGTAACATTGGAGAGTGATTGTATCCCTCACCATGAGTGTGTCCCCCACTGTGCAACAAATGGCAGCTAAATATGAGCCTTTTATTTTGTCCCTTTTTGATACACCAACTCCTTTAAAACAATATGAAAACTTGCAAATGTTCTCGTAGTTTTGCCCTTTTTGCTTGATCATGAATAATTTCATTACCAACTCTTCTGAAGGCTTAAAATTGCAACTATACATAGGAACATAGCGGCTTCTGACCTTGAAAGTATTTCCAATTGGGTTACTATTTCTGGGGCACAATGGTTTTTACAACTGCGGTGATGGTGCTCATATATTGTTCTGTTCTTTGAACCCACTTTGTTTCCCCAGCAATTGATCATGCTAAGTACTTTTGCTCTGCATGTGGTTTGCAGGTGTTGAGGAACAAACCTGATTTTCGCCGGAAGCCCTGGCCAAGCATAAGTAATAGTGCTAAAGATTTTGTGAAGAAGCTTTTAGTGAAGGATCCTCGTGCAAGGCTGACTGCAGCTCAAGCCTTGTGTATGTATCTCTAATTTGGGTCTTCTAAGGATGAAATATCAAAAGTCAGACATATTTCCAGCTAAAAGAATAAGAAAAAAACACATTTTATAAATGGGGTTGGATGAAATTTAAGCATGTAATTTAATCTGTTTCAAGTAGCAGATTGTGTCTGTGGTATGTTCATTTTGCTAACCATCATCCAATGTAGTTCTACATCATATCTAAAACGCCCAGGCTGTGGGCCCCATCGGATAGAGTTGAAACAAAAAAAAGTAGTGATCATGTGAATATGTGATCCTAGCCATTGTATTCATCTATTGAATTTAGATGTATAAGCATTTTCTTTTTGAATATCCATCTGATGGTCAAACCTAACCCCCACCCACACATACCAAACATCAACAACAAAAGGATCACAGTCCCATGAATTGGAATATTTGGATTGATGTTTATGTAACTTATGAGGGAATGCATAGAGCAAAGTTGCCATAGAGCCATGAATTGTGAGAAGACAGTGTAATGTAGCCTTTGAAGATTATGTAAAAACCATTATAAGATTAGTCTATGATTGTGCATCTGTTTCTTTTGTCAACATGCACCTTGTTATCCGTAACATGTGCCAGCATAATTACCTGGTTATGGCTTAAAGTGGTAGATTCCTTTTTTATTTCTTTTTTTATTTTATTTTATTTTTGTCTTTGACCAATTCCAGCACATCCATGGGTGAGAGAAGGGGGGGATGCATCCGAAATTCCAGTGGATATATCAGTTCTTTCCAACATGCGCCAGTTTGTAAAATACAGCCGCTTGAAGCAATTTGCTCTTAGGGTAAGCTACTATGCTTTTTATGGAGTTCACCTGCTCTTTCTATTTTGTTTCTGTTCACTCTTTTGATAAATAAAATAGTTCTTATAAATGATTCCTTTTAATAGTTCTTATGTGTTCTAATTTGGACATTGCTTAAAAAATTTGTAGGCATTGGCGACAACATTTGATGAAGAGGAGATAGCTGATCTCCGAGATCAGTTTGATGCAATTGATGTGGATAAAAGTGGAACCATTAGTCTTGAAGAAATGAGACATGTACATTTCTTTTTTTTTCTTCGTAATTATATGATTTTAATAGTAGGCTTTGTGACACTGATAACTCCTAAAAAATAAAATCTAATACCATGGTTTTTGTCAAAATGCAAACTGTGGGAGGTATGTTGGTAAAAAAAGGCTTCTCATGGCACAGGTTATTTTTTCCAGCACTAGGGGTGCTCAGCTGAGTCGGCCTGAGTCCATCCTGCTTTATGATGGGTTTGGTTGTGTTTTTAGGCCCTTGGGCTGGATCTCAGCCTAATTTTGTCATCCGACAGTTAAATGGGCTGGACCTGGGCATGTGTTTTCTTTGGCCCAGCCTTGTCTGACATTTAACACAAAGGCGTGTATATACTCTGAAAACTGGGCCAGGTCTGCACCTGAATTTCAGGCCCATTGGCTGGATGTGGATGCGGTATTCGTCCCAATAGCTAAATGAGCCAGCATTTGACAAGCTTTGGCCTTGACTGACCCTGTCGATGACACCCCTATACAAAATAGCATCATGCGCATTTTGGGCTTTACAGAGTGTTGAGTTTTTCCCCTTTGTGTTTGAATGCAGACTCGGCATCATATATATTTCAATACATGCAATTTTTTTCTTTTTTTCATTGAGCCTTTTTTTTTTTTTTTTTTGCCTTTCACTTTATCTTGCATTGAATTTGTTACTGCTTTCTAGTTCAGACTTATTGCTTGCAACAGACGTCACAGCAGATACAAATTCTGTTTTCTCACTCTCATAATTCTGTTCATTTTGTAGGCCCTTGCAAAAGATCTTCCTTGGAAACTGAAGGAGCCACGTGTTCTAGAGATTCTTCAAGCGGTATGCATTATTCTAATATTCTTTGGATTTCAGTCTTCATCTCATTTTGTATGAGAGTTATCATTAGAGCATTCCTATGGTATCCACTATTTTTCTTGCCACATGTATGGTCTACACTTACATGCAGTATAACATGTGTATCTTAGCACACTTATGTCTTCAGGAAGTTTGAACTACATTTTTAGGTGTCATGACTATCTCGTACCGTGCCTGTCCAGGAAAATCATCGTGCCTATCATATGCTTTTAATGGCTTATAAAATATAACATAAAATATGTTAATTAACAATGTAAAAAAAAAAAAAAAAACATTTCAGGAAATATTTACTTGTATAGCAAAAAAATTATGTGGAAGAAGTTTAAATTTTAAAATCTAACCTCAATATCGTACCCTTCCAGTAGTAGAAAAATCTATTCAGGACTCAGGTGAATATGACACCCATCATCACCATCTATAAGGTGGAAAGTTTTTCAGGAAACTCCTACGGTCCTACCAACCATATTAAAAACAATCGCTATTGCAATTGATGCAGCTGCGATTGTCATTCTGGTGTAGAGATTTCCCTATGAAATTGTACAAACAGATTCAAGATACTTCATTTCCTACCATCTGTTTGATTCTTCTAAATCCAGTCATCATGCCCTTGCATTGACTACCCAATAGCAATCGCATTTTTAAATTTTTTTTTTTTTAATGCACTCTAAAGGTAGGTTCACATGGATGTTACAAGAGATCCTTTCTCTTGTTTGCATGTAATGTTTTATTTATAAATACCACGCATTGATCATTTCAACCACAAGAGTAGTGTTTCTTTGGCATGCCTCGAAATTCTGACAGTAATATCACTTTGTTTTGAGGCAGATTGACAGCAACACAGATGGGCTAGTTGACTTCACTGAATTTGTTGCAGCAGCCTTACATGTCTATCAATTGGAGGAGCATGACTCTGAAAAGTGGCAGCAGCGTTCTCAAGCAGCCTTTGAGAAATTTGATGTGGATAGAGATGGATACATCACCCCTGAGGAACTGAGGATGGTAATTGGAGAAATTTGGTTTTTTCTTTTGTTTTTCCTTATTGCAAAAAGTCTAATAGTTTTTATGAGATTACAGGAACAGTACATAAAGCTCTTTTATAATTTGGGGCATTTAATCTCCCCATGTATTCCACATGACCATAGCCCTTCCATTGTGTATTCAGTGCCAATCATCTATCATCTTCCAAAAGTGGGCCCCATGGCTGATGAAGGCCCAACAATCATATCCTTATCATAAATTGGTGGCATTTAAACAGATTGAAGTAGAAAAGCCTACATTCATCCAACTCCAAGTCTCCACTGGTTGAAATCATACACAGGCGTCAACTTTTGTTCTTGGTCCAACCATGATTGTGCCACCAAATGACCCGGTATCATCCATCTCTGTATGTTGCCCAATCTGAGTAATGAGTATTTGAGGAAAATGACACACAACTCTTGCAAAACAGAATCTAAACACTCCATGGGTGAAAACTGAAATCACAATGCGTGACCCCATTCTTCTCAATGCTTTGTTTTGTTCTCTGCAGCATACGGGGTTGAAGGGCTCCATTTACCCACTTCTTGAGGAGGCTGACATTGACAAAGATGGGAAGATCAGCTTATCAGAATTCCGTAGATTACTGAGGACTGCAAGCATGGGCTCGTGCAATCTGCCCAGCCCGTCTGAAATTCATAATTCTTGCACGATGTAGAGTGAAAGGATGATTAAGGAGAGAAATAGTGTAAAGGAAGAAGTTGAAGCTGCCATTGATGTTGTAATCTTATTGGTAGATCACTGGGCCTTACATTTGGTTTGTCTCCATTTTCTGAGAAGCTGTGTGGAAAATCAACTTTGTCAATCAGAAGTACACAAGCGCATGATGATCACTTAACCATGAATGCTTGAGCATGATCCAAAGCGCCTTCAGTAGATAGTCCTTTCAGGCTTCTGTTACATGTTTTGGTGTAATGGGCTTTCTTCAATCTCGAAAATTTTTATTGGGAGTATATGAATAGGAATGCAAATTTGGTGTAGAGCTTTGTGATTTATTTCAGTTTGTTCGGTTTGGTAATTGATGGAAACAAACAGCCTTGTCCAAATATGTGGTCCAGATTTCATCCTTGTTTGGCTGAGTTCATCCATTTCAATCTAGATATTGGTCCATTCAACCAGTAGTCTGAAATGGCCAGATTTTGGCTGACCAGAAAATTAGTGGAAAAATAAAAATAAAAATAAGAAGGGCTCTCCACTTTGATCTAGGCTTTGATTTATCTACTAATTTGCCTTCATAAATATGAATTATAAATTATTTATTTAGCTTTTAGAAATAACATTTTATTCTTGACTTAAGGACTTTTTTTCTACATAGGAATTGAATACATATGAATTAATAGCAAAATGAACCCTATCAAGGGATTATTAAAGATGTGAGGGGTGCAGGATATGAGGTGGAGATGTATATGATACCTTGCCTTGCCTAGGTATTGACTATACTAAGGTGATAGCTAGGCATCATTTCCTTAGTAAAATGAATTAATGATTATATAACATATGTTGATTTTATTTTTTAAATTATTTTTGTATAATTAATAATATTAATGAAACAAAACTCCGAAATGAAATATTAAAATGCCAAGCTGGCCTGAACATCTCTGTCCGCATCGAAATCAAAAACGGTTCCAAGATGAAATTGATGACTCTAGTCTAGAAAAAATTATTGGGGGTGGTGTTAGGATTTTAAGTGTTGGCTAATTCATGGGTTGGACAAAACTCTGGGTCTTTAGAGTGGTATTTTTTTTTTTATTTAGAAAAAGACTTTGAAGTTAGAAGTTTGCAAGGACTCAGAAGAAGAAAGCCTGAAAGAATTAGAAGTTTTCTGCTGGAGAAAATATGCTGAATTTCTGGATCAATTCAGAGAGGGATTCGTTCGAGCGACCACCACATTCACTCGAGCGGACAGAGTCAGAATGGCCCAGCGTTGAGACAGAACTTTATTCGCTCGAGCGGACAATGCGCAGAGAGTCCTACGAAATTAGAAACTGCTTTTCTAATAGTGCTCAAACTGCTTGTTTCAATCCTAATCTAGTTAAGCAACTTTAAGCACGTCCCAAGGACTATTTAAAGGACTCAAGAGCTATTACAAAGATAACACCTCACCTCTCAAAGTTCTGTGTTAGAGATTACTAGTGAGAGAATTCTTTTTTAGAGATTTTTATAAAGTTGTGCTGCCAAGTTCTCTAGAGCCAGTTATTCTGCATCATTGTAGAAGATTATCTTCTTTTGAGAAGAATTGAAGAGTCAAGCGCTGGATTGAATCTATTGCAATTAATGATGTGAAGTCGTTAAAATATGAAACGACACAAAGTTACTTCAATCCTTAGGTAGGGGATATCTGAGGAGATCTGAGTTTCTTGTAATTGCGAGATTCATAGTGTTTGATTTGATCCAGTTTGGATCGGTGGTTTTTCACCTGATTAGGGTTTTCCACCTTATTTTTGGTGTCCTTGTGGTGTGTGCTTATTGATTTTATTTCCATTGCATATTGTTTATTTCTGAACACTATTGGGTTGATTGTTTGAGTGGACCAATCTAGAAATCGCGGACCCTTAAAAATATTACTTTCAGGTGGCATTGACTATCTATGTTTATATGAGATTTTTGCACTCTCCAGAAAAACTTCCTAGAAATTGCCTCATAGAACTGAAGTGGGATATAATACGTACACACATATTTTATATATTTTATTGGGAACGCAACGGCCCGTGCTAACAATCGCAGTGTAAGTGAGGAAAAGTTTCTCTAAAGAGGTACGTCAAAGAGGACATGGATGAAAATGAAAAGGATGATATTGATTCGAACATAGCCTATACATTTTTCATCTTCTCCGATGAAGACATGGATGAAAATAAAGGGGATGGATATTGCATTGAACATGGCCTATTCATTTTTCATCTTCTCCCTTATAGGAGTGCTTAGTCAATCATAGAACTGTTAAGTCCAAAGCTTAAAGAGTCTGATTCCCTTAAGTTTCTAAGACAGGTTTATGAGCATATGCATGTGGAGTTCACCTGGATCTTGGGAGAACTTTCAGGTCATCCAGCAGATTTGCCATACTGAATGTTTCCTATATTGAAGCGGTCTTTTTTTAACTTCAGATGCCGTGGTTGGAATCTCATGGTCATGGAAGGATCCTTAAATTTAATTGAAGTTGGTAATAAATACGGGACTGGATACAATGAGGATCACATCATAACATTTTCATGAATATTTGTCGAATTGATTCCATGGGACTCTTATGAAATGAGTACAAAACCGCATTGAAATTATAATGTTTGTGAAGAAACCATTCAAAGGTAAACATGCAGAGTGGATTAAGAGCCAAGTATACATAGATATCTGCTTCTACCTGGGCGAAAAAATTCAAGAGGTCTCCTTGGACATCTTTTCTTCTCTAGTAATGGGTAAAATATCAATTTGAGAAGTCTTGTTTCACCTTGGATTTAAAAGACGTGGAAAATCATATGTAAATAAGTATTATTAGCGATGCTTTTTACCCATCTACCTGCTATTCGCTGAATTAACTGAATTAACTTAGATCAAATCTAACCCTAGAGTTTTGTAAGTGCGGCAATAAAGTATTGGGATACAAATTTTAGACCTACGGGATTTTGAAAATTCTTAAAGGGCATGTTTGTGCAACACTTTTGTACGGACACGGACAAACTATTTTTTCGGCATTTGGTGTGGAATAATTCTGCGGAAATGTTTTCTTTCATCGTCAGCATTTTCCTTAATAATGATGGAAATGAGTTTCCTATAGGGGGCTATGAGAAATGAATTTCCTCGAAAAACTTCTCCCTCTTTTCCTTCACTTTTATCAATTTCAACTCAAAACCCTACAACTCTTTCATTTTTTATTTCTTTAAATAAATTATTATTTGATGTTGAATAAATAATATACATGTTATATTATTTTTCTTTCAAAAAATTATTTCACCAAATAATTTTTTTTTATTTTCTATAAAAAATCAATAGTAGCACCAAATAACATTAGCACCAATTCAATGAGGAATTTTTTTTTACACCAAACATGAATTTCAAAATTATAAGAAAATTATTTTTTGAGATTTTTATTTCTGTGGAATTTGCTAACGTGACAGTTTTTCCTTTCCACGGAAAGATTGTATATACAAATCGTCGGCTTTTCCGTGGAAGCGGAAGACTCTTTTTCTTTGCAACTCAATCATCCAGCAAGCATAAATATGCTCCAAAAAAGGGATTTTATGTACACTTTCTTCTCTCATTCGCCTGAAGCTTGAATCTCACCGACCCCACTAGATTTGCATCTCCACGGCGTTTCCTATTCTACGATGTTACACAAATGAGCCCTTTGGAGGCTGTGATTCTGAAAATTCCAAAAACAAAGAACTGGCATATTGATAAGGCTAATTTCTTAAATTCCACTTTAAATTCCACTTTTTTTATAAAAAAAAAAATTAACATTCCACTTATAAAATGACGAGACGCATGATACAATTAGGCTCTAAAGTGCCAGATCCAATGTTCTCTCTATATCTAATTGCCATGCATATAATTATCAGGTTTTCAAACCACACCAAGGACGAGGTAGGACCCACTGGATGATCGATTTGGATGGATGACACGTATAACAAGAAAAACATGCTCAAAGTCAATGACGTCTCAAACTCTGCATTTCTACTCCCCGTCAAAACCAAAAGTCCAAATTCAGTGGCTTCTCTTCTTCTCCTTCTCAATCTCAACCCTCAAACGCACGCGCCGCGGGCTCTGGTGCGCTCGTCTTCCTCTTTCATCTCATCCATGGCGATTAGGGTTTTCTTCCTCCTCCTCCTTCTAACCTCTCCCTTTCTCTTCCAAGGTACATCTCTCCAACCGTCAATCTCATATCTTAATCTTTAGATCTAACAACTTTACATGCTGCTAGCTCATCGATGTCTCGATCTATTGGTCAAATGAATCACAACATAAGTTTACAATTAGTTCTTTCTTTCTTTCTCTCGATCAGATCGCTCTTCGTTTCATTTTGTTAGAATGGGATGGATTGGATTGCATGTTACTCCCAAAAGTTCAGATCTTTCTCTATTTTCTTCTTCGTCTTCTTCTGTGATTTAGTTCCTTGTTTCAATTTTACTTCTTGTTAGATTCGTATGTATTCATTTGCTCTCTCTATTCACTAAAAACTTGCCATGGATGACAGAAAAAATTGTATTGTAAGTGTAATTTATTCAATATATGAGAAATTGTAAGCATTTTTTTTTTCAGTCATTTATTCATTTGATGTGTTTGGGCATGCTGTACATTTCGAGTTGCTCATTGTTACTTTTATGGATGATTGAAGATTTAAGTAGTTTTTCTTTTAATGTGATTGTCATGATCTTGAATTTCTGATGTCTTTATGAGTAGAAGTGTGTTAGAACAACAGTATGCCTGGTTATGCCCAAAAATTAAAACGTTGCGTGGACATTTCTAAATAGAAAAGCTTAATTCCTTTCCCAAGGGTCTTAGCTTTCTCCCTTTTGGCCTTAAGTCTTTGTAAGCAAGTTATCCTGTTTTTGCTCTACCAACTCCAAGCTTGCTTTTCTCTGTCAAAGCACTGACATTCCAGAGGCCAATTGTAACTAATGGCCTTCCTTTGATATCTGCTCTTATCTACTCTTTGTGGAAGTTCTTTTTTTTTTTTTTAATGTTGATTTTCAATACATCTTTAAAATTAAATATTAAGAAGCCTTGTTTTGGAGGTGTCTATAGTATAATAAAATGAAAATTCACATTTCGATTATTGTCAATTGGCAAGTGGTGGACAACAAATACTTGCCTACAATATTGACTACTGGTTGCTTGAATGATATATCGGAAAGATAGTTGATTCATATGCTTTTTCTTTAGTTTTTATTGTAATTTTGGTCATTTTATGGGAGCATATTGCGTATGCAACTTTATTTCTATTTTTTCTTTTCATTTCATAGATCTTGTAGAAAGTTCTCATTTTATAATTTCGTCATTTTACTTGACAGTTGTTAGATGTCAATCGGACGATGTGGAAGTAGCTGAAGTTGTGGAAGGAGGTGACCTTGGCATTGTAGGTGATGGTGTTCAAGATTTCGGTGATGGGTCTTTTGCTCCAGCTGCTGGGGTAGATACAGTCTGTGTTTTCCCCAAAAATGCTGCACGGTGTAAGTAACATCTTCATTATTAAGAAAGTAAAAGTTACTTGTGTTATCATAAGGGCATATTTCATCTGTAGAGTTTAACAAAATCTGTTACTGTTACTTCAGTGGTGACAGCAGGGAAAGAGACTGAGCTATTAGTTGGACTGATGAATAACGAGGGTAAGTTTGTTATTTACAAGTCTAAAGTTTACAATGGTTACAGATTTTTTTTTCTGTTATTTTGTCTGTTAAACTACTGCTGGCATCTGATTTGTTTGTTAGCTCACTGTTAGTTTTTACAACACCCATGATGTTGTTTTATGTGTATGTGTAGGCACTATGGCCATTCATTTTCTCCAATTGTGTTCTGTGTGTCTACACCATGCAGTACTTAATGCTTCTTTCAGCGGTTGTCTGTGCTTTTTTTTTAGCTATATAGTTGCTGTAAGCTTT
Organism: Camphora micrantha; assembly: GCA_003546025.1. NCBI lineage: Eukaryota > Viridiplantae > Streptophyta > Magnoliopsida > Laurales > Lauraceae > Camphora > Camphora micrantha. Next base: position 2,631,913 of record QPKB01000004.1, on the reverse strand, counting down.
TGACGAAAAATATAGTTGCACTTATGCCTTAATCTTATGCCTTAAACTTTCAAAAGTTTTGATGCGCTTCTGATTTTTTCACACTTCTATTTGCATATTATTTTTGTGTTCATCCCTGTATTTTCTCACATTTGCTTTTTTGATTCTGCAATGGTTGAGTATCCGCATCTTTTTATTATCAACCTTTTGTCATGTCCTCATATGCATTGGTGCTCTTATTAGTAATTCATTTTTTGTTGTTTCTTCTTGTATGACTTTGCTTGCCATGTTCTCTCCCTATAATGTGCAATCATATCTTGATTGATTTTTTAGAGAATTGGATTGTCTAACTAAACCATATTCCATTATTAAGAAAACTGTATTCATTTATTCATATATATATATATATTTATATATATAGGGAAATGCTCCTATGATAGTTAACTCTCACACAACTATGAGAGTAGGTTAAGAGTTTTGGCGGGGGGATATGGATCCAATGGGTCTCCCTTTACTCTCATAGTATTGTGAGAGTTACTCTCATAGGAGTATTTTCCATATATATATATATATATATATATATATTTGCACACTCCATCCTTATCTTGGACTACTGCCATTTAAGGCTGTGCATGCTTTGGGGCAGCAATGCCTCACTATTTCCAGTGCCCTTCTATTTGTAATTTTTTTTTTATATTCTTTAATCCTTTTGGATTGTCACTTGATGTTGTTATGGACTGTTGTTTGGAAGTACAGGCGAGTCACCTTTGAATGTTCTTGCGATAAGGGCTAGCCTTCATCTTCCTTTTGCTCATCATTTGTATGTTCAAAATCTAACTGTGCAGGTGAGCTTGGTCTTTCTAAATGTTTATGTTGTGAACTATTTGCTGACAGATTATTTGCTTCCAATTTACACATAATCATCATCATCAACGAGAGTTCCCTGTTACCTTAGAACCCAACATTTTTCTTTTTTGTTTCCTCCTTCCATGTCCTTATTTTTCTTAATGAATTTAAGGTGGATTAAGTACGTCTCTGTGTTATTTCAGGAATTTTATAATGCTTCAGTCCCATTTTCTGCTCAGGCAGCTTTCCCATATATCTTCACTGTTAACAAGTACTTGCAGGTATAATCTCTTGAAGTACAACTACAACTACCTTGGCTTTGTTATAAGTAAAATAAGAAGTTTAATGTTTCTTATGTTTCATGCTCTGCTTTTGTTGCAGTCTGGATCATTTGATCTTGTGGGTACCATTGTCTACGAAATTGATCAACATCCATACCAGAGCATCTTCTATAATGGTACAATTGAAGTTGTTGAGGCTGGTGGTTTTCTCAGCATAGAATCTGTATTCCTTTTCACTTTGGGAATTGCCCTGGTTGGCCTTCTTTTTTCATGGATATATGGTCAAATACAGAACCTTTCCAAGGTGAGTAATTCAGTCCCATCTGTAGATGGTTGAGTTCTCTCCTTTTTTTTGTTATAAGTTAGGCTTCTCATAATTGCTAATGGAAAAAAGCTTTGAAATATTCTGCAATAAACTCCAAAAATCTATCTGTGCTTGGTTTCTTTCAGTGGTCGAACTCTTCTATATTACTATTGTTGGGACCAAATTATTGAGGTTGCACGAGCTGAAATTTTAGTTTTCTTTGATTTATTTATGGCAAGAGTGTTTGAAAACCAGCACATACAAGAAGCAAGAAGAAATGCAACCCAACTTTTCTAGTGACACAGCATAAACGTCCAAACCAGTACTTTTTGGAAGAGTGTTGGAATAGAACTAGATATCTGAATAGCAGAAAACTTGGGCTTTGAGAAGAAACAGGAGACAAACCAAAATTCTGTGTTTTATATAATCTTCTAAAACTCCAAGCAAAAAATCTTTTATATGACCCATGGTGCATGTTTGTGTAATAGATGATTTTGTGTGGAGACAAGAGAAACATAACTGAACCAAAGATTAAACTTGATAAGCAGTGGAGCCTTAATGGTTATGAAAAAAATGGAATATATACAAAATGAATGAACTTTGGAAGGAAAGAACAACCTCCAACAGTGAATTGCCTCATGCCATGCATCTTTTTTTGTTGAGTGCCTCATTGCTATGTTTTTTTGTTTTTTTTTGCTTACACATTGTCAAGCATCTTTAGTAATACTATTGTGATCTTGATTATTGCAAGTAATCTCCCCAACATGCAAAGTGTTTGGTTAAGTTTGGGAATTTTTCTTCTACTGCACTAATAGAAAAACCAGAGAATAATAACAATCTATTAAAAGTGAAGATGCATTCTGTAAAAAAAAAAACTGTTTTTAAAAATATGCATTTTTATATTAAAAATGCACTTCCTTTTAATTTTTTATTTTCTGTCTGTTTGGTTTTTATTTTATCAATCAACCACTTTAAGACATATTTCTTTACAGAAAACCAAGAGAGCACCAAAGGTGGAAGTGGGGACTGGGACTACAGATGCTTCGCTGGATGAATGGTTGCAAGTAAGTTGTAATTTTGTGATGATATTTTGGTGGAACGGATGTCTGTGTGGTTTCACACTGACTGAAAACAGGAATACAATATGAGATTTGTTTTCTTCTCCAACCAAAATCAACACCGTGTTTCAGGTCTCACCACCTGATAAACCATTTAGCAGAAAACACCCTGCCTGACCAGTATAATGTTTTTGTGTTTATGCTAAAATGAGTATCTTAAGATTTTATAATAATTACTTTTTTTGCTCAGGGTACCGCGTACGCCCAGTCACTGTCTTCTAACAAGTCTAAAAAGAAGAAGTAGGGGTAATTGTGTTTCTGTTTCGAGGGGAGAAAGTGGTACTGGAGTCTACCCACAGATGAAGTTGACTTGCAAGTCAGAAGATGGAGGCATTAATGGATTTTGTAGTATGTCTAAATTCTTATTTTCTGTCTCTGTCTGTGTGTAGTGATGTTACATGGATCAAAAGCTAACTTGACTTTTATGGAGAAAAAAGAAACAATTTTGCCAAAGCATTGCCGTAGTGAGTGATTGATTTTATTGGAGGACTCATCCAATCATAGACTGGATGTTGTGTTTTATGTTGTTTATTCTAGAAAGTTAAGCTTTAATTCATTGTACATTCTTATTAGTGGTGGCTTTTCTCCAGGTTAGATGAGCATGATCGACCTGCTCGTGTTTCATGATATGAATTGTGGTGAAAGTTGTGGTTAGTCTGTATAAATTCCATTAATGTTTTTGCTCTCGCCATTGAATTTACTTAGCTTATTTTTAATTTTTATTAAATGAAATTTATTTATATTAAAAAAAATATGATATTTTATAGTCATAGATGTGAAATAATACATCCCTAACACTGAATAACTTATCTTTTAAATTGATATTTTTATATCTTTGGAACTTTCATATTTGTGTATAAAAATGTCGGTAACTCAATATTTCTCAGTGCACTACCACACTCCCTCTCCAGTCCAAAGAGTTCTTTTTTTATTTTCATAAATATTTACAAGTTGCACATTAATTATTAATTATGGCTAATAAATGGTGGTTGAGATGTTTCTTCACGATCCATCTACTCCCACATCTTTCAGATATAAAACTTTTTATATGAGCTCACACCATCCTTTATTTAATGCTCAACTAATCTGGATTGAATCTTCTTTCATATATAAAATTTTTTATATAAGCTCACACCATCTTCAATTTAATGCTCATCTAATCTGGATTGAATCTGAAAACAAAAAAAAAAATTGAGAGGCAGTTAAACTTTAAAGCTGTTAAATCAAGGCAACTTGAGGTATATGACATACAAATATGTGTCTATAAAGCATATGAAATATAAATATGATCAAGTCCACACCTAATCATACTTATCATGCACCCTGATCAATTAGAGGGGTCCATACATTGGGACCCCACTGCATTACCAATCCGAATGGATTGGACTATTGGATTGACTAAATATATTTTTTTTATATGAAGTCATTGAATTTGTGGGTCATTGATTAAGGGATTAGGATGATCTATGAGTCCCAAATTTTATATTCAAATCCACCTATCCCTAGGGTCATTGATTAAGGGATTAGCAAGGCTCCACAGTGAGGTTTGTTGATATATATATATATATATATATATATATATATATATATATAGGAGGTGCTCTTATAAGAGATACTCTCACCAAAACTTAAATGCAAGGACCCCAACTTAAATGTAAGGGCCCCCACCTATCTCTCACCAACTTGGTGAGAGTGTTTCTCATTAGAGCATCTCTCATATATATATATATATATATATCATGTAATTCTCCAAAACGCCCCACTTTAAAAACCCTTTTTTTGCTCTCTATTTTTTAGGCATGGCCCCCACCTTGAGTTAATTTAGTCTTTTCATACATACTGCCCCTAACAAATAGTGACAAATTTAAATTTGATACTCATCCAACTTTTCCTTACCATTTAATTGAAATCATAAGAAAATGTTGCCTTTAAAATTATGAAGTTTTAGGGCCATAGATCAAAATGATCTTATGTATTGTAAATTTTGCACATAAGTGGGTTTCATATTGATTTTTTCATCCAATGGACTTATGATTATCATGCATCCCGGTGGGTCCTATTAAGAGGGGCATTTTTCTCCTTAAAAGAGGGTTGGGCATTTTCTAGCATTGCTCTGTTATAAAAGAGAGAACAAGAGAAAGAAGATTAGAGAGAGAAGAGAGAGTTTTCTCTTCTTTCATTAGCTGTGTGTACAAATGCAAGGGGAGAAGCCTATTTATAGGCAAAGTAATCTCATAATAGAGGAGTCCTAATTCTAACTCTAACTTATCTTAAGAGAGTATCCACAAAAGATCCATATTTCGTAACACTCTCCCTTGGATGACCACTATTCAAAGACAGTTGCCCCATTAAAAACCTTACTAAGGAAAACCCAGTGGGAAAAACCAAAGCGAAGGAAAAAAGAGTATAACATTCTTTAAGATCATTGAACTGGTGTTGGACGTGCATAATGCTGCTTCATTAAAACCTTAATTAGGAAAACTCAGTGGGATAAAACCTAGAAAAGAAAAAAGAGTACTACGCACAAATATCCTGGGTACGCACAAATATCCTGGGTAGCATACTTCAAAATGCTCCCTGATAAACTCTCCTTTTAAAAAACTCCCATTTCCTTTTGAAAAACTTTCATTTTTGCCCTCTATGTTTTTAGGGCATAGTGCCCACCTTAAGCCAATCCAATTTCATACACACTACTCTGATGAATTGGTATAAAGCGCAAATTTAATGCTCGTCCAACTTTTGCTCGCCGTTGGATTAAAATAAAAATAAAGTGATGCCTCTAAAACCATTAAACTTTCGGACCATGAATCACAGGATTAGGATAAATTAATGGAGTTAAAAAAATCTCACATAGGTAAATCTCATCTAGATTATTTCATCTAGTGGCATTTCATTATTGTCATACACCATAGTGGGCCCAATTGTGTCGTACATTTTTTGAGAAAAACTCTCCCGAAGTTTTCTAGCACTCTCTGTAATATATATATATATATATATATATATATTATGTGAATCTAATTTATCTAGTCTTCCCTTCCTTCTCCCACCGATGGCAAAGTCCAAAACATTAGTAGATGAAACTATTTTTTATAATTATATTAACTAAATATGAATATTTTTCATGTCATGTGTTCAATTTCATACAAACATACAGGCCCATTTGACAATGAATAGATATGTATTTAAGTTCCATGCAAAAAAAAAAAAAAAAAATGCCTCATTTGAGGATAATTTTTTATGGATTTGAATTCACGTAAAAACACAGGCTTTAAATTAAATAATCATGGATCTAATTCCATGCGGATAAACACCTATTTAAAAACATAGATTTGAATTTCATGCAAACAAATAAGCTCATTTGATATGTCTCAATTCAATGCATGGATAAAAATAGAAAAAAAAAATGTTACAAAACTGTTTTTAAGGGAGAAGGAGGTGCTCTACGTGGCTTTAAATTCTTCTTCCGATTCCAATGACTTGATATTGTAATTTCCACTTTCGGGCATAAAAAAGAAGGATGCATTTTCTATTCAAGCCAAAGCAATCCTAGAACGTACGAAGAAGAAAGAGTTTATTCTTGCCTCTTCTATGTTCCTCGTACTCTGATTTATTTATCTGTTTTTTTTTTTTTTTTCTAATTCTGATCTTGGGTGTTTAATCTCTCTCTCTCTTTTTTTTATATTTTAATATATGAGATACTTTCTTTTTTTAGAATATGCATTGAAGTTTATAGCATTTAGGTAGCGTTTGGATGAGAGAATAGACTTTATCACTGCATTTTCATTGCCATTCCACCTTTGATCATCCTTTTATCACTCATGCCTTCATGAGTAACTTTGAAGTTTGATCTAACAACTTGCTGGAGGCATGTGAGGAAGGGGATCAAATCATTGTTTTGGGTCTTCCACATTATGGTCTTTTATATATATATATATATATATATATATATATATATATAAGGGGGTGTTTGGAAATGAGATATTTTATGAGATCTTGCTGTATAATCTCTCACTTTAGTACAATATCTTACTTAAAGCCTTCATATTGGATTATTCAATGATATGTAAAAATATTTTTCCTAAATACGAATGGAGAGTTTTAGTAAAAATCATTAGAGAGTTCATGAGCAAACATTAATAATTTTTTCAGGAGTGCAACTATGACCTCAATATTAGATTGATTCCACAGTGCTTACAAATTTAATGCAGGGTCCTATAAACTTATGATCACGATTACATAACCCTTGTTAATTATCAATATTAGGTGGGTTCTATAAATGTCACACTAGGGGCTTTCATTATAATTACCAACATTAGATGGGTCTCGTAATATCAAAGTTAATTAGGTCTCATACAGATTACCAAGATTGAATGGTATGATTATAATTATCAGTTTTTTATCATTAAGTGGGTCCCACTATTTGACAACTTTCTAGTGTTGATATGACTACTAACATTGAATGGGTCCTACAATGATTTCTCATAGATGAATTCTTCAATGATGTCTGACATTATATAAAATGAAAAAAGAAAGAAGAAAAAAACAACTAGATAGGGTAATTTCATTTGTGATAATCATTATTAGATGTATACAAATACTATGGTTACCAACATTTGGCGGACCCACTTTAATTAGATAACATTATTTGAATCTCGTGATTTTAACATATAATCCTATGATTCTTTTAACAATAGATGATTCATACTATGATTATTAATACATGTGGTTACTAATCAGTGGGTTATACATTTGGTCAATGGATTACTTTCTCTCTATATTTCTTGTTAAGTGATCTTGTGAGTTTTTTATAAATTTCCAAACGCTTCAAAGGTATATTAAAATTTTTGAAAATTGACAAATACCATAAGTAACACAATATAATAATATCTTATTCTATAATAATAAAATATTATAATGTTTAAATTTGTTGATATTATGGCATGCATGTTTCGAAACACCCCCTAATTCATAATTCTGAAATCATTACAGTGTGGTTCGTAATCCATCGGTCCTAACCATCCAATCAAAAGCTTGTAGAAGATTCATATTAATTATTGCATAAGATAGTGTAGTCATTCATTTGGACCTCTTATTGTCTATCTTTCGAAGAAATTAAGAATAAAAAATGCCTGGCAATTCTATGAGGGGCCCAGGAAAATGAGGGCCCGGATAAAATAAGGAAAATGTTCAAATTCATTAGCTGGATCATTGATAATTTATCACCATTCTCTCATTTTGACTTCTAATCTTTTAAATTTCTAAATCACCCCTCTTAAATAATTAATATTCTTTTAAAATAATTTTATTCATCTTTTAGTATTAAGATTAAATAATTACGTCTTTAACCACATTATTTTATTTTCACAGTTTTGAACACTTCTACATGAATATGATTTTTTTTTCATTTATATATATATATATATATTTTTAAATGCAAATCAAAACCCCCGATGAAATATAAGCGGTTTCCATAAATTCTCATTTCTATATAAAATAACAAACATAAAAAAGCATAAAAATCAGAAAGACAACCATATAATTTCATTTTTAAATTTCAATCAACAACTTGCAAATGTAATAGTTACCTTATTTTTTTAGTTATCTTTCAATATCCCAATAATCTTGCAATAATTAAATTTTTTTTTATTTTTTATCTCGCCCTGTAAGTAATCATTGAACGTGTACTTATGAATATAAGAGAGAAGGAAAGATATATTTTATATAATGTTGTGCACCCATTCATAGATCATGCAATATGGTTTTTATCTAACCACAATAAATTTATGATACTTCTAACATAATATAAACATGCTCATGAAATAAATTTTATATTTCTATAATTATTAATATAATAAAATAATACATTTAACATCATGGTAAGATTGTCATAACCTATTATTACTACTAAGCATACACCTATGTTCAGAGTTTGAGATTTTTAACTGAATCGAACAGCTTCAAAATTCTTTTGTTGGATTGGTTATGCCCGCAACTTCCAATCTGATGCGTACAACAATAATTTTAAGTGTTGTTTAATCCAGTCCCTCCTTTATGAATTAGCTATAATGACCCAACGCAAAAGTCAAGATTTGTTCATGCATATTGTAAGGGGAAATCTGATCCACAACACTCCCCCCCACAGGGGATAGGCGGGGCCCAAGGCCCCGGGCCTATTGTATACACTTCAGGAGCTTCGCTCCCTAATCATGCATTTGTCCCTGGTGCCAAAGCGACCCAGGGGGCCTCCCCAGGACTCGAACCCGCAACCTCTCCCTTAAGAGAGTTGGGGAGAGTGTCCTGATGCATGATTAGGGAGCGAAGCTCCTGATGTATTAGGCGGGGCCCTGGGCTTCCCTGTGGACATCAGATTTCGTATGTGTTGGGGATACCCGTATTTACTGCCCCTTCACCCCCTTGCGGGGAGTCTATGTATACAGGAGATTTTCTCCCTAATCATGCATTTGTCCTGGTAGTCAGGACTCGATTCGGTTTGGTACCACTGGGCCAACCTGGGCCAACCGTTGGCCCAGTGGTACCGGGATGCTTCCCCAACTGAGAGGTTGCGGGTTCGAGTCCTGGGGAGGCCTCCTGGGTCGCTTTGGCACCATGGACAAATGCATGATTAGGGAGCAAAGCTCCTGAAGTGTATACAATAGGCCCGGGGCCCTGGGCCCCGCCTATCCCCTGTGGGGGGGAGTGCTGTGGATCAGATTTCCCCTTACACATATCACTTCAAAGAACCTACCAAAGCATAGAAGCATGTCTATTAGAATTATATTACGGTGCTTTACATTCGTTTTGTATGTCAATCCATGTCAGACTAATTTACCTGTAGTCAGATTTTTTGACCTGCAACCTGCCTAATGATAATCTAGCTCAAGTTTTAGTGGAGGCACTAGATCAAATCATATGTGAATGACTATATTAAGGATAGTTTATATGAGATTAGAGTGTTAATTCATTTCTGACTTATTTAACTTTGGGTCAAAATCTCTTGCTCACAAGTCACACAACTTATCTAATGTCAGTGCACCATAAATTCAGGTGGAGTCGCCGATTCCATCTTATCATATTATTATACAGTAGAGCAGAGGATTTTCAAATTAATTTTTTTTTCCTTTTTCTGCTCTCTAAATATCAATTGTTATTAACCGCAATGGATAACTCAGTTGGCTTACGACCACGATTTGCACCCGGAGATTGTAAGTTCAAAATTGTACTACCACACTTAAACTACATGGGAGTTTACCTTATTTCCCTCTGACATAGAGGGATTAGTCCAGTTTAAAGGGTTGGAAACCCTATCATAATAAAAGACAAAAAAAAAAAAAAAAATCAACTATTATTAGTGACAAATGGTGCCTCCTGAATGAAACTTTTCATATGGTGACTGTACCGATTCTCACATCACTTTATTCTAATTACATTTTTTATTAAAAAAATTTGTTTACCATTTCATATTTTATTTATGTTTGTTTTTACAATTATAGTGTGTATATGTTCGAGCTCAACAAAGGCCCCTGTGCTGGTCCTGCTTCCAAGAAAGAGCATCTGAATATCATTATAATAGTCAACCTCAAAACCCTTCATCAAGGCCGTCCATCTTAGGGCCCCACCTTTTGAACTGGGGTCCATAGACCAGCATTTAGAGTGGTAGTTGAAACAGTCGGACAGTCGCTTCTCCCCACTTTCTCCACTCTTTTCCCCCAATAACCAAAAACCCTAGACACCCTTCCAATCTCCTGTCACTGACACGTGGCAGCAGCCTACATACCCGCCATGGATTTCTTTTACATAAGAAGTCCCTGTTGCAAGCAACAGTCCTCCCAATCCATTTCCCAGCGTTCCCTTCCAAACATGTTCTTTCTCCTCCTCCTCTTCTCCTCCGCCTTCAATTCCTCCTCCTCTTTGTACATGCTTTGGAAATGGCGTCTCCTGCAAAGATAGCAACCCAGAAGAAGGAAAAAAGCATTTTTAGCGAAGAAGAACTGCAAGTGGCTGAGATCCTCTTCCAGCTCCAACAAACCTCTTACCATTCCAGATCTCTTCCTTTCCTCTTTTGGGGCACCAAAAAGAAGCGTTCTTCAATCATCTATTCCATCTCTGCTTTCTTTAATGGTGAGAAATCCGACGCAGCCAAGGTCGACGCCCCGAGTCCTGCAACTCCTCTCTCCTTCTCTCCCAGCGAATCCGAATCCAAGCCAAAGCAATTGAGGAGAGCGAGAAGAAGAGCTTTGAAGAAGAAGAAGGTAGAGATCCGTTTTGTATCCTCTTTCTCTTCCATGTTTTTCTTATTCTGCTTTTGTTTGTCTTTGCCTTCTACTTCTCCCCTGATTTTGGGTGTTTGATTTTTCGTTTCAGAGCAATGAGCAGCTGAGAGAAGTCGTCGCTGAATTAACTTCACAACGGGAACAGTTAAAACATGTGAGATTTGCTTTTTTTTTTTTTACGTTGAAGTTTATAGCATTTATATATCCAAAATTATATATCGTATTGGATTTGCTAAATGGAGTAAAAAATGGGACCCACCTTTGATCATGAGTTGTAACTTTGATCTAATAATTTGAATCATTGGGTGGATTTCATGACCGTCCATACTTGACCATCCATGATTGGTTGTTAAATCTGTTCGCCCCATCCATCAAATTTGTGTGATTATCTGTGACCCATTTCTGTCGGCTCCACCTCAGATTGTTGCTTTATCTCAGTAGTCTTGATTGAATGATCTTTTCCCAGTGAACCAGATTGCACAGATTGGCTATAATAGGAATAAAAAAGAAAAGGAAATGAGCTAATACCCACATCTGACCATTTTTTTCCTTCTAAATCCCGAATTCTTTTGCTCAAAACTCATTTTGATCAAAGAGTTATAAATGACCAACAAGGTGAATGGTCCAATTGATTATAATGAAAAGGTTCTAACTGTCCACCTTCAATCATCCATCCACTTCTGATGTGCTATTTCCCTAGATAATACTAACCATCTTGCAAATAATGTATAAAATGAAGAGATTCAGATCAATTATAGTGTAAAAGGTCCATTGATCAATCATGATTTTATAATCTTTTCATCCTTGCCTTGGATCATTCAAATGGTACAGATTAAAATCAGGTTCAATCATATATCTGAACCATCAATTTATTGCCCACATACACCAGGAACATGATTTACACATAATTGAGGTTAGGATCAGATGAGACACTTCACTGCAGAGATATGTGTCCTATTTTAGAGCGTTCAGGGTATCATAGCTGACCTCAGGGTAAGATCACTTGTATCAAGAGAATCAGTTTGATCAGCAATCCTGATTATCCGACTAGTAGATTGGTGTAACATGGAAATCTGATATACTATAGTTTAAAAGCTCAAAAAAAAGACAAAAATCTCTTTTGACTGGTAAGTTCAACCTTGTCTTGTTTGAGCTGTGTAAATAGAAACTTAGTTTAATAATAGTAGAACTAATATGTCCATTGAGTTGTATGTATCTTGTACAATTTTAACAATTTTGAGTTTCGTCATCACTACTTGAAATGTTTTCTAGTTGAGGTTTTAGGAGTTTTTATTAAACAGTGATGTTTATATGAAAATTTCCCCTGTAGTTATCAATTAGGATTGCCAAAGTGACAGCTCAGTGGGCTTCACTTAAACTATCATGAGAATAGAATTATCTGTTTTCAATGGAGTATTTATTAGTTCCTACGTGCAGCAAGCATGTATGGTTCTATACTGGGAATCAGAGGAGGTTAGGAACATCTGAGGCACTTTTAGTTAAGGAGGAGGAAAAAGGAAAAGGGAAATGAAAGAAGTCATTTTTGGAACAGCCAAGCGTACATCTTTTGATACAGAGAGAGAATTGTATTATTGATTTTTTTTTTTTTTTTTTTTTGTTGCATTCAATTAGGAAATAACGAAAGTACTAGACTACTATGAGAAGCTGCGAGCAGCGAATTTGGCATTGAAAGCAAGGCGATCAGAGGTATTATTTTTAACTTCTATTATCTTTTATTTATCCTATTCATTTTTTGGATTTCTGTTGAAAGTTGCAATTTACCCTCTCTCTCTCTCTCTCTTCCCCTCTTTTGTCCTCTGGTAGTTGTTCCTATTAAGAAAAAGAGGCCAGTTTGATCTGAATTCCTGCAAAAGCTTAAATGCTTACAAGGAACGGACAGAACAACTTAACCCTGTTTTTGAAGGAAAACAGGCTCCCATTATCCACCCACCATCTGAGCTATCTGCAGAAGAAAGAAAGGCTCCCATTGTCCGGCACACACCCGCTGTCGATGCGACTAAAATTGTTGGGAATTTCAGATACCCACAAGTCGATATACCTCTCTTATCAGAATCTGGCTTGACCTTGCAAAGCAACTGCTCTTATCCTGTTCTTGGTACAAATTTATTTGCTGACGAAGCTGCTAGAAGGGATTTTCACTGCAAGGCTGCTATGGCTGCTCAGGCACGGAAGAGAAGGATTGAGATCAATAGGGTGAAAAACTCTACATCCTCAAAACAGCAACGCTTGAGATGAGTAGTTTAGTAGTAGTCAATTTTTTTTTTTTAAATTCCTTTTCTTTTCTTTCTTTCTTGATTTCTTTGGCTACATTCGGGTCTTAGACTCAACATTCACACGCACATGCTCTTAACCAACTGTGCTACAGCCTTAAACTAATATTATAGTAGCAGTCATTGTAGTTGTTGCTGCTCTTCTTTCTTCTTTTTTTTTTTTTGTTCTTTAAGTTGCTGCTCTCTTCTGTTCTTAAATTTGGTTTTTAGTTTACTCAGAAGATAAATTAAGATCATGTCTCTTTTGTTCTCTAATTGTATCATAGTTGTGTAAACACTTCTATGCATCATGGTTGTTTTAGTTTGTTATCTATTCTGCGCACTTGCACCCTCCTGGACGAACTAGTGTGTGTGGTGTGGGTGCAGGGATTATGGTCCCTGTTCTCATTGTGTGCTTCATCTCAAAACCATATCTAACAATGATCAGCCCATGAGAAAGAAGGCCCACATGACCTGTTGGTTTTCAAAGCATTAATCCTGTTGTATTGATGGGAGTGTTAAATCATTAGCTGCTTGAGCATTCATTTAATCAGAAAAAAATCCGAGCAAGAGGTTCCGTCAAGGGAAGGTGATGGCCCCCAAATTGACATAGTAAAAATTGGTCCTCAATTTAACAAAAAATATAGGCCATGATTTATATTGACAATGAGCCTACCTATTACTGTCTTATTAGCTTGATCCAGGCCAAAAAGTTGACCAACTTGGGCTTGGTCTAATGAAGTATTGACTTGTTCCAACTCTCTGGGCTAGTAGAGAAGGGCTCTTTATCCTAGCGGTAAGTAGAATTTATTCTCACCTAATTGTTCATGGGTCAAATTCTTTCTGCATATGCGGGCTTTCTTTTCCAAGTGTGTGGTATTCTGTTCCTGCTTGTGTGGGCTCTTTCATGGACCCAGTCTCCTTGGCTTGGGTGAAAAAAAATAATAATAATAAAATTACTCACCTGATTAATTATAACAAAACTAGTCAAAATTTCCTTGGCTGGCCTAGAGGAATTTTCTCTGGCGAGCCAATGCAAAAGTAGGGCAGGGAGCAGGAACAGGTCTCATCACGTATAAGCCAGCAAAAGATCACCCCCGTTCCCCCTGGAGTCATTATATCTCTTAACAGTCTTCTAACTCGTATGACAAGAATTCTTAAGCAGTCACCTTTTAATAATTAATTTTTAACAGTCCTTTTGATGTATAGGATACATTATAAAGATTTATAATAGACTTAAATTCAACAACATTGTGGAACATGATTTGTTCCTTAGAATAATACTAGGATAATCTTTCCAAACAACTTTGCAGCCTATCTCAGCACAAAATTGAAAAAAAAAACAAAAAAACAAAAAAACAAAAAAAAAGAAAGAGAGAGGTGCCAACCTTCTCTTGATTCTGTTCCTCTTACCAAACAACTTTGCAGCCTATTCTTTCTACATGGTATGCATACAGTACAATCCAATCTCGGCATAAAAATTGAAAACAAAAAACAAATGAGAGTGCCAACACCATTTAAACTATGAGTGTTGTGGGCTGAACCTAACAAGAAAGAAGAAATATTGCAATCCCCTTAGTGAAGAGCCCACCCCCTTGGTGAAGAGCCCTACTCAGATGATAGGTCATCGCTGGAGTCGAGATCCTCTATCGCAGCTATTACATGGGAATTCTATAATATTTTTCTATAACCCTATCATGAGGCTTACATAGAGATAATCATGATCATTCACTATGATTGTCATCCTTTCCATTGATACACCCTCAAGCAGTTCAATCGGAGTCATTCCCTCCTTACAATTGAGCACCACAAGGGAAAAAGGCATTGATGTGTCCCTCCTTACAATTGAGCACCACAAGGGAAAAAGGCATTGATGTGGCACCGCTGGCCACATGATGTTAATTACATTTTTAATATGGTGCTCGATTGTACGGTAGAACCCACACCATTTGAACCAATACTTGAGAATAAATCTGAGGAGAAAATGACAATTCATCTTGAATGGTCCAAATCATCTTGATGTGGGCCCTCAGATGGAGTTCCAAAAAATTGTTACACGTTTTCGAGCTGCGAAACGAGAATCCGGACTCTAGTCCCATGATATGTCACTCAAAACTCAGTGGTGATCTTCCACCACTTCCCTGGGGCAGAACGGAGTCATTTGACTCATAAACTACGCCCTTGATTTTTTGCAAAGCGAATTGCATGAATAAAACGATCCTACAATTGTCCCCGGTCTTCGATTTTTACATGATTTCAAACACACCCTTAACCCTTTCTTTCCAATATCAGGCCAAACAAGCTCACAACCTTGAGACCTTTTGTGCTCAGCGTTCATGAAGTCAGTGGTTGAAAGAGGGAGATAGGAATACAATTTTTCCATAACACACTTAAACAGGGTCTCTTGCACATGATCATGCTGAGATGGCAGAACTTTGTTTCCACCACTTTTATAATTTTTATTATCGACAATCTTCACCTCAACAACCAATCACAATGCCAAATCACATCAAACCAATGGCCACACATCAGGATAATATGGATCTCTTACGAATACCCCACGATTGAAGAAATCAAGACAGATACTTTTGCTGTCAATCCAAATAAATCTCCGGGCCTAGACAGATCAAATGCCTTTTCTTTCAGCATAATATCCTTCTGCCTAACCTTGGATTGACTCGTATTGTTCTCGAGACTGGCCAACTTTTGACCAATAAGCCGCTGTAACAGAGCACACAACAAATTATCAATGCACATAGGCTTAATGCGTCCCATTATACCCAAACTTGTGTTAGGAGCTCAGGTTGCATTCATACAAGGTAGCAGGACTTCTGATAAACATCTTAATCGTGGAAAAAAAAGAAGAAGAAGAAGAAGAAAACCTTCTCATATCTCATAAACACAGAAAGAAACCTTTTGTCGTCGTGATTAAACTTAATATCGCAAAGCCTTATGATATTTGGAATTGGCATTCTTCACACAATATGCTCAAAGCTTTTGGATTTGATCCGAACTTCATTGATTAAATTATAAATTGTCGAGAACGGCTCCTTACCTTGGTGGTAGGAAGTGGTAGTTCTCATTAGGAGGTCTTGGTTTTGAACCCGGCTTCCTCCCTCTTTACATATGTGAGTTTTTATTTATCCTCGCGTGCGTAAGTTTTCATCAGCTTACATATGTGAGTTGTGCCTATATCTCTGTGCATGTGTGAGTTTCCGTTACCTCACATGTATGAGTTGTGTCTATCTCTTGCGAGTTTCCGTTACCTCACATGTATGAGTTATGTCTATCTCTCTTTTCATATATGAGTTCCCATCACCTCATATATGTAAGTTATGTCATCAGTCTTAGGGTACAGCTCCCTTCCCTGGGTACGATATCGAGAATGAATCCTTTTACACCAGATTGTGGCCTTCACGAAGGAGATCCACTTTCTTCTATCAACCTACCCCTCGGACTCTCAGGTCATGGATTGACTTGGAAATATAGTAGAGGCAAATTGTTAATAAAACAAATTCTCAGCTCTTATTTTCAATAGCTGCAAAACCAGCGGATATCTATCATTACAATTTACAAAGGATACGCTTCACTAATGTGAACCTTTATCGAACTGGTTTACCATCATATTGACTTGGATAAAGGTCGCATTCGTAAAAATCAATACGACCTTTATCCAACTGATTTACCATCATATTGACTTGGATAAAGGTCCTATTAGTAAATCAATATGACCTTTATCCAACTGATTTACCATCATATTGTAAGACCCACAAATCAAATGGCTATGATTGTACAATCCATGGTGGGGTGGTGAGCTATATATGGAAACCTATCTAGATCGGTGATTTTTAGTGATTCTCATCACAGCTACTTAGTGGTTACCATAGCTAATAAAAAATAAGCTTTGCAATATGTCCCTCCATAAAGAGGTTTAGGATTGGTATTTTAAAGTTCTACTTTAATTGTGATTAGATTATTAGTTATATGTTAATATTCATTTACAATTCATTTAAATATTTATAAAAAAAATTATTTTAAAAACATAATTTTTTTAATTAACTCGGGTCTTTTGCACTAGTTTACATTAAAATCATAGAAGCGTATGAAAAAAATTCCAATAAATCTCACCACAAAAAAAAACAAAAAGGAAAAAAAAATTCTAGGAGGGAGGGGAGGAAAGAGTGGAAATCATAATGATAGCACTTGAAAATGCAGATACCGGTGGTGTTGGTAGTAATCAATGGTGAAAAGAGTTCACATGCTATGGAATAGCCGCTGGACTCTGGAGTGCTTCTTTCCTCGCACGCCACTCACCGAGTCAACGTTTCAGGATTGTTTTTGTACATGGCAAGTCTTCTCCCACCTCCGTTGCCCGATTCACTAGGAACTAGGATCATGTGTTTTTGACGGTCTGATCATGGATTTGGTGTTTATTTTATTTTTTTTCTTTTTTTTTCTTTTCTTTTCTTTTATAGCTATTGTTGGAATCAGCATTTCCCCTACATTTCAATGTTTCTATTACCCCATGAATGAAGTATGTCTTCCAAGAAGAGGCCGAGCCAGAATTTTCTTCTCAAGGGGGCAAACAATAGACGGCTAAGGTGGAGTCAAGATTATTTTTAGAGGAGATCGATGACACTTTTACGTTTCTTAAATCCAAAAACACTTTAATATTTTGAAAGACAATTTCTCAAAACATTGAGGATAATTATTAATATATAAAAATAAGAAACGTCACCATAATGAATTCAAACCCAAACCACTAAAAATAATCATTTACTCTTTACTTTAGGACGAAGATTTGTATATAACTCAAATAAAAGTAGAGCGGAGAGCCTATATTGAAGAAAAGGGTGTTGGCATGGAAAAATTAACAACCTAAATGTCTCTTGCATATCTAGCTAGCACCTTTTTTATAGCATTTATTTTGCAATGGTGGGGATTATTTGCAATATCAGGTGATGGAGAGTTATGCAACAGGCCTAGGAATGTAAATGGATACTCAATTCTTTTATTACCCAGAAATTCTGATCAGTTAAAAATCATGTCTAAGTTCTTATTTAGGCCCCGATAAGTAAATGGGTCCGGGTCCACCTTGGTTCGGACCTGTGGACCCGAGACCTGATATATTACCTCAATTTTTCGAAAATCTCTCCTAAAAACCATGTTTTTTTTTTTTATCATTCCCTATCTAAATCCGGACCCGGATCTAGACCCGTCCCATATATGGTTCTATATATGATTCTGGTTCCAGTTCCGGAGCCAAGAAATCGGTTCCGAAATGGTTCCGAGTCCGAATTCGATTCTACCTTCTCCTTAACCCATCGTTTGGAAAGGAGGGGAAAATGGGGAGAGGGAAAAAAAGGAGGGAAAATGGAGGGAAAATGAAAAATGAGGGTGTTTGGGAAGGGGGGAGGGAAAGTGGGGGAGGGAAAAATGGAGGGAAAAAGAGTGTGGGGCCCACACAAAAATTTTGGGGGGAAAATGAGGGGAAAGGAGGGGAAAGGGGGGGGAATTACTAAACTGCCCTTTTTCTCAATTGGAACTTTTGCCCAAGTAAGGATAAAATGGTCTTTATCCCTCTACCTCACAAACAAACAAAATTATACTTTTTCACTTTTCTTCCCCCTACTTTTTGACTTTCCCAAACAAGAGGAGGTAAAATTAATTTCCCCTCCCCTTCATTTTCCTTCCCCCTCAAATTTTCCCTCCCCTCTCCTCCCCTTCCTCCTTCCCAAACATAGTGTTTGTTTGGGTTCTCAATTTTTCCCTCCCCTCCACTCCACTCCCCTCCCCCCTTCCCAAACATAGTGTAAATGTTTGGGTTCCGGGTCCACTATGGACCAGGACTGAAACCGACCCATTTACAACTTTAAATAGTGCGTTTTGAGCATAATCAAGTTTTCTAAAATGGCAAATGTGGCATTAACATTTCAATCATAGCACTTTTAATAAGAATTATTAAAAAAAAAAAACCAAAAAAAAAAAAAAATATATGCATGCAAATATAAATAACTACCGTTATAAACCACCATCTAACAACAATCAATGCCATAGAAAACCCTAAAAATCTAAGCCACATTCGGCAACCATGATAAAAAAAGGGTTAAACTAAACTGCATTCCCTAACTTCATAAACACCAAACATTCCCTAAATCAAACGTACTCATACCAAACTTTATTTAAATCAAAAGTAGAATGATGCAGGACACGCTGGCCATACGGATGATTATTCTGCACCGATTCACCATCATCCTGGTAGATTAGGATGACGGGAAATGAGATGGCCTGGGTTTCTTTAACATGAATAGTAACTTCTATAATTGATAAGGGCTTAAGTCTCTCCAAGCCGGGCATAGGAACCTGCCAAAAAAAGTACTTGTCTCAGGCTAGTTTTTTTAAGTGGGATTTTGGACAAAAAAAGTTACAAAAAAAAAAAAAAAAAAGTTGATCAGACTCTGGTGACATTATCAACCTGTGAAAAACCCAACCTATGATCCGAATAAAATAGGTATGTTACCTCTTTTTTGGATCCTTAAAAATCATAGATATGGATGTGATCCCATGCATATAGGTCCAGAACATTCACATATGTGAATTGGATCCTTGTATGTTCAAAATTAAGAATCCAAATAGAGGATGATTACATTCACGCACAGTTACACACACAAGGCATTCGCATATGTACATCTTTCAGGTGGGTTCCACTTGATAATCAACCCAAGTGGACCATCAACCCACTTGATCATCAACCCGAGTGGACCATCAACACCCCCACCAAGAAAAAAGAAATCCAATATGTTATGGATCCTAATGGGCTGTATCGATGAACATCTTTTCTTTTCTACTTAAAAACAATGAAAGTTGTGGACTACATATCTAGGTTTTTTTTACATATATAATATAGCCCCATTTAGTCAATTCTATTTATGAGATAAGGAAATACATTCAATAATAATAGCCTATCTCTTATATCACGGACCAAATTTGTGAAATCGTTTTAAAATGAAGGCATGTGAACGTAGGCATGTGAACGTATGACTAAACTACTTTCCTTATTTTAGTCCTATATAGCTGAATGCACATGGTTGATGTTTTAGATTGTTAAACCAAGTGATTTAATCTGAATGTTTCCAATTGAAAGTTATGTAACAGACCAACTACAATTAGATTGTTACATTTTATTTAGTCCTAACCAAATATTTCATATGACGATTTGTTAATTTTTTAACTTTTTTCTAAAATTATCTCCAAAGGTAATCAAGAACATGGATCTTTCTTACTTAAAAAAAATTAATAAAAATAAGAGGAACGAATGTAAAAAATCAACAGAAAAGATTAAAAAAATTATCCTCAATGGCTCAGTTTTGGTTTGAGCCTAAACCGCTTGCAGACTTTTTTAAGAAATAAGAACTTGAATTTTCATAACGGTAATTAAACGAGTATGGCTCGACCTTACACTGGTTGAATTTGTAAATGACTGGCTGACTGCCAGCTGTGGGCAAAATCCAACCCTAGATCTGTTCATTTTTTTCACACAAAATTAAAGCCCAGATCCATCCAATGGGCCTCAAGAATTGGCCTAGGTCTAGCTATTTACAAAACATCTGGTCCCCTTAGTGTTTCATAACGTGAGGGAGCTGAGCCTATAGTTGGGCTTCAAAGCACACATCCACATAACCAGATTTTTTTTTTCACTTGAGAAAGGTCCAGGTCCAGCCTGCTTTTTTTAAAACATTGATAAATCAAGCCCAATAACTACATGTGTCCAAGTGACCCAACCCAGTCTGTTATGGCACAGCCGAAGGATCTAAATGGACGTAATAAGCTTAAACTCGGCCTATATACTATCCAAATGCACTGAGGTAGGGTCTTAGCGAAAGCCTTAACTGCCCCAGCTGGATAAGATTGTATATCAAGAGTAAGCGGCCCACCAACCATGACCTTTACTGGGCCGTGGGAACAGTCACGGTCGGCCACATGTTTAGTCCATTTTATTTAGTCCTCTAACCACTATCTGTCATTTTATTTAGTCCAACATATAAATCTAAATAAACCGGACCAACTACAATTGGATTGTTCCATTTTATTTAGTCCATGTTTCATATGATGATTTGTTAATGTTATAACTTTTTTCTAAAATTGTCTAAAGGTAATCAAGAACGTGTATATATCTTTCTTACTTAAAAAAGAAAAAAAAAAAAAAAACAAATGTAAAAAATAAACAGAAAAGATTAAAAAATAAACAGAAAAAAAAATAAAGAATCATAAATCTAAATAAATCGGTTTCGTCATCAAAATTATATAATAAAAACAGAAATAAATGTAAAAAAAATACATAAGTAATATTAATAAAAAAAGGAATGAGTGTAAAAAATAAACAGAAGAAATAAAAAAACACAAATCCTATGTTTCACTCATATAGGGATATAATTTTTTTTTAATGTAACTCATCAAAGTTGAGATCAAAGAAACCTTTTGAAAGTTTGATTGGAGCACTGCATGCATTAGATTTCACTCATATAGGGCTATAATTTATGAAATCTAAATAAACCGGTCTCTTATCTAAATAAACTGACCCAAGGTTCCCACATCGGAATTCAAGTCATTCTTAAAATCTAAATAAACCGGTATCATCATCAAAATATTATAATAAAAACAGAACAACATAAAAAATATAAAATATAAAAAAATATAAAAATACATGAAGAAATTAAGAGAGAAGAAAAAACGTGTAATATGACATCTTCCCCCGTGTGTCACCCCTTATTGGACCAAATTGAATATCCATTTCCTTGACACGCGGGTGTTAAGTTGGTCATTTGGAGCAGAGAGGTGACGTGGTGCCACGTCTCCACCCTCACTAAGAGGGCTGCTGCTTTAGATCAGATGGATTAAGAAGATTACACGATACAGTCTTCACATCGATTTCAACGGCCGAGATTCAGCCTATCCCTAACCTAAACATTGGACACTTCTTTCCGGACCCTAATAACAAAACCCTAACCTTCAGCTTTCTAGTTCATGTATATAAGGTTCCCAAGGCCTGCAGAGGCCCTTCCGTCGGCTAGGTTTGGGATTTCTCCCTCTGTCCTCCCCTTTGTATTTTTTTAAATTTTAGATAGATTTTCTCTCTCAAGCCCAGTTTTTTTTGTGTTAGATTAGATTTCCTCTCTTTCTCTGAGTTCCTTTTCTTTATTTTTTTCATTGCAAGGCAGATTGATGTTGTTTTCTTCTGTTATTCTGCTATTATCATAGTTGTATGTAAAACATGCCATGACGAAAAATACCTGAACACAAAAGAAGCTTGTTCTTACCAAGACAAGCAGTGTTTCATCTTCCATGACTCTGATGCATGTTCTTTTTCCTTTTCCTTCTTCTTACTTATCTTTTATGGGTTTCTTTTAATTTTGTTCTCTCGATTACTTAAATCCATTGCTTATACTTTTTCCCCTATTTCAATATTGGATTATTTAATTGTCACTTTTTTTTTTTTTTTTAACATGGAATTTGGGAATCATGTACATGCTCTGCTTTGCAATGGAACTTGGGAATCATGCACATGCTCTCCTATGCAATTGATTTCCATTTGTATTTTTTTTAAGTTTCCTTCTTATTTTCAATATGATATTTTAAATTGTACGGTTGTTTTTTTTAGAGCTTTTATCGGTTCCATGAAGATGATTAACGATTGGATATTTACTTGTTTAAAATAACAATAAGAATATATTATTTTTTGGCTGAGAATATTTGGGTTTTGATCTTGGATTTTGGGTATTCACCCTTTCACGGGAGTGGACTACTTACATTTAAGAAAAAAAAATGGTGGGGTGTAGTGTAGTGTAGATTGGGGGTAAATAAAGGTGCATATAATTTTATCTTTAGAATGACAGAATCCCCCTCATGACTTGATTAGTCTCCAATTTAAGGCCTGTTAAAAGGGCCCTATAATATCACTTCAATCCCTATAATAATTACTAGTGGAGATTGGGGACAATGGCCTTAGCCAAAAAAAAAAAAAAAAAAAAAATCATTCAGAAATAATATTGATAAGGATAAAAATAGCAATAACGAAGGGGCCCATAAAAATAAAGTTTTTCTTATGGATGAGATTTTTCTCTAAAAGAAAATAATAAAAATCTGAAATCAACTACAAAATAAAAGGGGATAACTTATATCATTAAGTCAGATTAAAATTAAATTAAAAAAAAAAGGTCTTAATGAAAGAAATTATTCATTAGAGGTTAAATTAAGTTATAGATTCTAAAAGAAATCTATCATCTCTAAAATCTATCAGTGTCTTTTATAGTTCAGTATTAGTGATGGAACTATAAAATATTCTAATTAAAAATAATATGATGCCCTATTAAAATATTCAAGTGCATGGTGAGGGACATTTCTTTTTTGTACTTGAAATTTTCCTTGAGATTTTTCAAAAAGGAGGGATAGATGCACTTAAATATTTATATCTATATATTTATAGATGGGGAACTCCCCTACTGGAGCTTAGGGGAAGATCAGCTGAATTATGTGATCTGCACTAAAAACTTTAAATTATCTTTGACATATAAAAGGGCAATTTGGTAAATTTGGTCATTTTCTCCTCCTCTCCCCCATTTTCTCCTAGGTAGCGTTTGGTTCGCTGGAATGGTTGTAGGCAGAAATGGAATGGAGATCGGAATGAGTCTGGAATGGAATGAGGCAGGAATAGTCATTTCCATTCCAGTGTTTGGTACGCTGAGGAATCAACCCAGTAATAGA
This sequence comes from Camphora micrantha, assembly GCA_003546025.1. Lineage (NCBI taxonomy): Eukaryota > Viridiplantae > Streptophyta > Magnoliopsida > Laurales > Lauraceae > Camphora > Camphora micrantha. The sequence goes on along the minus strand of QPKB01000004.1, from coordinate 2,608,084 downwards.
ATTTTGATTCTTATTCTTGCGTTTGGTACGCTGGAATGATGCCTAGAATGGAATCAAATTTACATAAGATTGACCAAAATACCCTTGTTAGATTCTCCTGTCACATTACATTCTCAAAATAATATATTATTATATTACATTATAATATTTGGAGGTGGGCCCCACAATGGTGTAGTGAAAAAGTTTGTATGAGATATATAGATCATAATATTTTAATATTATTATTATAATATAATAATAATATATGATTATGTTTTATTATAATATTTTGGGGTGGGCCGCACAAAGGTGTAGTGAAATTTTTTTTTAATTTCTCAAAATAATATATTATTATATTATATTATAACATTTGGGGGTGGGCTCCACAATGGTGTAGTGAAAAAGTTTGTATAAGATAAATAGATAATAATATTTTAATATATTATTATTATTATTATTATATAATAATAATATATGATTATATTTTATTATAATATTTTGGGGTGGGCCCCACAAAGGTGTAGTGAAAAAAAATTTAATTTCTCAAAATAATGTTATTATATTATATTATAATATTTGGGGGTGGGCCCCATAATGGTGTAGTGAAAAAGTTTGTATGAGATAGATAGATCATAATATTTTAATATTATATTATTATTATTATTATTATAATATAATAATAATATATGATTATATTTTATTATAATATTTTGGGGTGGGCCCCACAAAGGTGTAGTGAAAATTTTTTCAATTTCTCAAAATAATGTTATTATATTATATTATAATATTGGGGGTGGGTCCCACAATGGTGTTGTGAAAAAGTTTGTATGAGATAGATAGATCATAATATTTTAATATTATATTATTATTATTATAATATAATAATAATATATGATTATATTTTATTATAATATTTTGGGGTGGGCCCCACAAAGGTGTAGTGAAATTTTTTTCAATTTCTCAAAATAATGTTATTATATTATATTATAATATTTGGGGGTGGCCCCACAATGGTGTTGTGAAAAAGTTTGTATGAGAAAGATAGATCATAATATTTTAATATTATATTATTATTATTATAATATAATAATAATATATGATTATATTTTATTATAATATTTTGGGGGTGGGCCCCACAAAGGTGTAGTGAAATTTTTTCAATTTCTCAAAATAATATATTATTATATTATATTATAATATTTGGGGGTGGGCCCCACAATGGTGTAGTGAAAAAGTTTGTATGAGATAGATAGATCATAATATTTTAATATTATATTATTAATATAATAATAATATATGATTATATTTTATTATAATATTTTGGGGTGGGCCCCACAAAGGTGTAGTGAAAATTTTTTCAATTTCTCAAAATAATGTTATTATATTATATTATAATATTGGGGGTGGGTCCCACAATGGTGTTGTGAAAAAGTTTGTATGAGATAGATAGATCATAATATTTTAATATTATATTATTATTATTATAATATAATAATAATATATGATTATATTTTATTATAATATTTTGGGGTGGGCCCCACAAAGGTGTAGTGAAATTTTTTTCAATTTCTCAAAATAATGTTATTATATTATATTATAATATTTGGGGGTGGCCCCACAATGGTGTTGTGAAAAAGTTTGTATGAGAAAGATAGATCATAATATTTTAATATTATATTATTATTATTATAATATAATAATAATATATGATTATATTTTATTATAATATTTTGGGGGTGGGCCCCACAAAGGTGTAGTGAAATTTTTTCAATTTCTCAAAATAATATATTATTATATTATATTATAATATTTGGGGGTGGGCCCCACAATGGTGTAGTGAAAAAGTTTGTATGAGATAGATAGATCATAATATTTTAATATTATATTATTAATATAATAATAATATATGATTATATTTTATTATAATATTTTGGGTGGGCCCCACAGTGGTGTGGTGAAAAACCATGCAACATTGCCTCTTTTATAATGGAAAGATAGATAGATATCAAGCAAGGGTATTTTGGTCTCATGAAAAAGTGGGGAAGGAATGGAATGGCCATTCCTTCCCCTCCACAATGGAATGACGATTCCCTCATATAAAGGAATGGGATTCCAGAGATAATGGTCATTCCGCTACTTTTTGGCGAACCAAACGCTGTAATGGTCATTCCGTTGGAATGACCATTCCATTCCGACCTTCATTACAGCGAACCAAACGTTACCCTAGTTTTGGGGGGAAAAGTTTTACACCAATCCATCCTCCCCCCCTCCCCACCCCCACACCCCCAACCTCATCCCTTTCATTTTCCCTCTCCCCTTTTCCAAACACCCTAAAAAAAAATCCCCCCCTTCCCCCTCCACTTTTCCCCCTTCCCAAATAATGGCCCGCCCACAACAAAACTCTTTTACCCCCTTTCGTCTGAAGCTAAACCTAATCAAGACCTTGCGGCCAGTCTCTCTCTCGGACGTCGTATCTCTTGCCCGGAGATCAGTGGAGATCAGTTTAACGTCCCTACCGTGCGTGGCGTCTCTCCCTCTCGCACGACATTGGATGTATAACAAAATAATTGTATAGAAACGCCTCCTACACGTTTCACATATACATAAAACCCTCCACCTCCTTTTCAAATCCTTTATGCTAGGAACAGTTGCAAATGTTGATGGGTGAATCGGACCCGAAAGATAACAGAGGAGATCAGGAGGCCCTGTTTACACAGGCCATTGTTGTATGGATGGTGATGCAAAATCTAGACTATTCTTCTTAACTAAGAAGAAGCACTTGTCTCGATTGTGTTTGTTATTGGTGTGAAGTGTGTTGGGAAGTTGTTTTAGGCCATTCCTGTGTGTATGTGACATGGAGAAATGTTGAGCCAGATTTCTCCCGTGGAGAGTGTGAAATTCGGTCCATTGATTAAGATGGGCCTCACTATTATGTTTGATGGTATGGCCCTCTAAACAAACACGATATCTTAATTCCAAAAGCATGCGAACAAAAATAGAAAAAAGGCATTGGGATTTTAACTTCAAACCAACATTCATGGCAAAAGAAAAGGTCACAAATCAATATTCACAAGATAAAAACATATTCATAAATTTTTCATCTTTTGCAACACGGTCATCTCTTTATCTTTTGTGCCTTTTTGGTATTAGTCTTAATTTATTATTTAATTAGCATGGAGTTTAAACCGTGCATTGCATGGGCTTTTATACTAGTCAATGTTAATTACTAAAAGAATGAAGAAATTTTAGAATAGGAATACTACGTGAAATTAACTGAGAGAGAGATGCATGGGTGAGTTGGGATTGAATTAGAACATGTGAGAAAAGTAGTTCTTGAGAGAGATTTTAGGGATGGGGAGAGATTTTAGGATGTATAAGATTATTAGGCAATATTTGAAGGAATCTTGATTGTGGAACTTTTCATTGGGATTTTTGGATATGCCATGTGTTAGCCTGTGAGAGTGCTTTAAGTGGCACCGATTTGAGAGTGCTGACGTGGCATCCTCTAAAGCAGGCACCCTAATAATTGTATTTTGAGGCAATTGCTTTAGGGCTAACAGGATGATCATATTTGTCTAGGTCACACATAGATTAATCTTGGTGTCATCCGAATGTAGGGCTAACAGGATGATCATATTTTTCTAGGTCACACATAGATTAATCCTGGTGTCATCCGAATGTAGGGGTGTCCATGGGCTGGGCAGGTCTAAGTAATATCCTGGCTTGGCCTGACCTCGAAAATCTAAGCCCAAGCCCGCTCAAAGCCACAATTGGGCCAAAATTGGCTGTCTCGAGCCCAGCCCAAGTTCACACTATAAAGTCAAAAAAAAAAAAAAAAACAAACAAAAAAAACAAAAAAAAAGAAAGAAATAATTTTCTTATATTGTACTACGGTGTAGCTCAACTGGCTTGGTTACTTGTGTGCCTACAAGAGTTATTATGTTCAAGATGGACTAGACGGGCTTGGGCTCTCTATCACTCAATCCGCCCATCTAATAAATGGGCCCAAATAAATAATACCATCCTAGTCCAAGCACTAAAAGGGCCAAAGCGGCGGGCTGGGCTTGGGCCGACTGGTCCATGAACACCTCTATCCGGGGTGAGCAGTGGGGTTCCACCCAAATGGGCAATTTGTCGTTTTCCAAGAATTTCAGTTTTGATGATATTTTAGGCCTTGTTTGGCATCTCTACTCTTTTTCTGACAGACCCTTCAAAATAGAGCCATGAAAAAAAGAGCTATAAAAAGAAGAGGCTAGAACAAAAAAATGTGTTTGGTAATGAACGGGTCTACTTCAAAGATCGTTTGAAATGCCCTCTATTTGCCGCTTTTTAGAGGAGTTTACCTCTTTTTAGAGGGGTATCTTCTGTCATTATATAAAAAATGAATTTATGCACATTTCCCACCTTTACATATTATTCAAGAACAAATGTAATCAAATGACTCAATTGTTTTGCTAGTTTCATGGCATCTTCTTCTGTTCTCATTGTTTGGTTGAAGCAAAAAGTATCGTCCAAATTCAGACTGAGCCTCGAAAGCACGGATGTAATCATCAGTGATGCAGTGTACATCTAAACATGCTAAAACTCCATTTTCACACATCTGAGCTGCACCTGTTGAAACCATGTTAAACTCTTTTAACTATATAACCAAATAGGATGTCCTTCTTTATGTGAAAAGAAAATTATTTAGGACAACAGAGGTCATTTCATTGGTGGAAATTGAAAGTATATATCATATATTTTGATCTTTTTATACCTCACAGGCATGACGCTTACAATTCATCATTTTCTCCATGTTTTTAAGTTTCATACCAGCAATTGCCATCATCATACAAATAACCAGTCTTGTCTATTCAATTTTGTTATGTTATCATGTGATTCTTTGCTCAGCTCTTACAATTGAGATCTTGGAATCAAGACTACGAATCTATTACACCTCTTTGTTCTGAAAGTTACATGCTCACAGTGTTTCCAACAATCCAATGTTTTGAACCAAGGTAAATCAATTATAAGGAAACACTTGTGCAATTTAAAACAAACAGCTTTATTACGAGTCACAGAAAAGGAAGATTGAAGTAACTAGAAGATTTGGATGATATCAAGATATTCAAGACAACCTAATTCAAAGGAGATGGGATGATATCAAGCTTGAGATGAAATTTCTAAGGTCAAAGAAATGGGATGATATCAAGCTTGATGTATAAAAGAGATGGGATGATATTTCTAATTCAAAAGAGATGGGATGATGTCAAGCTTGATGTTCTTCATTATCTCTGTCTCCCCTGTATCCAAACCAAGAAAAACAAAAAGCAAATTCAACATACACTTACAAAACCAAAAACCCACAAACCAAAAGAAAAGAAAAATAAAAACAGAGAGAGAAGCAACCGCCATTGTTCTGAACAGCTGCATGAATCGAATGGCCCCTGCTCAAGATTCCTTTAAGAATCCAAAAGCCCAAGTAGGAAGAAGCATCAAGAACACAAATGGGTGATCTCTGGAGACTGTTTTTGGCATTTGGGAGCTCTGAAATCGTCATCTTGATGGATTTCTTTAGTGAAAAAGAGAAAAGAGAAACTGGGTCTCGTTCTTCTTCTTGTGCTTTTGTTGAAAAGAAAAGATGGTTTTTTTGTAAAGAAGTTATTGGAGTTCAGGTCAGTTCGTTTTCACAGAAGGAGAAGAGGTAGGGTTTGGTGGTTTCAAGCTGCAGAAAGAGATAAGTGAGTCCATTATACAAAGGGCTTTCGTTGGAAATAAAATTCCGTCAAGGGCAGTTTTGTCATCAAAATTAGGTTCCGCCTCTACTTTTTCAAAAGGCATTGCCTCTTATTTCAACATGCCCAATTTTGGGGCATTTACTTTTTAGAGGCTTTGCCTCTTTTGTTCTAGATTGTGCAGAGGCTATAAATCACAGCCAAACATTTCTAATTTTAAAATCTCTATCCACTTTAGAGAAATAGAGATTTAGAGGTAAAAAATAGATATGCCAAACCTGAGCTTATTCGGGAACGATTGCCTTAAAAAAGAGCCAAAACACTAAAAATAAAGATATTTCACTACCGTAAAATTTGTTGTGTCATATGCATGATTAGAATAAATAAAAAATAAAAAATAAAGATGATGAAAAAAATTTCTACCTACACAAAGGAGAAAAGATTATGAAATTTGACAATGATCTTAACCACAGTTATAATGATGTCCGCATCAAAAGCCCCGGAGTATAAGTCGCAAACAAAGTTCATAAATGCATTAGATATGCACAATGCAATTGATATGCACATGCCAGTCGCCAGAGCCCACAAAAAGGCATCCTTTCGATCTAGTGGTTGAGAATGCTCCTTTGGATTGACGTTGAAGTAGGTGGGCCACATGTTGTATGTTTAGCTGGGATGTTGTCCGCATATGTCACATCTACAGCTTGGCAATTGGCATGGTTCAATTATATTTATACATCAGAAGCATAGGTACAGTACCTCCAGGAGATAACATCTAATCCAGAATTGAGAAAGAGCCAACAGAGTAAATGATCAGAAGTACAGAAGCAAATCAGTCAATTTCAGCTGTATGGAGATCTAAGTTCTTCTGGGATGGAGGCACAATCGCTGGGAATCGGGGTCTATGAGGCTCTTTCCCACCTTGACCACAGCTGGACCAATTACCTTCAATGTCACCCTTCCGTCTACGATAAACCACATTCTGCCTTGTCACTTTAAAATAACTATCAACATTAATGATAGGCATATTAGTTGATGTGGTGGACCGTGAACTCACTGACGCCGTGGAAAATGACTCAGACGATCCGGCCTCAATAGCAAGGCGAGTTAACCCATTCCAACAAAAGGAGTGTCACCCAGCACGCGTTCACAAAAATTAGGTTTGGTAGTTTGAATTATCACAGCCTATGCCACTCTAGGCTTTATCATTGGCCTTTTATCCATAAGACACTCAAAGTATATTAGTATAACATTAGGATTTTATAGTCTAGGAAAATTCATTCCTGGTGTTTCGTATAGAGAGGCCTTTTTTCTTTTTTTTTTTTTCGGGAAATTGATTTTATTTTTTTCCAATTTTCATGCAGCAAAACACGATTGTCCAACTGCAGAGTCAAAGCTTTTTCACAGGATTGCAAAATCCTCAATGCTTGGTGTGATCTAAGCTAAAAAATAAAAATACTCCTGTTAGCATGAGGCAGAATTTTTTTCCTACGCAGGCACTCCTGCTGAGATCCTGCATGTATGCCATCACAAAAGGAAGGACCCTTGGATTTCACAGGGTCTTTTGTGATGAAAAGTAAACTGCGCCGATGTGTAAAGCACATTTTAGGAGAAAATCGCCAGAGATGTTTAAAGGTCACGTTTGGCAACCAAGTCTTCAGGAAAAAGATTTTTAGTTGTCCTAAAGTTGTTATAAATTCATATTTAGTAATTGTAAGTTTTTGAGGATTTGGGCGAATGAAAATCTTTATTTGCTAGGATTTTCAGATCCAACCACCCCCAATAAGATTTGAAAATCCTCACTTAAAGTGGATTTACACGCCGAACTCTATTTTTTTCAGCTATATACATGGATACACACCAATATCAATATAAAATAATCAATTATACAAATTCTCAATGCGGAATTCTTATTACCGTAGTAGTGAAGAATCATCATTGGTTTTTCTTTTCTCCTTCTTTTTAACTGTTTAGAATAATAAGCAACTTCTTGTATTAAAGGATATTTCACTAATTTACGCAGCCACAAGTGTTTAAGCAGTAAGTAGGATGGCCATAAATTCCCACCCCTTCTTAAAGCCTCATTTAATTGTGTTTTAAAAACTGTCGGTCGTCATTTATTGTTGTCACTATGATCGAACAATTCTTTGGACAAATACAGTGGTCTTATTTTCAAGCCCTTCTCTGATGGGCCCATTTGTTGGTGAAAATAGGGAGAGGGGTGAAACTACAATGTAGCTGCCCCGCATAATAGTATGGTGTAATACCCTTCTTCATCGCATGGTGGGGCCCATCTTTTTCAAATCCAAGCCGGTCATCAACTTTAACACTCATTATATTTGTTGCATATAAATCTTCAGAGAAGTTTTAAGTGGGCCACCTATTAAATTGATCACACATATGGTCTCCCTCTATTTTTATTCCAACAAAAGAAATGTTAAGCGAGTTCCATAACGTGTTTTATATCGAGTCAAACCCAATGGTGGGTATCTCACATATCTGAATAATAATTTACAAGATGATCACTGCATAGAATACTAGGCTGATGACCAGCTTGAATTTGGAAAAGGTGGGCTCCACCGTGCATTGAAGAAGGGTGCTGCACCATAAGATAATGCAGCACCGCTGAACTGTAGTCCTGCCTTAGAAGGGGTTCAACCTATATGACGGCATTACAATGGGTCCTACTAATTGATGGGATAAGGTAGGACCACAGTATGATGAAATCACGATGGAGTTCACCTAATGTGGAATTATAATAAATCAAGATGTTTATGTGATTTTCCTTTTTTATCTAGATTTCTAAAGAGCTAGAAGGTTTTTTAAGGTGTTTTATATTCTTTGAGAATTTTGCTCGTACAATTGTCTTATGACTTAACATTTGCCTCTAAAAGGTTGAAATTGAAATATTTCCTGCAAAGTTATTTGTATAATGTCCTATAGCAATGTGATATTGTACAAATCATACTATATCATATTCTAAGGCCGTGCGATATTGCATATATTATATTTTGTGATGTTCTAGTGCAATATTGTACGTTTGTTGTATAAACAGTTCTATGGAAAATATTAAAACTTCGACTATTATGGACAAATATCATTTCTAAGGCCAATCTTACGACAAAGTCCCTTTTCTTTATTTACAATTTTTCAATCAGTTATCTTCACCTTCCGCCTTTCAATAATTTGTTAGTTCCCTACTTTTTTTTTTTTTTGGTATCTTAGTTTTCAATGCCTTTTCATTGAAATTGTTTAGATAGTAGGATTCTTATTTTTTATTTTCTTTTCATTTGTTCAAGTTTAACAAAGTTTATACTATAATTATTAAAATATATTATGTTTCTCCTCCTAATAACTAAAGTTAAAAAATATTCATTGGAAAAAGATAGATCACCATTCAATTTTTTTTCTTGTTTCTACTTTTCATTCGGTATAAAAAGAAAAAAAAAGGGAGAGAGAGGGCCCACAACAGCCGACGCACACTGCTTGAGCCACCTCCATTGTGTTTACTAAATAGGTTTGTGCGCTGATGAAGAGCTATAATCTTGCACGTTAATGCTAGGAAAACAAATGAATTCTGGGCCTAGGCGAATGTATGCTCTATATTCATGAGATCTGGAAGAAAAATTATATTGTGTGTGTTCCCTACATAGAAATAAGTCAGTAGCCAATATTAAATTTTCTTTATCTGCCATACCAGAAGGGAAAGCAGATGCAGGTGGGAGATCTAAGCATTCAATGAAGAAAATGCCATCTGATCAGCAAAATCGGTGGCTCTCTCCTTCGTAATTTATATCCAGTGGGCCATTGGCATGTGCTAGATGCTTTTTAAACACTTCTCCCTCTATATATAGCTGAGATATGATTGAGGATAATGTCCTGAGCTTCTGTCTAGCTTGCTCTCTCTCCTTCCTTGGTTAACTTGCTCTTGTTTCGTGGGCTCTTCCCATGGGTGGAAGGGCTCTTCACATCCTGTGGGCCCTACTGTTGGTGGGCCTCTGCTGGTGTAGTGACGATCCTCTGAATGATAGATCTGTTGTGGTGGTTGGCAACGGAGAATGTGCAGACTGTGCGCAGCAGAAGATTAAGAGTTCAGATGCATTTTCAGGTATAGATTGATTCCTAACTTACTAACGTTTAGGGGGTTTTTGTTTACATAGTATATACATAAGAACGCATGGTTAAATGTGGTCCCATCTTAAAGATTATTAAAGAGGAAATGGTTGAATTAAGGATATGAAGTCAAGGGTGAAGAATATATATATATATATATATATAGATGTTCCTCTGAAAGACATCTTTCACATTATATGAGAGATATGAGTGGGGTCCCTAACAATTAAATTATTGGCATTGGATATGTATGTAAGGGCCTTACCTTATCGTTCATATAAGGTGAGAGATATCTCTCATAAGAGCATCTCCTATATATATATATATATATAAAAGAATATTTATGTGCATTCATCCCTCACCATACATAATTGGAAATTTTTATGTGCAAAAAAGTAGAAAAGTCATAAATGGTCATCTACATAAAAAGAATATTCATGTGTAAAAAGAGAAAGTTCCCTCACCCTATGGTGAGATATGGATGCACTATGAGATGAGACTTTTTACTTTTCTAGGATTTGAACATCATCATAACCCAAGACCGGATACGCCGTCTCAAAAAAAAAAAAAAAAAAAAAAAAGGGAGATATTATTTTATCCAATCCACATTTGCCACTTGTATGAAATCTCTTTCTTTAGTTTTTTCATTTTAAGTAATTAAAAGAGTGCATTAACAAATGGAATGAGATTTTATAGAGCTGGCGAATGTAGATTAGATGAAACATTATCTCCTTGTTTAATTGAAATATGGAATCTGAACTCCATGGTTATTCACCTTGGATCTTTATTTTCAAATAATAGGACATGAAATTCCTATATTTTAAAAGGACAAACATGCAAACAATTTCTGCACCAGGGTCTGCCTCACAAATTTGAACTGCAAACAATTTTGCCTATGGCGCAGAAAACTAGGCATGCACTATGCTTGTTAATGTAAGCATTCGGACCTGCCGTTTTGCATCAACGGCAACCTTATACGTCATGAATTTAAGATGGCCAGCAAAAATCATCTTGTTTTGACTGTTCGTTTTCACATGCCAATTAAGAAGGGTTGTGCTACGGTGCAGCGTCTGATAAGGGTGAGCTACCTTATCACCTGGAAAGGACTATAGTGGGTGAGCAGCCATCTGATAAGGGTGAACTACGTACCTTGCCGGCTCAATTATGTGTGTAGCCAAATTTTAACTAAGAGCTAGTTTGTAGATGAAATCATATATGTGGATCAGCCTGTGAGGGCCATTTGCGCCAAGCCATTATATATCAATTTAACCCCAGCCATCTCTTGCTACGTACTCCTTTGAAGAACTCATCTTAACTCTATTTACTATCGAATTGAGTCTCAAAAACCTTTGATTGGACAGATACAAATCCACGGTCAAAGCTCTCCAACCCCATGCACACATTAATTACACGTGTGCATGTCAAAAATCTTCTGAGACGCAACACACCTCCCATGAAATTATGTGCAAACCCAACCTCTTACCATCAATCCATCCCCTTCATGCAGTCAATTACCTTGCCCCAATTGAGTTGGTGCTCCTGTTACGTTACTCACCCTTTATACTGGACTTAGAAAAAACTTCAATAATATATTAAAATTTGAGCCTCTTAAATTTAACGCTGTGCTGATTTCCCCCCCTTCAATAATATATTAAAATTTGAGCCTCTTAAATTTAACGATGTGCTGATTCCCCCCCCCCCCCCCTTCTTCAATAATATATTAAAATTTGAGCCTCTTAAAATTTAACGATGTGCTGATTCCCCCCCCCCCACCCCACCCACCGATTCCCCCTTCAATAATATATTAAAAATTTGAGCCTCTTAAATTTAACGATGTGCTGATTCCCGCCCCCCCCCCCCCAAAAAAAAAAAAAAAAAAAAAAAAAAAAAAAAAAAAAATCTAATTTTGTACCAAAATCTTTTTCGCCACCCTACTCCCTTGTCATTGGCATAAGGCCAAACAAGGGGTTAAAAAAGGTTACCTGATCCCAACAAAAGATTTTATCTAATTTATCGTGATCATCATCATCATCATCATCATCATATAATGATCAAATAAAGCTGACTGTCCACATCGTCTTGGTAGGGTTGAATTAAATCTAACATGTTTGGTCCTTTTTGTGTAGATCTAGACCATTATAAATATATGCGAACCGATGTTTACTCACGCAAATCCGGAATTTGCTGCAATAATCACTATCTAGTTGGGATAATTTCATTCTTAGAAAAAGTGATTTAATCACATATTAATAAAAAGTTTCATACATTGGGGGCTCGGGCCATATCATGAATCCTGACCTTCAATTCAATCTAACTCTGCATATAGACGACCCAATTTTCAAGTCAATCAAATAAATTAGACTTTGATACACATGACAAAAAAAATGATAAATTATGGTTGTCCGATCCAACAAGGTCATATCACATTCCTCAGTAGAGATATTGGTCCAAATCTCACTCTTACATGAGTGATATACGCTGGTGAATTGATCAATGCATAAACATAAGACAAGAACATATGTAATCCTAGTCCAAAGAAACTATACGTAGCCAAACTTACCTTAACTAATATTTATGAAGATCTTTTATGTTGAGGTCAACGTCTACCCTCGCTCTTGAGCAATCATAATTATGGTTGAGTCCTCGCCTTCACCATAAAACCTTTGTTGTGCTGTTTTCCATCATCAATTGGTTTTGGGATAAGTGATAGCTCAATGGGTTGTAAGATACTACAAGCGGTATCAGAACTTGATAAATCGCTCATGAGCGATCATAATTGTGGTCGAGCCTTCACCCTCACCATAAAATCATTGTTGTGCCGTTTCCCATCATTAATTGGTTTTGAATAAGTGATTATAGCTTAATGGAGTGTAAGATCCTAGATTTTACCTTTTTAGCTTTAATAACAGTCTCGCTATTAATGATTTTATCCTTCAACAAAAGAGATTTGTGGTTGTTTTGCTTACATTCAACTAAATGATGGTTAATGGCTTCGATGATGATCACAATACTATAACCATAAACCACTTATGAAAAATATACATGACTTACTTTTCTGATTTAAATATGTATGCTCTTTGTTTCCATGAGCAGGACTATATGTAGCCATTGATTGTAAGGCTACTAATAGGCATTTCAAAACTAAAGGCATTGGAAAACTAGACAAAGAAGGAAAGTTCTACGTAAAACTTCCAAATGAGCTGGTGAACATTGATGGAGAATTGAAAGAAGAATGTTTTGCGCAACTCCGCAGTGCGTCCCACGATCCATGTCCAGCTAAGAACGGCCTCGAGCCTGCAAAGATAGTCCTCAAGTCGAAAGATGACGGGAAACACACCTTTGGCACTATTGGCAAATTGTCATTTACACCTGCAACTTGCACATCAGAATTTTTATGGCCATATTTCAAACATCCCCCCCTACCTAAGGTACCATGGTTTAAGCCATTGCCTCCAAAAATCTTGCCTCCACTCCCACCTAAGGTTTTCCCACCTATCTATAAGAAGCCCCTCCCACCACCAATTCCTATTTACAAGCCCCCACCAAAAGTCATGGTCCCACCAACGCCAGTGTACAAAAAGCCTCTCCCCCCACCAACACCAGTGTTCAAAAAGCCCAAGCCCAAGCCCAAGCCCAAGCCCAAGCCTAAGCCTAAGCCTAAGAAACCAAGTCCTCCCACGTTTAAAAAACCTTTACCACCTATCCCCAAAATTCCTCCCTACACAAAACCTTTGCCTCCTAAATCCAAGCCTCCTCCCACCTACAAAAAGCCATTGCCTCCTAAACCCAAGCTTCCTCCCACCTACAAAAAGCCATTGCCTCCTCCCATACCCAAGTTTCCTCCTGTATATAAGAAACCATTGCCTCCTATCCATAAGTTCCCACCCATCTATAAAAAGCCATTGCCACCTCCTCTTCCTAAATTCCCTCCTATCTACAAAAAGAAGCCATGCCCTCCACTTCCCAAGTTCCCTCCTATCTACAAAAAGAAGCCATGGCCTCCACATCCCAAGTTCCCTCCTATCTACAAGAAGAAGCCATTGCCCCCTATCCCCTAGCTTCCCCCAATATTCCCTCATTTTGTGGGTGGTTGGCCTCCTCTTCCACCTTTTTCTCCCTGAGAAGTGAGAAATATTGTACGTTTGTGATATATTCCAGTGTTGCGTTCCTTCCTTATTTGAATTCTCTATGGATTTCTTAAGTTGGTATTCTCTATGCTAGAAGTGGAACATATGTACTTAATGGGTAAATATAATTTTGTACTATGATGGGTTCTATCTTATAATCTAAATTTAAGTACTTGTTGATAGTGAGTGTATAATGCTGGTACCTTTTATAATATACTTCATGGGGGGATGGAGTAGTATGAACCTACCAACCAATATCCTAATAAGGTGTGGTTCCAATTGCCAGACCCACTTGGAGATCATGATCCATCTGTTATGGTACCCATTGCAGGGGAGCCAGAGGTATGAGAAGTTTGGGAAGAGCAACTACATGCATGGGAGGATCGTGGCTTCTAAGCAGTAACAGAAGTTGAATTAGTCCAAGCTCCATGTACAGGTGGTTCCAGCAAGTGGGGATAGTAGTTAGTTGAGGATGCCCAAATGTAGGAAGCACTATTATGTTAGTTTTTCAGATCTCTGTTATTTCTTTTATGTATTTAAATTCAGTAATGTAGGAATGAAAGGGCATCCAGTATCTATCAGTAAAGTTTATTGTGGAGGTAATCTCATCCTCGAAATTGAGTTTCATCCCATTTCAAGTTTGTTTTCTCCTCTTTCCATCTTCCTTGTTCTTTCTATCTGGAAAAATAAGAAAGAAGGGAAAGAACCGGTGGAGGGCTGTGCTTGAATCGCCCACCTTCTGGGAGGAACATAACAGTTTGGTATCAGAGCCGATCGATCTCGACGGACGTGAAATGGAGGACAACCGAATCTTGAAGCTAGAAAGTGACATGGCCACATTCAAGACAGACATCCAATCCCAGCTGCAGCAGATTTTGGCAGCCGTCAACAACCAGATGGAGCACTTTGCGGAGACCCAAAATCTGAGAGATACAGAAGGTTCATTCGGATCTTTTAACCATGGGCACAGGCGAGCAAATGGGGAAACTTCAACTGGTGGTTATCTCCCTAGGCTGGTAAAGCTTGAATTTCCACGATACAATGGCGAAGAAGACCCAACCAGCTGGATTTGCAGAGCTGACCAGTTTTTTAACTTCCACCAAACTGCCGAGGAAGATCGTGTTCCTCTTGCTTCGTTTAATTTGGAGGGTGATGCCCAACTGTGGTATCAAATTTTGAAGAAGAAGAGAACCCAAGTCTCATGGGATGAGATCAAAGAGGGGTTGCACAGTCGATATGGCCCGAATAAGTTCCAAGACTTCTACGGTGAATTCAGCAAGTTGCAGCAGTCTGGAACAGTGAAGGACTACCAGACGCAGTTCGAACGCCTCTTGATACGTATTGGGACTCTTGAAGAAGAGCACCAGATAGGGGGGTTCGTCAGCGGGCTGAAGGAGAACCTCCGGGCTGACGTACAGGCGGGCAGACCCAAAACCTTGGAGGAAGCAATCGGATTGGCTAGGCTTTTTGAAGCCCGAAACCAGTCCTGGAAACGGCCCGTCTCGCAGGATATGAGAAAGGCAACACCCAGCCGATCTGCATCCAATGACGGACGTTCATCCCTACCGACTAAGAGGCTGACGCCTGCGGAAATGAAGGATAGAAGGGAGCGTGGTCTTTGCTACAATTGCAATGAAAAATTCAGTCCGGGACACCGTTGCAAACAACTGTTTGTCATCGAAGGAATCTGGCCGGAAGAAAAGGAAAGTCTAGAGAATGGTGTGGGGGAAGAAATTGCAGAGGAAGTGCCAGAAATCTCTATCCATGCCATTTCTGGCACCCACGCCCCTCAAACCATGAGAATTCCGGGCAAAATCGGGAAGCAATCCCTACAAGTTCTCGTGGATTCAGGTAGTACACATAACTTCCTGAATTTGCACGTTGCAAAGAGGGCAGGGGTAACGGCCAGTGCACAAGGAGTCTTTGAGGTAGCAGTGGCTAATGGGGAGAAGTTGCGCAGCGCAGGACGATGTAGAGGCGTCTGTTTGACCTTGCAGGGAGAGCCCATATGCGTGGATCTATATCTTCTTCCCCTCGTCGGTTGTGATGCGGTGTTGGGAGCCCAGTGGCTTAGCACTCTCGGTCCCATTCTGTGGGATTTCTCTAAGCTAAGCATGAAGTTTTCCCATGGAGGGAAGGAGGTCTTGCTGCAAGGAGAGGCTTTGACAGAAGCCAAAATCGTGGGAGAAGAAGAAATGGGTCGTGAATTGAGGAAACAGAAAGAGGGAGCAATCTTGCAGATATTCTCTTTAGAAGGTAAGCTACCATCTAGCAACCAGTGTCTTGATTCTCAATTGGCTGAATTAATGCATTCCTTTTCTGATGTTTTTTCTGAGCCAAAAAGCCTACCCCCAAACCGAACCCAGAATCACCAAATTCCTTTACTCCCTGGCAATGGGCCCATTTCAGTGAGGCCTTACCGTTACCCACACTTCCAAAAAAATGAAATTGAAAAATTGGTACAAGAGATGTTAGACGTAGGTGTAATTAGACCAAGCCAAAGTCCTTATTCTTCTCCTGTACTTCTTGTTAAAAAACAAGACGGGTCTTGGCGATTTTGTATCGATTACAGGGCCCTCAATCAAATCACTGTCAAAGATAAATTCCCTATACCTGTAATTGATGAACTCCTAGATGAATTGTGTGGGGCCGAATTTTTCACCAAACTGGACCTGAGATCGGGCTACCACCAAATTAGGATGCACCCAGGAGACATTCAAAAAACAGCTTTTAGAACCCACCATGGTCACTATGAATTCTTGGTGATGCCTTTTGGGCTCACCAATGCACCGTCCACATTTCAGTCTCTGATGAACGAGATTTTTCAAGCCCACCTAAGGAAATTCATCCTTGTATTTTTTGATGATATTTTGATCTATAGCCAAAATTG
The DNA here is from genome assembly GCA_003546025.1 of Camphora micrantha. Classification (NCBI taxonomy): domain Eukaryota; kingdom Viridiplantae; phylum Streptophyta; class Magnoliopsida; order Laurales; family Lauraceae; genus Camphora; species Camphora micrantha. Next base: position 2,591,261 of record QPKB01000004.1, on the reverse strand, counting down.
GACCGACCATCTCAAACACCTACAAACCACCTTGTCCATTCTTAGAGCCCACCAACTCTTTGTAAAAAAAGAAAAGTGTTCATTTGGCCAAAGAGAAGTCAGATATTTGGGTCACATGATTTCAGCTAGAGGGGTGGCGGTTGATAATGAAAAAATAGTTGCAATGGTGGAATGGCCCAAGCCCACCACTCTTAAGGCAATGCGCGGGTTTTTGGGTCTCACGGGCTATTATAGGAAGTTCATTCAGAACTATGGAAATATAGCCCAACCATTAACTCAGATGTTGAAAAAAGGGTGTTTTCTGTGGAGTCCCCAGGCTGAAATGGCTTTTGAAAAATTAAAAGGGGTCATGACCCAAGCACCTGTCTTAGCCCTTCCTGATTTCACGCAACCATTTGTTGTGGAGTGTGACGCATCGGGTGTAGGTGTAGGTGGGGTCCTAATGCAACAAGGGCGACCCATTGCATTTTTTAGCCATGCTCTGAATGGAAAAAATCTCTTGTTATCCACTTATGAGAAGGAAATGCTAGCCATAGTGTTAGCAATTCAAAAATGGAGGCACTATTTGTTGGGCAGGCAATTCATCGTCAAGACAGATCAAAAGAGCCTGAAACATTTTTGGGAGCAACGGATCACCACCCCAGCCCAGGAAAAATGGCTCGCGAAGCTGATGGGTTATGATTTCATTATTTCCTACAAAAAGGGAACAAAAAATGGGGCGGCAGATGCTCTCTCAAGATGTATGGGTGAGGATACAAATGAGGGCGAATTTTTTGCCATCTCATCCCCAGTCCCGGAATGGGTGGAAGCCATAAAGGAAGAATATATTTCAAATCCAACTTTGCAAAAACTGTTGGACGAGTGCAAGGCTGGAAAAGCCTACCCTTCATGGAAATTTAAAAATGGGCTCCTATTCTTTAGGGACCGTATTTATCTCTCAGCTGACTCTGATTTGGTACCTAAGATTATGGAGGCAATGCATTCGGGAACTCATGAGGGGTATCACAAAACCCTCCATCGCATTCGGCAAGTTTTTTATTGGCTCGGGCTGAAGGAAAAATTAAAAAACTTCATCAAGGAATGCGATGTTTGTCAGAGGCATAAGCTAGAGAATACCAAACCAGCTGGACTCCTCCACCCTCTTCCTATACCCATGCAAACATGGAGAGATATATCCATGGATTTCGTGGAAGGACTACCAATTTCGGAGGGAAAGTCAACCATCTTCGTGGTGGTAGACAGGTTATCAAAGTATTCGCATTTTATTCCCATTGCACATCCATATTCAGCAACCACTGTGGCCCGAAATTTTTTTGATAATGTCTTCAAGCTATATGGGATGCCCAGCTCTGTGGTGTGTGACCGGGATCCGGTTTTTACAAGTGCCTTCTGGAAAGAATTGTTCCAACTTCAAGGGACTCAATTCAACTTCAGTTCTTCGTATCATCCACAGACTGACGGCCAAACTGAGGTCGTCAATCGAACTCTCGAGATGTATCTGCGTTGCTTTACTAGCAACCGACCAAAAGAGTGGGTTCGCTGGTTGACCTGGGCAGAATACTGTTACAACACCAGCTACCATTCGGCCATAAAAAAAAACACCATATGAGGTGGTATATGGTCAGATGCCCCCTAACCTACTTGACTATGTACCAGGCACAACTAAACTGGCCGCAGTGGAGAAAGAATTAAAGGATAGGGATCATGTTCTGGGAGAACTCAGAGACCAATTGAAGGAGGCGCAAGCTCGCATGAAGCAGCAATATGATTCACGCCACAGTGCCAAGGAATTTCAAGTTGGTGATCAAGTATATTTAAGACTTCAACCGTATCGGCAGGCATCGGTATCCTTACGCAGAAATCTCAAGCTCTCTCCAAGGTATTATGGGCCATACAAAATTATTCAGCGCATTGGACCTGTCGCATATAAGTTGCTGCTACCAGAAGGGTCGAAGATTCATCCTGTGTTCCATGTCTCGTTGTTAAATAAACAACTTGGGGGAAATGTCCAAGTACAGCCGGTGCTACCAACAGTTCAAGGTGACAAAGAACTTCTATTGCCTACACCGCAAGTCATCATGGAAAGAAGAGTTAGGCGCAGACGTGTAGAAGTGTTAGTTCATTGGCAAGGACTTTCACCAACAGAGGCAACTTGGGAGGATTTGGAGAATTTTAAGGCCAGGTATCCCGGATTCACCCTTGAGGACAAGGGTGTCGCTTAGAGGGGAGGATTGTTATGGTACCCATTGCAGGGGAGCCAGAGGTATGAGAAGTTTGGGAAGAGCAACTACATGCATGGGAGGATCGTGGCTTCTAAGCAGTAACAGAAGTTGAATTAGTCCAAGCTCCATGTACAGGTGGTTCCAGCAAGTGGGGATAGTAGTTAGTTGAGGATGCCCAAATGTAGGAAGCACTATTATGTTAGTTTTTCAGATCTCTGTTATTTCTTTTATGTATTTAAATTCAGTAATGTAGGAATGAAAGGGCATCCAGTATCTATCAGTAAAGTTTATTGTGGAGGTAATCTCATCCTCGAAATTGAGTTTCATCCCATTTCAAGTTTGTTTTCTCCTCTTTCCATCTTCCTTGTTCTTTCTATCTGGAAAAATAGGAAAGAAGGGAAAGAACCGGTGGAGGGCTATGCTTGAATCGCCCACCTTCTGGGAGGAACATAACACCATCATAGTTTAAGGTTCGTGAAATCCATTTTTAATGCTGTTTTGAGGACCTCAAAGAATTAGGAGGGTAAACATAGCAATTAACTTGAGCGATGAATACGACTCTGATTAGGATCAACGTTTGGCCAATGCCTATAGACATAAGTAGATTAGTGCGCAAAGGTTGGACTAGCCACATGTAGGTACCTATCAATCTCTACATACAGGTAGCTACTCTACACCATTTTTGGTACTTCTTGTTTGCTATAAGGTAATGATCAACTTATGTGTGATTCACCTACATATGTGCCAATGCACGGGATGGATGGGAATTGAGGGTGTTTTCTAGTGAATTTTCACCATGTATCTTTGATCCTAATCAAAGGATCGGCCGGAGAAGGCCAATATATACGACCAATGGTTATGATCATCCAATGGTGTAATTCTTAGTGTGACAACGAGCAGTGGCGGAATGAACCAAAGCCAAGCAACTTCGCACCATTTTCTCACTATGCAAAAAAGGAAGAATAAACTAAATTTTTTTGTGATTTTATCGGAAAAAGTTTTCATAGGTTAGGATCAATTTTTTTTGGGCGGAACCAATTTCCCGCGGATGTATACAAATGCGAGCTAAAGAGCAATAGTGAAAATATATATGAACTAAAGGCCATTTTGAATCTTTGATCTAACTTTGACCAATTATTGAATGGTGTCAAATTGGGAAGACTGCCAACTACACCTTGGGATTTGATGAGTGAGGATTGTAGATTAATCATAGGTTGATCTATGTGGGCCATACAAACTAGTGTGCTTACCAAAATTATATGATGGCATTTTATTTTGTATGGATACAATTTTCAGCCAAAACCAGAATTCATGGACAAAGCTATGATGACAGACGATATAGACTTGGGCGTCCTTTTGATTCCTCTTTCAAAAAAAGGACTCCTCTTGAATACCCAACAAACTCAATTTGACCCCAAAGGGATTTGTGACCATAGATTTTTGAGAGGCAATTTCCCAATTATTATAGATTTGTTGGATCTGAAAATTGTCCACCACACACTACGTAGATCAGCATGTGGCGTAATTTTCTCCTATGGACGATCATGCATGAGAGATGTCCGCTGGGTGGCATTAATTTCAGGAGGATCCTCATTCTTTTATAGGAACTCCCACCTCTTTAATGTCTGGATGGAAACACCATGACATTCCTGTAGTGGAAAGTTTTGCAGGGGTGTTGCCTGTGTGTCACAATATTTTCCATAAGAGGTAGTTCTCATTCTTCATGAGAGAGAAGCCATCATAAATGAGATCCACTTATCACTTATCATCAATCCAACCCTCTCACACTATTTCTATGAGTTAGCACCCTGCAAAATTCTACCTCATCTGACCTATTCTCACCTTTTGATTTAACCTTTAAACATATACAATTTCTTAAAAAAAAAAACACATAAGACATAAAAGCTAACTCAATATCCCTTTTTTTTCTTTTCTTCTTTGAGTTGGCCCGGTGGCCCGAAACAAGAAAAGAGACCTGACCCTCCAAGCATTAATCCCTGAAAGGTGCTGTGGGAATGGTGGTTGCAGTGTTGCTATCCACAACACCACCTTATGACACCCGCTAACTCAGTGCCCTTACCTCTTCAGCAAGTTGAGTGAAAAAACTATGCAGCTAGAGTGGAGCCCAAAAACGAAAAAGAAAAAAAAAATGTCAATCCCCATTTCTTATCTATATCGAATGAGGTCTTCCTCCGAAAAGATAATCATTTTAAAGCAACAGTGACTTCTTGTGGGACAAAATCCTGACTTCTCTCATGGCTAGATATAATATACTACTATTGTTTGAAGTTGAAACCCATGAATGACCTGGGTCTTCAAGGCCATCTGCCTCAGAGTAAATAAACTGCAATGACTAAAAATTGACCAAAGCAGAAAAAAAAAAAAATGCCACTTGCCAAAGTGATATTCACCGCTGGATGCTCGGTAGCTAAAGAATTGGATTCCTGACCACGGGACCTCCTTTTGGTCAATGCAGCCCCTTTTGGGCTCTTTTCTTTCTGCTGACACTAGTTTCAATTTTACACTTATTTAATCTTGACTTACCATTCGATTGAATCTCAAAATGAAATATGGTTAAAATGTTATTAAATTTTACCACTAATAAGTTAAGGGCTATGATAATTTGATGGAGTTGATTTTTTGGTTGACCCTTATCTACAAGGTGACCTTCCCATTTACCCTCCTCATAGGCCTTTATAAGCTGGCTGCATTATACAAACAATAACAAAATAATCCAAAGGGATAGCTTAGTTGGCTTATGACAACGGTTTACACTCGGAGGTTATAGGTTCGAAACTGCAATACCACACTGAAGCTATAGGGAAATTTGTCCGGCTTTCCTCTGAGCCCGAAGAGATTAGTCAAGTCCAAAAGATTGAGAACCCTCCGATGGTAAAATAAATAAATAAATAAATAAATTATACAAACAATATACCATCTTTAATTCAGAAGCTCTCTTTATTATATTGGATGAGTGGGTACGCTGGAAAAGTATGTGGGTCTAACTTAGGATCCAACCTGTGTGGTGCTGAGAAGTAAAATACGAGGACCACTAACAATTGATGATTTAAGCCGACAGTATAAATATCTTTAATTCATTGTAACAGGCAACACATGCTCATTACAATTTTCTTTATCTTAAATGTTACTTATGATGAATAATGACATTGCTAATCTAGAGTGCTACCTCCTAACTTTTAACTTTGAACGAATTAGGTAGCACAGACACCTGAAAGTCGTATTATTTTGAAAAAACTGCACTTGAATCTTTATTTATTTCGATTGCAGAAAGCAAACAAAAAGAAAAGATAGTGAAAAGCAACCTTTTTTAAAGTGCGATGGACTTAAACCCAACATTCATGGTTGAGAAATGTGGGGCGTCGCTTTACCGTACACGTGGAACCCTCGTGGATGGATCCTCGGGAACTGCTCCAGATAGGGAGATCACAGCCGTCACTCATGATAGTGCTGCAATGCCTAGAAACCTTGTATAGTTTCATTCATGGAAATTATTGCATGGTGGGACCCACTGTGGATGTGAGATGCAGTATAAGAGCTACCCACCGTGTTTCCTAGTATAGCAGAATCTAGAATTCAAATAATTTAAACCTATATATACAAAGTGGGCTCCAATAACAACATTCAAACGGTTCAAAATCAGTGCTACCCAGTGAATTAGTACTGGCATAATTTTAACCTAATCGGATTCAGGGCACACCGATGATGTAATTAACATAAAATATTGAAACTATTTGTCTTCACGTGATCGATGAAGGACAGTGAAAGCAACTGCAATTAAAGTGAAAACATCTTAACCCATAGCTATTACGAGTTAAAAGCGAGATAGTCGGTTAAAATATGAACCGCTCAAAATAAACATTATCAATATATATTAGACATTCTTAAAATTTACATCACCTTTTCTATTATTAGATTGACTGTTTAAAAAAAAAGATGATAATTTTTATTAACTTATCTTATCTTAATTAACATTAAGAGATAACTCAGTTGGCCTAAGATCACGTTTGCACCAGAAAATTGTAAGTTGGAAACTGCAACCTACAATTAAAAAAATAGAAGAGTTTACCTGGCTTCCTTCTGGGCCCGGAGGGATTAGTACAGTACAAAGGATTGGTAATCGTCCGATAGAAATTGAAAAAAAAAAAAAAAACTTTTGTATTAATCACATTTCCAATTAAATGATCAATACAACCGACCAAACAAAGTCCGATGGATTTAAAACTTGAGAATACCCCAACATTACTGGAGGCTTCATGTTGTTAAGATTTCAATATGTGGCCCGAACGTAAAGTTCCACGCGTTCAACTCAGTTTTTCTCTAGGTTAAAGCCCAATGGATGGTCCCCACTGAAAGATTCATCCAGCTGTCCTCGAAAGATTCCAATTCCAGATGCGGTACCATATACGATCCTGTGCTCCCGCGGTACACACGACAGGTCGTTGCTTTCAAAATATCCCGCTCCGCTCCAAGATCTCTTCCACCGATCTATTATATAACTCATTTCTCCTCGTTCTCTCTTATCTGTCTCCCCTTTCTTTCTCCTCCTTCCTCTGCTTCGAGCCAGATCCCCAATTTCAAAATCCTCTGCAATCAGGAGAAAAGCCATGAGAGAGATCCTTCATGTACAAGGCGGCCAATGTGGTAACCAGATCGGAGCGAAATTCTGGGAAGTGATCTGCGACGAGCATGGAATCGATTCGACAGGCCGTTACAAAGGCGGATCGTCCGATCTGCAACTCGAACGGATCAATGTGTATTACAACGAAGCTTCTGGTGGAAGATTCGTTCCTAGAGCCGTTTTGATGGATCTGGAGCCCGGTACGATGGATAGTATCAGATCCGGACCGTACGGTCAGATCTTCCGACCGGATAATTTCGTTTTCGGACAGTCCGGTGCCGGAAACAACTGGGCGAAGGGACATTACACAGAAGGAGCGGAGCTGATCGATTCCGTTCTCGATGTTGTGAGGAAGGAGGCGGAGAATTGCGATTGCCTGCAAGGTATATAAGATCTGACTCGATCTATGTCTTCTTTGTTTGTTTTTATGATCTTTTCATTAAAGAGGAGTTTAGATCTGGAAATGTGAAATGCAGCGTTTGATCTGTGTTTTTTGGGTGGAAGAATGAAAATATTTGGATGTTCTCTGCATTTTATGATGAAACTTTGCACGTTTGTGGATTTGTAGAGAGACGTTTTATCAGATCTGTGACTTTGATCAAAATGTGAGATCTGTTGTGTAGATCTTTCAAATTTTTTTTTTTGTATGTTTCATTTTTTTGGAACTTGCTGAGGTCTTGGTCTTGTCTCTTTGAGATTGATTTGCTATGTTCTCGGCATCTGGAAGTGGAGCGACAAGATCTTACAGAACTGTTGTGATTTTATTGTTTGATCTGTTTTTCTAATTTACAAGTTGATGTCTCTTTGCTTGCATAAATTTATTGAATTAGAATTTTGCAGAATGCTAAGAGAAGTAAGATCCTTCTTTCTGATCTGTTACTTGCATTATGTTTCTGATGGTGTGAGATGGAATTCTACTATTTTCTGTTCCATTATTCTGTGAAGTTCTGAAACTTGCATCTTAAATATGTAGTTTTTTTATCTTATGTATCAGTATTTTCTCTTCTGAAAACCCTAGATATGACTGTAAAAAAAAATCTCTGTTATCTAGATGATGCTTTCTCTTTCTGTATTTTATCATTGAGTTTGGAAGGTAGCCTATCATTTTTCTTTGAGCTCACATTATATGATTGTGGCAGCCTCGCAGGAAGCTTTGTCTCCAATTTATGTTTTCTCCTAGAATGATGTATGATCATCCATTTTGTTCTTTAAATCTGATTTGTGAATTTGGTTTTAGTGTTTAGATCAGGGATATTTGTAATTTGTCTTTCTGATCTTCATTTGCAATTGAAATTGGAGGACTGGACATGTTTTTGCCATTGGCCAAATACATTGCAGTACATCTCTGCAAAATCAAATTTATACTAATCTCATTCATTGAAGATTATTGAATTTATTGAAGGTTGCAATTTGTTGAATTTACTTTTCAACATCGCTTGCTTCAAATTTAACTGCACACTCTAGTGCTTCTGGGCAGGAAGGATATGTATTGTGAAAGCTTATAGTTGCAGCCATGTAAATCTTATTGTTCACAGTGATTTTAATCTGCAATAATTGCTAGACCATAATAACTCATTGTACTGATACTATTTGGAACATTACTATGCATGACATCCGGAAGCCAGATTTTCTGCGATAGCTATGAAGATTTGGGAGACAACTTGTCTTGTCTGGTTGTCAAATCTTTTTTAGATTGCTTAACCCTTTGATAAAGGAGATTCACTGTACTTTAAAGAGTTTTCCCTTGATAGTCTTGTTTTAGGTTAATTTGCATCCATCTTTATTCAACTTTGAAGCATTAATATCCCTTTGAAAAAATTGGACTACCCAATTTGTAATTATGAGAGGAGCAGTACTCATGACTTCTAAACTTACTATACATGGTTTTTATAATATTTCCAAGGGTCAGTGTGCAGGAGATTCCTATTCTATCTTTAATCTATTCAGCAGGTTGTCTCGTTCACTGCTCAATCTGATACTTCGTGAGGTTGAGCTGTTCAACTACCACTCAACTGGTTGTTTTGCTAATCTGATACGAAGGGGAGATAAATAATTCATAACTAGTGATTTTGACGATGTGACTGCCCAACAAATCACGCCATTTTTCTTTGTCTGACAAATCACAGCATTGAAAATAACATGAGCATAGGATGGTATTTAATATTAGTAAAAATGACGGGAGTAGATAAAGCTTTCTCTGGGGGCAATGCAAGGTGGGGCCTTCTTTCCCAGTAATGATGTCTTTTACTGCACAGAGGCAGCTAATCAGTTTAGTTCCTTATTTGCGGCACCAAATCAGCAAACTTTTTCTAACTTTCATTTTGCCTCTATTAGTCAGTGCTGAAAGTGTTCAGAGTACTGAGATCCATGAAATAAGCTGTTAACAGCTTTAATTCTCATGGATCTGGCCAATTGGACCAATTGGATCCAAATCAAAATGTTTGCCTCATAAGTCTTTGTCCAGAGTTCCCAATTGGCCAGATTCACTTCTTTCATTTTGATTGATGCTTCAGGATATTGTTCTTTTTTTATGAAGCCAACTTCAAGTATGCCATCCACACACTGCACACACTCTACGTGGATCATAAAAGACTGAACTGAAAGGCCCGTTCGAATTGGAGTTTCCTTTTTTTTCTTTCATATTTATCAATAGCTACCTAGTAGCTTCAAATATTGTATTTTATATTTTGTGTTGCTCATCATCAGTGATGTTTTCTCTAATTAAATGAGTTATAAATGGAAAGAAGCCTGGTACTCAATGAAACATTTTGCCTAGTTATACCCTTGTTTCATGTCAGGTTTTCAGGTCTGCCACTCTCTTGGAGGAGGTACTGGGTCAGGCATGGGAACTTTATTGATTTCAAAGATCAGAGAAGAGTACCCAGATAGGATGATGCTTACCTTCTCTGTTTTTCCTTCTCCAAAAGTGTCTGACACGGTTGTTGAGCCCTACAATGCCACCCTTTCAGTGCACCAGCTAGTTGAGAATGCAGATGAATGCATGGTCCTCGACAATGAAGCGCTCTATGACATATGCTTCAGGACTCTGAAGCTTAGCACCCCAAGCTGTAAGTATCATTAAAATAACCTTTTCATTTATAATTTGCATGAGTAGAATGTGTACCGATTAGGCGATTATGTTGACTGCATTTTGGAGAAGATTATACAGGGGATTATTTTCCAGCCAAATCTTGTTTTGCGAAGAAAATTTAGAGCTGGCAAGGGGGAGTTTTGTCTCTTCCCCTAATTTGTATACAAAAAAAGAGGTGGAACCTCAAAAGGCCTTGGGCTTTGGATGCTTGCTTCAGTTCCATTGCCCTGCCGAGAACTTCTTTGGCGGCTGTGCAATCATATTCTAAATGTTTCATTATGAATTTCGAGTGTCATGAAGAAAACAGATGAAATGTGCATTTACATTAATCTTGGCAATGCAACATGTTGATTTTGATGTTGGGAAAAATAATTCTTAAAAAATCTGATTGTTCTTGTGATTCATTGTTGCAGTTGGGGATCTGAATCATCTGATATCTGCAACTATGAGTGGGGTGACCTGCTGCTTGAGGTTCCCTGGTCAGCTGAACTCAGACCTTAGGAAGCTGGCTGTGAACCTCATCCCCTTCCCTCGCCTACACTTCTTCATGGTGGGCTTTGCCCCTCTCACCTCTCGTGGCTCCCAGCAATACATCTCCCTTACTGTCCCTGAGCTCACCCAACAGATGTGGGATGCCAAGAATATGATGTGTGCTGCCGACCCCCGCCATGGCCGATACCTCACTGCCTCAGCGATGTTCCGGGGCAAGATGAGCACGAAGGAGGTTGATGAGCAGATGATCAACGTCCAGAACAAGAACTCTTCCTACTTTGTGGAGTGGATCCCAAACAATGTCAAATCCAGCGTCTGTGACATTGCCCCCACAGGTCTGAAGATGGCATCTACCTTTATTGGCAATTCTACCTCAATACAGGAGATGTTCCGCAGGGTGAGCGAACAGTTCACTGCCATGTTCCGACGCAAGGCCTTCTTGCATTGGTACACTGGGGAAGGAATGGACGAGATGGAGTTCACTGAGGCGGAAAGCAACATGAATGACCTGGTGGCTGAGTATCAGCAATATCAAGATGCCACTGTTGAGGAAGATGAGGAGGGAGAGTATGAGGAAGGAGCAGAGGAGAACTATGAGAACTGAAGGAAAGGAAAGGAACGGAACGGAACACTGCTTTCATGGCTCTGGGGGATTTTAAGTGAAATGCATTGGCCTTTTCCTACTACTGCCTTCTTTTCTTTTATTTTGCTGTTTGTTCATGATGTTATCTTTGTAACCGCTTGTGTTCCTTTATGGCTCTTCTGTTTCTTTCTCTGCTCATATGGCCAACCTGTCGAATGTTGTTGTTGATTCCATGCATTCTATATTGAAATAAAGCTTGTTTCTCTAATTTTTTTCTTCTTGCAGACAAGAACACGGTTCAGTTTCCATTTGATCAGCAAAATATGGCAATGGATGGTCCATATCTTTTGGAAAGAAAAGAAAAGAAAACTAGGGCCAAAGACTTAGATTTCGAGGGTCTTTGAAGTGATTAGGTAAATCGCATGGTTGCTGCAGTACACAGGCTATGCTTTGGCCAGGATTTTTGGTGAGTTTTTGTAATGAATATATAATAGTCGATAAATGAACTTTTTGGACTTGATGTTATGTGTGCTTTAAAAAGTCCTGCCATCTTTAGTTATTCAGCCCGACAATTTAAATGGGCTGGGCTTCACATGCTTTTGGTGGCCGACTCTCAGTGCGCCATATTTATAGGATTACTTTTTTGGTCACATATGAATGGCATGGATACTACTGTTAATAGAGCTTTAAAAATATATATATTAAACTTTTAAATGTGTAGGCTGATTGAATGGTACCCTCTTTTGAGTGGGCTTTGCGATGATGATATTGATAAGGTTTCTTTTCACTAATTGCTGCTGTCGAGAAGATATAACAGAAGTCCAAAGTGGATGGATACAGGTCCGTTTATTTGAATTCCAAAATGTAGCAGTGAGAATTGGTACAGTTGTCAGCTTTATGGAGGTGTAATTAAATAAACCGACTGGAGTAAGTAATTTAGTTTTGGCATATGTAAATTGAACCCATCAATCTTGAACAACATATAAGCTTTTAACAAAAGGGGATATTCATGTGCATCCATCCCTCATCATAGGGTGAGGACACTTCTCTTTTTTTGCACATGAATCCTCCTTTTGTACTTCACCCTATGTACTTAAAATCCCCCTTTTATGGAAGCATTCTTCACCCTATGATGAGGGATAGATGTACATGAATATTCTCCTTGGCCTCAGTCCACTTTGGTTTGGGTTTCATAATTTGGTTGGACCAGGTATAAAATCTAGGCCCACTCTATCTGGATCATAGTTGATTAACTGATAGAAAGCCCAAATCCCAGCCTGGCCCAAAATCCCAAGACCGGCCCAGCACAAAAGCCCAATGCCCTCCAGGCCCCAAATGCACAAGGCCCCAGCAGGCCCAAAATCCCAAGTCCCAGCATGGCCAAACAGCCTGATGCCTGCCGGACCCAAAAGACAAAGTCCTGACATTCCTACTATAGTTGGAAATTTGCAGAAGTCTAATAGGACCACCAGATGAGGCGGGCAGGAGGCACAACAGTAATATTGAAAAAAACAGAAAAACACTGCGAATAAAAGGGATTTATTTCATCTTTGTTTTTTTTATTTATTTTTTATCGATCCACTATGACCAGAATCTCCAAAAAAACGAAACGGCTTCTAATTTGATTTTGATAGATTCTAAGTTCTACCCTTTCTTCATCGACTCTGGACCGATCTTATTTTCATCCAGGACCAGTGACCAATGACAGTGCTATTGCACCTACATGCAACTGCCAATCCCTCTTTCCATTTGGCACACTTCCGCATCTCCTGATCACCATTTTATGATAAGCTTTTTTTTTTTTTTTTTTCAATTTACATATATTCCCCACAAATACTTCAAGAATTTAGGTGACAAAAAAAGAGTATTCATAACCCCCTGCATTTAATGGCACCATTCTCCTTCTCCCAATTCAATCATCTACAATCCCACCTGGGAAATCTTGTTCAGATCACAGTGCACCTCCTGGGGCATCGTAAAAAGATGTAAAAAACAACCATGATATTCACATTCTGTAATTCTACATAGGAAGCCTACTTCGACGGGTGTCAGGAAAAATATCTCATGCGCGTCGTGGATCTATACAGTTCGATATCACATTCTTCAGTTCCTTTTAACATCTAACTCTTAAAAAGAACGCTGAAAATGCACCTTGCCAAATGCACAACCCAGGTATCGCGAAGATCTGCAACATTCACATGGCACCCATCTTGAACTTTCTTCTCTCCAGATGGCAACACCTCTTGGACCTAATGCTGAGAAGTGCCATGATAAAGATAGTTAAAACTTAAAAGTAAATCATGCAAGACAACAGAACTGGAATGTAACAGCAAAAACATGCTAGATTGTTGATATTCTTTTTATCGGTAACATGAACCAGTAACATCATCAATGTGACAATAAGCTCCTCTAAACTCTGCTACAGGCTCTTGTCATGCTAGATTCTGGATTTCTCTAGATCGGGTTGAGGGAAAGGTGAAACACTAATGAGGTAGGACTAAAAAAGCTGACCCCAGTGGATGAAGATGTATGCCCAAATATGTCCATCAATTTTCAACGATGGTAATGCAAGAATCGAGATAACATAAGCCGGAAACATTGGGATGACTTCAAATTTTTTGTTTCTACCCAGATATTAATAAATAATAAATTTTACACTAAAACTAAAACTAAAAATATAGCAAAATATTGTATTCGAGGAAAAGTAAAAAAAAAATAAAAATAAAATAAAAGACCATGAAAAGGAAGTACTTTAGAAGGAAGTAAAAAGGTTAACAGTCGAATGTATTAATGCAGATGTATGTGGCACGTGAGGTGTTCTTACCATAGCTTGATGACTTGTGACTTGGACTTGACTCGGCAAGCCAAGGAGTGGAGTCAAGTTAGCAGCCCAGTGAGTCACATCAATTTTTATTTATATCAACATAAAATATTGAAAATTATTAAGAAGTTTAAACTAATGATATAATATCCTAAAATGTTTTTTTAATAAACTTAACGTAGCAGTAATTAGATTGGAAAACCTTGATAAGATGATGACAATTTTGATCCATCGTCCAATTGACATTAAAAAGTTGTGTATTTTTTCTTCATTTATGTATACTATTCTAGGTTAGATTATATAACATGTAATGCTTGCAGGTTCAGCAGTAAGGTTAAGAAAAATGAATATTGCTAGGGAAGTAAAACCAAAACCCCCACCCCACCCCCGGGCCTCCAGGACTTAAAAGCAGTCTTGCAATTGTGATTTTGTGTCAAGGTCCTTGATTATTATGGTTTTCTTGCTAATGTGGATTTGTTTATTGGTTCAATATGAATTTTTCTTTTAAGTTAGTATTAAAATTATTATTACATTTTAGTTTCATCCATTTATATGAATAACAAAAATTTAGAGACTGTATAGAGAATCTAGGTAGATCTCAAAATTGCAAACAAGATATGGGAGAAAGGCTTAGTGATGACAATGATGGTAAGTTAGATCTTGTAAATGATACAGGCAGTCACAAGAGGAACTTGAGATTTTCATGCTCAAGAAATCTGACGAAAATATAGGGTGCAAAAATTATTTACCTTGTATATAAATCAAATAGGTTGAATAGGCTAAAGATACATAATCAAATCAGTAAGAAGAGGGAAAAAAGACAATGCATAGTATCAGTCTGATGGGTGGAGAAAAATATACCTTCAAACCATCCTACTGTGGTGAAAGTAGGGTCTCATTGCAATACTTCTTAAAGTTCAAACATTCCTCAACAAGGAATTCACTGCATAAATATCAACATGAATAAAATAATTAAATCCATGGTAAAATTAGTAAATAAACAGAATATAAGCAGTCAAATCACTTATTTGGGAGAAACTTACTGAATCCGCTCAACCATTTGTGATGCTTCCCATCTTGGACTCCATGGAAAATCTATGATAGGACGCGACATGACTGGTGCCCCTTGAGAGTTGAAATGCTACAGAGAAGGATAGAAGCATATATATATATATATATATTTTAAGAAATGTTACAATCACATAGAACAATTTAAGCATCAGGCAGACTTTCTTCAATTCTTCTCATTACACTTGACGCAATCGAAACAGTCCACCTACTTATTATTGATTGGATTAGTATCTTTTGGAATGATTACACCAATCAAATTCGCAATATACAGTTCATTCCCCAAATACTCAAGTTGAATTTATAATTGAAACACTGATGCATGCACCTTAAGTGTATGGATAAAAGTACACCCATTTAGTAAAAGCACAGATGCTAGACATGCCTAGTTTGCTCAATTAACCAGTGAGTCGAACCGGGTAGTCACCTTGGAAGGAACATCAGTCAACTGACTTTTGGAGCTAATATAAGTAGTATGTTGTATATATTTTTTTAGATGGAGTATATCGTAATTTCAAATCTGTCCTTTTAAGAGCAAAATGACAGTCAACCTCCACAATACCAAAATTCCCACAACAAATATGCAATACCCATTAGCCGATCCACCCTGGTCTGCACTCTGCAGCACAGTACCTGTGATGTCTAGATGACACCGACTCATATATAACAGCCCTCCCGTAAACAATGATTTCAGATAGAGCAAATATGTGATGAACATGTAAATGCTTAGAACACAGTGCATGCATAAGTTGGACTGGCTATGCTAACAACATATGCAACCTCTTGAGTAAGGACAAAAGGGATCAATATTTTCTTTACCTGAGAACTCTGCATCATCAAGGTAGGCTGTTGCTTAGGGAACTGAGTAGGAATGGAAAAATGCACCTGCATAATCACACTAGAAGTTAAAGGAGACGAACTAACAGCAGCAATAAAGTTTAACCATCAACAAGACAAAAAGTAATAAATCAAAAGTAGCTAAAACCACGGGGCGGGAAGCATCCTTGACCAACATGATGTATTAGTCCCGGCAGTCTGACACAATTGGACCAACCATAATTTTGGAAGATAAAGATTGCATGGAAAGATGCTGAAGAAGACATATCATACCAGGAATGTAAAAACTCCAGAGGCAGCAAGCACTGTTGCTCTCCTACAAAAAACCTGATCGGTGAAACCATTAGAAAATAACAATTGAATTGCTTATGTACTTTTAGTCAATAGAGAAGCAATGTCCTAAAGCATACCGGATCAGCTTCGACTGGCCTTCCAAACAGAGGGGCTAAAGCCTCAATAAAGCGTCTTCTGGCATTAACAGATACAACTGCCTCCAGTATCTGTTAAAAAATAAAAAAATAAAAAATCATTCCATAGCCTGCAGTTATAGCACTCACCCTTTATTATTATTATTATTTTTTTTTTAAGTTTATATATATAACGGCACTTGCAGTCTTGCACACGGTAACACACAAATAAAATTTGTGTTCAGGGGAAAAAAAAAAAAAAACTGATGCAGCCATAGGCCTGAAGACCTACATGATGAGGCCCAACCCATAAAAGAGCCCATAGATGACTGATCTGTTGGACCTAACCCAAGGTCATCTAGCCCAATAAAGATATTAGACTTTCCAATGGGCTTACTTTCGTAGTACATGACTTTCCGAAATTTCCTAGATTTAGATCAGTTCATGTAATCAATTATAGAAAACTAAGCCGACCCCCTAACCCAACCCGCATCCAGAAGGTCAGTCACACATAAGGTAAGCCTGACACGCAGAAAAACGGGTCTGTTAGGGTTGACCTGCATAACCAGATTCCTAACCCTACTTTGGAAAAGACGACCAGTGACGATAGGCTGTGTAACAGAAAGTTGGTCCATTGCAACTCATGTTGTACCCACATGCAAGAGTGAGTGAGTCAGTGAAACGTCCTTTCACAGATGACAAAACCCATTTCTAATCCTCATGTTTTTCACAGATAACAGAACACATTTCTATTTTTCTGTATCTAATCCTCTCTGCTGAGAGAGAGATGGTGATGCAGTCACAGATTCCAAAAGGAACCCACGACAATCTCAACTGTCAATATATTGCTATAATAGCAGGTTAAGTTGACTGCAATGCTACTGGAATGCAGACGAGCAATTGACAATAGGGTCAGTTCTTAGCCAAAAAGGGTTAGATTTCACTGAGAGAGAGAGAGAGAGAGAGAGAGAGATTCCAAAAGGAACCCACGACAATCTCAACTGTCCATATATTGCTATAACAGCAGGTTAAGTTGACTGCAATGCTGCTGGAAGCCTGGAACGAAGATGAGCAATTAACAATAGCGTCGGCTCTCAGCCAAAAAGGGTTAGATTTCACTCAGTGCACCATTAACAACAAAGATAAAATGGGAAAAAGCACCACATAGCTGTGAATATATGCGTGCATGTGTGTGTATTAAAATAACACACTGTTATTCCCAAAATAATGTTTGACCGTGCCATAAGAACCCAACCTACTCACAATCTATGGAATCCAATCCCTGATCACTGATGATGATTCTCACTAATAATATCCCAAGTTTGCTAAAATAAATAAAGAGAAAAAGGAAAGAACTGAAAGTGCTTGCTGTCAACTGTGTCTGGGAAATTCCATACCAATTCCACGAAATTGATCAAGGGCTTCACATGGCCCACCTACTGATAAGCCCATCTCAACGAAATTGAAAAGGTGTCCGGGTGACCCTGCTGCTTGATTGTAAGCCTCCATGAACATAAAGGCCTGCTCAATTTCATGATTCTCAATCTGAATTGGGCCATCCACATTAGATGGAGATAAAGTGTGCAACTCCGACGAACCTTCCCCAAAACTAGTCGTTCCAGACCAATTCCACGAAATTTATCAATTTCATGGAAGGGAAATGGAATCCTGTCTAGGTAATAGGAAAAGGAGGAAATCTTGACCCTAAATAGGCTGAATTGCCCTCCCCTCTTATGAAGTTTCGTAACCTGTGGTTTGTGATTCAAAGAAAATTTTTCTTCTCCCTCTCACTTTGTGAATGCATTTTGAGTAAGTGTTTCGCCTTGTACTGAAGACTCCTAGGGTCGCCAATGCACAACAGTGATGACTCCAAAGACTAGGCATCCATGGTGAACGTGTGTGAAGACTCTATCCATCATCAGGTCCCAATCATATTTGGTATTAGAATAAACTCTTCTGAGATTTTCTGTCTTTGATTCCATATCTCTAAAACCTAGAAAGAAAAGGAAAGGCAAAAAAAAAAAAAAGATATTCTTGTTCTTGCAATTCAGTTAGTTTCCTGTCCCCTTCAGTTTCTCTGCTGTTTTCAATTTTATTCAAGTTCTAGTCACTGTTTCAATATATTTGATTGATCAGCTATTGCTACTACTGTTAATGTGCCCAAACCATCAAACCTGATAAGAATCTGTCCAGATAGCACCTTGACATATTTCTCCAAATTATAACAAACCCATCTTGCTATAATGATTTAAGACTCGATACAACAGCTGTTCAAACCTAAACAGCAACATTCCCATTGCAAAAATTGAGCCAATTTGCAAAAATGAAGGTGAAAGGCCACACTTGTGTTTGGCAGCATAGCTTGGAAGATAAAATGGACCAAATTTGTTGTCCCACTCACACTTGGGATCACATGAATACAAAGTTTTCACTAAGCATAAATGACAACTACAAACTTCTGGAGCATTAAGTGGATGGTTGCTTGTGTAAAGAAAATATACCAAGAACCTTTATTCCAACCATCCCAAGTCAAGGACAGTACCGGTAGAGACTTGTAATCCCTACAATATCTATTTTCACAAAGCAGTCCATTAACTCCGAATTAAAAATCAAGAAATGAATAATACCTTAGAAGAAAGGAGGTTTCAACTCATCCAGCAATAAGGACAATGCTTGTACGTGGAGTATATTATAACATGCAACAACTACTGAAAATGCTGCTTATAAGCAAAACAACAAACAAAGCCATTTTTGTTTAGATGATTGTCACTGACCTGTTGCCCAAGATATTCTTCAAAAGTAGGAAGATATTCAGCCATGCACCTTAGAAAAACCAAAAAGATTTATTTTTTAATTAATAAAAAGATACACCAATTACTTGCTGACTGATAATGATTAGAAGCACTTATAATGATTAAGAGCACTTAGCTGCATGCATACTTACATTCCATCTAACCAAGGTGGAAGCTTGACGTCTTCAATGGAAAAAAATGTCCTCAGTTCTGATGAAGCAACTAATTTTATTCGTGGAGCAGGAGCTAAGGAATACTTTTTGGCAACTGGGAAAATAACCTACGCTTCAAAAATTTCAGGTATAAGTGAAAAGCCTAAAGAAACTATTTCCAGTCGCCTACACATGCTAAATAATAATGGGATTAAGAATAAACCAAGATGAATCATGTATGGGCACACATAATACCTTTAATTGAAGTATTCATCTCTAAAATACAAAAGGAAGTGTTTTCTAAATGCAGGAATTAGAGAGTTGTTAGCTCATGAGCACTTATCTGTCTATCTAGATTTTGCATGACATGTATATAAAACAAAATTAAAAAAAAAAAAAGTAAGAAAGTTCTTGAAAAGGAATGACAGGGAGAGATGTGTCGGCAACATTTGTTTACGTGATAGTGACTTAAGTTTTATTAAAAAGCTGAAACACAAATTTGGTACCGCCCAAAAGCCATAATATTCCAAACAGAAGTAATCAATTAGAAATGCCAAAGCTGATCTGAATATCATCTTCCATGGAGAATACTGATACTATTTTGAACAGATTGTTTCCAAAACTTGCATACATAAAAGAAAAGTCATAAAGCATCTCATTGTTCAGCTAAGCAATCAAACAATTGAATGAAAAAAAAAAAAAATTTTTACTGGACCCTAATGCAATGGCTAGAAGAAAGCAAAGAGAAAACCTGTAAGTAAATCTTTTGCTGATGTCTCCAAGGGCATCCATGCACCAGTTTATTTAAGTCCATGTTCAGTAAGGGCACAGCAAACTTAACCTCCTCTGGCTACAAATAATTTAATGATATAAAACTCTATGAAAATAGAATATGAAGAGTGATAATAACTCAAGTCGAATAGGCAAAAGGACACAATAGTGGACAGTGCAATCTGACAAAAGAAAGACAAAAAACTAAGAGCGTCACCAACCTTATCAGATCCTGAAACCAAATAAACTTCGATTCCCTGCTCCATGACAATGAAAAACAATAAACAAATCAAATAACTCCAGCCAAACCAATTAGATAAAGTCTGTACAAATATTGCAATTATAAAAAATTGAATTCCAATGAACTTGATGAAAGCCCAGTCAAACTGGATTTGAAACTAAGGAAATATTTGACTGAGATCAAGTATTTCCATCAGAATGCTTAAAAACATTAAATATTCCAGCTGAGAAAAATATGACTGAGAGCAAGTGTTTCCTTCAGAATGCTTAAAAACATCATAAATCTAAGCTGTGAAAAATATGGCTGTGATCAAGTATTTCCATCACAATGCTTAAAATCATAAAATATCCCAGCTTTGAAAAATGTTATTGATAATCATTTCATGTATTTATTAAAGAAGGTATAATAATGGAAAATATAAACTCTCAACTTGGAACTTGGTTGTAGGTCTAGATATTAGCAAGTCATTTTGGTCCAGCTGATGAGTCAAAAGATACAATAGTTTGCTAACTCATCACACAGAATCAACTCAGCAGGACAAGGAGCAGAGTCAACTCAGCTACCTCGTGGGACAACTTTAAATATAAAAACAACTATCAAATTGCTCTAAAAACCTAAACTGGAAGATAAAGTAGGAAACTTCAGGTATGCAGTATGCCTAAGGGACTTTAGGTATGTGGTATGCCTTCATGCGGTCAAATATTTCCAAATGATATTGTTATCAACTCATTTCTTTGGTTCTTCCTCTCAAGTAGTGTATGCTGTACAACTTGACGATGCCCTCCTTGACTCGTTTTGAAATGATATTGTCTGTTGTAGTTTGGTCTTCATCTTTTTGGTCCTCTTGTGGAGATATCATATCAATACTTTCAATGTTTTAGTCTTTATGAGCTGAAAGAAATCACAGGATTTTCCAATTTTTTTCTTCTATCATAAAGTGGGTAGCTCAACCAAGGATGAAAATAGCAATAGCAACAGGCGTAGTAGCCCACCGCCAAAATGCTACATAGTGGTGTGATTCAAAAAAGTTGTCAAAAAATCCGAAATTTTTTTAGAAAATCCAGAATATTGGAAAATGCTAGATTTTGTCTTTTTGCAAAAGTAACTAATATATGGTTGCGTAGCGGTCCCCTCATTGCATGAAATCCTGTATCGCTGTATGATTATAAAATGATAAAATTGATATATTTTTTCATATATATATATATATATATTCATATTGGTTGGCTGTGCTAAGTTAAAAACTAAGAAAATGTTTATAATTAAACTGTGTCATCAAAATATCATCACCATTATGCTTAGAATATAACATTTTAGAGTTCCATTTTGATATATATATATACATATATATATTTTATATATATATATATATATATATAGATAGATAGATATATATATATATATATATAGAGAGAGAGAGAGAGAGAGAAATTTTCAGTTAAAGTGAAATTTGATTAGGGCCTTATTTCTTATTAAAGTAAAATTTTCCTAGGTCCTATGTCCAATTAGAGTGAAAAAAAATTTCCTAGGTCCTATGTCCAATTAGAGTGAAAAAAAAATTTCCTAGGTCCTATGTCCAATTAGAGTGAAACTTAGTCAGGCTCTACTTCTTATTAAAGTGACATTTGCATGGGCTCTATTCCTTGTTAATATGAGATTTCACCTGGGCTCTATTCCTTGTTAATATGAGATTTCGCCTGGGCTCTAATTTCAATTGGTGTGAAATTTGGTTGGGGTTTATTTCCAGTTAAAGTGAAATTTTGATTGGGGCCTATTTCCAATTAGAGTGAAATTTTGATTAAGTTCGCTAAGGCCTTAATTTCAATTAAGATTTGGTTAGGAAGTGACCTTTTTATTTTAATACTTGGGCCTGATTGTGGAGCCCACTAATTAAGGCTGTGACACCTTTTTTTGCTGGGGCCCACTTAATATTTTATTTGAATATACCATTAGGTCGGCCGTGGGCCATATTGGGGTAAGTCCGTATGTTACCCTATAAAAAGATGTTGGCATAATTGAGTAAGGCTTTCGTTGCCTTTTAGTTTTCGCCACTCGCAGAACAGAAGCATTGAGAGATAGATAGAAAGGGAAAGGAAAAGAGGGAAAAGGAGGGACGAAAAGGAAAAAAGGGAAAGGAGGGAGAGTTGCTGCTGTTCCAAGCTGCTGGTGCTTCTCCAATTTCTGCCTGCTGCGATTCGATGCTGCTGCTACTGTGGTGGCTGGTGGTGGCTGCTGCTAGTGCTAGATGGTGCTGCTGCTGGTGCTCCTACTCTCCAGGTATGTCTCCTTCTTGCAGCTGCTATTCTTTTTCTCTTTCTTTCTTTGGTTCTTTCTTTCTTCTTCTTCTTGCACTAGGGTTGATGAATACAGGCGTAGGGATTTTTTTCTTTTGTTTTTTTTTTTTTTTTTTTTTCAATTTTTGTAGCTGGCCCGTTACGTAGCGGCGCTACATTAATGTAGCGGCCGCTACGCTTGTGACAACCGTTGCACCCGATACGCTATGTATCGGCCGCTATATACATCAATGAGCTCAACAGGCGAGACAGTGATATCTTGGTGTTTAGCAAGCAATTTTTTTTTTTTAGGACCAGCACCTGTAACTCGTGCTGGTTGGAGAAATAGCTTTGCTCCACATTCTAGAACAGTGGGCATTGGTGGGTATTAGAACTATGAAGGCATTCCAATTTGGAACTTCTAATGCCCCATATTTTAGTTATTTCAGTTCAGGTTGTTGATGGTCAGCTGGCAAGGGCAGAACCAGCTGACTCTTTCTCCCTCAAAAATGTTTGATGTTCTTTGCATTTTGCAACATTGAGAACATAAAAAACATTAATTTTTAAAATGGGCCAAACATTTTATTTTAGCCTTTTTAGGGATTTCATGATAGCAAGCCCAGGTATGATAATACAGCCACAGCGCTAGAGGTGGTTAATGGCTCAAATGAGGGTTCGAAGCCACATGCACATGGCTAGTTTCTCATCTCACAGGAGCAGGTATCCCAACATGAGATGTGCAAACTACTACAATTTGTTTTATTTTTTGTAATAGCATAGTTCTTTTAGGATACGGGAAACCTATTATTTTTGCGATTTACTTATTTCAGATAGCTTTTTGTAAGGCCAAGATTAAAACACTTGGGTGAGAAAGTGCCAAACCAGTGGCACTTTTTGTAATTTGTTTTAAAATAAGAAACAAGGTTCAGTCTTCATATTGTCAATTTTAGAAAAAATACAGAAGAGATTCAGGAACTTGGCATGAAATCTTCAATGGGAAACCTTTCCATTGATCTCTTTTAGAGGCACAGAGCCTTCTTCTGTTTCCTGTCGGCATGAAGTCTTCACATAAGCCCTCCAGCATGTAATCTAATCACTTTGAACAAGCTCGATGGTTTTCAATATTCTTACAGGCCAACATTCAAACATGGAAAAAGAATGAAGAATTTCACCACTGATTTCTACTGAGTGTTGCAATTTAAAATATTCAGTCTAGAGCTAGATATTCAAATACTGTAACATTTTGCAGAGGTAAAAACCTTCTAATATCCTGCTTTGTGTATATCATAAACATAAAAGGAATTTAGGAGAGAGAGAGAGAGAGAGAGAGAGAGTAACTTTTCAGAATTCTTCTAATTCATCTAGCTCAAGATTCCTTATATGCATAAATCGCTAGAGAGCACAGCAATTACCTCCCTAGAGAGAACAGTATTAATTTCAAACTTCAATCTTGCATCATCAATCTCACCAACACGCTTCCTCTGGTAGGACGTGTATATATCCCTAAATCAATCCATCAATCAGTATCTAGCATCCACAAGATAACACATACAAGGACCAAAGAACCAAACAGCACAAACTCATGGATGATATCATCATGGAACCTTCTTTTTTTTATTTGAGCCAGTTAAAATATAGTACTGGAAACCATATCATCGGTTACTTCGAAATCCACAAATTCTTACTAGTTGTCCATTGATTCCATGCACTTATCCCAATCTAACCTTAGTTCATGTATGAGAGACAATAGCCTTGCAGGGTCCTTGTAATTCCAGTCAGCCAAACTACTCTTAGTTGATGGAATTTCTCCTTCTCCTTGACTAGCCATCAGAAAAGGGAGAAAATCTTCATCTTCTGGAGAAAATATAATATCTGGTGCTGCCATAGGGAACTGTGCATTGTATATTACATCCCCTATCAGAAAGAGAGAGAGAGAGAGAGAGAGATAAAACAGCATCCACGATGACGGTATAGTTTTTATCTTTTTAAGTACTCATCCAATCCCTAGTTGTAATGCTGATGGTGAGGGACTTGAGTAGAGGGTATGTGCGGATGTGCATGAGTATTTTACCAGAGAAAGTAAATAAACAAATAAGTACTCCCCCAATTTATCCAGACTCTGTTGGCTTCTGAGAGATTATACTATGACTTGCTGTAAATTTCCATTTGGCCAAAAGATTAAAAAAGAAAAAAAAAAACATAAGACTAATTGGAAATTTCCCCAAGTTTAAAGTCATTATTATTTTTAAATAACAGAGTTTAAAGTCACTATTAATAGAGAAAACCATCAAAACATAGTCAATTTGGTTTCCTTGAAATACAGGTGAGTTCACCTACTGTATATAACTGGATTATGAGGTGCCTTTACCAATAAAAAAAAAAAGTAAATGCACAAATTAGGGTTTCTGGAAAAAAATAGCATGGAAGGAGGGGAAAGTAGAATGTATTTTGTGGAAATAAAGCATCCTAACATCTTTATGTTTTGTATTTTCCTGAAATGTTGTGGAAATATGAATAGTCACATGCAAAGAACCCTAGGAATAATTATCTACACTCCAAAATTGCAAAGAACTATATATGAGCCTGTTACATAAAGAAACATAAAAAAAGAAAAAGTTATAAAAAACAAACAATTAAAACACATAACAAGAATTGGTGGATATGCTTACTAACATCTGATATAATCGAGGCAGAATGGGATAAGAAGAGTGAAACGATCACAATATGTAGAATTATTGCAACCTGACCATATCCGATCAACCTGCAGTGCCAATCCTCCAACAATAAGTCAGGAGCTTAATTTGCATTTTAAAAAATGTGAATTCAATATTAACAGTTGAAATACAGTACATTTAATAGCAACATACTAGTGTAAGAACTCTCTACGCATGACAAACTGACAAATTCGTGAAAGTATGACATAATGGTAAGAGTCACTGCTTCCATCAGATAAAAGAAGGTTTATGATTTAGAAATCCACTAAAAATATCTCCATTGTTCATTGTTAGCCATTGAATCGTCATTGAATTGGAATATATTTGTGCGGAAAAAAAATAGATGGGAGTGAAGTGATCACAGACAAATTTATGGAACACATCTAGCAATGTCCAATGCAAATGATTTTTCATGCATACACAATGCCTAGCGTACAAAGCCTTCTTTTACTTGGTAGGACAAAGAAGCACCAACTCGGTTATTACATAGTCCTCAGATCCTCTCACTGTCTGTTTAGCATTTAAAACCCCTCAAATCCATCCAATCAAGCAAAATCTCTTTCGTAAATGTTGGGGGACAGAAACCTCTGTAAAACCTAATTGTAGCGAAATCTCTTTCAGTCTTACAAGTGTCGGAGGACAGAAACCTCCGTAAAACCTAATTGTAGCGAAATCTCTTTCATTCTCAGAAACGTTGGTGGATAGAAACCTTCATAAACCCTAATCGTAGCAGAATCTCTTTCACTAATAAAAAAATGTTGGAGTACAGAAACCTTCATAAAACCTAATCGTAGCAAAATTCAACCAATGAAAAGATAATTAAGATTCACACTCATATGATCTTCATAATACAAAGTCGATCAATCGTTTCATAGAGGAAATCAATCGTATCTAACTAAATTCACAAGCAAATCAAATAAAACCACATACAACATGCCTCGAGTCTCCAAATCATCCGATTGATGAAAAACGGATGAGTTTAACAACATTGAATACAGATCATGATTCGAAGCGCGCATTCCCATCAAGAATGGCAAGAACAAGTTACGGAATGGCGATCGATTCAAAGTTTTTATATGCGGGGAGAAAATTGGGGATCTTGAGTTCAGAAAAATCGTAACTTCAAAGAATCTATAGAAATGGAGAAGGGAAGGGAAGCGATTTGAGTACCTTGATAGAGAGGGGAGAGTGAGTGAGGAGATGAGAGAGCTGCGCGTGAATGAGAGGAGGCAGGGAATCTATAGCCATGGTCGTGATCGAAGAGGAATGAGGGTTTAAGGACTCTCGAACTCGAAGAACTAGAACTCGAAATCGAAGGCCTCGAACTCGATCTCTCTCGTCTCGTCTTCGGGTTTTCTTTCCTACATCAACATGTACGGTTGCCGCATGGCCTTCCGTTTATGCATTCGGGACCCGTGTAGATTTATTCATTTTGCTCGAGATCTTTCGCATTTCTTGAGTCTCTGTTTCAGCACCGAAGAAGGTTGAGTGCAGCGTCTATTACACTACGATCGTGTGACACATCACTGTGGGCCCGCACAAACAATTCGGACAATTTATAAGATGAGTCTCATCCCTGTTATGGGCCTTTTTTCTAGTCTAGAAATCAAGGAATCGTACAAATAGAGGAATTTTTGAATGCTCCCTTTTACTCGAGTTTTCAAAAATTTCAAAGCAAACAAAGAGAGTTAGAGTTTTTGAAATCTGAAATGCTTATTAGGAAACTTGGCATTTGCATTTTGCATCATTTGGAGTGAAGTAAAAAAGGCTTAAATAGTGAAAGTGAAAAATATAGGTAGGTTACGATGATAGTTTTTTTCTTTGGTTGTCTAGTAAGGAATATTTAAGGTATTTTTTTTTACTTTAGTAGAGAAATGAGGTTGTCGTTTGACTCTCCTTCTTTTTTCTTTCTTTTTTTTAAGAATAAGGAGATTTTGAAAATATGTATTTTTGATATAACCTTTTGGCTTAAAAATGAAAGCTTTAATTCACTCCACTCTACTGGTGAAGTTCCAACACAAACCACGAAAAGAATGCCACATCATGTCCAAAAGTCTCCAACATATTGAATTCTTTATCAAGAATTCTTGTAAAGAACATCATTAATGCCGCATCAACTTTGATGCCAAGAAAATGCTAGTCAAGCTTTTTAATCAGGGTTCAATCTAAGAACAGCTCCTTACCCAAGTGGTAAAGGAGCATCACTTTTTATCTAACTGCCCAAGAATTGCCAGTCAGGCTTTTAATCAAGGTTCAAATCCCCGGGTATGTCATCTTTTTCCGCTTATGTGGGCTCATTTCCCATTCGTACGAGCTTTTCTTCTTACTTGTGTATGCCTCCTTCTTATGATTTTAAATCTCGACACACGACGATATTTTGTTGCTATACTAAGTCATTGTTCAATCTCAACCGATATTGTCAAAATATTGGTTTGACCGATATCTCGACCAATATTTTGAAAATATCGGCCTAGATGGAGTAATGGTCAAAAATCCTAATTTTTTGTATCTTTTCCCTATTCCCCCATATTCTTTTCCTCTCCCCTCATCTCCTTAGAGCAACCATGTCTCCATAGCTCATTTTCTTATATATTTCCAAATTCCAACACTATTTCTTGAATAAATCATTTTATTTAGTAAGAGAAAATCAACTTAACTCCCTTATTTTTACTATTATGTGTTTTTTATTTTTAGATAAAGCATAGAAATGAATGAAAAAGACCATTGGCATGTTATTTTTGGATTTGTGTTGTGTTCTCCACTTAGATGTACACACTTTCATGCTACATCTAATTATAAACATGATTTTTGGTGTAGAAAAATGTTTTTTTTTTAATCTTGAACTTTAAAAAAAAATTATTGGAGTATTTATGATACTAAATAGTAAATACTAATAGCTTATTAACAGTGTATAGATAATTGTTATGTTATCTTTATTTTTTTTTTTGTTTTACACTAATAAATTGACTATGAGCCAAAATAATAGTTTCATTATATAAAATACTGGAGAAAACAACGAACTACGATACAAACAAGACTCATAACTTAAGGTGACCGATATTTTAATTTATTGTTGTTACTGATGGAAAAAAAAATATTGTTTTCCAGCATTTTCTAATATTCTAGATGTTTTGGATATTTTTGCGATTTTTTTTATTAAAAATAAAAATTCACACCGCGTCAACCGCGACGGACCAATAACCATAACTAATACCGATATCATATCGATTTTTTTCCCGGCCGATACCGCGATTTTAAACCATCCTCATTCCTACTGGAGTAGGCTATCTTCCCGTATATATGCGGGCTCTCTCTTGGGTCACAACCCCAAAAAGAAATTTAGGATTCAATCTTACAGTTGGATAAGAACTACTTCTATTAAAGTGAAATGTTGTCAGAGATGACGGGATTCATCTTGAGCGGTTCAAATTATCACCATATGGGCCACGATGGAGTTCCTAGCATGTATTGCATACTATTCCCATGTAATGGTTGTAACATGTATAAAAAATTTACCAACATGACACATCATGACATCTGAGATGGCCTCGATAGAATCAGAGCTGAACCCAGCCTAGTTATAGTTATTGATTGGGTCATAAATGTGTGTAATAACTTGAACCGAAAAGGAGAAGGGGCAACATGAACCCTAAATTACAAAATAGGGTTTGAGATGGGTTGGGGGTCGGTTAGGTTCGGGAATTGCCACCACTGCCGAGTCGGTGGAAAAATGAGTTTTTAATTTATTTTTTCTCTCGAAAAGTTAGGAGTTTATATTTTTAAAAAGAGATTACAGAAAACAAAAGAACGAGAGATAGCTCAAAGTGGGTGGGAAAATGAGTTGGTTTGCGCTCGGAAGGAGGTAGTAAGTTATGGACAATGGAGTATCAGCCTGTATCTGATTTGTTTATTAAATGGATCGAGCCTGGCCTGGATTCGGATAGAGGGTGCAGTTTTGATGCTGAGCCCATATCTAGCCCTTTATTTAGGTGGGACCCACAGAAGTTTGGGGGCAGGTTCCAACATGCATCTAACCGTATACGTTGCGCAAACAGAAGTTTGGGCCAAAAGCTTTAACAACTCACACCCAAACATATGAGTTGGAGCTTGGGTTGCACTCTGATTCAGATTTTGCGACCCTAGGGCTAGAGGAGTAGGTATGCGGGCCACATCCGATCCACTTTATTACATGGATCAGACCTAACCTGTCTCCACGCCTTAGTCTAGCCCATGCAAGTTGGAACGATTTATGTGAGACCTCAATCTTTGCTAGCCTAACTTATTTTTTTAATAATCACTTATCCAATAACAACCTGTTTATCACAACAATTATTATATATAAAGCGAAGTGGATTCTATTTCCAATTTCACTGTCAATTTCAAATTTGATTTTAACTCTTCTCATATTGACCTCCTATTAATATCATTCGTCAATCCTCCTATTAATATTAGCCATATTAATAACGTTGTTTTTACTAATCCAATGTTACAGAAACTCTTTCCTCTTCTCTCTGTGTTTCTATTCACGCCTCTACATTTCCCACCTTCAAACGCCATAAGCCCTTTCCTCTTCTCCATCATCTCAAATAAATAAATCATTGATTTTTTTTTAGGGTTACACTTTAAACTATTTATATCGATTTTTTATCTTATACCTTTACATTATAACCACTACCAATTACATTGGCCGTGCTTAGCACGGGGGACTTTCGCTAGTTATTATATATGAAACCGGCTGATTTCACTCCAACCCACTTTATTTTTGCTAGACCAATTGCAATCCAACCCTTTCTTCTTCTTCATGCATTTTCGTATCAATTGTAACCGTCTCATTTATCAAAACCTCCCTAAAGCAGCCCTAAGGCCCCGCTTCCTCTCCTCGTTAGCTCTCTTCGTTCGTCATGCAGTTCCAATAGCCCTTTCTTTTCTTCTTAGAAAAATGTTGGATCTAATGTTTCAATTCCCATCTTCTCTTTGCTGCCCATCTTCTTTTCTTTTTCCGGTGTGTAGAGATGTTGTTTGGTAATTTTCTTGGGTTTCTTTTGGATTTGCCCTTCTCTGGATATGCTAATATTTTTTATTTTGTTGTTTCTCCTCTCTTCTTTAAAATAAAAGACCTGATTTTTGGCATTTGTGTCATTCTCCTTTTGTTTTAGTACATTTGGTTTGTTGAAAATCAACGAATTTTAGATAAAAAAAAAATGGTGTGCTAGAGGATTTTAGTTCTGCTGCGATGGATCTATACTTGGAGAATTTTGGTTCTACTGGAATTGGGTGGAATAAACAAGATTTATCTGCAAAAAAGTGGTTATTTAAAGTTTACTATTTGAGTATTTTGTAGGGATTAAGGAGATATAAAAACACAGATTCAACTTCTGATGATTGTATTTTTATCTATTGGAATTTTATTTTAAGATATTTTTTATTATTACAAATCACGACCAAATCTATTCTTTTTATGAGCAACTGAAGGACAGCCCAACATTGTGTTCTTTAATGTAAACAATTTGGGATTCTATGGAACAATATGAACTCGAGCTTCTAATGAAGCATGACCTGGAAGTATGCACTTTTTTACTCACCACAGGCATTTTCTCGTTTCATATTCTTCACTGTCATTTAATCTGTTTTCTCCTTGTAAATGCAACTAACCATCTTGGAATCACTTTTACTTGTCTAAAATTCTAAATGCCCATCCCATCATAACTTATTGATATGATTTAATGTAGAGTTTTTCAAGATATCCTAACAATCTGAATTTTTTTCGTTTTATTAGACATTCTTGTATTCTTTTGGTCAAGGCTTTTAATGATAGAAGAAGCTGGTTTCAATGTTTCTGATTTCTTATGTAACACTGACATAAGGTAACACCACATTAGAAAAGATCTTCATTTCGATTTGGGGGTTCTATTGGCACCACAATTCTTTCTCTCCACACCGCAGAGAAAAAAATTTGTTCATTTCCTAAACTATCATTTTCCCCTCCTCCCTTTCCCTCTCTCCCTCCACCCTCTCCCCCACCCCCACCCCACCCCACCCTCCCAGTCTTCGGTGGGGAGGGATCCCTGGCCGGCCGGCGGCCTCCCTCCCCCTCCTCCCTCTTTTTTCCTTCCTCCCCCCTCCTCTATTTTCTCTCCCTCCCCAACCACCGGCTTTGGGGGGGGGGGGGGGAATAGAGGAGTGGGGAGGGAGGTCGTTGGTTGGCTGGGCGGCTGCCACGGGCTGCCGGCCAGGGATCCCTCCCCATTGGAGACTGGGTGGGGTGCGGGAGAGGAAGTGGGTGGAGGGAGAGAGGGAGAGGGAGAGGGAGGCGGGGAGAGGGGTAGTTTAGGAAATGAAAAAAACTTTTTTTTTTTTGTGTTGTAGAGAGATAGAATTGTGGTGCCAATAGAACTCCCCTTTCAATTTCCTTCAATTATACAGATAGGAAAAGGCATGGGCATTTGGGGAAATGTTTAAAAACCTAGAAAAATAATTGAAGGCATATGAGAATCAATCATATACTCAATTAGAGAGTTGAATTACCCGCCTTTTAAAACTTAAATTAAAAAGAAACTATTCTTTTAAAATTTCGATTAAAACGAAACTATCTTAATTTCCATGTCAATCCGGTTGCATAAATCAAGACTCTTATGCTATACTCTCTACAAGGCTAACATAATTAGTACGGTATATTTCACAATGCAACTCACTCTACAACTAGCAAATTCCCTATAGTATGCTCAAAATAGACATTACATCGCATTGATGGAAGAGAAGATCGAGCGCAGAGATCTCTCTCATCCATGAAAAAATTCTAATTATTTTGTGTAAAAAATCTATATTTCATATCTTTGTTTGTGTTTGTTCTAAGGCGTTTGAGTGTTTTTTCGATTTAAATATGGGTCCTATAACTATTTTTCGTATATTGAATTGTGCTTATTTTCTTAAATACTTAATGCAAATTAGTTTTGAGAATTCACGATACTTCCTATTTCGATGCGCCCACTTTAACATCAAGTTAGTTCGTCAGTTGGTTAGAGTCTCAAGTTTTTTAATGGTCCTTGAATCTAAGATGATGGGAAGTTGGGTTGGTGGTATGAAAAAGGAGATGGGGATGGTATTTAGAAGGAGGATAATTTTGATGGTCATGTTAATGTAATGGAAATGGATGGTCATGGTAATGTGTATGTCAATTGAAAACTGAAGTAGCAATCAAGAAAGATCAATATGTCTTTTTACCTGATGTTTGTATGCTTTATTTTACTAGGCCATTGTAGAGGATGCTTGATTTGGGTGGTGATTCTTTTGAAACGTTTTTAACACTGTTCCATACCCTATATTTTAGGTAGATATATCTTCTTACAACATTTTTTTTCCAATTTTTATCCATTTATTGATGTATGATCTTCCATTATATTCACTAACATGAAAGCCCCTGCAAATATCATGAGAATTACAAACACACATTAGACCAGAAGCCATATCTTGATCACAGATGGGCATGTTTGTAAAAGAAGAGAGAAGAGATACCCATGTGAATCTTTTGTATTTAATATGATGAAAATGGTTAGGTTAGAGTAAAAAGGGAGGGTGTTTTTTTTAAGAGGGAGACGTAGATGGAATCGTTTCAAATGAATCAATTAAATGAGGTAGTTTTTAATTTTTTTAATTTCAAACTTGAGAGTTTTTATCTAGATCCCACTCCCATATGCTTACGTGGCTTATGGTGGATCCATTTTAACTCCAAAATGCATCTCAACTTCACTAACCGCTTACTAGCTTTCAAGAGAAAGAATTAGTGTTTAAAGTGCTTCTTTTTCTAGCTATTTTCATAATTTATTTTCTTTTTAGTAGCCTTTGGACTAAATAATGGAAAGACTCGTGTAAAGTCCCGGCCCTTTTCTCTCTTTAATCATGGTCGCAACTGAGACTCAGAAAAAAAAAAAAATGACTTGAGAGAGAGAGATAGAGAGATTGATTTTTAGCCATTTTAGATTGTTGGAGTCGCCTCAAATCTTATATTTTCATGATTATCCTCGAAATAGGGATTTTAGATCGAGCCTCATTCATATTTACATAGGATAGGATTTTCTTATATATCAACATCAACCCACAAGATAAGTAATCCATATCTCTAGGTAACTTAATTGAAAGCCTTTTTCTTCCCATTTCCATAATGGTGTTCTTAATTAGGAAGTACTAACTTCTTGTTTGGTATCCCTACTTTTTATATATATATATATATATATATAGATCCATCTAAAATAGAGCCATTAAAAAAAGAGCCATAAAAAACAAGAGGCTAGAATAAAAAAAAACGCGTTTGGTAATGCACGAATCTATTTTAAATACCTCGTCTCTATATTTTAAGACCCAAAAACTCTATTTCTCATATGCTCATTTTTTGAGCATTTGGATTTTAGTGGATTTGCCTCTAAATGTCTAAAGCGGACAGAGTCTATAATCTTTTATCAAACGCTCTGATTGTTCAAACCTCTGTCCGATTTAGACATTTAGAGAAATGAAGACATAAAATAGATCCCTATTATTTAAGACTTGACATTTATCGTCTTTTTTAGACTACAATCTAAACCACACGTCCCTCGCCATGAAATCTCTCTAATTTGAATGATGAGAGTTTAATGATAATTTAGGTAAAGGATATTGAGTTATACAAGAGAGGAAGAATTTGTCAAAGAGTTTGACAAGAATTACAGAAGAGGACAATGAAAAATTCGTCTTCAAACTCAAGTAAAAGAATAGATGGGTAATTAGCTCTGTTTTATGTTTTGCATGTTTTTGATGGTAGTTAGGCTTTGAGTTTCAAATGTTCTTTATTCTTCTAATGTTCTTTGAGATTGGTTTTTTATTTTGTTCTCTTAACTTATGATGCCCATAGAGTCCCTATTCCCACGATGGATTCAAGCATCAACTTCACCCACAATCATCAGCTTCATGTTTGTAGCAGCGCTTTACCGCCACAATCATCAACTTCACCTACAAGAGGTCACACACATAAACAATCCAATCCGAGGACAAAAATAGGTTTTGTTGCTTGTAATATTCCTCCTTTTCTTTTATGCATATTAGATTTATGCATAATTTTTATGCATTGAATCAGTCTAAGGACACCATATGATCAGGAATTTACGAATATGTGTGTAAATTTTGGATAAAGGATTTTACTGGAAAAATCCTGAATTACAACAATTTATACTGAACGGTCCCCGTAAAAGGTGCAGCACCAATGGGGTCCCTCATGACCAATTTCATTATTTTATTTTTTTTTGAAATTTGAGATAAGTGACGCTAGCATCACTTGAGCGTCACTTGGTTCTGACACAAGTGACGCTGGCGTCGTCTTTTGTCATCTCTGCCTTCTTCTTCCTCTCTTCCTTTTTCTCCATCTCTAGAATTCGAGCATGACCTCTTCCAGCAACAGTGGACAAAGGGCCCTCTCCTTGTACTGTTGTAGCCATTTGTTCAAGCAATCCTCGTGAAATGCATGCTTGCATTTCAGTTCCCTCATCTCTTCTCCCTCCTTGAATTTGTGCAAGCACACAGAGCATTCGATGGTCTCGGCCCACTTCGCCCCATTACGAAATAGGTTTAAGGGAAGCTGATTTTCTACTAATGCCATATACCGATCCAACGTTGTCTTATACGGTGAATTCCTTTTCAACCCAATAAGCTCAATGACTGCATTGATTTTCACTATTGCTTCATTTAGTACTAGAGGGAAGAAGACGATGGTTATTTTGCAGACCTTATATGAGAAGTTTGACTGATGTGCAAGCTCCATGTGTGTAACACTGTGAGAGAGAGAAAGAGGTCTTCAAATGGAAAGAAAAGGGATGATGAGATTTGATAAAGAAAGGGGTATGGATCGACTAGGGGTTGTTGGTTGTTGAAGGAAAACTCTCACTTTAACTTACCCTAAGGATAGATTTGGACGTAAAGAAAGAATTCGGATCACCTATCGCATTTGTTATATCTTCACCGTGAGTGAGCCAATAACACTCCACCACGTCATCCAAAAATTTAGGTGATTTTGAAGTTTAAAAAGTTTAAATTAGATGAAAGAGAATCACCTAAGTTTTTGGATAACTTAGAGGAGTGTTATTGGTCCACTCACGGTAAAGGTATAACAAATGCGATATGTGATTCGGACTCGTAAAGAAAATGACAGGTAGGAGATGGAGAAATAGGAGGAGAGGAAGACGAAGGCATAAGGAGATGGCGAAGGACGACGCTTGCGTCAGAACGCGTCACTTATCTCAGATTTAAAAAAAAAAAAATCAAATTGGTCCTGCCATTGGTGCTACACCTTTTGCAGGGACCCATCAGGGTAAATGGTTGAATTTCGGGATTTTATCCGTAAAATCCTCTATTGGATATTTAAAAGTAATAAAAATCTGAATCAAATGTGAGAAATTTATTCTAATTTATACTAAATCTCCATTTTACAATATTTTTGCGTAATTTTAACTTTATTATGTATTTTTCATTTAGAGTAAAACAACTTCTATATGGAGAAAGATTTTTTTTTTTCGCCTGGGCTAAGCACCTCTTTTGCTAGTTTGAAAATGAATTCCTCTGCTTCCAAATCCATGCATGCAAACAGACTCATTTGAATCAATTGCTTCTCATCTATTCCAGTTCCACTTTGACAATGAATACTCGTATCAAATTCATGCAAACAAAGTGGCCCATTCGAATACAATGGTTCTAATTCTATGCAAACAAACCAGCCCATTTGATAAAGACTCATTCGAATGTATAGGTGGGAGACATCAATAGTTATATATTCTATCTATGTTAGTGTTAAATACAGGAGCCTATACTTGATTGAGTGGCTCATAGTAAAAAAAAAAAAAAAAAAGGGAACAGTGGGCTCAAGATAGATCGAAATGGTGCAATAAAATACACGTAATTGACCCAATATATATACTTAGGACAAGACTTTGATGATGAGTGGAAAAGATTGGGTTTCAGAATGGACTTGGGCCCCACATAAACATACGAGTGGAATTCACGTTACACATTGATAGGACGAAATAGAACATGACACTGATATGGTCACTCCCTGCAACAGGTGAAAAGATTATAGGACTCTCCTTTCTCAATATAGTCAATTATTTACCGTATGCATATATACCTTTATATATATATATATATATATATATATATATATAAAAGCAAGTATTTACAGCATGCAACAAGTGATAAGAGTATGGTTGTCAAGTACCTGAGCAGTTCAGACTTCCCATATTTAGTCAAGGTTAGAGCCTAATTATATATTCACTTTAGATTTCTATTTTTCCAGATTCTAAAACTGAAATCCTTTTGGAGTTTCAATTTTTAACCCCGTATTTGGAGAATTAGCTTGGAGAATTAGCGATATCTTCAACCAAATCCTTTTTTTTTTCTTTTTTTTTTTTTTTTTTTTGTTATGAGGGATTGATTCCCCATATATGTGAAGTCCTTACCTCCCTCAAGTACTAGGTAAGTCGGGCAAAATGCGAGTTCGAAGCCCCAATGTTTTAGTCCTTAGTCGTGGTCCTAGCCACCTGCACTACCTCTCGGGTCAACGAAATCCAATCCAATAGGCATTCGAAAGAAAATGGACCAAATATATGTCATTATAAGTAGAGAGAAATGTCTATAAAATAGGCATTCAAAAGAAAATGGAACAAATATAATGTGTGAGGTCCATAGACTAATATAATTTAAGAGTGATTTGGATCAAAAGAAGTTGTAATGATCGACAGAAATTAATAATGCGAATTGCAATGCATTTCCTTGGAAATACCTAAAAATTGATTATTGAAGATTGACGACTCTTCTGATTTAGAAAATCAGTCTAAAAAAAGAAATTACATGCGGAAGGATCAAGATGGTAAATATTAACCATTTTATGGTGAAAATTAACCATTTCACTCCTTCATGCATGTATTCCATTTTTAGAAAAAAAAATAAATGAGATACAGCTTCCCATCTTAAGTTTGGACACTTGTACGTAGGACATAGGGTCTAGTAATCTTAGTTAGAAAGCAACATTGGACACCGTAGTGAGGCCACTAAGTCCGTGCATGCCATTTAATTGATAGGACATGAGTTTTAAAATACATTTCACTTTGAATTAGGATCAAAATTAAATTGTAACTTAAAAAGTTTGAGTTAATCTTTGATAATGTTGATTATTCTATTTTATCTTTTCCACTCTTATGTAAATATGGGATGTTGTTTTATTATAATATACTAAAATAGAAGATTTTCGATCTAATTTTGACCTTAAATTAAGCTAGAAGATTTTGGATCTAAATTTGACCATGTTTATTAATTTTAACCAAAAGGTATTATCAGTTTCTACAATTTCGAGCAGACTCTCTCCCCATTTTTCACTAACATTTTTCTCCCACTTATGGGCTCTCATCTTCCTGCTTTCTAACGTACATAACACCGGTTTTTGTGCGACCCAGGATTGGCATAGGTTTTTGTGCTAGTAATAGGGATGATAAGGAATACAAATCACTAAAATAGTGATATCAAATTGGG
The DNA here is from genome assembly GCA_003546025.1 of Camphora micrantha. Lineage (NCBI taxonomy): Eukaryota > Viridiplantae > Streptophyta > Magnoliopsida > Laurales > Lauraceae > Camphora > Camphora micrantha. Next base: position 2,553,618 of record QPKB01000004.1, on the reverse strand, counting down.
GGCACCGAATCACATGAACATGAATATGATGGGATTAATGCTAGTTTGAAAATCCTCTCATTAGTTAGTGCCACATATTACACATGAATTAGGTAATTAGGTTGGCTATCAACATAAAACTTTGGTCACAAGCATAACATGAATCTCAAGACACTAGCAATGTAGGTCAACATCCTCATGATAGGAGCTGGTCCCACAGGCAATAGGATGAGTGGGGAGCAACCTCAAAAACCTACTTCAATAGGAGTTGGTTCTAGCCTCCTAAGCATTGGGGTGGGTGCATGTGCATTTCACATCTAAGTTTTTCTTTAGTCCGAAAAGTGTATGAACGTACTTTCTAAGCAAATAATATTTCAAAGGGCATTTGACTATATCGCTTCCTCAAATCTAGAATTGTAAACGGGTTGGTTTTTGTCTGGGTTCATGGTGCATCCGGAACTGTTAAGGAGAACGTGAAACCGGCACTAGACCCGAAACCAGTTTTTTGGCTATGGAATTGAAACTAAAACCAGAATCATATATGTGACAAGTTTAGATCCAGGTCCGGATTTAGATAAAGAATGATATTAAAAAAATATAATTTTTAGAAGAGATTTTTGAAAATTGAGGTAATATATTTGGTCTCGGGTCTACGAGTCCGAATAAAGATGAACTGGATCTGAACTCATTCACTTATTAGGACCTAAATAAAATCCCAAACTTGATTCCTTCGTGAGTACTCCGAGACCATTTTCATCCCTATCAAAACCTGATATTTAGCCGTCAATAGTTAAAAGCTTAATGACTCACGATGAGTAAAATCGCTGAGTCAGCCCGACTCAGGTTAGATCCTGATCGAGATGATCCTTGCCGTTGGATTAATTGAATGAATCGTCCCCATCAAAGTACCTCTACGGATTGTCGTGACCGACGCCAACTGGGTCCCACAAGAATACGGAGCCAGCAAATCTGTCAGATCGCCTCTCCCACTCCGCCACACGATGTCCCCTACAAGTGAACCGGACCCAGAAATATCTCGATCCGAAACATCCTAACCGTTGGATCAAACTTCCTATCCACTCAAAAGCCTAATATCACAAGATTATGACACGTTGTACGTACTCGTACAGACAGAAAATCAAGACACGCCAATAAAAATCTGCATCCAACGGCTCAGATCGATCCAAACAACCCATCCCTATCCAAACCATCTCTTTATAAACCCATCCCGCAAGATCCAACCAAACCCTAACCCCCGGCCAAAAAATCCCCAATTCAATTTTGATTCCGATACCGATTCGCAGCAGAGATGGCAACAAACCCTAAGGTCTTCTTCGACATGACTGTCGGCGGAGCCCCGGCCGGCCGTATCGTGATGGAGCTGTTCGCAGACACGACGCCGAACACGGCGGAGAACTTCCGCGCCCTCTGTACGGGCGAGAAGGGCATTGGGAAGAGCGGGAAGCCCCTCCACTACAAGGGCTCCGCCTTCCACCGCGTTATCCCTGGATTCATGTGCCAGGGCGGCGACTTTACGGCCGGGAATGGCACTGGCGGCGAGTCGATCTACGGCGCCAAGTTCGCCGACGAAAACTTCATCAAGAAACACACCGGGCCCGGAGTCCTGTCGATGGCGAACGCCGGGCCGGGGACTAACGGGTCACAGTTCTTCATCTGCACCGCCAAGACGCAGTGGCTAGACGGGAAGCACGTGGTGTTTGGACAGGTGGTGGAGGGGATGGAGGTGGTGCGTGCGATCGAGGAGGTGGGGTCCTCGAGCGGGAGGACCTCCAAGACCGTGATGGTCGCTGACTGTGGACAGCTGTCATGAGATGGACGTCTGATCTGATCTGACCTGACATGATCTAAAGAAAGTTGTGATCTTTCTGTTTTTTCTCTTCTTGTCTTTGGGTTTGGTATGTCACGTATGTGTAGTTTGGGTTATGACCTGATCTGATGCGGAGAATGAGAAGGCTTTTTAATTTAGAGTGCTTATAGAGAGGCCTTTTCTTGAATAAGAATTACTAGCGTTTATAGACTTTCCTGTTTGGTATGAAATATGCTGATTTTATTTGCAACGGTTTGGATTACATTTAGGGCATGTTTGTGTAACCCGTTTCCACAGAAAAGGTACCCCTTTTCTGTGGAAATGGAGTTTTTCACGTGTTTGGTGTGACAAAAACCCGCGGAAATGGTTTTCCACCACGTCAGATTTTTCATCGTCAAAGTCGGAATTGCGTTTCTGAGGGGGGTGTTGGACTTTCAGTTCCGCAGAAAACCCCCCTGGCTATATGAAGCACTTTTTTTCACTGTTCCTCAAAATCGAATGAAAAAATCAAACTGTCTTGGTCTGGCGATTTCCAACTCGATCACTATCATCTCAGGCGATCTCCACTTCTGATCCGATGCACAAACAAGAGAGATTAAGATCCGATTCTTGTTGGGCCACACCTTTTGAGCAGAGTACAAACAGAGAGAGAAGGTTTATATCTTGACCTACGGAGGAAAAAAAAAAAAAAAAGAAAGGTTTTCTGATCTGTGGTTTTTTTTTTTTTTTTACAGGAAAATGGTATTTGCAGTTAGGGAGTGGGGATTTGAGGTGGAATGATCTCTCGTTGTTGGAGTTAGGTTGCAGTTAGGTTTGGGAAAGGGATGATCTCTCTTCTTGTTGGATTGGAGCAGTTAGGTTTGGGAATGGGAGGATCTCTCTCATTCTTGAATTTGAGCTGGGTGATTTTCAGGTCGCTAGGTGGTCGGTTGATGGTTTTGGGGCATGGTGGCTAGGCGGGCCAATGCGGCAATTTACAGCAGCGGTGTGACGAGAGCTTGATCCAAGGACGTTCATGGTATTGGTCAGGTTGATGATGAGGAGGTGATGATGGTGAATCCAAAGCAACACCAAACTCAAAGCACCAATTTATTGAGGGAAAAAAGCACACCAAACTTGAATTTTCAACTTCCACTGAAATCTATTTCTATGGTATTCATTTACCATGGAATTTGCCGACATGGTAAATTAATTCAAAGCACTAACTCATTGAGAAAAAAAAAAAAACACCAAACATGAACTTTTAACGAATTTTCAACTTCTACTGAAATCTATTTATATAGTATTCATCTATCATAGAATTTGCTGACATGGTAAAGTTTTTATTCCGCGGAAAAGACTTGTACACAAACCTGTCCTTAACTCAGGTGAGTCTTCAGAGGTTCCGGACTCGTAGTTGATCCCGGACTGGTAGTTGATCTGCTTTAAATGGTTAACGTCGTATATGCTCATTGACTCTAATTGATGGTGTCGTATTGAATGAGATGATTTACCTACTACCTAGCTATCAACAATTATTGTTTCCGTCTCATGAATAATGACATAACGAGGCATACGGAGGGCACTAAAGGGCAGTCGGTGGTGTCCATTTCACATTTTTTATGGCGATGGTGTGGGTCATGAGTGATTTTGCCGCAATGGGAAAGATGTGATGTTAAGGTCACATGGTCCATGAGTGATGTCAATGCAAACTGTTGGGTATGGAGGTGTTGGTGGGAGATGGAGTGTGATCAATTAAATTAGTGGGCTCCCTTTAATTAATTGAAGTAGATTTGGTTGATCGATCTAAATTCAGGTTTTTTTTTTTCCTTTTTAAAGTCGTGGACAGATAATGACCCTCTAAAAGGGCCTATTTGTTTCACAACTCTACTAATAAAGTCAAGTAAGGTTAGTGAAGTTAAGTAAGGTAAAACTCCATTTTTGAAAAAAAAGAGTTTAATCAAAAGCATTTTAATTTAAAATTTCCACCATATTAAAAAAATTTTAAAAAAATAACTCAATTCTCCATTAAAAGATAAAAACACTCTACAATCAATACAGAAAAGTCAAAATGATTTTATAATAAGTAATTAAAAAAATAAAATACTATCATAATCTATTTATATTTTATTCTTTATTTAAAATAATATTTAACTCAATTAGTAAAACCCCCAAACAGAGGAGTGAAGGGTATATAAAAGATGTAATCCTCACTTTCAACTCCATTACCAGCCATACTAAATTTTCACGCCCTCTTATTCATTTTTCGGGAGATAATATAATGGTGATTTAGTTATGTTTTTTCAAAAAATTTATATTTATTTCTTTCGTATTAGATTATTTTTTATAGATAGAAATTTTATGATCCCTATGTATTCAGTTTTAGTGATATAGGCTCAAAATTTGGAGGATTTGACCCGCATTAAACAGCTGGTAGGACTCACCAAAGACCGACTACTCATCTTTTTTGTTAAAGATCAGCTGAGGTGGTGTTAATCACTTTCCATTATGCACTTAATCTTATGGTAGGATCTACTTTTTTGAACTGAAAATTGAAAATATATTACTGGAGTGGATTACATTGATCTTACATGGTATTAATTATCTCTATGTGGGCCCTGTAATGGAGCTATAATGGAGTTCCATGCAGGAGGATCCGGATTCTATATTTTTTGTTTGTGGAATTGATGTATGCAGCCGATCTGGCACGCTCACTAGCTCCACTTTCTAGAAGGGAGATCACAAATTACTTATGCTTCCAAACTCTTTATTTACACTTTAGCACGCTGTAATTTTTAACATATACAAAATACGCTTATTTAAGATAATAATGACTTCCAGTAATTTTAAATTTTGGTCATAATCTTGACTGCTCGCTAGAAGGCACTGTCATAAATTAAGGGAAAATCCCCTTAGATTTTATATGATTTGTATTAAACTTAAGGCTTTAATATCGGTCGAATTGAATCATATTTAATCATTCTTTTACATTAAGGTTTGGGTTTTAATTCAAATTAGGTTTAAATGGGGGAGATTTTCTTCCTTTCAGGATTAAAAGGAAAGAACAAGCCCACAAAATAAAAAAGATAGCTAACACGTGAGAAGAGCCGCACATCAAGCTAGCCCACAAAGTAGAAAGGATGGTCAACATAAGTGAAAAGAGTGGCATATTGAGATATTCACTTGCAAAGAGCAACCCTTAGTTGGCCCAATACATACTTCTTTAAAAGCTAGTGGCCAACCGATGTAGTCCCATGCCCCATCTGTCAAATGCTCATCTCGTCTCTCTCAAATACAGAATAGAGAGGGGAGCAGATGGGATGGCCAGACATTGGTGACCACTGACCAAGCTCAACCTGCATTGGCTGAAATGAGCTGTGATTTTAGTCTCGAGGACTGAGTTTGAAGGGGAAAAAAAAAAAATTTGGGCCCATAGTAAACGGGCGGGAGTCATATAATCCCACCTTAAGTAAATTTGCAAATGAGACGAGTCTAGTTGAATTTGGGCTTAAGTATTGAACCCGATAACCAGACGGAGAAAGGGAGACCAATGTTGAGATAAACGGCATAGAATGCCTTCAAAATTAAAGGAGAGTATTAAAAGAGGGCTCCTAAAGCCCACTTGAATGCATTTCTATCACTGGAAATGAGATAGAAGGAAAGGTCTCCTTGTAAAGATGGGTCTATAAAAAAGTTGACCCATCAAATTATCCTAGCCCTTGATTTATTAACATAAAATCTTAATTATCTTTTAACAAAAGATTTTAATGGGATTGAATCCAAGGACTAGGGTTGTAAACGAATTCAATCCAAGGACCATGGCGGACCTGGAATGGAACCGTTAAGAAAAAGTGGAACTGGATTCAAACTCAAAACCGTTTCGGAACCGGTTTCTTGGCTCCGAAACAAGAACCAGAAACATATATGGGACGGGTCTGGATCCAGGTCCTAGTCTAGGTAAAGAATGATATTTAAAAAGCATGATTTTTAGGAGAATTTTTTTTTTCAAATTGAGGTAATATGTCGGGTCTCGAGTCCACGGGTCTAAATCAAGGTGGAACTGGACCCATTTATTTATCAAGACCTAAATAAGGACTCAGATCCAGTTTTTAACGGGTTGGAACCTTCAGGTAATCGGAGAATTGGAAACCCATTTACATGCCTACCAATGATGATTAAATATTTTTATGGCATATTATCATCTATCAAAATTTTTCCGAGCAGTAAATGTAATAAGGCTCATCTCCAATATTGCCCTCATTACCTGCTTTTAACCTTTTTGAAGAAGATTTCGACTGTTCGAATGTAGAGTCCTACACCCATTGGACCATCAATCAGAAATCAGTATGGCAAAACCAAAGTCTAATCCGTCCGTCAATTGACCCATTGCTGATATGCTTAGCCTCGTTTGCAAATCTTCAATTTTGGTGCATTGCCCCAAGAATGTGGGCAGTGAATGATATGTTGCTTCAATTTTGGTTTGGTGCATAGTCGTATATGCCGCACGCTCCAACATCATTAGTAATAGTCAGGCTAATTATAAGGGGTAATTTAGTTGGCTTAAGATCACGGATTGCATTCGAAAGTTGTGTTTAAAAACTGTACTACCACACTAGGGCTTTCGAAGGTTGTGTGTTTGAAACTGTACTACCATACTAGGCTTACATAGGCATTTATCCGGCTTCCCTCTGGGCCCGGAGGGATTAGTTCAGCTCAAAGGGTCGTAAACTCTCCGATGATAAAAAAAAAAAAAACAGCAATGGCCAGGCAGTTTGTGGGGCCCATCACATAAATCACGGAAGTGGGGCCCACACAGGCTTTCCATCTACATTTGCACGGAAAGCTTATTTCCAGAGGAGTCCGGATCACCTATCTCATTTATTATATCTTCATCGTGAGTAGATCAATAATACTTCGCCATATCATAAAAAAATTTAGGTGATTCTCTTTCATTTGATCTAAATTTTTTAAACTTTAAAATCATCTAAATTTTTGGATGACGTAACAAAATATTATTATTCCACTTACGATGAAGATATAACAAATACATAAGTGATCCGGACTCATTTCGAAGACCCTGGAGTGTGAAAGCCTAGAAGAAATTTGAAGGAATGGGCCTCTCCGGATAATAGCATTAAATGCAGAGGGGTGCTCTTTCTACCATCCATCAAAGCTCCTGTCCCCTTAAATTCTCCCAACCCACCGTCTAAAGATAAAAGACATATACGGCTGTTGTAAATGGGAGGACGCTTGGGGCCCCTACCAAAAGCATTAATTACTTTCCCATTTCCCCACCACACTGTCCACAACGGCACAATTCAGTAGATGGAGTATGGGTTGTTCTGGGATATCATTAAATCTCACTCGGGGCCTCTCATTAAAATGATCTTCTATCGTTTCGGTCTTGGGCAGACAAAGGATCTAAAAGGGTCATCGTCTGGCGTGAGAACTTGTGGCATACATCAATTCGTGGCCTTACATGGATGGGACGTAGGGGTTATACCAAGGCATTGCAATGTTAACCATCGATCGCTGGGACAAATATTGTCCACCTCTAATCCGTTTAGTAGTTGGGAATATCCACCTACGGGAAGACTGTGTGTCAGGTTGTGGGGCCCACGTACATGTCTATTAATAAAAGGGAGGGGCAGATACAACAAAAAAGTCTACAGAAGGCGGGACACAGCTCCCAACTACTAAAATCTGAACTCTATAGCACGGCTCCAGATAGAATGGTCCCCTAATAAATTTTCTACCCTTCGAATTTTTAAGTTTTAAAGCTTTTACTAATGGGATTGGTGAAATAAAGATTATTTTAAAGAAATAATGAAATATAAATAGATTATAATAATATTTTATTTTTAGTTGTTTATAATGGAATTTTTTGTCTTTTTTTAATTAAAAGTAGAGTTTTTTTATCTTTTAGTGGCGAAATAAAGTTATTTTTTGAAAAAATTTTTTAAAAATATGGTGAGAAATTTGAATTAAGGTGCTTTTTGTGGAATTTTTTGAAAAATGGAGCTTTATCTTACTTAGCTCTAATAGTAGAATTGCCAAACAAGTCCGTCTTACCAGTAATTTTTTTTTAGATTCATTCTAACGTAAGTAAAGATTCTTATGTGTAAAATCGAATATAATGTAAGAATATGCCATAACAAGAGTACCAAAATGATTGCACCGGAAAAAGAAGTTGAAAAGAGAAGAAACATCACCAAAACAAATTGACTTCCAAGAAAGAGACTAATAAAAAATATTAAGGATGACAACGACGACCACCATCTACCCCATGTTTAAGTAGAGATGGACCTCTAACCTGCCCGATAAGGTGTGGACCAAAAATTTCACTCAGCCCATGGATCAAAACACAGCCAATCCAGCCAAAACCGGATGATCTCAGCTGGGCAAAGGTTGCCTGACCCAAATGTAAACTTCGTAAATACTAATGTCGGTCGTTATGCCACCGATGATGACGATAACTTTCCACCGTACAAGGAAAATCAATAAATGACACAAGCACATACCAACAGGCTTGTCCTTCGATAACTCAATTTCCTGTTTCCCAACTAAATAAATGCTGGCAGTTGGGTGTTTGAATCTCTTCATCAATAGGCATCCACTCTATTTGATCTCACTTTGTACGCCCATTTCCTCACCAACCTCTTCGTGCCACTTCGCCGATTCATACACATCATTCAAGAATCCCAACACCAAAATCCCTAGTCACACTTTCATGGCTTTTCACTGCAAGTTACTGCTTGCAGTTTTGCTCCTGCTGCTTGCTGGGGGAGTGGACAAAGCTCGGGCAGATGGCATGGTAACGGGCAGCGTCTTCTGCGACCAGTGCAAAGACGGGCAAATGACCCGCTTCGATTACCCACTTAACGGTCAGTAAATCACTATGCTTAGGTCTAACCCACGGGTCACTGGCCTGGACCATAGCACCCTCCTCGTGATTAATGAAACTTAATGGTTATACATGTGATCCCGCGGACCACTGAATTACCATTGATCCTTTTGGTGCAGGAGCAAAGGTGGCAATAACTTGTGCGGGCCGCGACGGGCAGATGACGGTTTGGAAGGAGGAAACCACCAACTGGCTCGGTAACTACGTGTTCCGGTTCGAGAACAGCCCCGATCTTAGCCGTTGCAATGCCCAGGTCATGATGGGCAGCGGGCAGGGCTCGTCCTCGGGCTGTGGGGCAGCCGCGGGGCCTGCCCGGGGACTTAACCTCTTTTTTAGGATGTTCAACATGGAACTCTACACGGTCGATTCGCTGCTGTCGCAGCCTGCCCGGCCCATGTCCTTCTGCCCGAGATCTTCGGGCAGCCCGGTGCCTGCCCCAACCCCGCCACGGACAGTTCCTTCCCTCAGGCCACCATCGACACCGTCCCCACCGCGGATAATCCGATTCCCACCGACGCCCTTCTTCCAAGCCTCTGCATGTCCTTACCAGTAAGCACAAGACTCTTTTGCCCTTGCATTCCACTACAAATGTTATAGAGGTCTAAGTTGCACTAATCTGAAGTGCATGACCGTCCATTCGGTTCAAATCAATGTGGGCCATGATCAAAAGAAACAAGACTGGATGGTCCGATCATTGTATCCTTTTCCGTCGAATCAAAGTGATGAGTCCGGATCTTTGACATGGAGAAATCTCGAGTTGAAGATAAAACTCTGCAATAGGTCCCACCCATTTAAATCCGAGCCACTACAAAATAAACAACCTCCCATTCTATGGCATATTCCCTCATTTTATTTCATTAGAAGTTGATCCCACGGTAATATGTGCTATTTGACTAAAAAGGTGATTAATATACTCTCATACATATCTATTAATCACCTATGGTGGTAAAATTTGTGATACACCATACATTGGGAGGTTTATTTTTGTGGGGCTTAGAATTTTAGTAGATGGGCTCCATTGTAGAGTTCCATTACTTATTATGAGGATTTTTCTTGATCAACTTAAGTCGCATCAACTTAAATGGTTCGGAGTTCAGTTCAGGCCCCAGCTATACGCTTGTTATAGATGTGCCTACATGATATTGGAATGAATAATGCACTCAAAAGATTTCTTTGAACTGCTTCTCCTTATATTTGTATCACTGACCAAATTTATGTATATGCTTCAGGAACTGGATCATGCCTCAGTACAAATGCTACTGGAAGCTGGTGGGCCCGGACACGAAAGTGGCCGTTGCCTTTGGGCTCGCCGCAGCTCGAAAATATGGAACGAACATGAACTTGTGGGAAGGTCTTCAAGGGAAGGGGGACGTTTATAGGACACTCCTCAGGGAAGGGACCGCTGCCCTTCTCAACTCCTACAACAGCATTCATTTCAGTTACCCGACTCTTAGTGTGGTGGGTCACATGAATTGGGCCCTCATGGGTTCCCCCAAACAGGCCCTATTGACCGCGATGCAATTTAAGAGGGCGAACTCTGGTGGGGGCAATGTACGCTGCACTTTCACCCCTTGCAAGTGATTTATTTGCTTTGGGGGGATTTGGTAGAAGAATTCGATGAGAAAAGTATAGTTATTCGGGTCTCTATATATGTATACAAAGAGATATTCTTCACGTTATGGTTTGAATCAGCTTTAGTATGTGGTTAGAAGAGAATAGCTACTACCGCTCTCTGCTCATTAATTATGTTATGTACGTGTAGAATGGCTATGGCAATGAATTATATTAGAGATAGAACACCGTCCAGAAAAGTGCGCCTGGCCCAGTGAAACCTTAATATCACATTGTTCCCGGCCTTGAATCAGATGGTACCCACGTCTCGCGAGCGTCTCCTATGGGTTACGGTGGGCAAAGAACTGGCCATGTATTCTAACTTTAAAAGGCCAGTTTATTTGCATAGAATACAGAGGAATTGAATACATAAAAATTCGCCAACACACTCATGAGTCTTGGCACTGAAGCTTCACAAACCATATATACTACCTGGTACTAGAAATACTTGTAACAGGTTTTTAGCCACAATTTGCCGTGGTTGATATGTCCATCTTGGCAGTTAGCGCAACCATGTTTAACAACTGATGAAGAATCCTTAAACAAGTTTATCCACACACGTCTTAAATACACCATGTACGCACGGATAGAAAAACAGCCCCAGAATTGGTAATACTGTAATAGTGAGTTCAAAATCCCAATTATGCAAAGCAGACATTAAACGCAATGAAGCAATCAATCTTAGATCAAAGATCATCAGACGACATCCAATTTGCTCATCAAGCTAGACCACTGATCTTACTGGGGACCATATTTCAACTGGGGAATAATGTGCGAGAACAAAGGGAAAGTGACACAACAGAAATGTATAACATAAGCAGCTCCCAGACCACTTGTTTTTTCTTTTTACTGTAGATTGGGGCTATTTATGAACCCATTAACAGCTAATAGGAAACTCTCCACATAGAGCTAGAGAAAGAAAGAGAAATTTAGCATCCCTGATTGACATTGTTACAGTATATAGGTTTTGTTGTTTGGAGAGGACTAGTCAAGGAGTAGGAAAGGATGAAAAAAACAAGTACCTTGTTAAGAACTCCTGGAAATGGAACTGGAGTGTGGTGGAATCAGTCATGCTGTCATGAGTGGAACCCCATATCGGTTTCGCAGACATTCAATACCTTTCTCCAGTGACTGTGTTAGCTCCGGGATTGTTACTTTGCACACTAATTAGTTAAACAATTCAAAGCAATATTATTTTCAGCAAAAAAAGGAAAAAGAAAAAAAAAGGAAAAGCAATAAAATTGTGCACAAAAAAAGGGAAAAGAATTCTGACTCAACAATTGTCCACCCATAAAAACAATCATATTAACAATAAGTGAAAGATTAGATAAAATTTTACTTTTTGCCAAAAGAAAATCTCCAAAATAAATAAAATCTGCACTTTTAATAACCTCATACCACAACCATTATAAGTTACACTGACTGACTCACAAACTGCAAGTCATTAGTGAAAGCAAGCAGCGAAAACAGGAAGGTCACTAATTGATCACTAATTTTAATATGAGGTGTTTCAACAGTTTATCCTATCCTGTTCTTCCATCACTTTATTCTCATCTTGAAAGGTATTAAATAGTTGCAAATGGGGGTATGAAAAACACAAAGGAAAATGCAGTTCAATTCATTTACCACGAGATGCTTGAGCCTGTGCTTCAGTAATGAATTCTGAATATGAAGCCTGACAAACGAGCCACCAGATCATCAAATGTGTGAGGAACTTCAAAATAATAACAATAATAGTAGTAGTGAGTTCATGTTATATACCTGCATTACTTCTATATTTTCACTAATCCTGTCTGTCATCTTCTTATATTCCTTCTCTGCTTCATCCATTACTTGAAGGCATGCCTGTGACTGGATCTGTATTGATGCAATGGAAAATGAAACACAAATAAACGGATCATTGGCTCTGGTCTAAAATTACACTAACCAAATTATCTTTACTGTTAGAAATCCACCTCCCAGCAACTTGAATCAGAAATTGTCCCATGTGAGGCTGTCCATTGGATGGTTGTTACCAACTCCTGATCTATGTTATCTTCAGATTGTGTTCCAGCTACAGGAACCCACCTTATCTATCTATATTATCTTGTCATGCAGCAACTTTTATGGTAATTGGTCCAAAATGGTCCAAACTTAAGACAATTTATGGTTGGTTGATATCCTCCCATACATTTGGTCTTTTAATTGTATCGCATCTGCAGTAACCAATATGACAGTCTAGATCATCCAATCAGCAGCCACCAATATGATTCATAGGCTGATGTGTTTTTTATTTATTCATTTAAGATTTGTTGTTGTTTTGTTTTTTCTTCTCTCTTTTTTATTCCTTAGTTTTTTTATTTAGTAATAGAAAATTCATTAAAACAAAGAAAGGTTTACAATCACAACAAACAGAGCATGTAGTAGGAGTTTGTCAGTTAGAGTCGTTGGATTACAAATCCATTTTGAGTATTCTTAATCATGTTTTCTTTGCAGGGAGAATCATGATGTGGGAATCTGAAGGCGCGTCCATCTAGAAGCTTTAAGGTTTCTAAATCAGTGTTTCATGCCTTAATGCCGTCCTTGAGGGAGTCTCCTAGGTTCGCACCTCACAGGTTTGAAAAATTTTGTTGGGTTACAGTGACAGGAAGAGTGTTAAGAATGTTGATGGCAGATCATGCAAGGAGAAGAATTGTTCCAGTGAAAGCTTCCTCCTTGCACCCTTTGTGTGGTATAGAAGTTGAGTCAATCAATCACTTGTTTGTGCAATGTGATTTGAGTGTCAAGTGATTGAGTCATTGCGTGGTTGTGACATGGGTGAAGGTGGTGCTTTTTTTTGGATATAGTGGGTAGTTCAAGATAAGTTTGAGGACGTGTCTCTCTTCGGGTTGGAGACCATTCAGAAAGTAAGGAAGATACAAGAGAGACACTTTCTTGACAGAGCAATCAAGTGAGCTTGGAAGAGGAAATTTTCAAATCTATAAATCCGAAACCCGACAAAATCACTAGCAAACCAGGATATCAGATACCTGTTTAACATGTCTCATTAGCATTGCTAGATGTTGAGACCTCGGACATTTAATCGGAGGCCTATTGAAAGACTAGTGGCCCAGGTTAACACTAACAAAAATTAGTTTCTTTCCCATTTCTTTCTTCTCTTTTGGTAGGTTATTTGTTTTGTTTGGTTATTCTTTCAAGCACACTCACTTAGGACCTCACCAGTCACCACAACTTCACAAGTACAACGTCCTAAATATCTTGTATAACTCAACCTAATAGTACTAGTTCTCCCCTGTAGTCAGGGGCCTCGAGGCTTTAATTTGTAGAAATTATTCAAGAACATAGCTTCTGACAGAAACAATCAGAATTCACCAAAGCTGCATCACATCAGTTTTGATATCTGCGTTTAGTTATTCAACTACTTATAAATACAGCCCAAGAACAAAAGGACTCAGAATCTCTAAAGCTTTAGCAGAACAATGGTAGAGTTTGTGTGTCTCAGGCCTACCAAGTACAAGAAGAACTCGGGATTTAGCTAACTTCTAAAAAATTAAGTCCATTAGATTTTAATAACCATTCAATATAAGGAGTTCAACATCCAATGCATCGGGTTTTTTAAAGTTGGCCAGGTCTCAAAGCCCTGTATCTGGTAGTGCTAATTGAACGGAAAAAAACTCTTGCCACATGTCCTGTTTTATAAAAGCAGCACAAGAACACTGAAGGTGCAGAGGTTTGAGTTCCCATCCAAAATCATTCAATACAGTCAATGACCTAAAAAATTGGAAATTCAGACTAACTAGTTCTCATAATGCCAAAAAACCGAAAGCAACAGTCCAGTTGTTAGCTTAAGTGTTGCATAGATTTAGACAACATTACCTAACAACTAAATTTTGTTTAACGACAGTTCGTTCTAAGCATAAGTGTTGCATAAAATTTAGATAATAATAGCTTACATCTACATTTTGTTTTTATATCACTTATCTAAACAAAAGATCACAAGTAAGTATGTCAACAAATCCTCATAGGAATCCATGTATCCTCAGATCAGATCTGCAAAACATACAAACAATCCTCACAGAAGCAGCTGTTTTCCACATCCATTTCAGAACGAACCAAACTATGGAAAGCCGACCACTAATCATCTCACTTGCAGCAGAAACTACTAAAAAATGTTTTCAGCAGAGATCAAAATCATCAGATCCAAGCGAATCAAACACATCGATCAGTTTTCAGATGAAAAAAAAAAATTGCAAGACACTCGAAGCTACACAATGTATGAATCATCCACACAAAATCAGTTGTTCGCCACACACATTTCGGAACTAACCTAACAATAGAAAGAAACAGCTAATCGTCGCAGTTAATGCAGAAACAACTAAGACTTCAACAGAGAATCGTGAAAACACATCAGATCCAAGCAAATCAAAACCAAGCACGCTGAGCAAGCAATCTTCAAATGAGAAAGAAATCCGATTGAAAATCTCAATTACTTTGAATCTTTTGGAGAGTCTGGAATTAGAGGCTTCGATTTCTTTGAGAATCTCGGAATGGCAGAGATCGAGACACCTCTTGATGGAATTGGCGCGAGACGCGGCTAGATCTTTCAGATCTGAGATCGTAGCTGGGTTTTTGTTGGACGGGGAGGGATTTTGTGGCTGGAGGAAAGGAGAGGGAGCGTGAGCAGGTGCGGTTTTCTTCTTGGAGGATGTGAATCTCGTGACCTTGAATTCGTAGGGTTTGGGAGGAGTGTTGCGGTTCGGACACGAGAGAGGAAGTGGAGAAACGCCATTCTTGGAGTTGGAGTTGAGTTTTGCTCCTGCTCTCTTCTTCATCTCGCTCGCTGCTCTCTCTCGCTCTCTCTGTAATGATGCTGAAGGATACGATGAAATGACAAAACCGACTCTATTTATAATGGCGGAATGGCGGGTTTTCCTTCTTTTGAAAACTATTTGAGTTCGGATCCTCTCCCCAACTAACCATGTAACAATTTGTCTATTCTGTCCCAAAAAAAAAAAAAAAAAAGCAGGGAATGCGCATTCGCTTGAAATATTTTCCAAGTAACCATTTTACGTCTTTGAGCGCGTATGGATCCTTTTATTATATCCCATCGAAAACCTGGTTGTTGCGAGTAACATACCAAAGCCAACTCTTCTGCTTGATCACTATTAGTACTAGTACTAGTATGAGTATTGGTATTCCTGCTACATGGACCGAATTTTGGGACCGATCTTTGGACCGATCTCAAAGTTCTCATCCAATTTGGATGAGAACTTTGGGATCGGTCCCAAAATTCGGTCAAAGTAGACTTTTTCATGTAACAAAATCCTGAAATTCCATCGTGGGGGTCCACAAATAGATAATTCCAACCAGTCCGCTCAATATGAATTCCATCCTCCCTGTATTTAGATATTCAAAGTTTCAATTGAAAAGAAGAGGGTCCCACTATGGGATTGATCATATCGCTCAATCTCTAATTAACATCACGCGAGCAGTGATGTCAATCAACGCATAAACAACCCCAAGGGGTTGGACGAGTTATGAGGACCACGGTTCCTCCTTCTTCCGAAGCTAAAGGTCTTGGTATCGACTCCCGGTTCCCCCTTTTTCAAGAATCGAAAATTGAGTCCATTAATGCTACCACATTGGGGCCACATGAGTGTTTACTTGGCTTTCCTCTATGCTCGAAAGGATTAGTCCAGCCCAGAGAATTAGGAACCCTCTGATAGCAAAGAAAAAAAATCAGCGCCTAATCACATTTCTTTATGTATCCAATCAAAAGTGAGGCCCACTTCTTTTGAACTTGTAGATCAGGAGATATAAGAAATGGAGTTCATCTTGAGCGGTCCGAATTTTCACTATGTGAGCCTCATATTGGAGTTCAAAATACTTGATACACTGTCTTGTTAATGGCTGCGAAAGAGGATATGGACTCATAGAAAAATATTTGCAAGAAAGGATAGAAATTTGGCTAAATTCCTCGAGAGTAGTAATACAGAATTTCCATTGGGGGTGAAATGGGAAATACACTTATTAATCTGACCAACATTATTCCTTTTAGTTTAAACTAGCAGCAAATCCCTCTAAAATAATATATAGTATAAAAAAAATAAAAGAATGGGAAAAAGGATAATATAATGGGCCAACCAGCCCATAGTTTGGTAACCAAATTGTGGGTCCCAATGTGCAATGATATTTGAGTATAATAAGACCTTGCGTCATTCATAATTAATGTAAATTATATCTGTACTGTAGATCCCCAAAATCACGCTATCCTAAAGTCCACTCCTTTGCTTCCAGTTTGGTTGTTTTTTTTTCTTTTTTTTTTTAACTATTGGGGGTTTCCCAAGCCTTCAAGCTAGACTAATCCTCCGGACACGGAGGGAAGTCGAGTAAATACCATCGTGGCCCTAAAGTGGTAGCATTAATGGACTTAACGTTCGATTCTTAAAGAAAGGAGAACTGAGGGTCGATACCAAGACCTTTAGCTCCGGAAGAAGGAGGAATCGTAGTCCTGACCATTTTGCCAACCCCTTAGGGTTTCCCTTGCTTCCAGTTCAAACAACCAATTGCCACATTAGGTAAGAGGAGAGGAATCCATAGATTTGAGAATTTTTCATTGCCGACATTTGAAAATTCCTCACTAAGAATTTCACCTTGATATCAAAGTGCATCGGGATGTCTAATTGAGAAAAATTGGAGCCAAGTCGTAAATTAGTGACTATGGATTTTCAAATCCTATCAAGAAGGGATGGACCCAAAATCCTAAAAAAATAAGGATTCTCACAAAATGTTTGAGGATTTACAATTGCGAAATGTAAAATTTTCATTTTCTTAGAGAAAACTGCGAGAATCCTTAGGATTTAATTGCCAAACGCGACCTCGAAAAAAAGCCTCTGAATTCAAGATTATTTTTTTGGTAGAAAAGTCTTCACAAGCCAGTCAGATAATATTATGAATTAACATATAATATGAGGAATGAGCCACGGCTTATGGGTCTCATCCATATAAAATATTTCCACATAGACAGGGTCAAATGTTTGGTACCTTGCAAAAGTGTTAAAAAGAAGATTTAAAAAACAGATTAATCAATGAACAAACAGAATAAATAGCCTTCTCTTCTCACCTCTCAAACAAAAGAGAAGACAGAGAGAGATGGGGCTTGCAGGTTTGGTGCTCATAGTCATCTCCTGGCTAGCATTGGGCCGAGCCGAAGATGTGGCCAACTGGCACCAAGGCCGTCGGCTGGGAAAGGAGACTGTGAGCCATTTGCATTTCTATTTTCATGAGATCTCAAACGGCAATAATCCGACGGTGGTGAAGGTGGGTGGGCCCCAAAAAATAGACCCGTCCACCCTTTTCGGGACAGTTTGGATGGAAGACAGCCCTCTGAGGGAAGGGCCCAAGAACACCTCGGCGCTGGTGGGTCGAGCCCAGGGGTTAACGGGCGCAGACGATCAGGCCAAGTTCGGTCTGATCATGGCCTTGGTCTTTGGTTTCACCCAAGGGAAGTATAATGGAAGCTCCCTCAGCATCTTTGGAAGGAAAGGGCAATCGGACCCAGTCCAAGAAGTCCCCGTAGTTGGGGGAACTGGATTATTCCGGATGGCCCGTGGATTCGCTATGGCTAGGACCTTTTTACTAAGCCCGGATACTGGGCTCGCCATCATTGAGTACAATGTGACGGTCGTCCACTATGAGTCCAATTAAAAAGGCTCGGCCCAAGTGAGGGTGTCCTGTCACCTTTGTCTGATTTGTTTATGTGATGTGCTTCATCCTTGAGTTTAAAAGATCTCTAGACTGGTGAAAGCTGGCCTCTGTGTTATGTCCCTGTTCTCCAATTTGCAGATGATATTATATTATTTTTCGCATATCAAAATGTGCAATCAGATTCACTAATAAAATTTTAACTCAAGAACAGCCTCTTACCTCATTGGTAACAAGTGTCAGTTCTAACCTGGATGCCGGGGGTTCAAACCGTAAGCATACCATGTTCACCTAACCAGAGGGCTATATCTTACCTCAGTTGAATCTCTTAATTAACTCTATCCTCTCTACAAGTTGCTCCTTAAGTATTTGGAACAATGTCAACTCTAAGATTCAAAACAAAATATGCAATTGGAAGGGTTCTGCCTTAAGTCCAACTGGAACAACCATTATTATTTACATCTATTCCAAATTATTGGCTCCCATATCAAAAGCTGTTAAAGAAAACCAAAGATCAAATTCAATCAAAGATGAAATGGAAGAACATCTTTTTGCAGAGTGTTCTTTCTCGAAAATAATTTGGTCCAAAGATTATTCTAATAAATTAATATCAACACACCCTCTAATTAAGTCTGAGCTCCTTTGGTCAATGGTTTTTTTGGTGCCCCAAGAAGGGAAGGTGCTACAGGGTCAATCTTTTCTTTATATATATATATATATATATATATATATATATATATGGAAAGCCAAAAAAAAAAAAATATACATCTTGAAATTAACATTCTCTCAAATCCTTTCGAAAAGTGCAAGCCTTATTTAACATACTTACAACTGCCCCCATAACCATTCTCCCCACCAAGTCCATGGATTTCACCCCAAAAGATTGGTTCAAATTACATTTTGATGGCCCAAATGACTACAAATGATGCTGATGCTGATAATATGGGGACATGGGGAATTGTTAGAAACCAGAGTCATTTTTCATATAGCTTTTGCATCCCAAATTAAGGCAAACCATGCTTTGTGAGGCAGAGCTGGTGAAGATGTTGGAAAGAATCACAATATTGTAAAGAAGCTCATTTCTAAAATCTGATTATAGAAGGTGATTCTTTTAAGCTCTTCAAGCTGGAAAATCTTTGTCATGAAAACTAATGTACTTGTGGAAGCAAGTTTAAACATCATCTCATATCACTGATATCTTGTATTCCCCTCGTCCCCATAGAACCTACTTGGCCTCTTTTGATTTGTTAGACGTGAGTGGTCCTCATGACTACATGTGCAACACTATTGGGACCCATGGTTTTAGCTCACTAATTTAAGTTATTTTTTCCTTTTTAGTTTTTGGTTTTACTAAGATTATCTTGGATTAAATTTTATTGTAGGAATTAAGGAAACTTACTTTTATTAGATTTCTTTGATTAGAAGAAATCTCTAAGGACATATCTATATATATGGTTTTTCGGTCCTCTCTCTTAACCTACGAGATCTGAAAAGTACTCATCAACTTTACGCATATTAGAGTGGGTGATAAGGGAGGTTAGAGTGGGTGATAAGGGAGGTAAGAAAAAACCCTATTTGAGAAAAACTGCTTAACATCAAGATCATGGCGCATGGTACGTTTTTATATTTTTGAGGTCGTATATTGTTTAATGCATAAATCTAGATCCATAGGTTGATATTTTATAGCAAAGCATATCAGATTTAACATGATTTTCATCCTTCCCACTGTATCCCAACTAAATAGGACCCATTAATCTGAATTCCCAAGACATCCAACACCTTAATTCAGTAGCTTTTCACTTTAAGTTGGGAGGCATTGCTTTGAGGATATCAATAGGTAGAACCAAAGAAAAACTGTTTCAAATCAAAACCTTGATTCGACGCCAATCGACTTTCAAATCAAAACCAGAGATCCATTTTCTTCTATATAAATAAATTTGATATAACCCCATGAAGAAGTCTTTTCTTCTGAAAAACTGCTCTCAAAATGCTTAAAACTTCCAATAACAAAACATCCTGCTAGAAATAATATATTGTCGATCGATTGATTATAAAACAAGTCACCATCTCAAGCAAACACAAGCATAATCACAAAATAAAAGGTGCAAGTGCCCTGCTATTATTCATTTGATGCCTTCTAAGTTCTAATCCCCCACGAAAACATTTGACAACAACCGTGGAAACCTAAATATACATAAACGAGAAAATGAACCAGTCCAATCACTTCAAAATTGCGTGATGCCCAAGTTGAACTGTATTATTTCCGAAAGACGTTCGTTTGTACAATGAGAGGGTTCTTCTCAATAGAATTTTGTTTTCACGTTCCTCTCATAGAAAATCAAAATCCTCTTTATTGAGAAAAATCAGTTCCTTTTTTTTTTCTTTTTTCACCGGAAAAAAAATGTCATATTAAATAACACGTGATTGTATTGAAAATCAAAATAGTTTTCCTTTCAAATACAGAATCCTTTCATTTAACATACCCTAGAATAAATAGGCATCCCAGAATACTTTCCACATCTTGAAGGGTGGCTCAAATCAATTATAAAAAAATCAAGCCCAGTGCATACTAAGAATTGACATTTTTTTTATTCCTTTTTGAGGTTGAGGCTTCACACAAGTCCTGATCAGAGTCTTAAAGAATATGATACTTTACTCCCAACATTCAAAACCTAATTTATTTATTTATATTGCTACATCTGAGAATTCAAACTCAAGAAACTACTACCCACACACCCCTGGCCCTGGCAGCTGAGCTATAGCTCAAGTACCATAAGTAGCCGCCATCATTACCATCAAAGCCTCATTCTAATCATTTTGAGGTCAGCCACATAAATTTTATTTCTCCATTTCGATTCATCCTAAGCCAAATACACAATTACATTCACTTCTTCAAATCTACCACAATTACTTCCATCCATGTTTTCTTTGTCCTACCCTTTTTTTTGGTGGACCATCGACTTGCATATAAAACTTTTCCTCGATGGCACCGTAGCTAAACAAACTGTATTTATATTAATGAGATAAATAACACCAAATAATATAGAAAACCCATAAAAATTTGAAATAAAAGTTACAAGAGCATTATAACCATGCAAATTGAGAAAACAAAATTTACAAAGTAAAAGCAATGAATTTTCCTATCCACCTCTTGCTTCACAAAAGCATCTGCCATTTCATTAACCAACCAACCCACATGCTTGAATACCACCGAAATTGAAGACAACAAAGCTTTGCTTTCAGAGGAGAAAAAATGAAACTTCCATTGGCCCACACCAGACGAAGAAGTGCAAGAAATGACACTTGCGGAATCACTTTCTGCAATTGACTTGTAATGAAAAGAAGAATAAATAAATCCCAAGAGCTTTCAAAATAGGCATTGACTGCATTTCATTTCTCTCTTTAATCCCCCACAAGTTTAGAAAATATAAATAGAACTTCCCCTTTACTATTCTTAGTACCCCTTCCTTTTCTCTAGCTACGCCATCTTTTTTTTTTTTAATGGTTTTTCTCTGCCTACACCGTCCATATTGAACTAAAGAAAACTAAGTTGGGGAAGAACCCAAAATCCAATTTCCTCACCCTATAACATAAGCTCAGCTCCAAACTATAAATAATGTCAAGCTCTGCTCCAAACTATCAGCAACCTTCCTCGGCTTCGCTGGTGCCTGCACCTGGGCTTGGGCTCTACTGGGCTGGGCCAGAAGCCTCCATCACGCCTGCATCAATTATCCAAATGTATGAACCCTCATTTATGCGTAAACTGAGTTATCTATACTAGAAAACTGAAACCCAGGACCTGCATCAAAAACCAAATTCAAGCAAACTGTAAAACAGTCAGCTTAAAAAAGAAATGCATAGTAGGCACGGCTGTAACTGTTGCACATCATGTTTTAGATGAAAGTATCTTTTATATTGGCATCTCCAAATTCTATTCCTTCTGAGAAACATGTAAAGAATGAACCCACTCTATGAATTAATAACACAAAATATAAACTGCATGTAGAAAGTTTAGCTTGGAATACCGGCATGTCCATACTTAGCTTTTTTACCTACAAAACAGAAGTTTTTAGTAACCAAATAAGAAACTAAAGGAACCAAATAAGATATGCACAAAAAGTATCTTAAATTTTAACACTCGGCAAGAACTGTAAGTAGAAAATGAGTGAAAAATAAAGATAATTGAATCGTTTTTCTTTCTTTTTGAAGCCCAATGGACAGGAAGCATTCCTGACTTATTTGCTTGCCCACTCATCCAAATTAGACCTTGGAAGATCCAGGGGCATTGATTTCGTCAACTTTTGGACCTACAATAACAGATTACATAAATACAATGTGCAACTCAGAGAAAATGAAAGGAAAAGTTATATTGACGAGGAAGATGTTTAAGCTTATACACTGTGCATTTGTGCCTTCTGTAGATCTACATGACTAAAGTGTGAGGTGCTTAATTCACATAGTTAATGTTTATTTAAACAGAAATAATCACTTTATTGGTTGGAGCATACCAGTCAACATACATGATTTATGCTTCAGCAAATTCTCAATCAAACATGCCATTAATGCAACCACTACAACCACAGAATGAATTGCTTATGTATGCATCAACTCAATATAGCAAGATGGCAATATCACATATACTGAGTTGGACTTGGGTTGAACAAGTCACATGTGCCAGTAAATACGTGAAAGAAGAGATGAGAATACACACGCACCAAATCAGGTTTTTCTAAGACTCACACTAGTGTGACAACTTTTTGCTTGACATCCTAATATTCGGGATAAATTCAGTGTTTTTATCTTAAAGAGTACTAACTCTACTAAGGCCCTTGTGTATGCATCGTTACCGAGTCTCTTCACTGTACCAAAAAACATAAAGTCAGTTCTGTGTAAACCCACCCCACCCAAATTTTCATAAAAAAAAAAAAAAAAAGAATAAAAAAACGAAAAAAGGCATCAATTTACAAACCATAATCTACAGTATTCTCAGTTTCTCACCAAGTACAAATGCAACAAAACCGTCAATGCAATCTTAAAGATTAAATAACACAAAAAAGAAATTTATAAATGTCTGCAACCACCACAACTTTGATGATCAGTATATAGATGCTAGATGCCTCTCAACAATTAGCAATGCTCATCTTTAAAGATCATAAAGGAAAATATATTAAAAAGAGAAAAGAAAAAAGAAAGAAAATCAAGAGACCTCCGGTCTCAAATCTATCAGCTAAATACCAGAGGAAATTCTTTGGAAAATCCCCAACCATTATGAAATGGGCACACTCAGTCTACAGAGTACAGAGTCACATCAATTTACCCAGTCTAACATATAGACCAACATGCAACCAAAATAGTATAGATGAGCATTCAGATTCTAATATCCAGGAGATAGCATGCCTCCTTTTGCATGATTTTATGATGCAGAGTTACCTTCTCAACCATAAAGAGAGAGCACAGTGGTACAGTGGAAGGTGCTCGCTACTGGAACCTCAAGGTTGTGAATTCAAGTCATGTTACTAATTAAAAAAAGAAAGAAAAAAAGGGGGAAAAAAAGAAGAAAAAAGACGGGAAAGGTAGAAGAAGGGAGCACAATTGCTGACTGATATGAAAAGGTACCGAGTTAACTGAGTCCTTTGTCACAAATGCCGATTGCCCAACCAGTCAAACAGAAATATTCACATCACATCGGCGGGAACCTTGTCGGATATTAGCAATTTTTCACTCCAAAACCCCGATGCAACCTTTGTATCTTTGTTGCCAACTCTGCAACCAAAAAACTTTATCTCATATAAAGCTCAGGAGAAACCTCAAGCAAAACCAACCAGTGCCTGCATACCACCTAACATACAGACATCAGGGTGGAAAACCATAAAGCAGATTCTAATTTTGAACCTGAAAAAATTAACAGTGTACAGAAAAAGAATATGTGTGTGTATTTAACGGTGAATAGAGAAAAGAAAGCATATTTGCCAAATAGACTTATCACAGAGATAGAAGCACTCTTCTGAATAAGATAACAGACTGCAATCTTTCAACAATATCAACTAGGGATGGCAACGGATTGGGGTAATCCCAAACCTGCTCGACTCGCACCTGCCCCACCCCAACCACTGATGGGTTTATGATGTGTGATACCAATCTGTCTGTATCACCAAACAAGGCTCAAGATTTTGATCTTGTAGCTTTCCCACTAATCAAATGTCCAATATCAACTGCTCTAGGGAGGCTTTATGTATTATACTCTATTAACAAATATGCAACTTAATCATCAATAAGGGAGAGCAGGTTTGGGTAGCCAAAACCCAAACCCTCCCCGAAACCAATGGGGGTCAAAATCTATAAATCCATACCTACCCCGAACCTGAAAAAACCAATACCAAACCTGCCAACCTGGTCACCCTTTCAAGCCGACCCATTCCCATCCCTAGAACCAACTGCTTAATCCTCATTGCACTTTCTTTCTTCATATAGTATAAAAATCAAAGAGAAAAGGAGAAAAAGGGAAAGAACAAATTATAATGCTAAAGCATTTTTCCGAAACACAGAGGTTGCAATGCTAAAAACCAGTGGGAAATTTGGAGACAGAAATCCAAACTAGTAAAGAGATTTAGGAAAGAAATTGGGAAGGTCCAAAAACTCCCATCTCATGTCCAAAACCCAAAACAACTGGGAAAGGACACATGCACGCATGCACACAAAAAGGAAACAGATTGATCAACACCAAAACCAATCATCCATTGGCAGAGAAACCTTCCAATGATAGCATCAAAGCAAAAACAAAAGCAAGTATTTTTTCACATAATAGACTACAATATCAGAGATTAAAATAGAAAAGAGAGAATACCCAGCTTCAAGTGTGGAGATTCTCAAGCAAGAGAGGCTAAGGACTGGTGGTGCGAGAGACGTTGTTAGAGGGCTGAGCATGCATCAGACACCCTCACAAAAATTCTAGAGAGGAAGAAAAAGGATTTAGAGGGAAATCATAGAACTTCTCAACAAGAGAAGAAAGAAGGATCAAAGTCTCCTGATATTTTCTCTCGATTTAAACTAGTACATTTTTTCTCCATGAGACAGAATATAGGCAGGTGACTAACATTATTGTGGTCAAATAAACACCTTCTTCATATAGTGTGAATGTACATTAGAATGGAACTAAAAGGCAAAGAAATTCAAAAATACACCAGTAGTCGAGTAAACCAAATGCCTCAAATGTATACACATCCACATACAAGCCTAACACGAATAAACACAAAAAAAAGGAAAAAAAGAAAAAAAAAAAAAAAAGAATAAACAATACCAAATGCTATTGGCTTTCAGCCCTTTCATTGATTATACATGATGTTCCATGGAAAGAAACCACCAACATAATTTCAACTATCAAAAACAGCCAAAAAAAATTTAAATCTAGACCCTTCACAAAAAAATAAAAAAATATATATCTCTAAAACTTATCACTATCCTACACCCTCTTACAAAATGGGCCATGATTTTTCATTTCTTGTCAAAACTCCAAAAGCTTGAGCCCAATGGAAAGCTCATTGCATAACCCATCAAACAGATCCGATTTAATGTCATTTTGATATTGTTTCATAGAATTTGACAATTTATACTACTATAAAAAACTATTTTTAAAAAACACAAACCACTGATCTGCTATCCATTTGAGTGTGAACCACCCATGGCTCTGTCACCCTTCCATTCTCCAAACATAGTTTACTGGCAGCCCTACACTTCCTTTTAGGAAGGATCAGTAACAGTAAATTTTCATTAAGAGAGAAGCAAGAGATACAAGAGGGCTTTGCCAGTATAAGAGAGACCCCCAAAAAAAGGTAAACAAAGATACCAAGAAAGAAACATGAAACTACATATAAAAGAAAAGGACAACTGCTAGAGAACCCTACTGCATAGGTTGAGAAGAACTAAATGGATTATTCTTGAATATGTTTTGGAAAACAGGTACGAGGGCAACCAAGGCTATCTGAAGTTGTTCTGAGCTATTCAAGCGTAAGCTGACTTGTCCAGCCCCTTTGTTGTTCAAATTGGCACGAGCTATCATATTTGTGGTCCTTCCAATGGGAAACTGAGTTTGTAAATTGCATCCCATAGCAAGATCTCCATGCCAATCCATGATGGAGAGTCCAAGTGTTGATAGCATCCGACCTAGAGGATAGTCCTTATCCCTCAAGGTAGCCTCCAAGGTGCCCCCATAAGCCACATCACCACGATTGGTCATAGCACCACCGCTCATTACCAACTTAAGCCGTTTGCGTATAAGTAGAATGTCTTCGAACTTCAATCCAGCTGATAAAGCATCACCAATAACGTTAACTGAAACACCAGCTGAAGTTTTATTGCACCTGAAACTACTAAATCTCACCTCACTGCGTAAAGTATATGCCATGTCCTTCCCAGCAGTTTGCATATCAAAAACAAAAGAAGTTGCTTTTCCTGCACCATGCTTAATAGAACTGGCCAACTCCATTTGGAGATTGGATTCCTTCTTATCCTTTGAAACCTGGCCTGAAAAAGAAACAGGTATCTTGTCTTTAACCACAAACAGCCGCTCCACATTTACACCCTCATAGCCAACATCATGATCCCAACCATGGGTTTCTAAAACAGGCCTCACAAGCCACTGGTTGGAGTTGTCCAACGAACGATAGCGATGAGTGGGATTGTCAGAATCAAAAGAACTGGGTAAGGCCATATCCGGCGTAGGCACAGAGGTCGCACTGCCACTTTCTTCTTCCAAATTTTCATTGTAATCATTGGGCAAATCCTTAGCCGATTCTGCCATTTTTCTCAATATTTTCCGACGTCTTTTCTCCTCTTTCAACTGTTTCTTCATGAAAAGTTTTTCCCTATAGTCTAGCTCATCAAAATAGGCCCTTTTCTGCTCTTTACTCAGCTTTGCCAGCTGGGCCTTTGTCAAACGCTTGAATGGAGGCAGCTCATTATATTCTGACTC
The DNA here is from genome assembly GCA_003546025.1 of Camphora micrantha. Classification (NCBI taxonomy): domain Eukaryota; kingdom Viridiplantae; phylum Streptophyta; class Magnoliopsida; order Laurales; family Lauraceae; genus Camphora; species Camphora micrantha. The sequence continues at coordinate 2,526,666 of QPKB01000004.1, read as the reverse complement.
GTCATCTGAATCGGATGACTCATCCAATTCATCATCCATATTTTCCTCATCACCAAACTGCTCCTCTGGCAGCTTAAGCTGGGGGTCTTGACTGGAGAAGAGATGACAGAAGGAAAGGCAGTGGAGGTATTTTTGAGCGAGTTCCAAAAGGCTTTCCAGGTGGACTGTCTTGTAATTTTAGAAGTGTATTTGCTTCAGCAAGAATCTTGGATGCAAATGAAAGCAGTAACAGATGTGGCTTCCAGACCTGACCATTCGGCAAAACTCGCTGCCCCGCCCTATTTGTCCTGCAAGCAGAGTGATTCTCTACTAAGGAGACAGGGTTCATGAGCCGCATGTCTCCAGCTGCTTGACGAATTGCTTGCTGAACCACATGAGAACGCTGGGTAACAAACATCTCGTAACTTAAAGGAGTGCCATTAGGGCCATCAGGTGGAGCAGATGCTGCATGTGTCAGAACAACTATGGCATTAAACCAAATGGAAGGTCCAAATATGTCTGTGATGGTACGCAACAATGGCACATCTCCAAAATCCCTACTTTGCATATCCAACCTGTCAAGATACAAAACAATATCTGGAGGGGTCTTCTTGATGAAGTTCTTGACAGAGTTGAGGATCTTTTTATTCTGATGTTGGTCTAAACAGGAAGAGAGAAGACCTGGAGTATCAATCACCCGTACCTTGATGCCCTGAACCATCCCAACTATATCCTGAACCTTCTTGGTACCTAGCTGGAACGCATCAGTGCTGAATTTAACCTCATCAAAAATTGAATTGATGGTTGCACTTTTGCCAACACCGGTCTTTCCAATGACCATGATTGTACAAGAAAAATCTAGGGGCTCCTGCGATGCAGCCTCGAGTTGTTCTGCCATGGCACTTGCCCGATCAAAGCTAAATGCACCAGCGCGGGTTGCGTTTCGACTCCCACGCAGCTGTTCGGCAAGTCCAAGTCTGTACAGGACTTGAGCCACAACAACATTGTGGGGGGTTTGTCCAAGCCTCCGAGCAAGCCGCAAGAATTTCACACGAATCATCTGAAGCTTTTCCCGGGTTTCATCATACTCTTCTGTCTCACCATTGATGGGATCTTCCATGAGTTGAGATTGCCGCTGAGGTGCAGCTCCATTCACTCGTGGCTGTTGCAACACACGAGGGATAGGTTCCAACACTGAGGCAGAAGATCCAAGGCCAGCAGGACGAGGAGGTGCTGGAGGATCTGCAGAATTACCAGAAGAACCACTTACAACTGATGCACGCTGAATACCGGGCACAGTGTCATCTTCATCGGTTGAGTTTGATGCATCATACTCTTCCACTGAAATGATCTCTCTTTCTAGCAGTTTCCTTGGAGCTGACTTCTCAGCACAGCTTGGTTCACTATCTTGTTTTCGAATGTCTTCAGTTTCACTCAGCTCTTTAGTTCTAATTAAAACCTCAGAGTGATCAGAACAACCATTTTGGGTATCCCCAGACAGCTGGGCCTGAGAATCCTGCCAATCTTTTGCCTCACATTCATCTGGTTCAGCTCCTTTTTCCTCGTTCAATTCAGTAAGAACTCCTACCAGAGGTTGACTTTTGCCTTGTGAAGCCTCTAGTTTTTCATCAACAGAAGCATCTGCGATGTCTGAAGTGTCTACCTTCTCTGGACTCCCTTTCTGATGTTGAATTTGTTCACTTAATTCACCAGAAGGCACCTCATAATAAACTCCATTCCCAGGTTTCTGGTGAATAAGAGAGTGAATCTTTCCCACATTTGCCTCATCATTATCGTCATCATCTGATTTCTCATGAACACCAGCACAAATTTCTCCTGAATTTGCCTCATCATGATTCCCATTTTCGGACTCTTCATCAACAGCAGAAACCTCTTTCTCCATAAGTGCATTCTTGTTGCTTGAACTGTCTTCCATTCCTGCACTCTCATCCTGATGTTGAATCTGTTCGCCGAATTCACCACAATGCACCACATCAAAAACCCCATTACTGGGTTTCTCATGAATAAGAGTGTCAATCTCACCCAAATTCACCTCATCAGTTTCTCCATTCTCTGGTTTCTCGCAAACACTAGAGCAGACCTCTTCTGAATTTGCCTCATCACAGCTCCCATTTTCGGACTTCTCATCAACCACAAAAACTCCATTTTCAGACTTCTCGACAAGTTCTTCTTTGCCATCCACAACAACAGAAGCCCCCGACACTGCATAGCCATCCTCATGACCAGCCACACCATTCAATTCGGCCATCCGTGAGATCTCCGAATTCTCTGCATCATCCATTCCATTGCAAACTCCATCATCATCAATGGGGTGACCCAAAACAGCATTATCTTCCATCTTCTCTTCAACTGCATCCACCCCATCTTCAGACTTTCCTGGCATGTGGTTGTCATTAGCTTTTCCATCATCTTCAATTCCCTCATTGGCTTCTCCCATCTCGGGACCAATAGCATGTATTGCACCCGAGTCCATGCCCCTATTTTCATATTTCTCTTTCTCACCATTCTCAGCAGCAGAAGCCTCCAACGGGACTCCCTCCTCTTTCTCACCATTCTCAACAGCAGCAGTAGAAGCTTCCAACGACCCAACTCCCTCCTCTTTCCCACCGTTCTCAACGGCAGCAGTATAAGCCTCCAACGACCCAACTCCCTCCTCTTTCTCATCGTTCTCAACGGCAGCAGTAGAAGCCTCCAACGACCCAACTCCCTCCTCTTTCTCACCGTTCTCAACGGCAGCAGTAGAAGCCTCCAACGACCCAACTCCCTCCTCTTTCTCACCGTTCTCAACGGCAGCACTAGAAGCCTCCAACGACCCAACTCCCTCCTCTTTCTCACCGTTCTCAACGGCAGCAGTAGATGCTTCCAACGACCCAACTCTCTCCTCTTTCTCACCGTTCTCAACGGCAGCAGTAGAAGCCTCCAACGACCCAACTCCCTCCACTTTCTCACCGTTCTCAACAGCAGCAGTAGAAGCTGTCAACACCACAACTCCCTCCCCCTCCGGATCTCCTCTCTCAACGAGGGGATCCAAAACAAAGTCTCCATTCCCCAAACTATGATCCATTGCTTCTTCGGACCTTTTAATCTCAACCCCATCAAGGGAATTTCCAATTCCATCAATCTCTCGAGATCTCCCAACTTTCTCATCGCCACCAACCACTGCCTCCTCCAAAACCCCATCCGCTTCAGAATCCTTCAATCCGCGAAGGTTGCGAGCATCTCCATCTCCAAATCCCAGCTTCTGATCATCATTTTCTACTGCCCTAGATTCCAAAACAGCACCAACGCCGTTTTCCATTGCAAGTTTCAGCTACAATACCTATGTTCGCAAAACAAAACCCTAATTTCAGAACAGATTCCACAGTAAAAAGAAGAAAAAAAATCCCTCAAAAACCGTTACTTACCAAGAAAAATCACAAATTCGAGATCGGAACAAATCAAGAGAAATCTGATTTCTTGATATCGAGGAAAATGAACAGTTATAGGAGCCTGAACGAGATTTCTAGGGTTTTCGAAATGAAGAATGGAATGAGATAATCGAGAGAAGAAGATAGATGACAGACCTGATAAAGAGAAGTTGAAGAGAGGATTTCAGAAAAACCCTAATCTCTTTCTACTTCTTTGCAGTGATAGTGATTTCGGAATTCCTCTTATCCCCTCTTGTTTGAAATGTTGTTTTTATCTCATCATCAGACGGATGTCTATGTTGGAAGACTCGGATCGAACGGTGGATGTTAATGGATCGCCTACCTGGAGGAACACGCCAACCTTCTGAGGTCAATCTAATTCTAATCTAAGAAATATATATCATAAAGCTGGTTGCTTGCAATTGGAATTTGGAGGACGGTCCAATCACCATCTCCATAATTCCAATATACGGATCGTGTGAGGGTACCACTTTGAGAATTTTCGAACATTCAGTAAGTGAGGCACATTTTAAACACAAGATTGGTATATGTGATCAATCTGATCTCTTGTAAGTTGTAACTTATTACAGTGAAATTTTAGGCCATGGATAATAGGCATTCAACACTTGACAGAACTGTTGGATGGGGCACTCGTAACCATGAGCTCTCAGCATCAAAGTCCGTCAATGTGTTGGGCATGCTATTTTAATTCGATAAAATTGGTGAACAAAAAGAGGGAAAGGCCACCGCGCAAGGGGATTTAATAAGGTGTTGAACACCTTGGATATCCTCGTTGGGAAAAAAAAAAAGAAAGAAAAAAAGAAAAAGGATAAATATGTATGGGCACACGGATCAATTTATATGGATTTTGGCTCTGAATATTTTTATTGATTTATTAGGTGTTGGGATTGCAATCCATCTAGGGCACAATTTTTTTTTGCCACTTTTATGTGGGAACGGTGAGGAAAAGCAAAAGCTTTTTCTAACAAAAAGACCCTTTTCATCTTTTTGAGAGAGTATATTAAAGATTGTGTAATTTTTTTAAAAAAAAATCTGCGGAAATTTTTTTGACAATGGTAGGAGTAAATGCTTTTTTTTTTTTTTTAAGGAAAAGCAAAAACTTGCAGACTTTCATTTTCATGGCCAACAAAAAATTGCACTCGTACTCATGTAAAGTTAGCGAGACTTTTAAAATATGACTTATTAAAAGCTAGATTATTCAAGATAATTGTCTTTTTTACAAATCTATATTTACCTAAATGTTTAAACGGGTATGAAAAATAACAGCATTTGGCATATGATTGTATCCTTTACCCGCTTCATAGAAGTAGAGGCAAATCCTTTTAAAATGAAATGCCGCATTTCTAGCTTGTGAAAATAGGAGTTTTAACCTTATTTTATATGGATTTTTTTTTAATGCCACTATTTTGAATGGCTCCGTTGAATTTATAATAGAGATATCAAACCAGGCTTAGATAGCCCGTAATTGAGCCATAATATATTATTCCTATCTTTTTTATGATCAATATTGCAATGGGACCAACAAAATTTTTGAAGGATTGCAAAAACATTATCTTTTAAGTGGTTTAAACATTTTATAAGTGAGTCCCCTAAAAATCCATTAAAAACTTGTCTTAACATTTTTTTTTTTTTGCTAGGACTCGAGAGAGAACTCACAAACACACAAAAAAGTAATTCAGTCAAGTGGGAAGGAAGCTTGTCTATATAAGTGGAAAAAATTAACGTACGTAAAATTCAAATTCTAACATCCAGATAAGAACCTACAAAAACTGACCCTACTTACAACATTCAGACAAGGAGCCGTTCTTAATTTTCTCTAACATTAGTGTTCAGTCCCTTATTCGGCACTGGTCCGAAGCAATCCGGTGGGTGGGGCAGTAGTAAGTGAAGCAGGTGTCGTTGGTTGATGTATACTTTTCATGCGGAAGGAAATGTATTGACTATCGAGCGAGCAGACGATAGTATGATACATGCCTAAGCACGTGGAGCAAGGAAGTGCACGTGGTTGAAAATGATGCTAAGAAATAAGTTGGGCCTAGACATATATTTCTGGTCCAACACATATGATTGTAGATGGTACCATGACTTTTTCTAGAATTGAAATCACAAGGCAGGTGGCTGAAAATTTATTTTTTAAGTTCTTTTGATGCATTTTTTAAGATTTAAGGCACGTTTGTATAGTTCATTTTCACGAAAAATGATGTTTTCTAGAAAAAACTCATTTTTCAAGTGTTTCGTGCGATAATTTTCTGTTGAATTGTTTTTGCCACGTCAGTTATTTTCTTCTTAGGTATGAAAATAGGCTTTCCATTTATACAAAAAAAAATTGATCTCCCATTTCCTCACTCGCACCCCCACCCAGCCACTCTCTTTCTTCCAGCTCCCATCCCAACTCCACCCACCTAGTAGTTTTCACCAAAGAACTCCGCAGCTATATACCAAACAACATTAGCAACAATTCATCAAAAAAAAAAACTTTTTTCACCAATCATAAATTTCTAACTTTCTCAGAAAACCTTTTTTGAAATATTTAAAAATCATAGAATTTGCAGATATGATAATTTCATCTTTCCATGAAATTGCCTCTACACAAACGTGCCCCGAGGCCCAAAGAGTAAAGCCATGGGAATGCAGGTCTTCAATTCAAGAAATGGAATGTCCTTAGATAAGGATCGCCCTTATCATTTCCTTGAAAATTGAATTGGCATCATATCCCCAAAGACAATTTGCCCCTTTTTTATAGCATTGATTGATCAGCTTGACAATCCTTTTTGATTAAAAAATCATTTACACACATGCTCCACCAAACCTGAATACCAAAAGAAGGCTCTCATCATTCAGCTACGCTGCCTCTTTCAGTATGGTGATCACCCACACCCACCTTATTTAGGTTTGGGATATGAGTTACATCAACACAAAAAGTAATAATGGGAATAGGGAGGGCAGTGGAGTGAAAATCTATATAGGTCTCCCAAGCTGGGGCATGGCAGTCCAAAACTCTCATAACAATTTATTTAGCTGCATCAATAATTTTGTTTTGATACTAATCCCCCAGCATGCTTTAATCGGTACCCCCTACATTTTAAATTAAATGGTTTCCTTTTGTACCTGTTTCAAAAGTTTCAGGTTTGCAGAAACATCTCCACTAGACTGGTATTTTGCTATGAGAAAATTACCAGTAAAGACAATACCACAACCATATACACTGGTTAACACAGGAAAAAGGTTTAAGACATTGGATGGTTAAGATAGTACAATCTTGAAAAGTTCCTTCAGATGAACCATCAACCTCAGGTATCATTCCAAAAATATGTATATATACACATATTATATATCACAGGCCTAGTTTATTGACAACAACAGTCTTCACTTCCACATAATGGGGAATTCAGACAAACTATTCATCTTTAAGGACGGCATGTGGCAATTGTATGATACATCTTTATTCTGAGGAAATTATCCAAAGCAGAACACACAGCTGTTAATGCAGACCAAGCATTGTGGAGAGGTGGGACTCATCTTCCAGTGATCCAAATGGGTCCATTTGGTGAAAAATAGCATGGATAGGCAGCAAAGGGCTGTTCAACGGTTCAACCGGCACAGCAGGAAATGGAACAAGAAGCTCCTTCATTATACGGAACAGTAAAAATAGAACTCTCTCATCATAGTAGTCATCTAATAATTAGTCTGCAATGAGACATACAAACAATCTACACGACAAACTTAGATGCATGACATTGACAATTGGAGTGAAAGAATGGCACTGAGAGTTGAGATGATTCTCTCCAAAGTTTTGGGTGAGATTAAAAAGATTTTTGGTAAGAGAGAAGATATCAGTCTGTCCCAAAACAAACAAATCACAGGATATTTTCTCCATTACCAAAGTGGAAAGGAACTAAATGCAGCCTAAAACATCTACTTTAAAATGTATGCATCAGTATTCAGTACCATAAAGTTCCTAATAGGCACACTCTCAAAAGATAAGTCATGAAAATTACCTGTGATATGGTGCCATGAAATTCATTGAAATCAGAGGCATTCCTTCGAGTTCCACGTCTGTTTCCTAAATAATGCAATGTCAGGGAAAAAAACAACTTTATACTACACAAGTATGAGCATGACCATTTAAGTGAAAATAGAATGTAGCCACTAAACCCTGGTAGCAAAGCTTTGACCACAGAGGATGGCAAAATCATTTTCTTATGTGATGGTGACAAAAGCATTAACCAATGTATATCACTTCATGGGGCACGTACTTTATTATATTTCTAAATAACATAACGCATAAAGTGGGGTGCCTGATATGAAAATGAAGAGATGCATATGTATGAAATTACATTGTTAGAAGCCCTCCACATTTCCTGCTTTATTGATGGACAATGGAGTAAAACAATGCCACAAAATTTGACTTCTCTGCCCCAAGACACCCAGGAAAAAAAAAAATGTAAGGATTTTGACAGAAGAGGAAAAATAATGACATTAGGAAGAATACATCCATCCAAAGATCCGCCGCCTTTCAATATAGCAAAATGTCACCCAAAGTTTCCAGCGCAGCAGCTGTAACAAGCTGTCACATGGAAATGTAGAATGCTTGCAAACTACTGACATTAAGGATCAATTATAAATGAGGGCATTATTCATCAGACTTGAAATGGATCCTCGGTTAAAATGAGATAAATCACATTTTGTGGAATCCAGACCAGCATTAAAAATTGTTGGAATCCACTTGTAAATGAAAATTTGATTGGTGAATCCACTAAAAAATCACTTGTCCAGCAGGGTCAAATGACTATCTTCAACTGTGTGGGCAGCATATACAATGAACTGCTCCAGGGAGCTTCTTTGGCATATGCAGCTGTTCTTTTGATTTGAGAGAAGCCAACTTGAAGCCTCCTCAAATTGGTAAGCTCAGATAACACACATGTTCCCACCAGTGCAGATCATCCCAACTTGTGTACTGATCAGATTTATCCAAGCTTTCTGCATCTGAAAGATAAAAAGTACAGTTGGGTGATTGGGTCCTTGCATAGTCCACTTGTGGATCTGAAAGTATAGGCAAGCAGCAGCACTTGTATTGTTTTAAGATTCAAGCAATGGAACAGTCATCTTCCATTTGGTCTGCTAGCTGTTCCAAGACTGCATATATCTCTTTTTTTCAAAGGATGCAACTGATCTGATACAGTGAATGTATGTACATCACTCTCAACCTCAATCCAGCTAATGGCTTTCTCTTTCCTCACTTGTCTTTCATTCATTAGATACCTCACTTTCTCAACAGAATCCCACCTACCGACAGCAGCATACATATTTGAGAGCAGCACATATGGTGTAGGAGATTGAGGCTCCAAATCGAGAAGGTGTTCTGCTGCTATTGTACCAAGTTCTATATTACCATAAATCCTGCATGCTCCAAGCAATGCCTTCCAAACACTACTATCAGGTTTGTAAGGCATTTTCTTGAGCCTGTCAATCAACTCATTAAAACACCCTGCGCGGCCCAATATATCAGCCAAACATGCATAATGCTCCTGTTTGGGAACTAAGCCATAACCCTGAGCCATGGAATCAAAGATTCTGATTCCTTCGTGAACAAGACCTGAATGGCTACATGCCATGAGGACAACAACAAAGGTGATCTCATCCGGCTTTGTTCCTCCTTCCACCATTGTCTCAAATAAAGATATTGCCTCTTCCCCGCGACCATGCTGTGCTAAGGCTGCAATCATTGTGTTCCACAAGACAACATCCTTCCTCTTATCCATACAGTAAAAGATCCGTCGACAGTCTTCCAAACACCCACATTTTGAATACATATCCACAAGAGTGCTGACAACTATAACATTAGGAATCAAACCAGTCCTAATCAAATGTGCATGGATCTGTTTACCATGCTTGAGCGAAGCTGTACTTGCGCAAGCGCAGAGGCTACTGCTGAAGGTAAATTGATCTGGTTTAACACCTTCCATCACCATCTTCGCAAACAGCTCCAATGCCTCAGGCCCGAGACCATTTCTAGCATACCCTCCAATCAACGTGGTCCACGAAACAGCATTTTTCACAGGCATCTCATTAAACAACACGCGCGCAGAATCCAGGTTACCGCACTTCACATACCCCGAAACCAAAGTAGTCCAAGCAAGCACATCTCTTGCTGGCATCTCATCAAACAACATCCGGGCACCATCAATCTGATTGCATTTCGCATAAGCATCAACAATCGAGCTTGACAGGACCAAATTCGACAAGAACCCAGCAACCAAAACCTGCCCATGGACCTGCCTGGCAAGACCCAACTCCTCAAGCCGCACGCACGCGATCAAAACGCCCGCGAAACTGAACTGATTGAACCCAACCAACGACCGACGCAGCTGAGTATAAAACCGGACAGCCTCCACACACAGACCATTCTGCGCCAGGGCGATCAGCATCGTGTTCCACGACACAACATCCCGTTCGGGCATTCGGTCAAACAGCTTTCGTGCAGCATTGACCTGGCCCAGCTTAGCGTACCCAGCGAGCATGGCGTTCCAAGAGAACAAGTTTCTTGCGGGCATTTTGTCGAACATGTTGCGGGCGTCTGAGGGGCTGCCGCATTTGAAATAGAGGGAAAGGAGGTGGTTTGAGAGGAAGATGTTGGGGTGTTTTCGGCAGGTGAGCTTCAAATGGAGGTGGAGGGATTTGGCGTGGGAGAGGGATTTGCAGTGTTGGAAGAGGAATGTGAGGTCGGGAGTGGATAAGCGAATGCCGTGAGAGGGTAGAAGGTAGAGAGAGTGGAGAGCTTGATCGAAGTGGGATTGAGAGCAGAGGTTGAAGATGGCTTGGACGAGACAAGGACGAAAGGGGGTTTTGTTGGGTGGAATTGGGACGAGACTTGGAGGAGGAGAGAGAGATGGTGGCATTGGAGACGGAAGGTGAGAGGTGGAAACATTTGTGATGATGAAATGATAGTTTGTACGAGGATGATCTTCCGACAGGTGGGCCACTTTATCTTGTCAATTTGGGGAGAGTGGGACCAAATACAAGCAAAAGGATCTGCAAATGAATGGTTGAATTTGTCCTCCTAAAAATGGAGCATTGGAGCATTTTGGGGACTCATTAGCCAGCAGCCTCTGAAAAGAATAGAAAGAGAATAGGCCCAATACGGCATGAATGAAAGTAACATAGATATAATATGATGGGAGTGTAACCTATTTAAGATTTTATTTTATTTTATTTATTTATTTATTTATTTGCTACCGGGAGGGTTCTCGACCCTTTGGATGGATTAATTTCTCTGGGACTAAAGAGATGCCGGGTAAACTCCCATGTAGCCCCAGTATAATAGTGTAGTTTCGAACCTGCAACCTCCAGATACAAGCTGACCAACTGAGTTACTTCTTGAAAAAAAGAATAGGTTCGACTCGAGTGGACACAGAAGATAATATAATGAAAGTGTAACATATTTAAAGATTTGAATTAAAATAAATTCAAATGGCAAAATGCTAATACATATGGAAAACTTTTTGATGGTAAGAAAATTCTCAATCCAAAGTCGAACCCCTAACATATCAGTAGTCTAGATCTTAAATAACAGGTACCGCGTGTGAAAGATCTGGCCAAGTAGGCGAAAACCATGTTGGCTGATTGTGCAACATCAAAGCTTTTTAGGAGCATCCACTACTTTTTTTTTTTTTTATACATGTGGGCCATCCTGATGGCGGTCTTATCTTGACAATTCATCTGGAAAGTGGGGTCCACCTGTGTTCCACTTTGGCCAGTGTCCCCCCTAAGGGGCAGTTTGTCCCGGGTTCGGTCCAGAACCCGGGACAAATAGACTTTCTCGTGTCCCTGTCTAGTATCCAGCCGACCTCATCTAATCATGTGTGGGTGGAATGCAAAGTAGAAGTCACAGCAGTAAACTCATCTGAGAAAGATCCTAGTCCTCTTAACTATGATCACTGGATTCTCCTCCACCTAATTCAATCATCTAATCCTCATTTCATCTCCACCTTTGTCTTTCCATTGCCATCATTTCTTCATCCTAGGAAAAAAAAAATTCACAGCACACAATATCATCAAACAGTTCTAACCCCACTTCCTCAGTCTCTCCTTTCCTTTCATCAACCCCATTAACACCAGTCATGGCTGCATGCAGCAGTCTCAGCTGCTGTCTCTCTCCCTTCGACCAAGTCATCTTCTCTGTCCACTAGAACTTCCATCAACTCTTCAGCAAGAATCAGCTTCTACAAAGTAACAACAAAAGAGAAAAAGGAAAAACCCATGAAAGGTTTTCATGATTTTGTTCTCTTTTCTTGGTTGTTTGAAGGATCCATGTTCATGTGTTGCAATTGGGTTTGTGCAGACATGCTTGATTTCCAAGAATGTGTGTGGAGGAGGAAAGGTGGTGGCACCTATCAGGGCTCAGACTGTCACCACAGAAGCTCCTGCCAAGGTGGAGAAGGTGTCTAAGAAGAATGAAGAAGGTGTGGTGGTGAACAAGTTCAGGCCAAAGGAACCTTACATTGGCAGGTGCCTGCTCAACACCAAGATCCCTGGGGACGATGCTCCTGGAGAGACCTGGCACATGGTGTTTACCACTGAGGGTCAGTGTTTCTTGACTTCCACTTCATCAATTCTGTTGAATTGTTGGGTTTATGATATTCAGGGTTATGTTTTGTCGTCAATTTGTATTAGGATTTTATTTTTTTCCTTCTCATTCCATATATTTTTCCTCACCTGTCTTGGTACCATGTGTATGTGTTCAATTTCTGCTTTAGGAAACATGGAGGAACTGCAAATTGTGATTACAGATAAACAAATGCCCCCCCTGAAGCCCAGATGGATCAAAATATCCTCTGCAATTTGCTCGAATTTCAAACAGATCAATGTGACATTTAACTGTTGGATTGAAGAAATTCACCATTGGATTGAAGCCATCTTCTTCACAATATCACTTCAGTCCAATGTGAATATTGCTTGACCTGATTGATAATTGGGCCACGAAATTTGATGTTCTACCTTGATGAGAGGTGGATTGCAGAGCACAGATTTGCTTGTCATCACAACTGAACTTGGTTGCCATAAGTGATCATTCCTCTGTAAATACCTTCCCTTCCAATTTTAAGCTGTGTGACTGATGAATATAGTGATGTTCTCCATGTCATAAGCTATCTGGACGAGGGATCATGAGATAAAAGCAATCCACTACTAAATGTTTGTATATAGGCACATCTTTGATCGAGTCACCTTTGTTTTGGCATAGCTAATGATTCTGATTCTGATATCTCACCCATATATAGTTGATTCAAAAACTGGTAGGATGGTATCTAATTTGGAGGGAAGATCCCACACAGTTTCCCATCAGATTTTCCTAAGCATCTGCATTTTAAACATGCACAATCATCTGCAGTTTTTTGATCCGGCATTCTATATTTACATATTTCTAACATGGGATACTTCTTCTATTTCTTCCTTTTTTATTGGTTACTATCTTTTTCCTGTTTAGTATCTTTTTCCTGTTTAGTTTTCAGGTTGTTGCATTCGGTTCCAGCACTCATATTAGTGTGGAGATTGATGATTTGCAAGCTTACATTTGTCTTTGTATTATGATGTATATATAGATTACAAGAGAATTATCTCTATTACATTTGAATTTGAAAAGTCCTTATCTGATAAGGATTTCAATGTATTTGAAGTTGTGCATATCTAGGATAATTCAAATAGCCAACCGATCTTATCCTTGAGATTGGGCTGGATCAGAACTACTCACAGGCCCCGGCAAGCTAAGCGGTCGTGCCACGACGTGAAGCTTGTTCATCAACAGTTGAAACCTTGTTGTGCTGAGTCCCTTTGTAAAAATATCTGCTAATTGATCAATCGTGCCGACAAATCTTATTTGAATGTCGCCACGGATAACTTTTTCTCGAATAAAGTGGTAATCAACTTCCACATGTTTTGTTCGGGCATGAAACATTGGGTTTGATGCTAGTGCAATTGCACTTATATTATCACAATAAATTAGTGGTGGAATTTTAAGAAAAATTCCAAGATCTTTCATCACCATTCGAATCCAAAACAATTCTGCAGCAGTAAGTGCCAAAGAGCGATACTCAGACTCAGTGCTTGAGCGGGACACAGTGGGCTGTTTCTTTGCATTCCATGAAATTAAATTAGATCCTAAAAAGATGGCATATCCAGATGTAGACCACCTATCATTGGGATCCCCTGCCCAGTCCGCATCAGAGTAAGCAGTAAATTGAAGTGGGCCTTTGTGGAAGTGGAGTCCGTGGGTAATTGTACCCTTAAGAAAGCGAAGGATCCTTTTAACTGCCATCCAATGTGTGGACCGTGGATCATGCATAAATTGGCAGACTTGGTTAACTGCAAAAGCAATGTCAGGCCTAGTCAATGTGACATATTGAAGGGCACCAACCACACTACGGTACTCTTGTGGGTTGGTTATTGGATCACCATCAATTTTGGAAAGTCTTAACCCAGGCTGAACAGGTGACTTAGTGGGTTTAGCATCATGCATTTGAGTTTTATGGAGGAGATCCCAAACATACTTTGTTTGTGTGAGATATAGATCGGAAGACACCCGGCATGCCTCAATTCCAAGAAAATAGTGTAGCGGGCCCAAATCTTTCATAGCAAACAAACTACCAAGGTCACGTAATTAACTTTGGTATGGCTGCAACATGATTGCTGGTTATGACAATGTCATCAACATAAATGAGCAAAATTATAAAGTCTTCACCAAGTTGTCTCACATAGAGAGAGGTGTCAGCATTGGACCCAATGAATCCAAGACTTTGTAAATAATTTGTGAGCCGGAGATACCAAGCCCGCGGGGCTTGCTTGAGCCCATAGATGGCTTTATGTAATTTGCACACATGGGTAGGTCGATTGGGATCTACAAAACCTTGGGGTTGTTCCATATATACCTCCTCCGAGAGAACCCCATGAAGAAAAGCATTGTGAACATCAAGCTGGCGAATGGGCCAGCCAAATTGTATAGCAATAGACAACACCAATCGTACTGTAGTATGTTTGACGACTGGACTGAATGTTTCCCCATAATCAATCCCGGGTTGTTGGTGAAACCCTTTAGCCACAAGACGGGCTTTATGCCTCTCAATTGTACCATCAGATCGTTGCTTTACCTTGTACGCCCATTTACACCCGACAACATTGAAACCGGGTTTAGAAGGAACTAGAGTCCAAGTCCCTTGACGTTGTAGCGCATCAAACTCCATTGCCATCGCTTCTCGCCATTCTATAGATTTTATCGCCTGAGAGTAGCATGTGGGTTCTGATGGGGCTAAAGCAGCTTGTAAGGCAGTAGGTAAGGGATACCTAGTCGCCATCAACATCTTAGGCTTATAGATGCCATCCATTGCTCGTGTCCGCATAACATGTGTGCGTAGTGAAGGAGCATGGGCATCAGTTGATCCTTGGGGCTGATTATATAAGTATTGATCAGTAGGATCACTAATGGGTGGCACATCATTAGTACCACTAGTGGAAAATTGGCGCCGAATGGTGGCAGCAGACCCTGGTGACTTCTGTTGTCCAACGTCAATTTGAGGCATAAGTGTATGTTGGAGACTGGATTCTGGTTCTGAAATGAATTCTGAAATAGGCACATCTGCACCATGAGAACAATGTGCAACAGTGCCCAAACCTTGTTCAGTAGATACAAGTGGAAGGGGCATAGCAGGGACAACAGGCCTAGAGTGCATATGGCCCACACTGGGTTCATGGGAACTGGGGTCAGCATTAGGGAGCTGCCTTGCTGGGCACCTAATAGGAGTATGTAATGGAGTGTTGGTGACTTGAGATGACATTTGTGCAGGATCCATAACAGATGGCAGCATAGCTGTAGATTGGGTAGGGCCTTGGGTAGTAGTAGTGGAGGCAGGCAATTGAATGTGGCCTAGAAGAACATGCTCAGCTGAAGATAATGGTCCACTTGATGGGGTAGAATTGTTAGTCATGGTAAAAGGATAAATTGTCTCATCAAAAACCACATGACGAGACATATAAAATCTCTTAGCAATCGGGTCATAACACTTGTAACCCTTATGATTACGTCCATAGCCAAGAAATACACACGGAATAGTGCGAAATGACAATTTTCCTGTCATGTAGGGACGAATAAAGGGAAAGCATCTACAACCAAAAGATCGAAAGATTTTATAGTCCGGTGTTTTGTGAAATAGTTTTTCATAAGGAGAAAGCCCTTGAAGAATAGGCGTAGGCATGCGATTGATGAGAAAAACAGCAGTGTCAAACGCCACATCCCAAAAAGAAAGAGGGACGCCAGAGTGAGCTAAAAGAGCTAATCCTGTTTCCACAATGTGACGATGTTTTCGCTAAGCCACACCATTTTGTTCTGGTGTGTGAGGGCATGAAATACGGTGAGAAATTCCATGTTGGCTTAACAAATTTTTAAACCTATAACTAGTGAATTCCCCACCACCATCAGATTGAAATGATTTTATTTTGCGCTCAAACATATTTTCAACGAGGGCTTTAAAATTCACGAATATTTCAAACACTTGAGATTTAAATTGAATAGGGAACATCCAACAATATCGACTGTAGTCATCAATAAAAATAACATAAAAGCGACATCCACTAATTGAAGAAGCCGGAGAGTAACCCCAGACATCAGCATGCAGCAATTCTAATGGAAAGGCAGTAACTGAAGTAGAATGTGGGAATGATAACCTTGAGCTTTTCCCCAGCTGACAGGCAGTGCACACAGAAGGAAGACTAGATGACCCACTTAAAGAAATAAAAGGAGCAATTGCTTTCAAGACTTTGGAGGAAGGACGTCCCAACCGGTGATGCCAAAGAAGACTAGACTCACGAGTGCAGCTGAAAGCAGCTGGAGAAATGGGCAAGCTATTCGCATGAGCCAAAGGAAGATGAAGCGGGTAGAGCCCACTACTAGTCCGTCCTTGGTAGAGGATCTTCCCCGATTTGTTTACCTTGACATAAAAACCAGATGAATTAAAAACAAATGAGCAATCATTATCCTTGGTAAACTGGGAAACAGACAAAAGGTTGTGAGAAATAGAGGGCACATGTAGTATATTATGCAAAGAGAGAGATGTACCAGTAGACAAGCAATTGGAAGAACCAACATGAGAGATAGGGAGCCCCTTACCATTTCCAACAGCAAGA
Source organism: Camphora micrantha (assembly GCA_003546025.1). NCBI lineage: Eukaryota > Viridiplantae > Streptophyta > Magnoliopsida > Laurales > Lauraceae > Camphora > Camphora micrantha. The sequence continues at coordinate 2,510,068 of QPKB01000004.1, read as the reverse complement.
TTGTCTGTACCCGCATAATCTGTGTGGATGGATAAATTGCCCAAGTCTGGCGTCACATGGTTTGTAGCACCTGTGTCAGTAAACCAAGTGGAGGCACCTCCCTTTGCTGCAACCATAGCCTGTAGCTTCTCAGGTGGTTGGCGACCTTGAAAGGAAAGATCCAGTCGATGAAAGCAATCAAGAGCCGAATGTCCGACCCGATTACAAATCTGACATGAGGTAGAACTTGCAGATTTGCCACTAGTAAAATTATTGGCATTGTTGGAGGAGCTACCCCATGCATTTTGACGGCCCTTGCCACGACCTCGATAGGTAGAGCGTCCACGAGGGCCAGAACGACCTTGAGACGCGGTATTGGTGTAAAGTGCAGTAGCCGGTTGTTCAATTGCAGGAGTAGAGTGATGTAATTCCAACCTCAACTCAAAAGTGAGAAGTTGGCCAAACAATTCTTCAAATGTAATTGGCGTATCTCGATTCACAATTGAAGTATGAACAGAGTCATACTCAGGACCCAACCCATTCAATATCTGGTTACATAGATCATATTCGGTAACTGGTTGGGCAATAGCCTCAAGAGCATCTGCAATGCTCTTCATTTTATCGAGATAGTCAGTTATGGACAGACCTCCCTTTTTGAGGTTCTGAAATTGTTGCTTGAGTTGCAACACACGGGATCGAGACTGGATTAAATGTAAGTTTTCCAGTCGTTGCCAAACCTCTCTGGCAGAATGAAGCCCAACGACTCGCTGGAGTACTGGAGTCGTGAGAGTGGCATTAATCCAGAGTAAAACAAGAGAATCCTGCTCAACCCACAAATCATAGGCGGGGTTAATGGTTGACGTCATCTTGCCATCCTTATCCAGCATAAATTGTGCAGGGCACAAGGCTGAACCATCCACATATTTCAGCAGTTTATTTGTGCGAAGAATCGGCAAAAATTGACTTTTCCACAACAAGTAGTTATCACGATCCAATTTGAGAGAAATTAGACTTGCAATATTGGAGATTGATATGGTACCTGACGAAGAACTCGAGCCAGCCATGGAGAGAATTGTGAACCTGAGTGCCAGAAGCAGTACTCAACACCAATGCAAAGTGTAGACTGGGCAAAGCAAATCAGATCTGACTATATAGTTAGAAGCCCAGAAACTGAATATAGTAAGCCTCAGCTTGTTAAGTCAGTAACAGGAAGAAGAACCGTATAGCTCTGATACCAAGTGGAGATTGATGATTTGCAAGCTTACATTTGTCTTTGTATTATGATGTATATATAGATTACAAGAGAATTATCTCTATTACATTTGAATTTGAAAAGTCCTTATCTGATAAGGATTTCAATGTATTTGAAGTTGTGCATATCTAGGATAATTCAAATAGCCAACCGATCTTATCCTTGAGATTGGGCTGGATCAGAACTACTCACAATTAGTTCCTTAGCTTATTCCCATATGTGGTGAATAATTCCAATTATTTTCTTTCCTTATGTTTGTTGAAACTTTGGTTTTTGAATTGGTCTGGTTGTTTGAAATAGGGGAGATTCCATATAGAGAAGGCCAGAAGGGCAGTCTATTGGTGTAATTGCTGATGGGATTGATAAGAATGGAAAGCCACACAAGCTAAGGCTGTATTCAATTGCAAGCAGTGCTCTTGGGGACTTTGGAGATTCCAAGACTGTATGTTCAATCACTATCTACAGTTTCAGTTTTCTAGGTTCCATGTCTTACAAATTCTAGATGGTAAAATCATTCTGTATTTCATGTTAGACCTACACGGTTCATGCTTCATAGCATTCATATTGTCTGTGTTCCCAAGTTCTAACTGGAGATGTATCCTTCCTTTTATTTTTCTGGTTCATTTTTCTACTGTTCTATTGGTAGAAATTAATTACTCATTTTCTGCCTCATTGATGACAATGTCTATTCTAATTCTAAAATGAAGTGAACACCTTTCTTTTACTGGTTTCTCTTTGTGTGAAGCGGCTTGTCTATACAAATGATCAAGGGGAAATAGTTAAAGGAGTTTGCTCAAATTTCCTATGTAAAGAATTTCTGTAGCTGCTTTAAACACTAATCATTTTAATTTGCTGCTAAATATTCAGTTATTTGAACCTACATTTTCTTTTTAAAGTAATTTATGGCTTGATCTTGTCAGGAGTCTTTGATAACCGTTTCTTATCCAAGATTCTTCAGTGACCAGTTTTAATTGGCAAACCATAATAATTATTTATTTCAGGTGACTTGAAGCCTGGCGCTGAAGTGAAGATCACAGGACCTGTTGGAAAGGAAATGCTCATACCTGTCGATCCTAATGCCACTATCATAATGGTATCACTTGGATCTCAAACATTATCCTCTTCTTCTCTGTCAAATATTCATCTTTAAACAATAGTTAATTTTTGTTAGCTTGTGTGTTAATATTTCCTCATTGCAGCTTGCAACAGGAACCGGAATTGCACCTTTCCGCGCATTCTTGTGGAAGATGTTCTTTGAGAAGCACGATGACTATAAGGTATCCCTGTTTCTTACAAATTGCTGAAAATTGAAGAAGCATGTCAAATTTGGTCAGTCAGTGTTTTATCTGTTGAGTAGATTTTTTAATTTTTTTTTATATAAATATGACCATGGAGTTTAATTATAACCACATATTTGAATGTAAGAAACAGTGGAGACTTACATCAGGCTATCTTCAGGCCAAGAACATGCAAAGCATCCTCAAGCCTTGATTTTCTAAAAGCAAAACCTTTTGCCTTTGTTGTTCCAGAATCCAGATGTTAGTATTAGGAGCCTTCTGCCAAGTTGTCGCTCTTGCTTCAGGATCTTGCTCCCTGCCCTTTTTCATTTGCCTGTGTGTACTAACATTTGAAAAACACTACTTTCAAGCTTCCCCCATTGAATCCTCCTTCCACTCCTGCTCCACAATCTGGGCTATAAATTTCGAGATCATTATTCTGATTGGCATCATCATTGATAAAAGAAGCATTGTAGGACAACCCAATTTGGAGATCTTCTAATATTTGGCTTATTTTTCTGTTGGCAGAGAAGAGAATCATTGCTGTATTTCTACTTAACCACATATTTTTAGTACATTAATTGATGGGTTTGGACTTCCTATCACTGGGATTTTTGGAGGACATAAAATGGCCCATCATACTAATCATCTGAATCATCTAATTGTGCGCTACTTGTACATATTTAATATCATTGTATACTGCACATCTTGGGTTGAAAATCATATACCACTGCATAACATAACCATCCATCCCATCAAAACCTTTTAATATTACTTTAGTTATTGTTGTTAACATCTAGCTTGATTGAAGGGCTGTTCATGCAACTCACATTGGAGTTTTTATAGTAACTTTCATTTTCAAATGAGTTGTTCTTGGATGAGTGACTCACTTAAACTGTAATGCAGTTCAATGGTCTTGCTTGGCTCTTCTTGGGTGTTCCTACAAGTAGTTCTCTGCTTTACAAGGAGGTAGGTTTGATTAATTGGAATAATACTTCCCATTGACTTCATACTTCCAATTTGTTCAAAGTCAGTTGCTTTTATTCCTGTTGAGAGTTGAGACATGTATCACTGATTAGTATTTTCTGTACCGTGCTGGACAGGAATCTGAGAAGATGAAGGAGAAGACACCTGATTATTTCAGGGTTGATTTCGCCATTAGCAGAGAGCAAACAAATGAGAAAGGAGAAAAGATGTACATTCAAACGAGAATGGCACAGTATGCCGAGGAGTTATGGGAATTACTAAAGAATGACAATACGTATATCTACATGTGTGGGCTAAAGGGAATGGAGAAGGGGATTGATGATATCATGGTGTCATTGGCTGCCAGAGATGGTAAGAATATAAAGAAAATATATAGCACTTGCAGTTTGAAATCTGAATGCACCATTCCCTGGCTCATAAGTTCTAACCATTTACCTTTTCCTTAATGTGGAATCTGAATATACTTTTCCATAAAAAGAGAATGAAAATAAGATGCAGTTTCTTTAGGCTAGCACCACATAATACCTCAAGAAATGCATGTAATTGGTTATGATATAAGCAGAGTAGTCAGAATATGATAAATAGATTGCTAACTCCTTTTTATTTATTGTCTACTGTTTCACAGGCATTGATTGGATTGAATATAAAAGGCAGTTGAAGTAAATTGATTGGTGCTTCGCTTTTTTGAGCAATGTGAAGAGGCCATCCTTCTGTAATTTCATCTAAACTTCTATGTAGATAGGTAACATCCGCTTCTGTAATTTCTCCAACTTCTTTTGTAATTTAGCTGTGTTGTCCTGGCCTCCATGTAAGCTCTATTCAAGAGAAACCATAAAATCTTATGTCGGCTTTTGTTACCTGTACACATAGAAGATAGTGATGGAGCCACATCAGAGTTCAGACACTTCGTTTTTAAGTGTAATGCAGGTACCAGAGGTTCTTGTAAACCTCAAATCTTGTAATCATTCTCAACTTCATCAATCAAAATTTATCTCAATTTTCTGCTTTCATAAATTCTAGGTTTGTGACTGAACTTATGTAGCAAAGATTGCATTTGTATACTTACTGTTCTTTTGTTTTGGGATGCTTTGATTAGAGAAGGTGGACATTTACAATGCTATGGCCACACCTGCCCAGCTTCTCTAGATATGTTCGAACTTCTTGATGTGGGGTCAATTTCTTGGTCCTTAATCATGCTTTATCTTCAACATGGCATGCATGGATCAACAAGCTCTGGCCCACCACACATATTAGATTCACATGGAGTAGGCTGTAGGCATATACCAGACCATAAACATTGTCTACCTGGAGGCAAGTTGGTAGTGCTTTGTAGTCTGGAATAGGCAGTCAAAAATATGGTTTAGCACTTGCTTGAAAAAGTCATTATGTCTTCACAAGTTTTTCTGAAATTACAAAGCGGATTGTGAGCTGAATGAATCACAGATAATGGGTCTGAGTACCCAAGAGATGCGCACGGAAGCATTCCATTAATGTAAAGTTGCTGCCTTCTTGGTTGAATGAGATTTAGCAATCAAAGAACATGGTTTAGAACTTGCTGGAAAAAGTCATTACGCCATCTCATTGGTGAATTTCGTTGAACCCATGAATCACAGATAATGTAACTTAGTACCTGAATCACATATAATGTAACTTAGTACCCTAATGATGTGCCATCTAAGGACTATGTATAATGTGTAAAACTTGTTCCAGGTGGTGATACTTGGATCCTTGTTTTCAGATGATCCCCTTCTTCCTTTGCTTGCTATGTACTGCAAGCCGAGGAAAATGGAAACTACCCATGAAAGACATAAGGAAAAGAGGGGTTAAACTAAGAAAACAGGGCTGTTGTGCCACAATAGATATTTACTTGTTTTATAGACCGGCCACGGGGAGTCGTGTTCTACCCTGGGGTCTGCCCCGGGGTGTGTAAACTTTTTGTTTATAGACTAGTCCTGCTTTTGAAAGGAGGCACTGTTTGGGTGACAAAAGATTTTTAAGCGACTAAGAAGCATCTATGGTAATTAGAGATGAAATTTTTGCCAGCCCGCCTAGGCACGGTTTTTTTCCAGGCATGGCTCAGTTATTTCCATAGGCCGTGCTGGCAAGGGAGCCTGAGGCGGCGAGGAACGGCACGGGCCATATTTATATAATTTTTATTGTTTTTATATAAATAAAATTTAAAATAATTAAAGATTTATTATTCATTTATAAATTAGCTCAATGTTTATGCATTTAATAATGTGGATAGCAAAAAAGAATTATATAAACATAATTGACCATAGTTTTTCCCACATTACATGGGACGCGTGGTATTAATGTCGGTCCCATTGGTTTTATCAGGTAAGAAAGGTTTTGATTGATTAGCTACTTATGAAAACAAGTGTCTCTTACGAGTTTCTAAGTGTACTTTAGGGATATATATATATTTTTTAAATAATCTAGCACACAAAAAGAGTAGTTTGCATGTAAACTTACGTTCTCTTTGTAAGATATTCAAATTCAGATTTAAGTATAAAATTAAAAATTGATTTTCTATAACGCAGGGTTCCTAGCCCAATTAAAAATTGATTTAATCTTTTTAAGATACTGTTTTTTTATATAAAGAAAACTTATGAAACACTAATCCAATTTAATTTATAACATTATTGATATATATAAATTCTTCAAATATTTGTTGTAATCTTGACACGCATTGTTATATTGTTTTCTATTAACTAAAGCTTTTTAGAGTAATTGATTGTCAACAATGTTGTGCGAACATAATTTCCAAAAATTAAAATAAAGCCCATAACCCAAAGAGTAGAATCTTTGTTTGCAACCATAGAACAACATATGTGAAAAGAAAATTGGGTACAACAAAAATAAAATATTAAGATAGATGTATGGTAAATTATAAAAACTAGAATAAGAAATGAGTGTATTCATGAATATTTAAAGAACTAGATGGTGAGAAAATATTCTTTTTAACGTGGATTGATTGCCCATTCCTCAAAAGGAAAGAGAAAATATTCTTTTTACGAGGATTGATTGCCCATTCCTCAAAAAGAAAGGAACAAGCCAAAGGGAATATATATGAAGAATGACGCATAAATCTTAAAAAGTGGAGTCTTATTCTAAAATTTGTCAATGGTTCATCTATTTGAAGGTGCCTCATTAATGAGCTACCAATGGATTGACAATGTGGATGTAAACGGGTTGATTTCGGTCCAGTTTCATGGTGGAACCCAAACTTGAAACTGTTAAAGAGAAGGTGGGTTTGGACCCGGAATCGTCTTAAGACCGGAACCGTTAGAAGAGAATGTGAAACCGAAACCATTTACCTTTGTGAGGTCAAAAAAAAAAGAAATTCGGACCCATATTCATTTAGTTAATTGATCGAAACTTTTAGATAAACGGAGAACAAACAACCGTTTATGTCCCTAATTGACGAGAAACTCCAAAATCTAAATTTAAGATTTCACTTGTCAATCTTTCACTCGCAGACATAAGCAAAAACGGCTTAACCCATGACCATAATGGCCCGAACCGTAGTAGAACCAGTGTAACACGAACTAGTGTTAGTCCCGCGAGCTACTCTGATAAACAAAGAAAATCGTCTCACCTACGGGCCACGGCGTCGTGAGAAATTTTCCTATTTCCATATCCTCCCAAACGCTTACGTGGCACGCGATGCGAAACCCACGGTCCACTCAATATATAAATCCCAAGCTCAGAGACACCAAAAAAATCATCAAAGAAGAAGAGAGCGAAAGAGAGATTAGGGTTTTCTTCTTCTTCGTGGAGTGGGAGGTAGGGTTTCGAATCGTCTGCAGATGGCGCAAAACACCAGATCGAGCGGCATCGTGAAGTGGTTCAACGGCCAGAAGGGCTTCGGCTTCATCACCCCCGACGACGGAGGTGAAGATCTGTTCGTCCATCAGTCTTCCATCAAATCCGATGGCTACCGCAGCCTCGCCGAGGGCGAAGCGGTCGAGTTCGAGATCGAGCATGGAGATGATGGCCGGACCAAGGCCATCGACGTCAGCGGCCCCAACGGCTCCTTCGTCCAAGGCGATCGGAGGGGCGGTGGCGGATATGGAGGCCGCGGTAACCGCGGTGGTGGGTATGGCTTCAGTGGAGGTGGTGGCGGAGGATACGGAGGATACGGAGGCAGCGGAGGGTACGGTTTTAATGGTGGTGGTGGAAGAGGCGGCGGTAGAGGTGGACGTGGAGCGAGGAACGGTGGTGGAGGATACGGCAGTGGAGGTGGATATGGCGGAGGAGGTGGTGGAAACTGTTACAATTGCGGAGAGCCGGGGCATATGGCTAGGGATTGCTATCAGGGCGGAGGCGGCGGCGGCGGGAGGTATGGTGGTGGAGGTGGAGGAGGATCTTGCTACAATTGTGGCGAGCAGGGGCATTTTGCGAGAGAATGCCCGAACAGCTCGATGAAATGAATGGTGGGTTAGTATCTTCTTCTTGGTTTTGACTTAGTTTGCCCATCGGATGATTTGAACTGGGGTTTGGATGATCTCGATCATTGACGCCTGCAGTGAATGATTGATGTAGATGGGTTTTTATTTTCTTTTTTCTTGCTGGTTCTTGTTTTCTTAATTGTGATGATCTGGGTTTTTGTCCTTCTGGGGAGAGAATTAAAGGTTGTTGTTCAGAGATTTAATTCTCCATATCTCTGTTTCTTTTTTTTTTTTTTTTTTATAATCTTTTTTGTTAACTTTGTTTTTATTTTCCCTCTTCAAGTATATACATATATGGTTTGATCAATGGATTGGGGGTTTCTTTCCTATCATTTTTGTTATGTTTGTTTGTTTGTTATTGCATATACTGATCTGTTTATTTCTTATGTGATGATAGATACATGTTGGTCAGCTGTGGCAAGGTGATTTGGTATGTGGTGGTTTGTGAATCTGTTTCTGATTGTTTATTTCATTGTTTTAATTAATCATAGGGAATTAAGGATTCTGTTGAATGTGCTTCAATCACAACTAGTTTGCTGATGCCAAAATGGTTGGTTATTAACAACCTTGCACATTTTGGGGCAGTGAGAATTCTCAGCAATAATTATGGTCGTTATAATCTATGAATGTTGTATGGAATGGGATATTTTGCTCGGATTGCTTTTCCATCCCAAACAATCGTTGGCGAGTTCATGCTGATCTAGACCATGGTCTAAAATATGATTTATCAAACAAGGCCTAAGAAGATCAGTACACTTGAATTGATTATTGTCCTTAGGTATCTAGTTGGGCGCTCATTACATGTTTAGTGAACTGGAATCTTGTATTTTAGGAATTTTTATTGCGAGTATTTATTTGATTGCCAATAATCTTTAGGAACCATAATTAAAAGATGGAATTTATAATTAGTTAAGATTGTTAATTAGGTGTTAAGATTGTTAATTAGGTGTAATCTCAGACTGGAAGCCCAGGCTTTTGGCCACTTGTGACTCAAAGGGTTGAATGTATATTTTCCCCCCTTCTTGATTACCATCTTTTATCCTCGAGTGAAGATTCTTTGGTTTCTCTAATGTCATGACTTCAAGATGTTTACTTCCATCATATTGGAACCTAATGTGGTTTCTAATTCTGTACCACCTCAAATTCACATTCTGAACTGTTCTTTTAATGTTCACAGTGCTTGCAATGTGAAACATACATGTCCCTTATTTGTGATTTTGAATTATGAAGGGGTGTTGGTTATGGTTATTAGTGGATGGGTCCATTGAGCTTGAACTGTGATTACATAAATTCACTGATATTGCTTGCCATTCTCATCCGTGTTCTCAAATTTGGCTTCTTTTATCCCAGCTTAGATGATTGCTAGAAATTTCATTGTGGTACTGTGTCGCTACTGCACACTTGCTTCACTTTGGTTAAGCGTATGTAGACTGCTGATAAAAAAAAAAAAGGAAAAAATAATAAAAAAAAGGACTTATTTGTAGTTCAGGGATGATAATCATGATATGATAAATGGTTTGATGAATACAGACTATTTTATTCTTTAGGTTACAAGATCTATATCGGAGGGCTTTAATTTAGTCAGGTGCACGCTGCATTGAGTGATTTCAATTCAGATTGAGATTGATTGTCACAGACTATGGTAGGTGCTGCGTAAACCCTCCAATCCTATTTGATGCTACTGCTAGACCAAAGTGAGACCTGGGGTGAGATTCACTATGGTAGCTGCATTGCTAGTTTGTCGTCCGATGTGTGTTGAACTTTCGCAGCAATTTCTATGGAAGATCTGTGGGATGATGATGTTCATTACTGGTCTCTGTGGGCGAGGCTGTGTATTTTCTCCCATACAAAGACCATGTGACGGGACTTCCCTTTCCACTTTGTCCTTGTTGATTCTGTGGGTGCGCCTCTTTGCTCCTGTTCTCCCAAACAGGTAGTGGGCTTGGACTCCATGGAGGTGACTTAGGACAAATCGTAATTCATGGTTTTTTTTATTTTTATTTTTTGGGTAGACACTTTTTTTTATGTTGAATGAGAGACCACTATATAACATATGTTCTCTCTGTTTGGTCTGCATGTTACATTGTATGAAACTGCCTACCCGATTGGTGTTGTGATTATCCACTCTTGCGATTTATAATGGGCCCTGCTTGGTGGATGGATGTTTTATTTCTTCCCATTCTATATGCACCACTATTTATGTATTGATTTATTTTATAAGGTTTTTTTTTTTTTAATTTTTTATGCAGGAGCAATAGATCCAGAATTCGTGGGTTTTTTTTTTTTTCTTTGATCGAGCCTTGACGTATTTCCATTTGATTTGATCGGTCCAATGGGTTTTTGATCCATTTGAGTTGGGGTCCAATCAAACGTATTCAGATTCACCCATCAGGGCTACTACGTCAGTATTTTTTGCGTAGCTCCCCGCCTTTCATTATACGGTGGGGCTTTTTGAATAAGCATATATGCAAAAAACTCTAGTACCCTTTTTTTAGCTGTCTTTGATCAGGCATAAAATCTCGTCTTTTTGAAATATCTCATGGTCTTTTGAACAGCATTTGTCTAGATACCTGGCTTAACATATCTGCTATTGAGCTGTGATCTTCTTTAGTGAGGAATATTGTTGAAGTTGTTTCTTGAGTGGAGTTCGTGGTTTCTGGGTCGCATGACTTTACAGTGTGAGAATTCTTTATTTTGTTCAGTCTAGAGTGGAGAATCATCCTTGCCTGTCTTAGAAGTGAACCAACCAAGTGTAAAAGATCCACGGGAAATGGAAGATGGTTTCTGGTTGGACTTCCAAATCATCCTCATTAAGTAAAAATAGGGTTACTTTTATATCTTTATCATGGAGAAGCAACATCCACCACAAAACACAGAACTTGTAATTCCAGGGAAACATGCCTAAAGGAAAGCCTCGCGGCCATTAACCAAAACTGTGTTTAGTACTCGATGAATGAAATTAATTCTCCGATAATAAGGGTGAACGAATTTAAGGACTTGTTGAATGGCCATTGACGATCAAAATTTTGGAACATAGCTAGTTGTAAAATGAAATCCCATTGGACGAAAAGGAGAGGAAGCATGTTCGGTGTAAAGAAGATGCTCTTTTTCTATGGTATTGAGAAAAGATGCTTGTAAGTAGTGTACGTCTCTATTCGATCTTTGAATCAGCTTGCCTATCTTTAATCAGAAGATTCTATTATCTTTAAGTTCCTTGGCTAATTAGCAATGTTGCTTTCCTGAAAAAATGAGGTTTCAATAGCTTTATGCCTCCATTGAGATGCCAGCAATGTTTAGAAATTTCTTGTGGTCTCTCTCGAAAGCCATCCATACTGGACAAAAATAGGCTAAAAAGTCCACTCCATGCATGCAGTCCAGCTCGTGGGGCCCACTTGGGCGGGGCCCACCATCTTTGTTTACTTAAGCAGTTTCGCTGGTTCATGAACGGATCTTTGCGGGTGTGTTTGTCGTGTAGTCAGGTAGTGGGACCCACCTACCACCAATGTCTTGAGCCTGGGTTGGTTTGGATTGTCCATTTCCGACAATGTTGGACTGCAGGGTTGATCTTTGTTGGCTGGGCCCCGGCCTATTTCTATCAAGAGAGTTGATGCACCAACTTAGCTTTGCCATAATTATTTGGGCCGAACATTCTGGCCCACAGAGTGGACTTTCCTTGTTAGTTCTGGTAAGTTAATCAGCTGTGACACGAAAAGCTGGGCCTAACCTGGTCAGTTGTAAGCCCAATGAATGAATGAAGTGGGGATAAAAACATAGAATTTTGTCTCGTAGTTTGAATCCTCTATCGCAATTTGTATGTGTAAAGATTGTTTTTAAATTGGTCATGTACCAAAAATTAAATCAATACGATGTTGCTCTCAATAATAATAATAATAATAATAATATGTGTGTGTGTGTATGGAAGGGACTGATTTCAATTGAGAAATCAGCTTTAATTTTTTCAATTGATTTTGACCATTCTAATATTATAACTTTTCTCTACTTCATTCAATCATTCTCTCATATGAGTTCTCTTCTTATACTTAAAACCTTATTTAATACAATAAAATCTCTTAAATCTTGAATGATCAACTGTCTCTTAATTCTTCTCAATGCCTCTATATGCCTTTAAAGAAATCAACTCACTTAATGTCTATCTCATAACGTAAATTCACATTTTTTTTTTTTGTTATATCAGTTTTTTTTTTTTTTTTTTTCATTATTTGATATTGTTATAGTATTTCTTCTGTAGAAATGGCGTCTGGAGTGGCATCTTCGGTGCACTTTGGTTTCTCCCTCGATTCTCCAAATCTAGAATTCCCTTCACTAAATGCTCTGTCAGATTAAAAAAAAAAAACACTATGCTGTGAGATACTCCCTTTGCCTCCTTGCTTTTTAGTATTATGATAAGGGATAATTATGGACAATTGGCTCAGGAAAGACAAAAAAATATCTATTTACCGCAGAGCTGTTTGATCCATAGGATATTGCAGGCGCGGCCTGCAATATCTTAGGGATGTAAGATATCACAGGTTGCGATATCCTACAGATGTAGGATATCCCACAATCAGAAGCAGGAAGACTTGAACAGTCCGTCTTTTTTTTTCCTTGACTATGGGATCACTAAACCATCATTCAAACCGTTAGATAGCTATATGAGTGTAAGAACTAATATCGCACCAAATTTGAACCGTTGATCTATCACAGTTATTGAGAAATTTGCAAGAAAGTCACGTTGTTTTGCAAAGTATAAAAACAAATTATAAGCCCTTTTTTTTTTTACAAGTTTTTTATAATTCGCAAAACAATGTGACTTTCTTGCAAATTTCTCGATAGCGGTGATAGATCAGCGATTCAAATTTAGTGCCATATTAATTCTTACACTCGTACAGCTATCCAACGGTTTGGATGGTCCCACAGTCAAGGAAAAAAGAATATATACACTGACTGTTTAAGTGATTGTGGGATATCCTACATCCCTTGGTAAATATATATTTTTGGGCTGTTCTAGGGCTATTGTCAACTTTAAGACTGTCTGTACGGTAATCGTCCTTTATAATAATATCCCTTTCATTTCAAAGTTGAAGATATGTACCGAGTGGGAGATGATGGTTACTGCTTTTTCTTATTGCTCATGGACAAGGAGGTATACTTGCAGAGACTTGGTATTTTTCCCATATTGATTGAATCTATATTTACTATGTTTCTTTGGTCCCTTTAGCAAGGTTTTTGCATATGCACTTTTTTTTTTTATTTTCTGTTTGTTTTGTTTATGCTTTTGCATATCCATCATCTTCCCATCAGTTTCATTTAAGTCATGTTTTTGTTACTTATCTTATGTGAAATTTGTCTAGATTGATTTTTTATTGAGATTTCTGGTAGATAAGTCTATGTTGATCATATATATATATATATATATATATATATATATAACTTTCAATTTGTTATTATTCGAATTCTAATAATGTATTGGAGATTTATGCAAATGAAGTAAATTATATTTCAGTTAATAATTGTAGGGTGCCAATCCAAACCGTCCAAGTTAGATGCACGTGGTTTTTTTAAGTGAAGTATATTTGTCTAATTGATTTAATATTTGTCTAATTGATTTTTTGTCTTCATTATATGCTTTGTTCAAAATAAACAATTATTTTTAATTATTTTATGTTGGCTATATGAATTCTATGTTTTTGGGATTTGCCTAATCAATGAAATCTTTGTTAAAACCCAACATGTACATACTCTCTCTCCCACGTACACTACGCTAGCAAGAATACCACCCTATTTATCTCATCTATCTCTTCATCTCAACTTTTATCCCATGGCTAGTTCTCTCTCTTTCTACGAAATTGTGAGTAGGATTTTCAAGTATTGCCGTATTATCATTTTTAATGTAATTTACATTGATTTGAGTCATGAGATCTCAATATCACAATAAAACAATATTATCATTTTATTATAATTTTACGTGTGACTTTTTTGGAATTTATTGAATTTTATATTTTGGTAAATCGGGCCTTTCTTTCTTCTTTGCTGCTTTATATATATTAACACAACATGCAAAGCAATGCGAGTATATGGTGAGGTCTTATATTCTTCCTTTTATGCTTTTGTAGATAATGGTGAGTATTATTTTATTCATAGACTTTTAATAATGACTAATCATATATTTATTTCCATTAAAAATTCTTCGTTCCAATAATATTTCAAAGAAAATATCATAATTTACAGTGAGAATAGTCCGACTCTTGGTCTTAAACAATGATAATTTGTTAAAGCCTTTGTACAATGGATGTTGGGATTTTTTCCGTTTGAGCTCTCATCGATCCAGATCTTCACTTATATATATATATATATATATTTATAGGGAGATGCTCTTACGAGAGATGCTCTGGATATGCTCTTACGAGAGATGGTCTTACATCCATATCAAATGCCAACAACTTAAATGTGATGACTCCCACCTTTATCTCTCATAGTAAGGTGAGAGATACTCTCACAGAAACATCTCTCATATTTATATGAGCAAGGCTTTTCGAAGCACAAACTTAGAATGAGGTAAGCTCAAGTATGGGGTAAGGCCCACTTGGGGAAACACATCAGGATGGGGGAATTTCAAAGACTCCCTGGGATCTTCCTCTCTGCAAAAAATCAGCCCCAACCGTGATTTCTATAATCTCCATTTGGGTCCAAAAGTCTATTGGTCAACGGTTCCATTCAGATCGATACATGGTCGATCCAACGGTTCAATAAATTCAAATCTGACTGAAAGTGAGTTGACATGTGTAATTTAGGAGGGTCATGTGTTTGGTCTATTTGGATGGACTAAAAGTGTGCCCCACAAGCATGAGCTTACGAAACTTTATCCTAAGCTCAAGCCTAGGATATATATCTCGTTGCATTGCAGAACGAGTTCTATCCATATCCATATCGCAGAGTAATGGGAATGAGAAAGGCACATTGAATGCTTTGTTCGTTGAACCCGATTAATTTAACCCATCTCACCAAACGGACCCAGTTTATTAGCCCAGTCACCAAACAATGGAAGTGCCAATATCCTGCACTAGTCTAGCTGATCCAGTTTTAAATTGAACGTCATCGCAAAGGGCTGTAAAATGAACCACCATTACTCGAAAGGTTGGGCTCGGGAAGCATTTACGAGCCAGTCCAATTGTGGGCCCAATGACCCGATCTATCTGACAACTGATGCACGTACTCTATTAATTACAAATGAACTGGATCTGTAATCAATCGACACTCAGGCATAAGGTCCCTTGTATCTGAGTATAAGCTTGGACTTGAGGACTGTAAATGACGTAACTAGAGAGCTGAATTTCAGTCTAATTTGTCTACGTCACTAAATGGACTGGATTTGGAGAAGCTTTGATTGTTGAGCCCATCTGTGGGCTCTCCTTTATTGTTTATGACATGGCAAATGCATGATTAGTTCTAAAAAGCTTCTCCTGCACTCTTGTTCTCTGTACTCGCATGTAATTAAAGGATAATCTCATCTTTCGAGAGACTGTGTGGACGTACAAGAGCACAGAGCAGAGTTGAAAATTGGAGCTTAAATTTGATTGAAAAGAGAAATAATTGCAACTCTTTAATCCCATTTAGCTAAAATCAGAAATGAATTTCTAAGATTCAAAACTCAATGTTAAGATTGAATTGACAGTGGTTGATGGTCAAACTGATGTCAAATTTAAGAAAATCTCAATTGATGAGATGTGGGGGGTGTGTCCAGAGGTGTGGAGACCCTGTACAAAATGCTTAAGTACAGAAAATGGCTTAAGAAGAAGTGGGTTGATTGAAGAAAAATCATCTTTACCAGTATTCATCAACTATTTCTCTTCAACCAATCGAGTTAATTAGCAATGGTATTCATTGTCTCCATCTGCTTTTTGTTCAGCCCTGCGCTGGCTGTGTAGAGTGATGTGCTTGGCCCCGCTTTGGAGACGTAGTTATCCACAAGGATAAAGTGCTTGCAACATGGGTTGCATGTAAAAGCAGCAATGTATGGTTTTACATGACGTATGGTTTTACCATTTAAGATAACAAGTTGGACGACACTTTTAAGCAAAGATTACTTTTTTTCTAAGCAAGGGATAAGAGCATCAAGGACCAACCAACAATCAACTACATTTAATACCACATGTCTCTTTGACATCTATACTGATCACAAATCATTCATTTAAAACATCTGCTTTTTATCGTGGTCAAAATCTTACTTCAAAGTACTTATTATATGGGCCATATTTTGCCACTGGATGATAGATCCATTTTGGTTAGCTGGTGGGGGCCTGCTCGGATGGATGGTAATTAAGGAATGGGGAACCCTCATCACGTGTGGTTGATATGTGAAAAATCAGATCCATTTGACATCTCTAGTGAGTGGTTTAAGGGCTTTAAAGTTTAACGGGTTTTCTCTATATGCTCCTTTTGGATCAATCCAATCAGTTCCAATCAAAGTTAAATTCGGGTTGGCGCCCCAAATGAATAAAAAGTGTGAAAGAGTTAGATTCATCGTAGTAAGCCACACAGATCTTTAGTGAGACCCTAACCAGAAAATTGGACTATATTGTATTATTTTACACTAAATACTGAGTGCTTGGGAAACATGCACTGCAAGACAATTAGCTTTTGCAAATCAAAACGTGTGGCCAAGTGGAAGTCACTTGGACTGAAATAGAGATTGTGATTAGGCAATGGTTTAAAGGGTGGGCCATGGCCTAACAAGCAACTTTAGAAAGTGGTGACCCTTCTCATAACAGCTGTCTCATAACAGCTGTCTTAATTCCTGCCATCACTTAAACAATGAGTATATATATGGGATAAGAACTGGGATGACTCTAATCTTTTTATTTGCCCTTTGCATATAAACAAAAGTGATTGCACTTCCTTTGGTAACAAAGGTGAAGATAAGCCTAAAACAAAAGCAAGAAACACCAATTGGAGAAGCTAAAACTTGACACATTTAAACCACCCTTTTTTTTTTATTTTGGTATAAACATTTAAACAACCTTAAAATGCCTACTTGACCTCATTTCTTTGATCCCTTTTTATGCTCATCTCTATCAACATGTGTTTATGGTAAGCTCCCTTTTCTCTCTTTGATCATACAAGTCAAGTTGTGCATAGCTACTCCTAGCAATGTAGTAAGAAGTGGTCCTTATCGGCGACTTCTCTTCTGACTTTATCACCCTTTGTCATCAAAAGTGAATGGGAAAGCTGAAGAAAAAAGATAGAAGAAAGAAAGATAAGCGGCAGCAGATAGCAACCTTTTTTAGCAGTGGACTTGCAAGGCCCTTTCTGTAAGGGGTGCTACCAAATGAATGTAGTGGGTTTTGGTGATGTTTTTGGTCACATATGAGAAAGAAACCAAAGGCAAAGGAGTAGTTGCTGGGAGCACATTATCTGAATGGACTTTACACCACACAACTAGATGGAATTCCAAATTCTAGGTTTAAGAAGTTTTTAGTTTATATTTAAACAACCTTTAACTAGGTAATTGATTACTCCATATTCTAATTTTCATTTAAAATGTAAAGGTTGACAGGAAGGAAGGAGGAGACGCAAGAGAGAGAACTGGAGAAAGAAAGAAAAAATCTACATGGACCGAATTTTGGAATCGATCATTGGACCGGTTCCAAAGTTCGGTGCCAATATCACTCCTGAGTCCTGACATTGGAACCGAACTGGATCGGTACCAAATACAGTCCATATAGCAGGTTTGAGAAAGAAAAAAGAGATCAAAGAAGGACTGGATTGGGATCCTTTACATTTATTACTGCAGGAACTTCCTCCAAGTCTTATCCGATTATTTTGTTTTACTTGCATAGTTGTACTTTCACCAAGGCTACACTCCGGTACTTTCACCGACTGTACTTCCTTATGTCCTTCTTATACTTTAAATTGAAATATTGTAGCAATCTTTGCATTTAATCACTGTTTATGCTTCATTTGGTTTATTACCTCTTTTTCCTGTTTCTCATATTTCATTTCCTTGTATGTTCTCTGTTGTATAATGTACTTACCATCAAGCGAAAATTTCTCACACTGGAATATCTACATGTGGACGCCAGGTTCAACCTTAATTATTATTAATATTATTATTTTGGAATTAGAGAGTTTCTAATCTTTTGTGTTGAACTAATCCTTTTGAATAAACTCTCATATAGTCCTAGTGTGATAGTACAATTTCGAATCTACAATCTTCGGATACAAACCGTAGTCCCAGTCCAACTGAGCTACCATTTAAAGTTAGATCTAACCTTGATTTAAAACCACACTAGCATAGTATTATTTTCAATTCTAAAAGGCTCCAACTATTTGATAAAATAGCAAAAACATCACTTATAAACATTAGATAAATCTAGAAGAAATTTATTCAATCAAATTTTTATATTAGTATATTATAACAAGATAATAAACGTGGATGGATAGAACCATTGGTAGGACCATCCTAGATGGGTGATAATATGATATATCATTCACTTACTTCTTAATAAATTCCCGCCAACATTTGTGAAATCCAAAAGCACATGGGCCTCCATAATCTTAAAGTGCACATGATGGGTCAGATGCCATAATGATCTCAAGACATTGAATATGCCTCGGACTTGGTTCCAAGAAATATTACTCCCACAAGAATCGATGGACTTGAAATCTTATATTTTCAATGGGAATAAAATTTGGTCTTCATCCAAGACTAGTAACGGGCCCACCAATTCTTCTGGGGGTATATAGACCATTCCCAAGAGTTGGTGGGGGCAGCAGATCAATGGCCTAGTCAATTTGCATGGGTTTCAAATCAGAGATTGGGAGATCTCTGTCCATTGCAAGATTTTGATTAAGTGATAGGGGAGTCTTGATGGTGCCCACTTACATATATTTAGGTTTCCAAGTGTTTTTCACATAAAATACATTTTTTTTAGCCAACAAAAGTGTGACAAATGTCATGATACACGTATCTTATTCTCTCCCTTATACATTATCTCTATCTCCTATAAAGGTGATTCTCTTATTGATTTTCTTAAAATACTAACAAATCATTTATTTTCTCACAATATATATTTATATAAAGAATGTAAACCCTTTTCTCAATGCTTGCATCAAAAGTACTTGGAGACTTTTATATACTTGAGGTATAGTATTCATGGTTCTTGTTCTTTTCTCCTTAACTAGTGCCCATCTCGTATCAAGCCCCGCTCATGGGTGCCTGAAAATGGAGGGAGAGAGAGAATAATGGATGTGTTTCTACATGGATTAGGAATATGGGCAATGTCAAGGTGATCATATGATCCCAGTTCATATTTTTTCAGGTAATGGGCCTACACAATTTTGTTTACAGTTGTGCCCGGGTATTTTATTTTGAAAAATGCTCACGTGGGTGGAAGCATGAAAATGAATAGAGGAACAATGATGGACAGGTTTGGATATGAACCAGGGTTACAGCCACTCAATCAAATGAGCTCCATGGAAACCCATAGATATAGATGCAACAACTCTATATTGCTAGGATTTGAATTATTACAGGAATGGTGTTTTTTTTTTATCCTCTTGATTCATTTTCAATTGAAAGAGAGATAATTTGATTCATATTTTTGAAAACTTACTTTTATTTCTCCAATTTCAACTACTTCTAAAAACAGGTACTTTACAATTCTATTCATTCAATTAGTAGACATTTTCATTTATTTATTTGACCAAATATAACGATACTTTACTCAAACTTCTCTAAACTTAATTTCCAACGTGGTGTTTACGAATTATGATGATTTCATCAATTTACTAATACTATCCAACCACTTGTTCTTGTTACAAGTTTTATAAGCTCTTTGAGCCTGTTTGAATAGGCAAAAAATAGAGTAAAGTGAAGTTAAATGGGTCATAACAGTCTAAATTTTCAACTCTACCCCGTTTGGATGAGTCTGGTACAATAGATGAAGTAATGTTGGGAGCCACATGTACTTCATTTCACTTCAATTCTAAATACTTCCATTTCTTTGAGTAACAGTGGATTCTACTCCAAACCTTATCTTCAAAATAAGCATCCAAATGGAGTGAAGTGAAGTACACTACTTTAACTTTAACCTACTTCTCTTCACTCCACTCCACATGTGAAATCCACTTCATTTCACTCTACTACTCATTTATCCAAACAGGCCCTTTGGGAACTTCACTAGTAGAGTAGAGTGGAGTGAAGTACAGCCTTCAGTTTTCAAAAAATTCACATCAAAGTATATATTTTAAAAACTCCCTTTTTTTAAAGGAAAAAAAAAGTAAAAAATCAACCTATTTTTCCCCCTAAAAGACACAAAAACACTCATTTTTCAAACAAAAGGTCAAAAAATTACAAACCAAAGACAAAATATCATCATAACTCACTTATATTTTATTCTTTCACTATTTTATCATTTACTTCATTTCATTTTACATGTAAACAGACCAGAGTGATCAAAGTCGACATATTTCTCCATACATTTGTGATACTACTCCATTTTTATGAGATATTGCAAAACTTCATTGTGATGTTGCAAAATTTTATTGGATTATTGAAAATGGGCAATGAAATACGAAAGAGAAAGATGTAGTTTTTTTACGCGTATGATACAATAAAACTACAATATCCCAAAAAATGGAAGAAAACGCCTGTTTGGGGGCTTTATTAGTAGATTCAAGTAATGTAAAGCCTCAATTTCTATAAAAAAAAAATTTCTACCAAAACACTTTAATTTAAATTTCCCACCATATTTTTTTTTCCAAAAAAGTCAAAAAGTAACCTCATTTATCCATTAAAAGGAAAAAAAAAACTCCACTTTTCAATAAATAAGTAAAAAAGATCAAATCACAAACAACTAAAAATAAAATACCATCATAACTCACTTATATTTTATTATTTCTTCAAAATAACATTTACTCCACTCAACTTTACAAGTAAAGCCTACAAACATTCCCTTATGCTATGTTTGGGAAGGGGGGAGGGGAGGGAAAATTTAAGGGGAAAGGAAAATGAAGGGGAGGGGAGGGGATGAGAGGGAAAATTAATTTTACATCATCTTGTTTGGATAGTTAAAAAATAGGAGGAAGAAAAGTGAAAAAGTAGGGTTTTATTTGTTTATGAGGTAGAGGGACAAAGACCATTTTATCATTGTTTTTGTAAAAGTTTCCGTTGGACTAAAGAACAATTTATTAATTTCATACATTTTTCCCTCTTTCTCCATTATTTTCACCCATTTTTTAGGAAAAAATTTTGAAATGGGCCCCACACTTATTTTTTCTCCAAAAGTCTCTCTCCCCTTTCCAAACACCCTCAATTTTTTACTTTTTCACTATTTTCCCTTCTTGTTTTTTCCTTCTCCTATTTTACCCCTTTTCAAACGGTACCTTAAACTTGTGGGAAATATCTGAACTTTTAACCTTGACAGTGAAAAGTCATAATTTCAAAGCATCTTTTTGTGTGTCGGCCTGCTCCGCCGTAATTATCGAGGACATAGTGGACATCAAATCACCGTGCCGGTGACGACATTGCTGGAGGGGAAAGGAGACGTGGCAATCGAGGCGATAGGACGTCGTGCCGTTAATCACGGTAACGGTGGAAACGTAGTGGGAAGGTAAAAAAAGCAACGGTCGAATTTCTTCGACGTGGAATCTTTTGGCCACTCTTTTCGTGCCACGTGTGTTTTTAATCAATTGAAGACGACCAGGATCGGCCCTTTTATGTCTAATCATTATCACGCTATCATTTATAACGGACCAATAAACTTAGCTGAGCGTTCATATTTATATATATTTTTCAACATAATGATCTGCTTGAATAAAGTATGTTTAATGTCTTATATTAAACATCAATTGTATTGATTAATAGCATGTGATATTTGTCCAGGTTGGGTGTTTTTCTAAACAAAGCGGTACTGAATCTGGACTAAGATCCGATTTTAGGTCTGATTTTGACTCTACAGTATTGGATCCAGACTGAGATCTGTTTCTAGATCCGATTTTGGATCAGAACATATTTTTTGGTTCCAGACCCGGATTCAATAGGGAAATCTAGATTTGGTTTCGAAACTGAATCCACATAGAGAATTAAAATCTAGTTTCAAAATCGGTTCAATTTTTTTTATATATATTTTTTAAAATAAGCATGTCATTTAATTACAACTGTGAATTCTTAAAATAAGCATATCATTAAACTTATAATAGTGCATCAAGTCTACTACCTCTAATAATATATATATATATATATATATATATGTATAAAATGTCAAAAAAGGATGTATTGTAATATTAAAGACTCATATATTAGATCTCGGATCCACGGATTGAAACCTATTTGCACCTAGAACCGGACTCGTTTATGAATCGGAACCTAAATTAGGTTCCAAGACCGAACCTGTTTATAAATCAAAACCTAAAATAGGTTCTAGAGCCGATTTTTTATGGATCGAAACTTTCGAATAATCGGAGAATCGGATGCCCGTTTGCAACCCTAGTTTGAGGTCGTCAACCAAGCAACCATTGCTTCTCATACACACATAGATTGAACCTCTTAGTCAAACCCCTTAATAGGCCAAGCTCAACTTTAATTGAGATAAGATGTAGCTTGGAAGTTGGCCTCCTTTGTTGACAACTCTACATTTTACGGTAGTTTGAAAGTTTAAACATCTCTTATTTTGGTCCTATGTATATGCATGACAATCAAAAGAGTCTATAACAAGGAATTAAGAATTGATTTTGTTGAATTGGCTAAGTGGCCTAACAATCCTCGCACTACGACGAGGCTCGGTGTAACTACTGGGTTAGGTACGGGCGAATTTTTCTCAAATTCGGTTCTTCTTAGATTTGGAATTGATCTTTCTCGAATTTCTTCCAGAATAACATTTTCTAAAATTTTCCGATCAATCATATAATCTTCTTACAAGAAAAACCACATTAATGCTTAGAGGCACTTTCTGTTGTTTGCAATTTCAATTGGCTTAAAAGAATTAGAAGAACTTATCTTGATCTTTCAATTTTCATTCCTCAAAAATAAATGACCACGTAAATTTACCATGAGAAATTCCAACGACTATTAATCTCTACATATGTGGCAAAGTCACAACAACGTAGGTGGATGTTTGTGGTGGAATTGGATTATTCATGAATAGAAACACCCATGTGAAAAAAATAAAGAACATGAGTATAGTCTGGGCATCTAAAGAATTTGACTTAATTTTAAATCATTGTAAAAATATACTTTGTGGTAAGTTATTATCTTCAAGAAATGATGGCATATTTTAAAAATTAATGTCTTTACTCATGCATTATTGGAAAACTTCCACGGAAAATATAGTAAAATTTCAACTATAAAGTAACATATAGATAGACAATACACATTATTTAGTGTTAAATTCTTTATATTTTTTCCTAAACTTATTCTTAATTTATCTCATTACTATCATGATATTATCATTGAACCCATTTCAAGTAAATATTATTTATCATTGAGATATTAAAAAATAAATAAAAAATTTCAAGGTCCTGTCCACCCTTTGTACCTTGAAAATCTACTCTCCCTCTCCAGACTGTTGGCCTAAATTATTAACTCCCTTACCCATTGAGCTGACAATGCCAAACCAATTAAGATATAAAATACATTTAGATTAAGAAATCATATGCTAATTTCAAATAAGACATGTGAAAGAGTTTGTATGAGCTATTGATACTATCTAGTATAAGATAATTATAGATTTAGTGATCCGTAGGAAAAAAAATGAAAAAAGAATAAGTTCATAGACATGATGATAAATAAATTTTCTATTTTGATTGTTCATTTTTATATCCTTAAATCAAATAGTCTTCATACTTTAAAGAATTGAATTTCCTACAATTGACTAGATAAAGCCCTCTTGTCTGCTATTGAAGTAGGATTGGATCCATGAAAATTGGTCTATTGATTTCCATTTGATTTTGAGTGGTAAAAGCATTTAAAGCTTCATAAATGAATTGCAAGGACTTTGTTTAGTTGGTCTGCTAAGCCTGCCAGAACTGAGTTCGTTTCTCTTTCTTTACATTAACACTGATTGGGGTAAGTGCCCATGTGATGCAAGAAACCGAACCTAGTTAACTCAGCTCCTTTTGTTTAGTCTTACATTAAAAAAAACCTTATAGAGTTCTAAAATGGGTTGGCTCCAGAGATCCAGATCCTGCACCTAATTATATTTAATTATGTTCATCAATGCTCAAAGTCGAGTTCAAATCAAAGCAGTTCAATCTAAACCTCAATCCAGCATCTACTTGCATGTAAAACTGGATGGCTAATATCCATAGATGTCCAGATCCAATTTGGCATTACTCTTGGTTGATAGATAGACAAGTGCATCACCATCTATCACTGGGTACATGAATGTTGAGTACAGGAGTTTAAGCTGCCTCACCATTGAGCCATTGGTGGCTCCCCACACCCCCAAATCTACTTTTGTGCCTTTGAGGCCTGTCTGGTGGCAAGCAATTCAATGAGAATTTCCCTTCTCGAAAACGTGTTGTCTTAGTGAAATTCTGAATTTGCATTTGATTTGGGAGAATTCACAAAACTAGCATTTTAAATTCTACTTTAACCATGTGGAATTCTCAGAATTTAAGAAATTAGAAGGTTAGACAGCTCATGAGCAATTTGAAATTTCCTTGGAGACTTATTTGAATTCTCCAAATGCTCCCAACAATAAATCCTTAAATGATTGCATTCACACAGGCCAATTAACATGTGTTATGGTGGACATGCTCATGTTTCAAATTATATAAAAGGAGATCTGCATCTGAAGTTAAATATAAAAACCACATCGATAATAGGCATTTACCTCGATAGTAAGTGGCGGCAGTTCTCACCTGACCGTATAGGGTTTAAACCTTAGATAGGCCACCTTTCTCCACTTGTGCCGACCTTCTTCCGTGTTTGTGGGCTCTCTCTTAGATCCCAGCCCCCTTGTCTAGTTTAAAAAAGAAAAAAAACACATTAGATATATGTGAGTGCTAGTAGGGCTGTCAATGAACTGGGCCTGACCTAAACACAACCGAATCAAAACGCAGTAAAACATGCTTTAGACTGTTCAAAAGGCTTTGGTTGGAAGGATTCAGGCCCAAAGTTTTCTATTCTGAATACTTTAGTTCACTGGACTAAAAGCCTTGGCTTCAAACCCATCGCACTCTAACAAACCACTAACTCCCTGCCAATTAATACATTGATTTTCGCCTTGACCATTTCCCTTTTTTCCCACTTTCTTCTCCATCATGAGTATGTTTCCATGTGCCTTTAATGTACATTATAGTTTTATTAGAGATACATTAGCAGTGCATTTATTTGGAGTCAGGTTCAAATTGGGCTCATGCCTTTATCAGCCAGAATTGGGACCTACCATAACCACTGGGAACCAAAGTCGCTCCTAACCCAAACACAAACCTGATTCTTTGTGAGTCTAACCCAAACCCATTCCTTGTCAACCCCTGTTCTGCTCCTTTAGCAGTTGGGTCACTCCAATTTTAATGAGATGATATATGCTCAATATAAAAAGGTCAATTGGATTGTCACAATTCTAAATCACCCCCTAGGCAGGTGCTATCCTATTGGGTCTAGGTTTGGGTCAAAACCCGATTGAATCTAGGTTTGGTCCGATTTAGTGGGCAGTGGCTTTTCTTTAATATATGAATGAGGAAAATTCTATATGCAACCCCTTTAATGCTGTGCACACCCACGTTCCCTTACGTGAACAACTCCCCTAATGCTGTGCACACCTACATTCTTTTATGTGAACCCTAATGCCGTGCACACCTACGTTCCTTTGTATGCATAGTTTACATATTGTATGCAAATTTAGGGAGGTGTACATAGAATCTCGGAGCATCCAATGCGCCTACAGTAATATTTGGATGCATTTATGAGTGGTGGGAGTGCAGACTGCTGATTGGAATTAGCTCCCACTCTCAGACCACATTTCTCTAAAATTGTCATTAGCTGTCTTCATTCTTCAATTCCTAATCCAAGCAGCCCGGTTTCTACTGCTGTCTTTCTCCTCTTTCCATCATCTCCAAGAAATCAAACACCTATATCTCCGACCAATGCAGACCTTGTTTGAAGACTCAGAAATTCTTTAAAACAGAAATAACATAAGCATCCAAAACAGAGTCCACTCTGGGCCCAAAAAGCAGAACAAGTAACAGAGACAGTGACAAGTATACACCCTTCAAGTGACACACTTGGAAACAGAGACGGGGAAATGAAGACCATGGATCTGTTATTCTCTTCTTACATCCTCACCTTTGCTTTCATCATCCTCCTCAAGGGTAACAGATTCTTCTAACTCTTCTTCTCTTTTTAAAATGTTTTCTTCCTCTTGATTTGATATGGAGAGTGGAAAAATCACAGTAGTTGTCATTTGGAACACAAAAGCTCCAAAAAAATGGCACCCCATTTCCCATCTATGACAGTTTCAGCTTTCCTCATTCCCCAAACATGCATTCCAACCATTTGGGGTACCTTTGAATGCACTGTAAATCTCATCTTGGAGCACAAAAACTGCAGAAAACAGCACCCCATTTCCCATCTATTACAGATTCAGCATTTCCTGAAACATGCATTCCAACCATATAACCATCTACCCTTGAGCCCAGTGTAAATCTCACATGGAACAAGAAAACTGCAGAAAAATGACACCCCATTTCCCATTTATCATGGTTTAATCTTTCCTCATCCTCCAAACATTCCAGCCATTTGACCATCTGGGCACCTTTTGACTCCTCTGTAAATCTTTTCTTTCCAATGCAGGTGTTTCAGGAGCCACATTCACATTCTCAAACAACTGCGAGTACACTGTCTGGCCGGGAATCCTGTCCAATGCCGGCAGCTCAGTCCTCGAAACCACCGGATTCGAGCTCCCCCAAGGAACCTCTCGCTCCCTCCAAGCTCCGACGGCTGGTCCGGCCGGTTCTGGGGCCGAACTGGCTGCAACTTCGACGGCTCTGTCCAAGGCATCTGCGCCACTGGAGACTGCGGCTCCGGCCAAGTCGAGTGTAACGGCGCCGGCGCTGCTCCACCCGCCACCCTTGCCGAGTTCACCCTAAGTGGCGCCGGAGGGCAGGACTTCTACGACGTTAGCCTCGTCGACGGGTACAACGTGCAGATGGTGGTCTCCGGGAGCGGCGGGTCGGGAAAGTGTGGGACGACGGGGTGTGTAGTGGATCTGAACGAGCGGTGCCCGGCGGAGCTCCGGGTGGAGGGGGGTTGTCGGAGCGCGTGCGAGGCGTTTGGGAAGCCGGAGTACTGTTGCAGCGGGGAGTTTGGGACGCCGGACCGGTGCCGGCCGTCGGTTTATTCGGCGATGTTTAAGTCGGCCTGTCCGAGCTCGTATAGCTACGCGTATGACGACGCTACAAGTACGTTTACGTGTACGGGTGCGGATTACCAGATTACTTTCTGCCCTACTCTCCCTACAAGGTGAAAAAAGAAAAAAAAATCTCTAATCCCTCTCTCTCTCTCTCTTCTTTTGTTTTCTGAGGTGAAATCATTTTTGTAAGTTCTACTGAAAATAGATTAGGACTTAGAATGGACAAGGTGAAAACAGGTTTCATAGAAAGAAATTTGCCAAACTAGAGTGGAGAAACCCAAAAAAGTGCCAAACTGAAAATTTTTGTTTTTTTGGGGGAGAATGATTTTTAGCTGATCTGCGTTTTAACCTTTTGTGTGTGAGATTTTCTGGGGTGAAATTATTTTTATCAAATTATTTTTTAAATATATATAGATTAGGGTTCACAAGCTAGAAAACTATTAATGTAGTTCTTACATATAAGAGGTAAAAACACCTTTTTATTTTGAAGTACCAAACTAAACAATAAAATCAAAATGTTCTAATGATTTGTTCACATTTCATTTTAGTGTGAATCACTATCAAACGCATGAAAATGCCACCCACAAACAAGCCCTTACCTTACACAGTTACACCTGATCACTGGTAGATTTTTTTCCTTTTTCCTTGGAGATACATTTTCAAGTGAGAGTATGCAGTGAATTGTAAATTCAGCCATTCTGTTACCCTTTCTCATATACATATTCAATAGTTGTATTTTATCCAAGAACTTGATGATGATAAAGTGGATCTTTTGCTAGTAATAAAGTTGGGTTTGTTCTATTCTAAATCAGTTCTTCCTCTCCTTCATTTGTAGTATAATGAGTAGTTAATGGCTTCCATTTCTATTTTCTGCTTGTTCTTGTTTACAGTCAAAAGTCATCTAAAGAAGAATCTCCTCCAAGAACAACAGGAACTGATCCTGGAACTGAAATAGGAACTGCAGCTGGAACTGGAACTGAAACTGAGTCAGAAGGTGTGATGTTGGCAGATGATTCATGGCTAGCAAGCTTAGCCACAGCAGATGCAAGGAGAGCTACCCTCCAACATGAAACTACATTTATTGCTACTGTTATCTTATTGGCTTTTCTCTTGTTGTAGTCCCAACCTTTTCAATATTCATTCAATTGGAGAGTCAGTGTCCCTTCAATCCACCCCAATGTCTGGCATTTGCATTTTGGTGGGGCCTTACATTCTTGTGGTGAAGATGACGTAAATTCCTGTGTAGTAAGTAGTAACACTTCCTTTCCTTCTGTATCTGATTCAGATTAATGTTAATATGTGTTGTTTTGTAATGGGAGACATAATTTAAATTTTACTTGATCTTCTCGGGGAGCTAAACCTTTCTTGATCTTCTCCATGGTGATAGAAAAAAGTGGTATTCCAGGGTGGATAGATGGTTTTAATTTATTTTGTAAAGAAAAGTGATTGATTCAATGTAAAAATCTTGAGTGGGATCTGGTTGGTCGGTCTCTGAGAGCAGACTGCTTTTGCTGCAAAAGCAAGCTTCTCAGTTGTTGGCAATGATGTGGTTGCATGCCACTGATGTTAAGTTGTCCTTGTTTTTTTGATATTTACTTGGTTGGTGGCCAGGATGGCTAGGTAGAGTAAAATGATGTGGAAATTGAGTAGAGATTACAAAAGGCAAGCATTTGTTTGGTTGGTAATCATACTCAAAATAGTTCTAAAGTT
The DNA here is from genome assembly GCA_003546025.1 of Camphora micrantha. NCBI lineage: Eukaryota > Viridiplantae > Streptophyta > Magnoliopsida > Laurales > Lauraceae > Camphora > Camphora micrantha. The sequence goes on along the minus strand of QPKB01000004.1, from coordinate 2,481,057 downwards.
GTATCATGGTATGAATGATGGGTCAGCTGAGTTTGATCAACTTGGAAAAATCTTGTGAAACAATGATATTGTATCTTCATTCTTCATATTCTAGTTGAGAGTAGAAGACAAGAAGAAAATGATGGTTAGATATTGTCTTTAGAAATGTTGGAATTGCAGCAACTGCTGGATTTTTGTCACTCTACACTCAATACTTTTTGATCGGTACACTCTAAACTTCTGATGGAAACAAATTATGAGCTCAAATTGTTTGGACAATCCTAATTGTGCAATGAATGAGTAGGCCTGTTATTATTGTGGCTTATGGTTTATGATGGTTGGGGAAGCTTTATGGGTTATGGTTTATACTTTGATGAGCTAAAGTTATAAGGACTAAAAAATTATGTTGGTATATATCACCAAGGGTGATTTTCTCCTACCCACACCATGTGGAATTTTTGGTGGTACCCTTCAATTCAAGGCTCCACTTTATGGGTTATGGTTTATACTTTATACTTTGATGAGCTAAAGTTATAAGGACTAAAAAATTATGTTGGTATATATCACCAAGGGTGATTTTCTCCTACCCACACCATGTGGAATTTTTGGTGGTACCCTTCAATTCAAGGCTCCACTTCAAGTATACCATTAAACAATGCATAAAAAATAACCATACTCTTCAAACAAATCTTTTCAATCACATGACAGTTTATTCTTCCCCTGGAAAAGAGAAAAAGAAAGTGCACATTCCCCATCAAGGTTTAGAGATGAGGCATCTTATAAAATGTTACTAACATGCTAAATAAGTTAAGTCAATTCATTTTTTTTTTTTCACAAATAATATATAAAACGTGTGAGGATCAAGTGCAGGAGCACATGCCAGTTGCTGTTAAAAAGTGAAAAAAAAGCTAACCTGAGATTCTTTCTTCTGTCATTTGTGGAAATTCTGTTCACTGAGTCTTTCAAAACCATTAACCGTATATGTGTTAGTGGCCACTGGAAAGGACCAACTTTTCAGATAAATGTTCAGCCCGTGACTACTCGCAGATCGATATAAATCGCTACTAATTGAGTGGGGCCCAACAGGATGGGCATGAGAGGAAAATATGCATCAGCCTTCATTTCATTGGTCCCAGCCGCCTATATTAAGCCAGCATTCACATGAAAACGGTTACCAAGGACTACTGGCCTGGGTGATAAAATTGTAGACCCTGTGATTAATATTAAGAGCTTGTTTCTTTGCTTGGATTTCTAATAACTTGGTATTTCGAGTTTATTTTTTCCGTTGTGAGTACGTTGTTTCACAATAATTTTAAAATTCCAACCACCTAAAATGCCCGACTAATATTTTGACATTTTTTTTATTTTTTATTTTTTACCAAGTTGGATTAATAATGAGGGGGGTATAATTAATGCCCACCAGAGCTCTTCACTATAGATTGAACTGTTGACACTGGCTATTCATTCATCTGAATTCGTACAACACTCATTGTACAGCTCCGTAAGTCCTACTCTTGCTGTGCGTTTTTGAAGCAAACTTCCCAGGGTTGTGGCCCATTTATCAGGAGTATAGTGCTTACAAATAATGGATGGCCAGTCATTTTTGTCTCCCTTCAAGGACAGACAGAAGATTAATCTTCACCAGTAAAATAAGAAAGAATCCAAGATGGATGCATTCTCACTGATTTAACCAGTTCATAGAGTGGCCCCCAGAATTAATGGCCATGTAGAGAAATCTATCAGATTTTAACATCTTAGCCTTTTAAGTGTTTCACATTCCTTAACTGATGCATCATGCATGATTCTCCCCTCTGAGATCTAATCTGTATTAAGGCGATCCAAGATGGTACCCACCATATTGGAACCCCCAAATGCTCGATCATGGGTCCCATTAATTCAGAACAGAAAGCCCAAGCCTACCACTGTAGCTTTAGTAGATAGAAGGGATAGAAGGGGCAACCCATGTTACAGTGTGTCCTATTGTCTGTAAGTTGTAACTATGCTCCTGTAGGAACTGTACTGAAGTCTGTATGAAATTGTACCGAATATGTTACATTTGTGTTCTTCCTTTGAATCCTCTTTACAAACCATTTTAATGTCTGAAGTACTTTATTCACCAAACATTGAACTTGGGCATCTAATTTGATTTTAGGAGGCTCACATACCTGAAATCAACGGACCTTATTCAAGATTCTGCAATCAGTTATCCTACTTAGCATAGACTAAAGAAGAAATCTTAAGCGAAAAGAATTAGATTAGAGAATGCAGAATAACATTGCCTAGTCATGGTCGGCCTCTAAAAGCCTAGCCTTTCTTTTTTGTGTCAAGCATTCCACACCAAATGGCAAAAGCTGGGGTGCACTTGGCAATATCAATTAACAAATCTGTGATCTGGGAATAAGATCAAGATCACATAGAAGTGTCATGGACCAGACTCCTACGTTCATCTTTCTAGAATTATATAACCTTGTGACAAACTCATCCTCCGCTGGTAACAAATCCATCAAATTCCACAGGACAGGTCTCCAAGTCTAACAAATGAACTTTTAGAGTTCATGATTGGAGCTAAAGAAAAGAAAAGAGGGGAAAAAGGGGCTTTAGAACCATAGTTACTAATTTCGTTTCGTTTTTTGCCGAAATGGCCGAAAATTTTTGTTTTGGTCAAGTGGCTGAAACTCTTTTCGGTTTGAATTTCAGTCAATCTTAGTCGAAATTTGGGATTTCGGCCAACTTCGGCCGAAATTCGGGATTTCGGCCGAAATGTAACTTTTCGGCAGAAATGGAATTTTACATAATTAATTTTCTTTTTTACTTTTTTTACACATATTTTGTATTTCTTATATTTTCACAAAATATAATTCCAAAAAAAATTACTATAATGGATTAAATCTATATATATATATTACTTTTTCTATTTTTCTACTTATATATGTATATATATTATGTTATATTTTCCCTGAAATGTAATTCCGAAAAGTTTCGCCGAAATCCCGAATCGGCCGAAACTTTTCATTTTGCAGGCCAGAGCGAAATAAGGTCCAAAACGTTATTAACAACTATGTTTAGAACTATGTCAGTAAAGCTCCATGATCTTTCAGCTGCTTCACCTGGAATTTCTAATTGGGGTGACATTTTCAAAGCAATCAGCAAGGGTGACTGAGATGGAATGAAAGTTAAGATGCTGTGGGAATCTGCATTACTGGAACAACCTAAAAACAACGGGTAATGACAGGCTTCAAACAACCAAAACCAGCTTCTTCTATCCATGACTAACCAAGTATGCAACTCTCTGCAACTTTTTAATTGATCGTGTTTGTGGGGCCCATTGGCCCTACTAGATACAATAGGGGTTTTGGGTCTTGCCGTATGTGAAAATCAGGTCCAATGGGCTTTGGCGTGTGTCCAATCTAAAGAATGAAATGGATGGTTAGTGGGCAGTCAGCAGCTCAAGGGCAAGTTTCTACTTCTACTGTCCATTTATTGGACAAGGGGCAATGCTCACTCAACCTGATGTTTCATACATTGGTATCCCAAACCTTGCTTGTATCTGGTAGGGCCAAGAAGCCCACAACTTCCATCACGCATCCTATTTTAAATAGACGTGGAGAGCAGCGTATCGAAAAAGAGAGAAAGGATTCAAATTAATTTGTTTATATCATGATATTCCTGAGAGAGTAACACATGGCTGAAATGAACTTATTTTGCTTGTATGGATGATTTGATGACCAAAATGCCTCTCATGGGCGAGTGATGCACATGAGGCTGAGGCTGAGAGTCAAAGAAATCCCGTAAAAAGAGCTTAGTATGACTTCAGTGCAGCCTGCTTATTAAAATCCAAACAAGCTCAAAATAAATGTCCATGTATTCTAGCACTTGAAAATTTTCACTCTAATAGAAGTTGAGATTGTCGTTAGAGTGATCAGTGTTACATGTTTGATGGACATGAGTTGAGTAGCATCATAGAATGACTTTACATACCAAATCTGTGCATATAAATCTGGAAGACCTGCCCATTAATACAGAACATCTGATTGATAGACCATCTCTTCCATGAGCCATACTCCATATAATCACAACAGTAGGCAGTCAATGAGTTTAAACTTGGTTTTTGGGTTTCTTTTATGGTTAGGGCAGTTGCAAGTTGCAACAGGTGTCATGGTAATCCAACTATCATGATACACACTGCTTTTTGTTGGCACCCCACTTCTGGGTGGATCTCACATGGTTGAATTTGATTTATCCTTACACAAAAACCTGCAGCACCATCTGTACCGATAGATTTCATGAGCATGACTTGATTGATATTCCTGCAAGTTTGATCAAAGAAACTCTCAAGGTTTAGATCATGATCAAGCACATTGATCCATCAAAATATCCAAAACCAACACAACAATCCCTGTACCTTACATATAATCCAAGCCCTTCATTAAATCCTAGAGCCCAATAAGATTCCAATTTTACCAGGACCTTGCAAATCTGACTATACCCTGCACCATCAAGCCCTATACATTTTAAACCATTTATCTCAGCCTTTCAAGCCTCTCTTAATAGAGACTCTCACCTCCACTCACAAACTCTGTCATTTCTAGTAGGCTCTCTTAAAAACAGTGAGAAACTCAGTCAGAAAATAGTGGAAAAAAATTAATGATATAAGAATTAAGAATTGTTGGAGGATCAAGGTGAACTGAGAGAAAGCCCCCCACCTCTAATCCTTCCTATCAACTTAAACCACAACCTTAGGAGTTTAATTAAAGACATTATGTGATGCAGTTAGCGGTTAAAAGCTCTGATCAAGATGTTATGCTGCCCAATTGACTCTGATCATGTCATTACGCTGCTGGAATTGCAATTCAGGCTCACATATCATTTGTCAATTATTTTTTTTTTCATTAATTTTCTTTTCTTTTCTTAAATTCTATTTTCATTGCAACGTACATTCCATCCCTAATTATGTTAATTTCATGACAGTATTTAACATTTGAATCAGGGGCATCTTAACACCTTCCCGCTCATTACTGAACCCCTTACCAGGAATTTCTATTAAGCAGTGTTATATGGAGTGAAACAAATAGCACTAATATTTGACAAATAGTTTCTAATTCATCTAACACCGAAAAATCAAACAGTTCCCGAGAGCCTTAATCCTATGAGGGGCAGAGCTCATCTTTCGTTTTCAAAAGGATGGTAGCAGTGATTGGTGCTACACTTCTGTGCCTATGAGCTGCTATTTGCATGTCTTGAAACATTGGAGAAAGCAATATCATCAAAACAGATAAATTCTGAAGTTCACAGCAGTTAGGCATTAAAAATGATGAATTCAAAAGGAAATTTTGTGCATTCGAAATCATAATTGTCAAAAAGTACTACTGAGATTCCATGTTCCTGAATCAAGCATATGCTACTGTAATTTAGAATAGAATTCATACTGCTACAGAGATACAAAAAATAATATTGAATCAAAAGGAAACACACCTGCTTCCAATGGCTGCTGGCTCCATCCTTACTTCTACTGACTTCCAGGTGAATCTCAGAAAATCCTAGTAAGTAATGTCCAACCCAAATCCGTTAATGCACATGGACGTCATGAGCAGTTTTCGCTTGGACAAACATGTCGCTGCCTCCAGCAACTGACATTGCAAGTTTATCGTACAAGATGGTGCAAGCAGGCTAGAGAAGGAACAAACAAGGGATGAGATCGCAATGACGTAGATAAGACCTGCTCCATGAAGATCCCAGATGAGTTCATGCATTAGGATCATTTTGAAGAAAATCAGTTTGACGTTGCGTGCTCCGGAACTTGGTGACATTGTCTCAAACATTCAACATTTGGGTTTGCGTTGTCTCAGTTGATGAAGAATTATTTGATCTGTCTGTTTGTCCATGAATGTAATGCATCAATCAACATCTATCCAGCTCAAACCCGGCGTCTTTCTAATTCCCATGCCTCTCACGGTTTCACGCACATCATTCGCATCTTTCCATTTGTCTATCCTAGCATATGCATTTGAAAGGAGTGCATATGTTCCCCCACCTGCTGCACACCTTGTGTCAAGAAGATGCCGTCTTGTGCGCTCACCAATCTCTTCATTTCCATGATTCTTGCATGAACTAAGCAATGACCCCCATATCTCTCCATCAGCCTCAATAGGCATTTCTCTAATGAAAGCTTCTGCTTCTTCCAGAAGCCCTGCACGATCATAGATATCAACCATACAAGAATAGTGCTCCATCCTAGGGACAATGTTGTATACGTCGGTCATGGCCCTGAAGAATTGCAACCCTTGATCAACCAAACCTGCATGGCTACAAGCTGATAACAGACCGATGAATGTAACATCATCCGGATGGATACCATGACATAACATGTGTGCAAACAACTGAAGAGCATGCATTCCATGCCCATTTAAGGCCATGCCTCCAATGATACTGCTCCATGACACCAAATCCTTGCATTTGAGTCCACGAAACACCTCAAAGGCCATGCCCATGTCCCCACACTTTGCATACATGTTCAAAAGAGCATTCCCCACATGACCATCTGGTCTGACTTGACTCTCATTCATGTAAGCATGCACCCATCTCCCTATCCCAATAGCCCCCAAGGAAGAACAGGCAGATAAAACACACACCAGAGTAGCTTCATTAGGCTCAACACCCCCTCCTTGGATCATCATATGAAAAACCCTGACGGCCTCTTCACAGCACTTGTGTTGTGCATAACCAGACACCACAGTGGTCCAGGACACCACATCTCTCTCACCCATTGTGCCAAACAGCTTCCATGCACTCACCAAACTCCCACATTTCATGTACATATCCAAAATGGCATTGGCCACAAAGATATTCATACTACTCAAATTCCTCAAGCTATGTCCGTGAACAGCTCTTCCCCACCTGAGAGCCCTCAAATGAGAACAAGCGGATAGAACACTGACAAGGGTCATTGCATTAGGCTTCACACTCATTGCACCAAAGGCCAAAACAGCCTCTTCTTCACATCCACTTCTAGAAAACCCAGATATTAGTGAAGTCCATGACACTACATCAGGCATAGAAACATCCATTAAAGCCCGCCGAGCTGCGACCACGTCGCCGGCGTCCGCGTACAAGCGAATTATGGAGTTTTTGATGAAAATGTTGGAATGGTAGCCAGACTTTATGATGTGTGCATGGATTTGGTGACCATTTGGGAAGGCATGAATTAGAGAGCATGCCTTGAGACCATGGACATGGGTGAAGTGGTCATGGAAGGTTGGGTTGTGAAGCATGAGTGTGTAGAGTGTGAGGGCTTCATGTGGGTTGGTGGAGAGGGTGAGGGTTCTGAGAAGGGAGTTTAGGAGGTCGGGTTTGAGGGATGTGATTATTTGTGCATGTATCTGAGTGAGTTGTTTAGGAGTGAGAGGTTTGGCAATAGACATGCATTGCATTTGGATATGCTCAATTGGGTGGGAACTGGAAAATCTGGATGCGCATCACATGTGTTGGGTATTTCTCATCTTGGATTTACCATTCACTTGACTTTACCGGTAAAGTAAATTTATCAAACAAGTGATTTACTGTGTGTTTATTGTGATTTGATGTTATTTCATTTAAACATTAGTAGTACGTTCTCATCCATTATTGTGTAGACCAAAGCCCCCACCCATGACCCGACCAAAGTGTGAAAAATGGACAAAATGAATCGGTTTGCAAGTTTACCGGTATAGCTGGACCAACCCAATTTCTCTTGATCAATTAAATGCAATATTAATAGCAACAGAACCGACTAAACTAATATAAGTTGAGTTGGACCAACCCTATCACTCCGCGGATATCTGCCAAAACTTAAGGTAATCAAATATTTGACCATAAATAATACCTAGGCCAAGGCCGCATTTCAAATGATTTAGGTGATTTGTAGTCGTAGCATCTATTCCTTGGTTAGAAATTAAATCCGGCTCAGGTTGGTTTTGAGGTCCATTTTTAGTCTTTCCTCTAAAGCAAATTGAATTGAGGATGTCCTTGACCCAACCTAACTTGGACCCTTTAAGACTCTCCTCATTTAAGATTTTATAAATTTACCGCTTCTTATATTAGAGGTAATTCCTCAATTGTAGCTTTTCTGAAGGTATGAGTGGTAAAGTTCAATTTGCAGGATTTCCGCTGATATAGGAAGTGGTAAAGTCCAAATTGTAAGTTTTCCGCGGACTATTACGGCGGTAATGCAGTGCTTGCAGGATTTCCTCTACTCTGAGAGGAGGAAAAGTTGCAAACCGACTTTTGGGCTGCGCCGGGTCCGCAGGTAGGGTTCTTACACCAAAATGTGATTTTGAACTCTTCTTGAGAACTCACTGCATGAATTTCTTGTGGGGCCCATCTAGTGATGGGACCTAGTTATACATTTTTTTTTTCTCACTCTCTTCCTTCCCTACTCCATTGACCATGTGTAGATTAGTAAAGTTCCCCAAGATCCATCCATCCTCTTACTTAACTTAAGGCCTCACAAATGGGAATTGCCTTTCATTCTTTGGAGTTTATTTTTTTTATAAACAATCAGCATCTACAAGTGCTTCTCATGGCAATGGAATTTCATAAAACTACATGGTACAATTTTATCTTGTTTGCTTTTTTCTTCCCTTTATTCATTTATAACATTTTATGAATTTAGTTTCCTTTCTTGCGCTCTTGTTTCCTTTCTTTCTTTCAATATAAATAACCCTTAAAGCAAAAAAATAATAATAATAATAAATAATTTTGTTTTCAAAGTGTATCCTCTGTTCTTCATCTTCTATTACTTTGTTGCTTATGTTTCAAGAATAAGAGTTATTATAATCTAATTATAGCTAACATTTAGAATAATGTACTCCTTAGGTAGTTTAAACAAGAAAAACCAAGTCTTTGTCCTTTGCTTTTTCTTTTTTTGGAAAAAGTAAAAAGTTTAAATCTATTTACTTGATACACTCCTCTTATAAGTATTTAATAGTGGTGTAATGGGCAAGTTAGATTCGGTATTACCTCAACTCAGGGCTTAAAATAGTTGTGTAATGGGCAAGTTAGGTTGCGTACTGCCTCAACTCAGGGCTTACTCAAATTGGACGTAGGTAAATCACAAACACAAAGTCAACCTAAACCTGAATTGAGTTATAAATTTCCCAGCCATATCAGGTTGGGCACTTGAATATTAGAAACCTCAGGGGTTTATCTAGAATCTTAAAAACTTCAGGGAGGTATGTAACTTAGATATATTTTGGGACATGAAAGGTATTAAAATACCAAAGCAGGGGAGTATTTATAAAAACTGAAACTACATGGGCCTATTTACAAATATTAGAAATGCTAGAGGGGCATATACCCAAAAAAAAAAAAAAAAAGCTCTTATTTTAAAACTTTAGTTAATCCGAATTTCTTCCGCCGTTGGATTGACAGTTGGATGAAAAACGTGATAATGAATGTGCTTAACTTTTTTTTTTTTTGGCCAAATCATCAGTCCAACAGTGGAAGAAATTTGGATCAATGTAAAATTTTAGGATACTTCAGAAAGTTAGAGGTTGTTTATTTTAAACGGTTCGTCTTTCAATAAATGGGCCCCATTGTGGAGTTCCACTACTTTAACTCAGGTTAATTTAGCTGCAGATGGCTGTGCCTCAAATTTTGTTAATTATGTTTTCTTCAATCAAACCGTCAACAAAGTCGGATTGACACAAAATTTCAAAATACCCGTATACCTTAAGAACGTTGATTTTGAACAGCCCAGCAGGGGATTCTTTGTTTAGACTCTCCCTCTTCTATTACAGGAGGGAATGAGAGAGCTTCAAATTTTGACTTCCTACTGAGAGAACTCTTCTTCTACTGTGAGAAGGAGCTATAATATTTCTCTTCCACGTTCGTTCATTTCATCTTTTTTTAAGGGTAAGGGCTTGCTTGTGTAATGAATCACACTCTCACTCTGGCCCCTGGCAAAAATTAAACCACCAGTACATGAACTCTGGATGTATGAAGTTCAACTTTTTCTGGCACTACAAGAATAATCGGTGCCTGAGAGTTATTTCACTTGGCCCCATCTTTGGGCTTGCATTTTGGGCGTCAATGAAACGTGTTTCGACCAAACAAATAAAAAAACCGAATTCAAGATGACGTACCAATACAGTTATACAGGTACTGATTTTCCCCAATGAGTCCAACTGGAATGGATGTCATGTAACACACCCAAAAACAAAAAGGATAATCTATCCACGATGACATGTGGGTCTATTCCCAACCAATTTCAGAGCAAACTAGCTTTAAGTCATAGTGAAAAATGTCAGGGTAAATGGAAATAGACTAACAAGTCAAAATCCAGGCTTTAGCCAAAAAAAACAAACTCGCAAGTCAAACAGCATAAATCAAGAACACCGACATCAATAAGCTCCAGTTATATCATAAACATATATATCCTGTATGCAGATAAGAAATTGGAACCTTTCCGACCATGCACAACATCCAGACAAACAAATTAGGACATTATCTGAGCTGACCTCATGTATAGGCTGTCTACGACCTTTCCAATGTTAGAAATAGTTTCCAGGGTTGCAGGGAAGATAGCGTCCTGCTGGGGATCGTCGAAGATGATGAGGCACCCAGCTCCCTGATCCAAAGTTCCTGCGAATTTCTTATCCAGAATCATCTGAGAGAGCTTCTTCTCCACATGATCAACGGGCAGTTCAATCAGCTCAGCCACATGAGCAATCTCCACCCTTGAGAAAGACTCAATCAACCTGCAGAGGTTCTGCTCCAGGAGCGTATCATATAGTGATGAGAGGTGACGATGGACAATCGGGTCCTCATCCAATTGGGCCTTGTAATCACGCAGTGCAGTCTCAAAGAACTTCAGGGACCGCTTAGAATAAGCATCAGCAACAGCTTTCATGGCATCCATTTCAGGACCCACATAAAGCAAACCTGCCTTTGACGAGATGATACCAGTAACATCATCTGCCTGGTTCACCATTATCTTGCACAAGAGCATGTACTTCAGGCTGAAAACAGCTCGGGGATCCTCAAGAGCATTGAAGGCTTCAAACGCCTCAAAGAAATAGCTGTATGCAGTCTTGTAGTCTTTTTCTTCTGCATGAAGAATCCCACTCTGCAGATCAATGGTGCCCTGCTGAGCTGGAGGCACATAAATCGCATTTGCAGCAGTTCTTGCTGCAGTCAGTGCTGCTTTAGCCTTGGGAAGATTTCTCAAAGAGAAATGGAGCTTACTCTCCAAAAGGTCAATATCCACAAGGAGGAGCTTGTCATCCAGTCTTCTCACTTCCTTGACTAGGCTCGAGAGCAGGGTTAAAGCTTCCGAGTATTCCTTGCTTTCCATCAAAAGAGCAGCAAGTCTTGCCTCCACTCTTTGTCTGAGAAAGGTCCGCTTCTCCGCACGGGTCCATTCCACCATCTCTTTGCATAGAGATATTTGCAGATCAGAGGTTCCAGGTATCTTAGCAACAGCATCAATAATTCCCCTAACGATTTTCGCAGTTTTTGCCTTTGGAATCAAAGAAAAGAATGGCCTCAATCGGGTGAGGAGGCTCCTCAGTTCTTCAGCCCTCTTTTCTTGTGTGAGAAGGTCTGAAAGATTTGAAATGGCTTGTTCTTTTATGCGTAAAGCTTCCGGCGATGATGAAGGGTTGTCGAATATACGGTAAAGGATGGAAATGGATTCTGCAGGGTCTTTAGCTTCTAAAGCCTGCGCAATCGAGTCAGTGGTAGCAGGAAGATATGATGAAGACATAGCTCCTACTTGGAATATCCAAAGCCTGCTTTGATAACTGTAATAAAAACAATGCAAATCAAAAGGTTGATTAGATTATCATGAGAAAAAAAGAGGAAAAAACTTCCACCTTCATGTTGTCACAATATAGATAATATTATTCCAGACTTGAGCTCATACAAACAGAACCAATTAATGAAAGAAAATTCAATCATATCAATAGGTTTCCCATAATCAAGTGCAGCCGTTTTCCTGTCCACATCAACATTTCACACACTACAGTGGCAAATGTAACACATCCAGGGCATGCATCAGATAGATCCACCATAAAGATCACCTATCCAAATGGTAAGTCCATTCATCATACAGATCCTGTATCAACTTGAATGCAGACCATCTGCTATACCATTCTCAACATCCATTTGAGTTTTACCTTACGACCCACCTGATGAGTAGTGATGCCGGCCGATCAAAGACCAGGACCCGCATGCCCTAATGGGCCCGCTTGATGGGGTCCACATGATCTCTAATTTTGAGATCCCTATCATTAGTTTAGATAGTATCTAAATTAGTAGAGTTGCTTAATATATTCACTTCCTAAATTCTATTTTGATTTAAGATTAGGTAGTTTCTTATTTTAGAATGTCTTGGTTATTAAGAAACAGTATTATTATTCTATATATAGAGGAGTCCCCTATTGTAATAGTCATGCTATATTCTTAATAAAATTTCAGAATTGTTTTCGTGAGTTCTTTGGAAGTTCTCATCTAGTTGGCCTTAAGGCTTGAGTCTTAGGGCTAGATCTCACCGTTGGAGGTGTAGATCTTCATCGTGGCCTCCGAGCTGCGCCATCAAGTAGTAAAGCCATATGATATCTAGCTATGGCATGATGACAGTGGACGCACACCAACAATACATAGCAGCGACATGGATTTTACACAAAAAAATGATGTATTACGTTAATACAGTTGGGATGTCTATTCTATGTTATGATGCCCAGATACGGATACAGGTACAGATATGGAAACGAGGATTGGGGATATGGCTCTGCACTTAAGGAATTTTACGACATGAATACAGATGTGGGTGTCCTAATTTTTCTTATTTAAATCACTTCAAAATTAATGAAACTATCATTGTTTAGGTTCATTTCTAACATTTTTTTATGTCAAGTAAGAAAATTAAAAGAACTAAATGAAGTAATGGATATTGTGAGTAGTACATGCTAAGCTTGTATGCTAGAAGTATATGGGGTATCAGTGTATCACTACGAATGTCGTATCAATATAAATTGGGCTTGTACAAGTATTCCGGGTATCATAGATTCTAAGTATTCATGAGATCATTTTCATAAGTAACATAGAGTCCATCCAGTAAGATGGGCATAGAGTGGAAGGGATGTGATGAACTACAAATTTTCACTGGCATAACACTACACAAGTAACACAACTGGACTGAACAATACACCTGATTTAATCCACATGGAGTTCACCTATGTCTGTTCCAGTCTGCTCAAAAGACATGGATCACCATGTATAAGCGTACTCCAAAATTTTCACCGATCATATTTCTAAAAGTAGTTAATTTTTTTTAAGCAAATGTGAATACCCGAAAATGAACATCAAATATCTAGTCATCAACGTAGCAATTCATATGCTAGGAAAGTCAAGATGTAGAACCTTTGTTGGAGCCCATTTGACCATGAACTCCAGTGTATTCAATTCCATGAAAACAAATGGGCCCCGAGGAAAAATCAATTTCTTCCTTTTGTTTGGTTGTTCAATTGAGAATGCAACAAATGTTTCTGCGAAGTGGATTGAAACAAGATAAACTAGAGAAAAGCAGATCCCTACGAAGTCCTGATTTATATGAAGCCAAATAAAGGCAATTAATTTTATCAGAAGAATAGAATGATTTTTTGCTTGTTTATCATTCAATTGAGAATTTCTCCTTACGCAAGCAGGCTCATATTTGTTCTTATAGATAAAGAGGGAAGATATGTTTGCTTTAATATTTAGAGTAATGAAAAAGATATCGGGATGAGAATCAGCAAATGAGAGTCCAAATGGCATACCTGATAGAAGAGAAAGATGGCCTTTAGATCAGTGCTTCAAAGCGTCGATTAGAACCTAGAATGAGAACAGATGAAACAAGGAAGAAGTGAGAAGTGAGAACAGAATAACAGCAAAATAAAAATAGAAAAGTGAATACGTAAATGGCCCGGATCCTCTGAGTTTCTCACGCACATTTCCAATGAGGGCAGTGAAATTCTGCAGTGAGGCCCACCTACTGAGAATTTGAACCACTCAAAAAGAACACCCTCCAAGGAGAGTGAGACAATCACAGAATCTGAACTCGCAAATGGAACAATCTAAACAAGTTGGATCCTGAGAAAGCTTATGACAAGGTTGATTGGGGATTACAGCAATATATGTTGTGGAGGATTTGTTTTGGAACTAAGTGTAGGAAATGGATTCAAGAGTGCCTATTCTATTGTCTTCTCCATTATGATGAAATACTTTTTCCCAGCTCAAAGGGGTCTTCCGCATGGTGATCCCCTTTCCCCATTTATATTTGTGATGGTAGGTGAGCCTTTCAATCGAATATTGGATGCAGTAGGAAATAACTTCGTCAGTAGCATCAAGCCGGCTTCAAATGCCCCAATCAGAACTCATCTACAGTACGTCAATCACATCTTATCTGCTACAATACACACGGAGACCAAATAAAAGATGTGAAAGCCATTCTCCTTCGCATTTAACAGTCTTGAGCTTTAAAATAAAGCTCTTCAAGAGTAAAATCATTGGGGTGAAGGTTGACAATGTCTTTCTCAACATCCCGTCGACATCTTGGGTTGCAGAGTAGATTCACTTCCAAGCTAACTATGTGGGATGTCCTCTATGCTTCACGAAGACCAAATAAAAGATGTGAAAGCCATTCTCCTTCGCATTTAACAGTCTTGAGCTTTAAAATAAAGCTCTTCGAGAGTAAAATCATTGGGGTGAAGGTTGACAATGTCTTTCTCAACATCCCGTCGACATCTTGGGTTGCAGAGTAGATTCACTTCCAAGCTAACTATGTGGGATGTCCTCTATGCTTTAGGAAGGCTTCGAAATCACTATGGGACAAATCAAATGAAAGGATGGAAAGAAAATTGGCAACTTGGAAAGATAGATATCTCTCTTTTGGGGCCTGTATCATCCTAGTCACAGCAGCACTTGTGAACCTATCTATGTATTTTTTGTCAATGTTCAAATGCCCGGTGGCAATCATCAATCACATTGAAAAGCTGCAGAGAGCCTTTCTTTAGGAAAGTAGAGGACCAAAAAATGTATCACTTAGTGAATTGGGTGAACATAGCAAATTGAAGGACGAAGGGGGTTTTGGATTCACAACCAAAAAAAAAGGGAATGCAGCTCCCTTGGGAAAGTGGTTATGGGGGATTATGGAGGACGCATGATTTTTGGAACGTTGTCTTAAGAGGCAAAGTGTGGCATTGGTAGGGATGGATGGGATGCTCATGATGCCAACAACCATCACCCGGCTATTTGATGGGATAGCATTTCAGTTAAACATATCAGGCGTCATGTTGGCGCAGGTGAGACATGAGAATGATCAAATTTTGGCTTGATCACTGGGTTGGTGGCAATAACTTAGCAGTTCAATTTTCCAATTTGTACAAATGTTCTCAAGATAAGCAAGCCAAAGTGAAGAGTTTACATTCACAGAGTGGGTAACCAAGTTCTATTGGATTCTTTGTTCGGGAGAATCTGTTGGAGGGTGACATATCTTAGTTTTTTTTTTTTTTTTTTTAAATGATGACATATCTTAGTTATTATCCCTTCATGAGCTTGTGGGAGAGTTTATATCCTAGAGAACGCGATGGATAGAAGAATTTGGACAAGTTCTATCGTTGGCATATTCGAAATGGCTTCCTTCTTTGCAGCATTGACGAGCAGATCTCCTGCACCCAGTCCTTTGGTTCACATCTGGAAAGTGGGGCTCGTAGATGACAAACATAAGTTTGCTGTAAAATTGTCCTACCCTCTTACAGGGAGGGCCATGTATCTATACTAATGTTTAGAAAGTATAGTTTAAGGAATTCTCCACAAGGATTTTACCCGCCTTCACTCTGGGCCCGGAGGGATTAGTCCAGCCAAAATGGTTGGGAACCATCCGTCAGCCAAAAAAAAGAGTACGGAATTCTCCACTGGAATTGGTGCTCTCTTCACACTCGCCCTCAAATTGACGCAGATCGTCAAGAAGCATCAATTTGGACACAAAGAAATTAAGGTTGTCTCAAGACATGGCTTTAATAAACAAATTAGCAACTTGCAGTTCGGATGAGATATGTGGGATTGCAATGATGTCATCTTCATAGTTATACAGACGATGGATGTAATGGTGAAACGGTATAATGGTGTAGTGGTATTACTGCTTTTGGTTGGTTAGCTTTGAGGTAGTGTCCTGACAATAGATAATCTCCTCCAATGAAAGAAAACTATTGTCAATGCTTGCCTCATGTGTCTAGCAGAAAAGGAAATGGTGGATCACCAGTTCAATTCTTCTAGGGTGGCACAGTCTTTCATGGAGGGTTAAGATGACTTGGTTTGGGTGCAGTTGGGCGTCCCATCGTTGTCTGTTTGCTTATTTTGAGGCGTGGAGGAATGCAGTGGATTCAATCGAAGGGGGATTGATGTGGAGGTTATCTTTTTTGTGCTATTATATGCATACTAGAGAAAGAAAGAAACATGAGAAGTTTTGAAGGAGTTAGCACTTCTGTTGATGTGATGGTAGACAGAGAAAGATTTCTGGTGGTTTCTTGGGCTTCTTCTTGTCCTCAATTTTGAGGCATTTCCATTACCTTAAAAGAGGTGGCCTTCTCTTATTATGTTCCTTAGAGTGGACTTGTGTGGTCCCCTCCTCCTATAGGTTCCTTTAAGATGAACTCTGACGGTAGTGCATCCAAGAACTCGGGTCCAACTAGCCTTGGAGGCATCATCCGCACTAGTAATGCATCCCACATTGTTTTCAAAATCAAAATTACATCGCAAATCGTTTAAGGGCATGAATTGAATTGAATCAAATCATGAATTGTATTGTGTATCATAGGATTTTTTTTGGTATAAATAATAATAATAATAATAACAACAATAATAGTTATTCATAATCCATCCATTTTTCATCCATAGCAACACAATAACAATGATAACTAAGGCCACGATAAAACCCCGAGGGGCAGCTCAATTGGCCTAGGACCACGGTTTGCTCTTGAAGATTGAGGGTTTGGAACTGCGCTACCACACAGGGGACTTACCCGGCTTCCCCTAGGCCCATAGGGATTAATCCGGCCCAAAGGGCTGGGACACCATCCATTATAAAAATAAAAATAATAATAAATAAGGCCATGATAAATGGAAAAAGAATTATTCGTCCTTATGCCAGACCAGTGGTGGTGGCGCATTGGTCAACTAACAAGGCAAATTGTGCGCTCTCAGAGCAGGTCTTCGGGAGGCCATTGGGCTCAAACTGTATGGCATGCATAGTGGCTGAAAATCAAAATTATATCGCAAATCGTTTGAAGGAATTGAATTGAATCAAATCATGAATTGTATTGTGAATAGTAGGATTTTTTATGTTTTTGATATAAATAATAATAATAATAATAATAACAATAGTAATTCATAATCCATCCATTTTTCATCCAAACCAACACAATTACAATGATAAATAAGGCCATGATAATTGGAAAGAGAACTATTTGTCCTTATGCCAGACCGGTGGCATGTTGGTCAACTAATAAGGCGGAATTGCGGACTCCCAGAGCGGGTGCTCGGGAAGCCATTGGCCTCAAACTGTATGGCATGCACGGTGGCTGAAGGTGATTCCTTCTGCACCATTAGATGGGTATCTAGACAGCACACGGCTCCGTGGGGCAAGCTTGATGAGGCTCGGGAGGTGCTGGATTTAACAAGAAAGTTAAATGCCTCCTTCAATCACGTAAAGTGAGTGGCGAATAAGCTAGCAAAGAAGATAGTATCACTGCAGAGTTTGCTGATATCTTCTGATAACCTTGGCCTTTCTTAATGTTTGTTGGTCTTTGGTAGACTTATTGTAACAATCCTCCTATATATATTTAGATTCCTATTTTGATGCACCTTCTATATTTCATTAGATTAGGACTACTTTATTTTTCCCTAAAATCTCTCCACCAGTTTTAGTATGATTCGGACTCTCTTTCTATATTATGGTCAAGTGTAACCCTATAAAAGGGTCATTAGAGATTGAAGTAGGCATTTAGAAATCATCAATAGAAATTCTATTTTGGAGGTTTTCAATCTCTCGAATGATCCGAAGAGGTGTCGGGTTCCCTCGAATGATCCGAATTATCTTTTCAATTATTTCTCTTTTATTTGTGATGGGACTGTTACACTTATTTTGTTTTCCTTTTGGGTGTTGTGCTTATTAGTTTAACCCTTATGTACTAATAATTTTGTTCTTTTTTGAATGGTAAGTGAAAAGAATTTCAATCGAATGAAATCAGTCATTCACATCCCCCTAGGTATGAATGGAAGTTTCTACGCCCCAATATATTATAAGTAATCTAGATTTCTCACATAAGTTCTTAATCAACTAATCAGGCCTACAAGAGATTATGAGAAGGGGAGAACAATGTCTGTACAAACAACTGCAGTGGCGGACCTAGGATTTTAGTTTGAGGGGGGGCTTTTGATAGTCACTTGAAAAATTCAATCGCTATTTTGTTGGTCTTTCTTAACACTAACTATGGAAAAAGAAAAAAAATGTAATGCACTTACAAAATATTTAATTCCATTAACTAACATTCTATCATCAAAAGTCATATCTTAACTCAAACAAAGCTTTTATAACTGCCCCTCGATGGTTCTTCATGTTTCGAAACCATTGCATGATTGTCTCATCGTCAATACTACTAATTATATCTTTTTCGATATATATACAAGTAAACAATCATTCACATCAATAAAAATCTAAGGTACCCTAAGTTTAAAAAATGATGCAGGAGTTTTGGTAGAGAGGAAGAACAAGATGCAGAAAACAAAATTTCTGAGGCTTTATGAAGATTGCAGATTTGCGAATAGATGGTCGTAGCTCATAGCTACAATCAGAATTTTGATAGATAGTAAATAGTTTCATTGTTGGTGAGTATCGACAATCAGAGCGCACAGATGCAGGCAGGCCGGTCTCATTATTGGTTATTTTTGGAGGTAGTTGGGATTTCTTATTTTGAAGAACAACAACACCTGAAATGGGATCTTGATCTTCTTACTCATTGTTTGAACTACCAAATAGTGTTTCATTTACCGCTGCAACAAGGAAAAATTATCAAAAGAGGAAAAAGTTTGTTTCGATAGGGATAAAAATTTTCAAGTTTCGTTTCCTTTTCATATTATCTGCCCCCCCCGCCCCACCCACACCACCCATTAAGCACCATATCATAACATTAAAAACAATACCCCTAATAACGATACATTCATCCCTAATCTCCAATCACAAATTCACCACCAATCGAACCTAATCAACCAAATTAACAACAAAACGAAACCAAGAATTATTATAACATTAGATGTTCATATCCTTACAAGAGAGAGTTCAGAGAAAACCAAATTCCTCCCTTTCCAACAAACAACATTAGAATTTTCCTTCCTGTACATCACAATTTAAGTCATACACCAGACAACAAATACAACCCACCCTCATATAATTAGAACCAAAGATTTTTACCCAATGAGAGAGATAGATATATATATATATATAGAGAGAGAGAGAGATTGAGGGAGAGGGAGAGACGAGACAAGTACCTGATCTGCCGGAAGGAGGGACGACGTCACGGCAGTGGTGCTCCGATGCCGGTTGCCAGTTGCCTGTACGGAGAGTGAGGAGGGGATTTTTGAGAGAGAGGGAGAGAGACAAGAAAGAGGATTTTAGGTTTGGGTGGAAAAGGGTGGTGGGGACTGGTGTGTGACCCAAGAAACCAGAACCAAGATGGGTCCCGTTTGTTATTTCTATTTTTGCTTTTTATCCCCCACTAACCATGCCTCCTAAATCTTCATTCTCATGGCCAATTTCTCATAGAGTCCATATGAAGACAAGATTCATCTTGTTCCATTTTGGTCACGTTTGGAAATCAAATCCTCTTAAAAAAAGGATTTTCGATTTCCTATCATTATGAAAATCTATTTTTGGCAATTGTGAATTCCTTATAATCCGAAAAAATAAAAATCTTCATTTGATAAGATTTTCATATCCAACCTCTCTCTATAAAATTTGGAAATCCTAATTTAAATGGATTGGCACATCAAACTCCATTTTTATCATCGATACATATCAATATCAAGTGAAATTCTTAACTATATAAATCTTCAGTGAGAATTTTTAATTTTAGTGGTAGTGAAGAATCATCAGATCTATGAATTCCTCACCTATTATCAAACATGCTCTGATGTTCTAAAAAACATCAGACTATGAGGAATCAAGTCCCAACTTTAAAATATAAAAACTAAAAACAAAGCGCCTCAACCTTAAAAAAAAAAGGCAAATCTCATTAAAATCCCTATGGAATTCTAGACCACCAATAAAAATTCTAGACCATTGATTATTCTAAAATTTTAGTTAATCCGAATTTCTTCCACCGTTGGATTGACGAAGCGACAGCTCGATGAAAAAGGTAATAATAAATATGCACAACCTTTTTATTTTGCCAAATCATGAGTCCAACAGTGGAAGAAATCTGGATCACTTAGGATAATATACAAAATTAGAGGTTGTTTATTTTGAACTGTTCGAATTTCAAAAAATGGGCCCTACCGTGGAGTTTCGCTACTTTAACTCGATTTTTTTTTTCTTTTTTTGGTTAAAGACTTTAACTCAGGTTAAAGCCTCATATATATGCCTCAAATTTTGATAATTATGTTTTTTTTTTTTTTTCATCAGACCGTCAACCCGAGTGGAACAGACCCGGATTGATGTAAATTTTCAAAATACTCGTATAGCTTGAGAGAGTTATTTTTCAACAGCCCAGATTTCAAATGGTAGGCCCCACTGCAGAGTTCTACTACAACTCAGTCAGGATCTGTGTGTTAAAAGAGGATCCGGATTCTTTGTTCAGACTTCCTCTTCTACTTAGAGGAGGGAAAGAGAGAGAATCACATTTTGATTTCCTGGTGGATCTCTTCTTTCTACAGTGAGAAGGAGTGATAATTCTCTTCCACGTTCGTTCATTTCATCTCTTTCAAAATTAGAATTTTCATTTCTTAAAGAGGACAGCTGTAGAAATCAAGAATCTTTTTCGCTAATTTGGTGCTGCATGAGCGTGTTCTTAAATAGAGAGATAGTGTGTCATCAGAGATAGAAAAGAGAGAGCATGGAGAAGCAAGAGGAAAAGAATGATGGAAATGGAGAATGGACACAGATTTTGTATGAAGAAGCATGGAGAAGAATCAGATTTCAATTCATCTCATTCTCTTTGGGTGCATCTCTAGTTGCGCTTTTCTTTGGCCTTGTGTACGTGCTGGTCATCTACCCTTGGTATATGATCCCCACCACTGGAAATGTCACACGAAGCCTCCTCAGATTCGACGTTTTCATGCTCGCCGCTTGCTTGGAAACTTTCCTTATCATTATATACCTGGTTAGGCTATTCGTAGGCTTTGATCTTGGAACCTCGACCGAGGATCAAGAAAACCTACCTGTTTGATTTCACCTTGATTTTGGTTTAATGTAAGAATTTTTTTTTTTTGTTCTTCCTTGTTTTTCCTTCTCATTCTAATCCTTCTTTTCAAGTATTGATATTATTCAGTCTCTTATGATTTTATGATGGAATGAATGCTTTCCTTTTTAAATAGTAACTAGCATAATAATCCCGTGCTAAACACCGGCATGACCCACTTGTTAACTATTTGAGATTTTTTTGATAAATAATTATAAATAAGCTTTGTGTGGTATAGTGGTTAATGAGAAACATGTACTCCACATTGAGGATTTATATAAGAGAAATATTGAAGTGAGACTATTATATAACAACTTTTTTGCGGGGCCCAACTAGTAATCCATCCAAACTTAGCAACCAATAAGGAACCCCTGATAGTCACCAATTCCCAAGAGCTGCTATTTGCATGTAACACCGAAAAATCAAACAGTTCCCAAGAGCCTTAATCCTATGAGGGGCAGAGCTCATCTTTCGTTTTCAAAAGGAAGGTAGCAGTGATTGGTGCTACACTTCTGTGCCTATGAGCTGCTATTTGCATGTCTTGAAGCATTGGAGAAAGCAATATCATCAAAACAGATAAATTCTGAAGTTCACACCAGTTAGGCATTAAAAATGATGAGTTCAAAAGGAAATTTTGTGCATTCGAAATCATAACTGTCAAAAAGTACTACTGAGATTCCATGTTCCTGAATCAAGCATATGTTACTGTAATTTAGAATAGAATTCATACTGCTACAGAGATACAAAAAATAATATTGAATCAAAAGGAAACACACCTGCTTCCAATGGCTGCTGGCTCCATCCTTGCTTCTACTGACTTCCAGGTGAATTTCAGAAAATCCTAGTAAGTAATGTCCAACCCAAATCCGTCAATGCACATGGACATCATGAGCAGTTCTCGCTCGGACAAACATGTCACTGCCTCCAGCAACTGACATTTCAAGTTTATCATACAAGATGGTGAAAGCAGGCTAGAGAAGGAACAAACAAGGGATGAGATCGCAATGATGTAGATAAGACCTGCTCCATGAAGATCCCAGATGATTTCATGCATTAGGATCATTTTGAAGAAAATCAGTTTGACGTTGCGTGCTCTGGAACTTGGTGACATTGTCTCAAACATTCAACATTTGGGTTTGCGTTGTCTCAGTTGATGAAGAATTATTTGATCTGTCTGTTTGTCCAGGAATGTAATGCATCCATCAACATCTATCCAGCTCAAACCCGGCGTCTTTCTAATTCCCATGCCTCTCACGGTTTCACGCACATCATTCGCATCTTTCCATTTCTCTATCCTAGCATATGCATTTGAAAGGAGTGCATATGTTCCCCCACCTGCTGCACACCTTGTGTCAAGAAGATGCCGTCTTGTGCGCTCACCAATCTCTTCATTTCCATGATTCTTGCATGAACTAAGCAATGACCCCCATATCTCTCCGTCCGCCTCAATAGGCATTTCTCTAATGAAAGCTTCTGCTTCTTCCAGAAGCCCTGCACGACCATAGATATCAACCATACAAGAATAGTGCTCCATCCTAGGGACAATGTTGTATACGTCGGTCATGGCCCTGAAGAATTGCAACCCTTGATCAACCAACCCTGCATGGCTACAAGCCGATAACAGACCGATGAATGTAACATCATCCGGATGGATACCATGACATAACATGTGCGCAAACAACTGAAGAGCATGCATTCCATGCCCATTTAAGGCCATGCCTCCAATGATACTGCTCCATGACACCAAATCCTTGCATTTGAGTCCACGAAACACCTCAAAGGCCATGCCCATGTCCCCACACTTTGCATACATGTTCAAAAGAGCATTCCCCACATGACCATCTGGTCTGACTTGACTCTCATTCATGTAAGCATGCACCCATCTCCCTATCCCAATTGCCCCCAAGGAAGAACAGGCAGATAAAACACACACCAGAGTAGCTTCATTAGGCTCAACACCCCCTCCTTGGATCATCATATGAAAAACCCTGATGGCCTCTTCACAGCACTTGTGTTGTGCATAACCAGACACCACAGTGGTCCAGGACACGACATCTCTCTCACCCATTGTGCCAAACAGCTTCCATGCACTCACCAAACTCCCACATTTCATGTACATATCCAAAATGGCATTGGCCACAAAGATATTCATACTACTCAAATTCCTCAAGCTATGTCCGTGAACAGCTCTTCCCCACCTGAGAGCCCTCAAATGAGAACAAGCTGATAGAACACTGACAAGGGTCATTGCATTAGGCTTCACACTCATTGCACCAAAGGCCAAAACAGCCTCTTCTTCACATCCACTTCTAGAAAACCCAGATATTAGTGAAGTCCATGACACTACATCAGGCCTAGAAACATCCATTAAAGCCCGCCGAGCTGCGACGACGTCGCCGGCGTCCGCGTACAAGCGAATTATGGAGTTTTTGATGAAAATGTTGGAATGGTAGCCAGACTTTATGATGTGTGCATGGATTTGGTGACCATTTGGGAAGGCATGAATTAGAGAGCATGCCTTGAGAGCATGGACATGGGTGAAGTGGTCATGGAAGGTTGGGTTGTGAAGCATGAGTGCGTAGAGTGTGAGGGCTTCATGTGGGTTGGTGGAGAGGGTGAGGGTTCTGAGAAGGGAGTTTAGGAGGTCGGGTTTGAGGGATGTGATTATTTGTGCATGTATCTGAGTGAGTTGTTTAGGAGTGAGAGGTTTGGCAATAGACATGCATTGCATTTGGATATGCTCAATTGGGTGGGAACTGGAAAATCTGCATGCGCATCACATGTGTTGGGTATTTCTAATCTTGGATTTACCATTCACCTGACTTTACCGGTAAAGTAAATTTATCAAACAAGTGATTCACCGTGTATTTGTTGTGATTTGATGTTATTTCATTTAAATATTAGTAATATATTCTCATCTACAATTGTGTAGACCAAAGCCCCCACCTATGACCCGACCAAAATGTGAAAAATGGACAAAATGAATCAGTTTGCAAGTTTACCGGTATAGCTGGACCAACACAATTTCTCTTGATCAATTAAATGAAATATTAATAGCAATAGAACCGGCTAAACTAATATAAGTTGTGTTGGACCAACCCTATTACTCTGTGGATATCTGCCAAAACTTAGGGTAATCAAATATTTGACCATAAATAATGCCCAAGCCAATGCCACATTTCATCCATTCCCTGGTTAGAAATTAAATCTGGCTCAGGTTGGTTTTGAGGTCCGTTTTTAGTCTTTCCTGTAAAGGAAATTGAACTAAGGATGTCCTTGACCCTACCTAACTCGGACCCTTTAAGACTCTCCTCATTTAAGATTTTATAAATTTACCGCTTCTTATATCAGGGGTAATTCCTCAATGAGCAGTGCTACATGGACAAAGTTTTTTAGATAGAATCTTGGACAAACTATATGGTTTGTCCAAGATACTGTCCAAGAAAGTTTGTCCATGTAGATTTTTTGTTCCTCAATTGCAGCTTTTCCGAAGGTATGGGTGGTAAAGTTCAATTTGTAGGATTTCCGCTGATATAGGAAGCGGTAAAGTCCAAATTGTAAGTTTTCCGCGGACTATTGCAGTAGTAAAGTTGTGCTTGCATGATTTTCTCCACTCTGAGAGGAGGAAAAGTTGCAAACCGACTTTTGGGCTGGGTCGGGTCCGCAGGTAGGGTTCTTACACGAAAATGTGATTTTGAACTCTTCTTGAGAACTCACCGCATGAATTTCTTAGGGGGCCCATCTAGTGATGGAACCTAGTTATACATATTTTTTTTCTCACTCTCTTCCTTTCTTGGGCTCTTGTTTCCTTTCTTTCTTTCAATATAAATAACCCTTCAAGCAAAATAAAAATAAATAATAAAAAATAATTTTGTTTTCAAAGGGTATCCTCAGTTCTTCATCTTTGTAGGTCTTTTTATTTTTTTTATTTTTATGTTTTAAGAATAATAGTTATTATAATCTAATTATAGCTAACGTTTAGAATAATGTACTCCTTAGGTAGTTTAAACAAGAAAAACCAAGTCTTTGTCCTTTTCTTTTTCTTTTTCTTTTGGAAAAAAATAAAAAGTTTAAATCTATTTAATTGATACGCTCCTCTTATAAGTAGTTAATAGTGGTGTAATGGGCAAGTTAGGTTGGGTATTGCCTCAACTCAGGGCTTATAATAGTTGTGTAATGGGCAAGTTAGGTTGCGTACTGCCTCAACTAAGGGCTTATTCAAATTGGACGTAGGTAAATCACAAACACAAAGTCAACCTAAACCTGAATTGAGTTATAAATTTCCCAGCCATATCAGGTTGGGCACTTGAATATTAGAAACCTCAGGGTTTTATCTAGAATCTTAGAAACTTCATGGAGGTATATAACTTAGATATATTTGGGACATGAAAGGTATTAAAATACCAAAGCAGGGGCGTATTTACAAAAACTGAAACCACATGGGCCTATTTACAAATATTAGAAACGCTAGAGGGGTATATACAAAACCAAAAAAAAAAAAAAACCATATTATTTTAAAACTTTAGTTAATCCGAATTTCTTCCGCCGTTGGATTGACAATTGGATGAAAAACGTGATAGTGAATATGCATAACTTTTTTATTTTTATTTTTTATGCCAAATCATCATTCCAACGGTGGAAGAAATTTGATCAACCTAAAATTTTAGGATATTTCAGAAAGTTAGAAGTTGTTTATTTTGAATGGCTCGGATCTCAATAAATGAGATCCACTGTGGAATTCCATTGCTTTAACTCAGGTTAATTTAGCCGCAGATGGCTATGCCTCAAATGTTGTTAATTAGGATTTTTTTTTTTTTTTTCCGTCCAATCAAACCGTCAATCCGGGTGGAACAAAGTCGGATTGACACAAAATTTCAAAATATCCGTATACCTTAAGAACGTCGATTTTGAACAGCCCAGCAGGTAGGCCCCACTGCAGAGTTCTACTACGCCTCGGTCTGGATTTCTGTGTTAAAAAAAGGATCCGGATTCTTTGTTTAGACTCTCCCTCTTCTATCACAGGAGGGAAAGAGAGAGAATCAAATTTTGACTTCCTACTGTGAGAAGTCATATGATCATGTGAGAAGTCATATGATGTTCAGATACGGCACGGATATTTACGGTACGGATATTACAAAGACACGTGATAGATACGGTAAAAATACAGCATCGAAAACGATACGACACGTTGCCCATTTTGAAATATCTGTGCATCATAACCATAGGTGAGAACTCTTCTTCTACTGTGAGAAGGAGCTATAATATTTCTCTTCCGCGTTCGTTCATTTCATCTTTTTTAAAGGGTAAGGGCTTGCGTGTGTAATGAATCACACTCTCACTCTGGCCCCTGGCAAAAATTAAACCACCAGTACATGAACTCTGGATGTTTGAAGTTTAACTTTTTCTGGCACTTCAAGAATAATCGGTGCCTGAGAGTTATTTCACTTGGCCCCATCTTTGGGCTTGCATTTTGGGCGTGGCGTCAATGAAAAGTGTTTCTACCAAACAAATAAGAAAACCGAATTCAAGATGAAGTACCAATACAGTTATACAGGTACTGATTTTCCCCAATGAGTCCAACTGGAATGGATGTCATGTAACACACCCAAAAACAAAAAGGATAATCTATCCACGATGACATGTGGGTCTATTCCCAACCAATTTCAAAGCAAACTAGCTTTAAGTCATAGTGAAAAATGTCAGGGTAAATGGAAATAGACTAACAAGTCAAAATCCAGGCTTTAGCCAAAAAAATAAACTCGCAAGTCAAACAGCATAAATCAAGAACACCGACATCAATAAGCTCCAGTTATATCATAAACATATATATCCTGTATGCAGATAAGAAATTGGAACCTTTCCGACCATGCACAACATCCAGACAAACTAATTAGGACATTATCTGAGCTGACCTCATGTATAGGCTGTCTACGACCTTTCCAATGTTAGAAATAGTTTCCAGGGTTGCAGGGAAGATAGCGTCCTGCTGGGGATCGTCGAAGATGATGAGGCACCCAGCTCCCTGATCCAAAGTTCCTGCGAATTTCTTATCCAGAATCATCTGAGAGAGCTTCTTCTCCACATGATCAATGGGCAGTTCAATCAGCTCAGCCACATGAGCAATCTCCACCCTTGAGAAAGGCTCAATCAACCTGCCGAGGTTCTGCTCCAGGAGCGTATCATATAGTGACGAGAGGTGACGATGGACAATGGGGTCCTCATCCAATTGGGCCTTGTAATCACGCAGTGCAGTCTCAAAGAACTTCAGGGACCGCTTAGAATAAGCATCAGCAACAGCTTTCATGGCATCCATTTCAGGACCCACATATAGCAAACCTGCCTTCGACGAGATGATACCAGTAACATCATCTGCCTGGTTCACCATTATCTTGCACAAGAGCATGTACTTCAGGCTGAAAACAGCTCGGGGATCCTCAAGAGCATTGAAGGCTTCAAACGCCTCAAAGAAATAGCTGTATGCAGTCTTGTAGTCTTTTTCTTCTGCATGAAGAATCCCACTCTGCAGATCAATGGTGCCCTGCTGAGCTGGAGGCACATAAATCGCATTTGCAGCAGTTCTTGCTGCAGTCAGTGCTGCTTTAGCCTTGGGAAGATTTCTCAAAGAGAAATGGAGCTTACTCTCCAAAAGGTCAATATCCACAAGGAGGAGCTTGTCATCCAGTCTTCTCACTTCCTTGACTAGGCTCGAGAGCAGGGTTAAAGCTTCCGAGTATTCCTTGCTTTCCATCAAAAGAGCAGCAAGTCTTGCCTCCACTCTTTGTCTGAGAAAGGTCCGCTTCTCCGCACGGGTCCATTCCACCATCTCTTTGCATAGAGATATTTGCAGATCAGAGGTTCCAGGTATCTTAGCAACAGCATCAATAATTCCCCTAACGATTTTCGCAGTTTTTGCCTTTGGAATCAAAGAAAAGAATGGCCTCAATCGGGTGAGGAGGCTCCTCAGTTCTTCAGCCCTCTTTTCTTGTGTGAGAAGGTCTGAAAGATTTGAAATGGCTTGTTCTTTTATGCGTAAAGCTTCCGGCGATGATGAAGGGTTGTCGAATATACGGTAAAGGATGGAAATGGATTCTGCAGGGTCTTTAGCTTCTAAAGCCTGCGCAATCGAGTCAGTGGTAGCAGGAAGATATGATGAAGACATAGCTCCTACTTGGAATATCCAAAGCCTGCTATGATAACTGTAATAAAAACAATGCAAATCAAAAGGTTGATTAGATTATCATGAGAAAAAAAGAGGAAAAAACTTCCACCTTCATGTTGTCACAATATAGATAATATTATTCCAGACTTGAGCTCATACAAACAGAACCAATTAATGAAAGAAAATTCAATCATATCAATAGGTTTCCCATAATCAAGTGCAGCCGTTTTCCTGTCCACATCAACATTTCACACACTACAGTGGCACATGTAACACATCCAGGGCATGCATCAGATAGATCCACCATAAAGATCACCTATCCAAATGGTAAGTCCATTCATCATACAGATCCTGTATCAACTTGAATGCAGACCATCTGCTATACCATTCTCAACATCCATTTGAGTTTTACCTTACGACCCACCTGATGAGTAGTGATGCCGGCCGATCAAAGACCAGGACCCGCATGCCCTAATGGGCCCGCTTGATGGGGTCCACATGATCTCTAATTTTGAGATCCCTATCATTAGTTTAGATAGTATCTAAATTAGTAGAGTTGCTTAATATATTCACTTCCTAAATTCTATTTTGATTTAAGAATAGGTAGTTTCTTATTTTAGAATGTCTTGGTTATTAAGAAACAGTATCATTATTCTATATATAGAGGAGTCCCCTATTGTAATAGTCATGCTATATTCTTAATAAAATTTCAGAATTGTTCTCGTGAGTTCTTTGGAAGTTCTCATCCAGTTGGCCTTAAGGCTTGAGTCTTAGGGCTAAATCTCACCGTCGGAGGTGTAGATCTTCATCGTGGCCTCCGAACTGCGCCATCAAGTAGTAAAGCCATATGATATCTAGCTATGGCATGATGACAGTGGACGCACACCAACAATACACAGCAGCGACATGGATTTTACACAAAAAAATGATGTATTACGTTAATACAGTTGGGATGTCTATTCTATGTTATGATGCCCAGATACGGATACAAGTACAGATATGGAAACGAGGATTGGGGATATGGCTCTGCACTTAAGGAATTTTACGACATGAATACGGATGTGGGTGTCCTAATTTTTCTTATTTAAATCACTTCAGAATTAATGAAACTATCATTGTTTAGGTTCATTTCTAACATTTTTTTTATGTCAAGTAAGAAAATTAAAAGAACTAAATGAAGTAATGGATATTGTGATTAGTACATGCTAAGCTTGTATGCTAGAAGTATATGGGGTATCAGTGTATCACTACGAATGTCGTATCAATATAAATTGGGCTTGTACAAGTATTCCGGGTATCATAGATTCTAAGTATTCATGAGATCATTTTCATAAGTAACATAGAGTCCATCCAGTAAGATGGGCATAGAGTGGAAGGGATGTGATGAACTACAAATTTTCACAGGCATAACACTACACAAGTAACACAACTGGACTGAACAATACACCTGATTTAATCCACATGGAGTTCACCTATGTCTGTTCCAGTCTGCTCAAAAGACATGGATCACCATGTATAAGCGTACTCCAAAATTTTCACCGATCATAAGGGTCTGTTTGTTGCATGTAATTAAATTCCTAGGAATTCTAAGAATTTTATTTCTAAAAGTAGTTAAATTTTTTTAAGCAAATGTGAATACCCGAAAATGAACATCAAATATCTAGTCATCAACGTAGCAATTCATATCCTAGGAAAGTCAAGATGTAGAATCTTTGTTGGAGCCCATTTGACCATGAACTCCAGTGTATTCAATTCCATGAAAACAAATGGGCCCCGAGGAAAAATCAATTTCTTCCTTTTGTTTGGTTGTTCAATTGAGAATGCAACAAATGTTTCTGCGAAGTGGATTGAAACAAGATAAACTAGAGAAAAGCAGATCCCTACGAAGTCCTGATTTATATGAAGCCAAATAAAGGCAATTAATTTTATCAGAAGAATAGAATGATTTTTTGCTTGTTTATCATTCAATTGAGAATTTCTCCTTATGCAAGCAGGCTCATATTTGTTCTTATAGATAAAGAGGGAAGATATGTTTGCTTTAATATTTAGAGTAATGAAAAAGATATCGGGATGAGAATCAGCAAATGAGAGTCCAAATGGCATACCTGATAGAAGAGAAAGATGGCCTTTAGATCAGTGCTTCAAAGCGTCGATTAGAACCTAGAATGAGAACAGATGAAACAAGGAAGAAGTGAGAAGTGAGAACAGAATAACAGCAAAATAAAAATAGAAAAGTGAATACGTAAATGGCCCGGATCCTCTGAGTTTCTCACGCACATTTCCAATGAGGGCAGTGAAATTCTGCAGTGAGGCCCACCTACTGAGAATTTGAACCACTCAAAAGGAACACCCTCCAAGGAGAGTGAGACAATCACAGAATCTGAACTCGCAAATGGAACAATCTAAACAAGTTGGATCCTGAGAAAGCTTATGACAAGGTTGATTGGGGATTACAGCAATATATGTTGTGGAGGATTTGTTTTGGAACTAAGTGTAGGAAATGGATTCAAGAGTGCCTATTCTATTGTCTTCTCCATTATGATGAAATACTTTTTCCCAGCTCAAAGGGGTCTTCCGCAGGGTGATCCCCTTTCCCCATTTATATTTGTGATGGTAGGTGAGCCTTTCAATCGAATGTTGGATGCAGTAGGAAATAACTTCGTCAGTAACATCAAGCCGGCTTCAAATGCCCCAATCAGAACTCATCTACAGTACGTCAATCACATCTTATCTGCTACAATACACACGGAGACCAAATAAAAGATGTGAAAGCCATTCTCCTTCGCATTTAACAGTCTTGAGCTTTAAAATAAAGCTCTTCAAGAGTAAAATCATTGGGGTGAAGGTTGACAATGTCTTTCTCAACATCCCGTCGACATCTTGGGTTGCAGAGTAGATTCACTTCCAAGCTAACTATGTGGGATGTCCTCTATGCTTCACGAAAACCAAATAAAAGATGTGAAAGCCATTCTCCTTCGCATTTAACAGTCTTGAGCTTTAAAATAAAGCTCTTCAAGAGTAAAATCATTGGGGTGAAGGTTGACAATGTCTTTAAAGCTCTTCAAGAGTAAAATCATTGGGGTGAAGGTTGACAATGTCTTTCTCAACATCCCGTCGACATCTTGGGTTGCAGAGTAGATTCACTTCCAAGCTAACTATGTGGGATGTCCTCTATGCTTTAGGAAGGCTTCGAAATCACTATGGGACAAATCGAATGAAAGGATGGAAAGAAAATTGGCAACTTGGAAAGATAGATATCTCTCTTTTGGGGGCTGTATCATCCTAGTCACAGCAGCACTTGTGAAACTATCTATGTATTTTTTGTCAATGTTCAAATGCCCGGTGGCAATCATCAATCACATTGAAAAGCTGCAGAGAGCCTTTCTTTAGGAAAGTAGAGGACCAAAAAATGTATCACTTAGTGAATTGGGTGAACATAGCAAATTGAAGGACGAAGGGGGTTTTGGATTCACAACCAAAAAAAAAGGGAATGCAGCTCCCTTGGGAAAGTGGTTATGGGGGATTATGGAGGACGCATGATTTTTGGAACGTTGTCTTAGAGGCAAAGTGTGGCATTGGTAGGGATGGATGGGATGCTCATGATGCCAACAACCATCACCCGGCTATTTGATGGGATAGCATTTCAGTTAAACATATCAGGCGTCATGTTGGCGCAGGTGAGACATGAGAATGATCAAATTTTGGCTTGATCACTGGGTTGGTGGCAATAACTTAGCAGTTCAATTTTCCAATTTGTACAAATGTTCTCAAGATAAGCAAGCCAAAGTGAAGAGTTTACATTCACAGAGTGGGTAACCAAGTTCTATTGGATTCTTTGTTCGGGAGAATCTGTTGGAGGGTGACATATCTTAGTTTTTTTTTTTTTTTTAAATGATGACATATCTTAGTTATTATCCCTTCATGAGCTTGTGGGAGAGTTTATATCCTAGAGAACGCGATGGATAGAAGAATTTGGACAAGTTCTATCGTTGGCATATTCGAAATGGCTTCCTTCTTTGCAGCATTGACGAGCAGATCTCCTACACCCAGTCCTTTGGTTTCCATCTGGAAAGTGGGGCTCGTAGATGACAAACATAAGTTTGCTGTAAAATTGTCCTACCCTCTTATAGGGAGGGCCATGTATCTATACTAATGTTTAGAAAGTATAGTTTAAGGAATTCTCCACAAGGATTTTACCCGGCTTCTCTCTGGGCCCGGAGGGATTAGTCCAGCCAAAATGGTTGGGAACCATCCGTTAGCCAAAAAAAAGAGTACGGAATTCTCCACTGGAATTGGTGCTCTCTTCACACTCGCCCTCAAATTGACGCAGATCGTCAAGAAGCATCAATTTGGACACAAAGAAATTAAGGTTGTCTCAAGACATGGCTTTAATAAACAAATTAGCAACTTGCAGTTCGGATGAGATATGTGGGATTGCAATGATGTCATCTTCATAGTTATACAGACGATGGATGTAATGGTGTAACGGTATAATGGTGTAGTGGTATTACTGCTTTTGGTTGGTTAGCTTTGAGGTAGTGTCCTGACAATAGATAATCTCCTCCAATGAAAGAAAACTATTGTCAATGCTTGCCTCATGTGTCTAGCAGAAAAGGAAATGGTGGATCACCTGTTCAATTCTTCTAGGGTGGCACAGTCTTTCATGGAGGGTTAAGATGACTTGGTTTGGGTGCAGTTGGGTGTCCCATCGTTGTCTGTTTGCTTATTTTGAGGCGTGGAGGAATGCAGTGGATTCAATCGAAGGGGGATTGATGTGGAGGTTATCTTTTTTGTGCTATTATATGCATACTAGAGAAAGAAAGAAACATGAGAAGTTTTGAAGGAGTTAGCACTTCTGTTGATGTGATGGTAGACAGAGAAAGATTTCTGGTGGTTTCTTGGGCTTCTTCTTGTCCTCAATTTTGAGGCATTTCCATTACCTTAAAAGAGGTGGCCTTCTCTTATTATGTTCCTTAGAGTGGACTTGTGTGGTCCCCTCCTCCTACAGGTTCCTTTAAGATGAACTCTGACGGTAGTGCATCCAAGAACTCGGGTCCAACTAGCCTTGGAGGCATCATCCGCACTAGTAATGCATCCCACATTGTTTTGAAAATCAAAATAACATCACAAATCGTTTAAGGGCATGAATTGAATTGAATCAAATCATGAATTGTATTGTGTATCATAGGATTTTTTTTGGTATAAATAATAATAATAATAATAATAATAATAATAATAATAATAGTTATTCATAATCCATCCATTTTTCATCCATAGCAACACAATAACAATGATAACTAAGGCCACGATAAAACCCCGAGGGGCAGCTCAATTGGCCTAGGACCACGGTTTGCTCTTGAAGATTGAGGGTTTGGAACTGCGCTACCACACAGGGGACTTACCCGGCTTCCCCTGGGCCCATAGGGATTAATCCGGCCCAAAGGGCTGGGATACCATCCATTATAAAAATAAAAATAATAATAAATAAGGCCATGATAAATGGAAAGAGAATTATTCATCCTTATGCCAGACCAGTGGTGGTGGCGCACTGGTCAACTAACAAGGCAAATTGTGCGCTCTCAGAGCAGGTCTTCGGGAGGCCATTGGGCTCAAACTGTATGGCATGCATAGTGGCTGAAAATCAAAATTATATCGCAAATCGTTTGAAGGAATTGAATTGAATCAAATCATGAATTGTATTGTGAATAGTAGGATTTTTTATGTTTTTGATATAAATAATAATAATAATAATAATAATAACAACAATAGTAATTCATAATCCATCCATTTTTCATCCAAACCAACACAATTACAATGATAAATAAGGCCATGATAATTGGAAAGAGAACTATTTGTCCTTATGCCAGACCGGTGGCATGTTGGTCAACTAATAAGGCGGAATTGCGGACTCCCAGAGCGGGTGCTCGGGAAGCCATTGGCCTCAAACTGTATGGCATGCACGGTGGCTGAAGGTGATTCCTTCTGCACCATTAGATGGGTATCTAGACAACACACGGCTCCGTGGGGCAAGCTTGATGAGGCTCGGGAGGTGCTGGATTTAACAAGAAAGTTATATGCCTCCTTCAATCACGTAAAGTGAGTGGCGAATAAGCTAGCAAAGAAGATAGTATCACTGCAGAGTTTGCTGATATCTTCTGATAACCTTGTCCTTTCTTAATGTTTGTTGGTCTTTGGTAGACTTATTGTAACAATCCTCCTATATATATTTAGATTCCTATTTTGATGCACCTTCTATATTTCATTAGATTAGGACTACTTTATTTTTCCCTAAAATCTCTCCACCAGTTTTAGTATGATTCGGACTCTCTTTCTATATTATGGTCAAGTGTAACCCTCTAAAAGGGTCATTAGAGATTGAAGTAGGCATTCAGAAATCATCAATAGAAATTCTATTTTGGAGGTTTTCAATCTCTCGAATGATCCGAAGAGGTGTCGGGTTCCATCGAATGATCCGAATTATCTTTTCAATTATTTCTCTTTTATTTGTGATGGGACTGTTACACTTATTTTGTTTTCCTTTTGGGTGTTGTGCTTATTAGTTTAACCCTTATGTACTAATAATTTTGTTCTTTTTTGAATGGTAAGTCAAAAGAATTTCAATCGAATGAAATCAGTCATTCACATCCCCCTAGGTATGAATGGAAGTTTCTACGCCCCAATATATTATAAGTAATCTAGCTTTCTCACATAAGTTCTTAATCAACTAATCAGGCCTACAAGAGATTATGAGAAGGGGAGAACAATGTCTGTACAAACAACTGCAGTGGCGGACCTAGGATTTTAGTTTGAGGGGGGGCTTTTGATAGTCACTTGAAAAAGTCAATCGCTATTTTGTTGGTCTTTCTTAACATTAACTATGGAAAAAGAAAAAAATGTAATGCACTTACAAAATATTTAATTCCATTAACTAACATTCTATCATCAAAAGTCATATCTTAACTCAAACAAAGCTTTTATAACTGCCCCTCGATGGTTCTTCATGTTTCGAAACCATTGCACGATTGTCTCATCGTCAATACTACTAATTATATCTTTTTCGATATATATACAAGTAAACAATCATTCACATCAATAAAAATCTAAGGTACCCTAAGTTTAAAAAATGATGCAGGAGTTTTGGTAGAGAGGAAGAACAAGATGCAGAAAACAAAATTTCTGAGGCTTTATGAAGATTGCAGATTTGCGAATAGATGGTCGTAGCTCATAGCTACAATCAGAATTTTGATAGATAGTAAATAGTTTCATTGTTGGTGAGTATCGACAATCAGAGCGCACAGATGCAGGCAGGCCGGTCTCATTATTGGTTATTTTTGGAGGTAGTTGGGATTTCTTATTTTGAAGAACAACAACACCTGAAATGGGATCTTGATCTTCTTACTCATTGTTTGAACTACCAAATAGTGTTTCATTTACCGCTGCAACAAGGAAAAATTATCAAAAGAGGAAAAAGTTTGTTTCGATAGGGATAAAAATTTTCAAGTTTCGTTTCCTTTTCATATTATCTGCCCCCCACCCCCCGCCCCACCCACACCACCCATTAAGCACCATATCATAACATTAAAAACAATACCCCTAATAACGATACATTCATCCCTAATCTCCAATCACAAATTCACCACCAATCGAACCTAATCAACCAAATTAACAACAAAACGAAACCAAGAATTATTATAACATTAGATGTTCATATCCTTACAAGAGAGAGTTCAGAGGAAACCAAATTCCTCCCTTTCCAACAAACAACATTAGAATTTTCCTTCCTGTACATCACAATTTAAGTCATACACCAGACAACAAATACAACCCACCCTCATATAATTAGAACCAAAGATTTTTAGCCAATGAGAGAGATAGATATATATATATAGAGAGAGAGAGAGATTGAGGGAGAGGGAGAGACGAGACAAGTACCTGATCTGCCGGAAGGAGGGACGACGTCACGGCAGTGGTGCTCCGATGCCGGTTGCCAGTTGCCTGCACGGAGAGTGAGGAGGGGATTTTTGAGAGAGAGGGAGAGAGACAAGAAAGAGGATTTTAGGTTTGGGTGGAAAAGGGTGGTGGGGACTGGTGTGTGACCCAAGAAACCAGAACCAAGATGGGTCCCGTTTATTATTTCTATTTTTGCTTTTTATCCCCCACTAACCATGCCTCCTAAATCTTCATTCTCATGGCCAATTTCTCATAGAGTCCATGTGAAGAGAAGATTCATCTTGTTCTTTTTTGGTCACGTTTGGAAATCAAATCCTCTCGGAAAAAGGATTTTTGATTTCCTATCATTATGAAAATCTATTTTTGGCAATTGTGAATTCCTTATAATCTAGAAGAATAAAAATCTTCATTTGTTAAGATTTTCATATCCGACCTCTCCCCATAAAATTTGAAAAGCCTCATTTAAATGAATTTGCACATCAAACTCTTTTTTTATCATCGATACACACCAATATCAAGTGAAATTTTTAGCTATATAAATCTTCAGTGACAAATTCCTGTTTTAGTGGTAGTGAAGAATCATCAGATCTATGAATTTCTCACTTGTTATCAAACATGTTCTGTTGTTATAAAAAACATTGAGGAATCAAGTCTCAACTTTAAAATATAAAAACTAAAAACAAAGCGCCTTAACCTTAATAAAAAAAAAGGGGCAAATCTCATTAAAATCCCTACGAAATTCTAGACCACCAGTAAGAATTCTAGACCTTCGATTATTCTAAAATTTTAGTTAATCCGAATTCCTTCCACCGTTGGATTGACGGAGCGACAGCTCGATGAAAAGGGTAAAAATAAATATTCACAACTTCTTTTTTATTTTTTTATTTATTTTTTTTTGTCAAGCAGTGGAAGAAATCTGGATCAATGTAAAACTTTAGGATAATATACAAAATTAGAGGCTGTTTATTTTGAAAGGTTTGAATTTCAAAAAATGGGCCCCACCATGGAGTTTCACTACTTTAACTCGGTTTTTTTTTTTTTTTTTTGTGTTAAAGACTTTAACTCAAGTTAAAGCCTCATATGCTGAAGATGCTAACATATATATATATATATATATATATATATATATGCCTCAAAATTTGATAATTATGTTTTTTTTTTATTTTTTATCAGACCGTCAACCCGGGTGGAACAGACCCAGATTGATGTAAATTTTCAAAATACTCGTATACCTTGAGAGAGTTATTTTTCAACAGCCCAGATTTCAAATGGTAGGCCCCACTGCATAATTCTACTACAACTCAGTCAGGATCTGTGTGTTAAATGAGGATCCGGATTCTTAGTTCAGACTTCCTCTGCTACTTGGAGGAGGGAAAGAGAGAGAATCACATTTTGATTTCCTGGTGGAACTCTTCTTCCACAGTGAGGAGTTATAATTCTCTTCCACGTTTGTTCATTTCATCTCTTTCAAAAGTAGAATTTTCATTTCTTAAAGAGGACAGCTGTAGAGATCAAGAATCTTGTTTGACAACTTTTTCGCTAATTTGGTGCTGCGTGAGCGTGTTCTTAAATAGAGAGATAGCGTGTCATCAGAGATAAAAAAAGAGAGAGCATGGAGAAGCATGAGGAAAAGAATGATGGAAATGGAGAATGGACACAGATTTTGGATGAAGAAGCATGGAGAAGAATCAGATTTCAATTCATCTCATTCTCTTTGGGTGCATCTCTAGTTGCGCTTTTCTTTGGCCTTGTGTACGTGCTGGTCATCTACCCTTGGTATATGATCCCCACCACTGGAAATGTCACACGAAGCCTCCTCAGATTCGATGTTTTCATGCTCGCCGCTTGCTTGGAAACTTTCCTTATCATTATATACCTGGTTAGGCTATTCGTAGGCTTTGATCTTGGAACCTCGACCAAGGATCAAGAAAACCTACCTGTTTGATTTCACCTTGATTTTGGTTTAATGTAAGTTTTTTTTTTTTGGTTCTTCCTTGTTTTTCCTTCTCATTCTAATCCTTCTTTTCAAGTATTGATATTATTCTGTCTCTTATGATTTTATGATGGAATTGAATGCTTTCCTTTTTAAATAGTAACTAGCATAATAATCCCGTGCTAGACACGGGCATGGCCCACCTGTTAACTATTTGAGATTTTTTTGATAAATAATTATAAATAAGCTTTGTGTGTTATAGTGGTTAATGAGTCCATGAGTACAAACTGCATGTGTAATCCATGATCCACCTATGAAACATGTATTCCACACTGAGGATTTACATAAGAAAAATATTCAAGTGAGAACTAGTTTTCATCTATTATATGACAACTTTTTTGCGGGGCCCAACTAACAACCCATCCAAACGTAGCAACTAATAGGGAACCTTGATAGTCACCAATCCCAAGGATTGACACATATCCGAATGGATTGAACTGTTGGATCGATGGTTGAATATTTTTTTAAATATAAAGTCATTAAATTTATGGGCCATAGATGAAGGGGTTGAGGGCTTGGATTTGGAGTCAAACTTGATACTTGGGATGGTCTCACATAGATCTTTCCATCCCCCCTAGTCCCATCCCTAAATGAGGCTTTCACAATTATATTGGTGCATATCACCTAGAGATCCTTATTAGTGAGAATTTACGTAGGCCCAAATCCTCAAGGATTTACAATGTCCAAATATGGATTTACATATCCTTGGAGAAAATTGGTGACGAATCCCGAAGACTTTGTTGTCAAATGTGAGCTAAAGTGTCAAAAACATCAATATAATCATTGGGGCTGGGCAAGGATGAAATATCTAATCAGCTCGTGCACATGGGAGAATGGTCTATGCTTGAGGAATTGAGGATGACTTTAGACGGATGGCTAATCTAAAGTGTTCGCTCTTTACAGAATGCTTCTTAGGCCACAGGCCCACAATCCCATTTGCCATGTGCACTGTATTTGGTGTGCACAAAGATGAAACAAAAAAGTCAATTGTTACCCTAGCAGGACCCAATGCTTGTATATTTTTATATGATTCAAGTACATCAGCTGCCTATACACCATTGTTGGTACCAGGTAAGGATTATGCAGATATGAGGATTTCTCACTGTGGATTTGTCTGGCTGAGGATTTCACATCAGTATTGGTCCATATCAATGCATATAGTTGAGAAATTTTGATTTTGGTGCACAAATCCACAAAAGTGAGGGTTTTGCAAGGACCGGAAAATCCTGAAAATGAGAATTTCCCTTGATCCAAATCATTGGATATTTATAATTTGCCAAACATGTTTTTTTTTTTTCACAATTGTGTTGAAAGCAGAAATCATTTCTCCGAGGATTTGGTTGCCAACCATGACCCAGTGTGAGCTGTTGGTGAATTCAACTCATCTTCGAACATGATAAAATCCACAGTTTTGGGCCAGAGAAATTAGAAAATAAGAAGAAGA
Organism: Camphora micrantha; assembly: GCA_003546025.1. Classification (NCBI taxonomy): domain Eukaryota; kingdom Viridiplantae; phylum Streptophyta; class Magnoliopsida; order Laurales; family Lauraceae; genus Camphora; species Camphora micrantha. The sequence goes on along the minus strand of QPKB01000004.1, from coordinate 2,441,065 downwards.
AGAAGAACCCACCTTGTTGATGGCATTGCCTGTGCCACACATGGAGAGCATATTGATCTATTTCTAAGGCTGTAAATGGGTCAGGTAGGAGGTGAGACTACATGGAGGCCAACCTGAAAAATACTACAACTGCATTCAGTTTCATCTTCCAGAGTGGAAGTGGACCCGAGGATCCAACAAAGATCCAAATAATATGAAAGTATTATATCATAATAGCATATGGTTCTAATGGAACATGTAACAATGAAGACAGGTGGACCCCAGGCCAGATCATAGGGTACTGTGACCTGGACCATATACAGGTCCATTTTTATTATTTTTTTTGCTTGAAAGGATATTTATTAATAGCTAGAAGTTGGTACAAAAGACGGCCTTAGTGGCCCCGGTTCATTACAAAACAAGATTTCCGACATAACCGTGTCATTCAAAACGTTGACAGCTTCAACTTCAGTGGTATCTTCATTAGTCGATCTCAAAACGGATGAACTCTGCCCCATAGTGCTACTTCCCTGTGTTTGTTGATCCAACGGCATCCTTCTTTCCTCCATATGGAAAAGAAACTGAAGCATCTATAAAGTTGTTGTCATGGTTAAACGACGAGGCTTCATCTTCAAACATTTCAGCAGATGGCTTCATGGAGAATTCGCTAGTGGACAACTCGTGATGGCACTGTTCACTTGGCTGGTTAGCTTTAGATTTGACTATATCAGATTGAGCAGGAAATTTCACATCTTGCATAGCAACTGAACTATGATTGTTCGAGCAATCATCTTGTTCAGGTTTTACATAAGGAACGTCACTGGAGTCCGTCCCATTTGCATCTAATGCCATATGTAGATCAGAATTTCTCAACTGCATCTCTTCAGGAATGCCCGAGTACCATAGCTGATAGAATATCAACCCCGCCAACATATTTACAAATGGATCCAAAACGAGATTCAGGTGCTTGCGAAAGGAATTTGATAGCGTCGAGCGCTTCTTCAATATCCCTTTGGGTAAGACTGTAAAGAGCAAACCCCAGCTGAATCAGGTATCGTTTCTTGGTTACAGCTTTCCCCCCAGCATGCTTACTAGTCCAGATATCATGGATGTGCTTGATCTTCATAGGGTTGAGGTGAGTGTCCCCACTCCTACTAAGAATCTCCAACGCAGCCAAATACTTTTTATGGGTTAGCATGGAAAAGCTCCTATGAGATGTTCCCTTCATCAACATGCTCAATACACCACTTGCTTCTTTCCAGTTGTGCTCCCTCAATAGTTTGGATAGAAGATCAGCCAGTCTATGCCGATGTTCAGTCGATGAATTATTGTACGGGGCCTTTCCTTTGGGCTTCATAAAGTGGACTGCCTTTGTGGGTTTCTCAGGTACTGCATTAGAGTCGCTATCAACTACTTCAGAGAATTTTCTTTTGCATTCCGTGTTTACATCTTTAGCATCTGTTGCTTCCATCTTGTTATTCTCCCTCTTCTTTTGTTCCCTCTCCCGCTCTTTTTCTTTCCCATATACAGGTCCAATGAACATGACCCTACACGCTACACAGGCCTCAATATGACTCAAATAACTTCAGCTAAGAGGTTTTTAGTAGAGCTCATTTGACCATGAGTTCCCATGTTTTCTATGCAAACATATAGGGTAGTACAACCATAGGACCTGGCTCAAATTGCTTAAAAAAAAAGTATATGTAAGATGCGAATTGAAATAGAAAGTAGTTGCATAGTGTATGCCTTGGGAGGAATTGTAGAGTTGTGTGGAAAATGTGGGTTTTAACACTCTTTCATGCAGGTGAGACCACAAAAGTTCGGTCATTTGCACCATTTTTGTGATAGAACCCACCATCAATTATGTCCCAGATTCAACAGAATCGTCATCATCATCAAAGCCTTGTCCCAATTATTTTGAGGTTAGCTATATACCAGATTCGTGGACGATCCAATACAAGGTGAGGCAAGTAAAAAATGGCTCAGATCTTGCATCTTGAATATTTCTGAGACATAATTCATCATCAATAATGGGGCCAGTACAACAACCACCTAGATCATTAAACCATATGTTGCTCCAAATGTATGGAAGAGGGAGGTGCAGCCGTGCAGGACCCTGTAATTCCTAATTGCTTGAGAGAGTTCAGAACATCTCAAGAGAAGGAGCATAATTCTTTTGATGACAATATCTTAATTTAAAGATTAATCGACAACAAATAATCATCCTTCAAATGGCATAACAAAATTATCATATTATATTATATACATTACATAAGCCCAGTGGATGATTAGACTAATAAAATCTGTCTCTTGCCAATTCTGTGCAATTGAACTGCACAGGTGAAATCTCACAAAGTTGAGTTCATTTCTCCTCCTTAGATGTTACAACCAGCAACCCTAAAGCACTGATGAGAAGATACTGCAACATTAAAAGATCATATGTTAATAAACTCGAAGACTGGCTCGATGAGAGGATTAGAGAGCACTACTTGCTCTTTTAAAGGAGAACATTTATGCATTTTTTTGAGGATATTCATGCTGGAACCTGACTGACTCTTACCTCCATATGCCCAGGTAAAGGAAACAAAAATAGACCAGTGTTGCAAGTGGCAATTTTACAATAGGCCCATCACGAAAGGCTCGTGGCCCAAAATTCTTTCTGATGAGAATATTTTAGTATTAGGAAGTCCAACTAAAATGTACATTTTCACCTACCAAACAAATAGTTAGGATCATCTGTTGGGACAAAACTTTTTTGTAGCACTGCCATCCATAATTGTGTCTGGGCCATGGAAACTTGTCCAATGAGTCATTTATCAAACAATGTTATTTCTATTGGTCATGGAAGTTTGAGGAACCACCATAGAAAGATTCAGTAACCAAAAAATTACATTTAAAGCTCACATCTATAAAAGCCAGATATTGCAAAAGATTTATGTCCAAAGGTAAAGACAGCTTGGTGGCATTAAACCCTGTGACCTAGTACTAGTAGAGTATCAAGCTTGCCTCAGTCTCTGGGAGCTTTAAACTTGGAAATTTTCACTCTTGTTGAATAGGACTGGAACTTCGTGTCCTCTTGGCATGTGTGATGTGTCCTCTTGGCTGTGTTTCTTTTCTAATTTATAGAGGCCAGTGATGTAGTTCGTTTATTTATTTATTTTTGCTATGTTGGGCTACTGGTCTAGGAGTGATACTTGAGGTCCTAGGATCAATCCCTAGGCATGTGCATGAGACCAAGGTACCAACACCACTCAACCATGAGTGTTGTGGCAGTGATGTGCCTTTTCACTTGCCTAGATGGTGCCAAACAGAGACACTGCTAAATTTTGTGGACTGATCTGGCATTTTTTATCTCGCAAACAGACGGGCATTCTGTACCCTATTTGACGTACTATACTGCTCTTGTGCCTCTTAAACAAACATCAGGCAGACGGTGGATATCTTATGATATGCCACAAATGGCTGAACGTAGCCTGCATGAGAGCATTTACAAAATTTTCTAGGCAAATAAAAGAAGAAAATGGAGAAGATACATATATTATGGCTAATTAACAACTACATAAATGAGAATGCTTTGAGCAAACCTTAATTATGGGCTTTTCCGTCATGACAATAGTCGCCCAACCAACGTATGGTATGAACCTGCGATATGTTTGTACAAATTCATCACTATACAACTAATGGAACAAAAAATCAATTACAAAAAGAAGGCATTGGACAAATAGCATTTCTGCCACTTGAGATGAATCATCAGCATTCAATTTCATTTGCAGAAATATTAGACACTAACCCAAATACTTTCCCTATGATATGTTGTCGTTGGAGCCAAAGCTGACCATTTGCATAGATACCACCATGCTTATCGTCTACCTGATTATTGTCCCCTGAATAAAAATCCTTGACAAATATTAAACTCATTATATCAAGAATGCGGGATGATGTTAGGTAAATGAAGTGTACACGATACTTGCAAGACACCAAGACATAACTTTGCATAAATTCTATAATGAGAACAGCTTTCTCATGATCTCTCTGCATGGTCCGAAAAGTAGATGTGGGGAATGTTGGTGACATCCAAGTTGGAAAGCATGAATGAAGATAGCCCAGTGTGGATCATGGATGGTTAAAAACCTATCCAACCATCCTCCTATACTATATGTGAGTCCCATATTCGTGGTACAACCACCTGATGCACAACCATATCTACGAGTCACCATGTGTAGGCACCATTTAAAGAATGCTGTTGTGAGATAAGGTATGCTGCATGAGATATGTGAGTCGCCTCCACTGACAACAACTAACAAAGCATGGCAAATTCTCTGCTTGCGTCCCTTATTTTGTCTTCATATAGGGGGCCGCTTACCGTCAATCCAATTCCTACACATGTACCTAGCCAATTGAATTGGTGCTAATGCTAATTTGAAACTGATCCTCATATTGGTCACCGTTGGATTTTATCCCAGTAATTTCGCAGAATGTATAACCATTATAAGTTAAAAGTTAACTGAGAAAGTAAGAATTGCAGGTTTTGAAGAAAAGTTACTTCGAAACCCACAAGATCAAAGTTCAATTGTCATGATACAATTACAGGTTATTGGATAATTGACTCTTATTCGTAATAGACATACAGAATGAGTTTTTTGCCTAGGGTAGTTGCGTCTACATTTTTTTTCCATAAAGGTTATGAATGTAAATCTAAAACATAGATCTTAAATTTTAGAAAGACATCAAAGAACTGATTAAACGTAATGGGAAAACAAAATAGTGGAATCACTGAGAAAAATTCCCACCATTCTTTACCTTTGGTGAGAACATTAATTTCACCATTATCTAGTCGTTCATGGACCTACAATAAGAATAGAGAGAGAAAATAAGAGACCTACCAAAGAATTATTAGAAACATCATTCAACATTTAAATCTGTTCTCGATAAAACAAAACCAGTAGAACAACAGACTTTCTGCTGGATGTGTGGCAGTGTTGGTCAATATTACATTGACACATTTTAAAATCTGATGAAGTTCTCTTACTAAAGGCATCCATCATACAATTCAAGAAACAACAAATTACCAACTCACCTTGCTTTTGAAATCTTTGATTTGTATGGAAATTGTTTTAGCTACACCTTATTTGCTCTCTGCTACATTTTCAAGGAAGACAGTTAAGACTCCCTAAGATGACATCAATAGTTTTGCATGTCACATAGAAAGAGTATTTCCGAGCTTTTGTGTATACTCCACTACAAGATACTCCATCCACAGAGCTCATCTTTCTCTACCAAATGTTTAAAAATTACAATCATCAAACGTCATTACTGAGCTCAATCTAGGATTGACTTTGTGAGCACTATTCCCCGTCGCTATTTTTGGGCTATGTTCTCTGTCAAAGTTTCGCTCCAAAATCTAACATTTCACATTTAACTAAATCGTTTGGACTTTACCATACCCAAATGGTTAATGAGACCTGAAAATGTAAAACTAGACTTTCAATTGGTGTCTTTAGTCCAATGACCAGTAGGTACAAAAGGCAGTTATGACTTCGTAGGCATGGGACCTATAGCTGTGTTGGGTTTGCATACGCCTGTCAACAACAAGAGATACCAGCTAGGCAGTATCCTCCATTGAATAGAAAGAATTACATGATTGAACAACATGCATTTCTGATGCATCTGTAAATTCAATTCTATGAGATCCCTTTTTGCAGGACATGTTGCAATTTGCACACATGCATTAGGACCATGCAACCAGAGTTTGTGATAGAACTGCTTTCCTCGAGCTAGTAACAACTACTGGTGTGTGTTAGTGTGTATCATTGCTATGATCCTATGGCTGATGGCCATCTTTAACATACAATTGAAAATTTTCACCAATTGACATTGTGTGTTGTGACAAACCAATAGGAACATGAAGAAAAATCATATGCAACCAACCTAAATCTAACTAAAATTAAAAGCAGTCACATTTGAACCTCTTCTTTATCCAAATCACAATGATCACAAGCAACACCACTCAGTTCTCCTAATACCTTGGAGACAAGTAGATTGCCAACACCCCACCCCACCCAAAACCCTCACCCACCCACCAAAATTAAAAAAAAAAGAAGAGAGAAAACAGAAAAGAAAAGGCATTGCAAAATATAGCTAAATTCACATTGAATGAGCCGGATCCAACTTACCATTCACCTCAAACACAGAAGTAAGATTTAGATAAATTTTGAAGTGCTAAGCATGACGTAAACAACAGGCATTGCCAAGACAATTTTACTACAAAAGATTATGATATAGATTCTCTTTCTACCCAGAAGAAACTTCTACCAGTATATAGAAGAAATAAAGCAGTACCGTAACTACACGATGGACAATTGGTATCTTCCGCCCCTGAGAATCCAATAAAAAATAGTAAGAAAACATGTCCACATGCCAGTAAAAAACTGCAAGTAAGAATCACAACAATAAAAAAAAAAAAAAAAAAAAAAACCTGGGACTCAGATCTTAAGAAACATGCAGGAATTTGCTAGTATCTTCAAAAGCTTCCTATTCAATAGAGATAGTAACCAAAGATATTTATTTGCCGGTAAAAAGTGCAAGCAAAAACGAATCAAAAGTTCAAAAAAAAGCACCTAGATCTTAAGAAACATACAAAAGTTTGCAAGTAATGCTTCAAAATGCTCCAACTGTCCCATCTCAGATATGATTTTGTATATTAAGAAAAATGTACCATATAGCACTCTTGGTTCGTGAAAATCTAAAACCTACGGAGCAAAGGCAGTGCCACATGATAGAAAATGGTGAGTTCTGATCAGAGAACCAAAAAAAGGAAAAAGACATACTGACCACGGTATTTGTATCTCGTATCAAACTAGTCACTTTGATAGTAAAATTGTGACGAATGGCATGGAAGAAGAAAATCCAACCATTAAAATAACAATGCAATTTCAGGAGCTATATATTGAATTTTTTTTTAAGTAAAGAAGAATTTATTAGTTAGTGATGTAAACAAATAATAGGAGTTCAAAAGTATGCACCTCAATATTGAACACAACAATTTCTCCAGCGCGAATTGGTGCCTCATTCATATGTAGGAATAGTATATCACCCTAGCAGGAGGAAAAACAATATTGATAACCAAAAATTGAGGAAAAAATGTTAACTAAAAGGAGAAAGCACAGAGGTGAAAAGGGAAAAAGACTAAAAAATAAATAAAGGGACCACGGAGAGTTAAAGAAAATCAGCTAGCCATGAATCTTTTTTTTTTTTTTTGAACGATCATGAATCTTTTTCCTATTCAATTTTTTTTTTTTATACATTGATCAGTTCAATACTAATATCAAACCCATCTTATGGTTATTGGTTTCTTGATAGACAAAACACTATTAATTTTACCCTCTTTTTATTTCCGTTTCTTGAAATACATGAGATTTTAGAAAGAACTTCACCTCACAAGTCACAATAACTTCATTTAATCTCTACCTTATTGATAAAGAGTGCCTCAAGAAGGTTGCTAAATTATTAATTTCACAGCAAAAACAAAGTAATATACCATCGAAGCTTCATGGATGTTTTAACATCCTTTTCAAATTTCCATTTCAAGGCATCGTTCCACATGGCTGTAATGCTATAATCTCTACATCTTAAGAAATCTCTACTAAGATTGGGTCCAGCCATGTGGATTATTCTAATAATTTGTGAATTTAAGAGTTTCAAAGGTGCACTTGTGTCTTCAACCATGTATGCACCGCACAAATGTACACGGCAGCCACATTCCATGTAAATTCATGTACCTTTGTCACATGAATGAGTATCCTACAAACAGGGAAATGTTGTGCTAATCAAGTCATAAGACAACATCCCTACTATACTCAGTGAAGCACAGCCATGCCCATCACACGTCCATCAAAGGAAAGAATCCAGGTCATGAAACAAAAATCTCAAGATTGCAGCCCTTTATGTCAAACAGAGAAAAGAAAGTAGGCAAACAAATAAGCGGGACATTGTAGTTAAGGATGTAAAAGAGCTGAAAGCCTTAAAAACTAGAGATGGTCACCATGTAAAAGGAACTCTCACCCTCTTAAAACCTGGTTCCATGCTTCCTGTAAGAACAACCACAACAGGTGATTCACTTCCACTTATGCACATCCATAGCTTCCATATCATCAATGCTAATGAAACGATCATTCCTGAAACGCATCAACAGGAAAACAATTGAGGCAAGCAATTACAACTTGCAAAGTGCCATTGCTAGAGTAGAGTATAGATGTTAAGCTTTAGTTTTCTAAATTCAGATTTCAGAGATGGCTTCAGGTAATGAAATTTATCCCGAATGTAAGTGCCCCAAAATTCTAAATGGTTATCAGTGCCACGTACGGCCCCCGGTCACGGCTTTTTCTGTAATGATCTCACTATCAGTTTCTTCCTCTTCAACAGTGATGGGACTCTAACAGACATGATCCCCTGTAAAGTATTGTCATTTATTACCAATTGTAAGAAAGTGTATCATGTCATTGTGGGAAAGTATCTTAAAATTTCAATCAGTTACTGCATTCTGAAGACATGGTGAAGACACATCTCAAGTCATGACAGAAGATGATTTGCCGCACCCACCAAACGGTAGAAACTGAAGTCTGTCTTCTTCAGTTTCCACATTCTACAGAAAAATAGAATCACCGTGGAAAAGCAAAATTCGCAGAAAACACGCACTCTCTCAGAAGTTCTCGATATTTACGTATGTAAAAAAATAAAAACGGGTGTTGGGTATTAGATACGGACCGAGATTGATGGCTTGCGCTGTGAAACGTCTGGTCGGGAGAAATGGAATGGAATCCATTGTTTTCTCTGTTGTGAAGCGAATTGAGGATCTCCTTTTCTTTTCCTCGCTTCAGTTCCCCAAACAAAGCAAGTGTCTTCGTTATTTCTCTCATCGCATGACGCTTTGAATGGTCAAAGAGGGAAAAGTCGAAGGACTCGCACGCCTCTTTCCGCTGCATTTCTTCTTCTTTATTTAAAATTGGCTAGCCATGCGGGCTCCCTCGTTTCCATGAAATCCGATAGCGTGAAACTTTAACACTATGTTTGGGAGGGGAGGCGAGGGGAGGGGAAATCTGAGGGGGAAGGAAAATGAAGGGGAGGAAAAATTAATTTTACCTCCTTTTGTTTGGGAAGTCAAAAAGTTGGGGGAAGAAAAGTAAAAAAGTATAATTTTATTTGTTTATGAGATAGAGGGATAAAGACCATTTTATCTTTAGAGGGATAAAAGTTTCAATTGAGAAAAAGGGCATTTTAGTAATTTCCCCACCTTTCCCCTCCTTTCCCCTCATTTTCCCCCCCTATTTTTGGGGGAATTTTTGTGTGGGCCCCACTTACTTTTTCCCTCCATTTTCCCCTCCCCCACTTTCCCTCCCCCCTTCCCAAACACCCTCATTTTTCATTTTCCCTCCATTTTCCATCCTTTTTTTCCCTCCCCTCATTTTCCCCTCCGTTCCAAACGATGGGTAAAAGTGGGGGATACCTATTTAAATTATCAGCCGCTCAAAATAAAATCCTTTTCGAACATATCGAGAACATGATGAATGAAACTTGTAAGATTCATTTTCAATTAAACGGTCAAAGGGACCAACTCCTTTTAAAGTATAATTTAGGAATTTCGCATAAACTAGTTGTTCGTGTTGATTTTTAGAGTATAATTTAGGAATTTTGCATAAAGTGGATGTTCGTTTAATTTTAGTGGCTTGAGTTTTCAGTTAGTAGGCTCCATTGAAGAGTTTCACTCCTTCTATTGAGGATTTCTCTAGGATTTGGACTCCGTGAGATCCTGGCAAAGTGGGCTCTACAAGGGAGGTGAGGGTCCATATCCTATGAGGGCCCACTGAATTCAACCTGTGAAACTCCTTAATAGGGCCCACAAATTGTAAATTTTAGCTACTCAAAATAAATCGTATTTCTAAAATTTAGGCCAACAGGATTTGATTCTGCCATAAAATTGATCTTTTCGGTAAAAAACAGACAAAACTCAATAGCAGTCAAACAAATTAGGGCTAATAAAATTTGCCCGACGACACCACTAGATACCATTGTTGCAAATATTGTTCATGAATTTATCTTCTCAAAAGATGCCTAGATTGTTTTCAAATTTGAGATTCTTTTTTAAAAAATCATCAGGAAATGGAAGCGAAAAAGAAATTAATATTAAATTATCAGAAAACACATAAATATATTGTTATTTTTTTCTCATTAAAATTTTTATTTTCTAGCAACATTTTCAAGATGAAATTATAAGAAAAAATAATGTTTCAAGCATATATCATGAAATTTTCAAGGTAACGTCAATAACTGTGCAGGCTAGATACAATGGCTAATACACAATTAGCCATCTAAACAGGAAATAATAGTTTCATCTAACATTTTTATTTGCCGAACTAAGAAATGATTGTTAACCATCAATAACTTTAAGTCTTCCATCTGAAGATTAAGAATGCCATATAATTCCACAGTTGGGGTCATAAATAATATGTCAACAATTACCCAAGAAAGCCTGCCTACTTGTGTAATAGGCACAAAAGTCTAATCACCAAATCCAGGTAAAGTTCGACAAAAAAAAATAAAAAATAAAAAATCATCCAAGAAGTGCCACAAAAATGAAAAATAAAAGTGAAAACAATCAACAGCTAATATTATCAATGGGTAAAGGGATGAAATTTTATTTAAAAAAGACTTCAGAAAATCTCACCGCCCAGATTATAATAATAATAATAAGAGTTATTGCAAGCAGCAAAGATAGAAGACCAATATTCTAAAAGATGATCTGAAAAAGACTCAATTACAACCAACATCAATGCTGATAATTGCAAGAACTGAAAAGAGCTTACAATAAAATGAAAATGGTAACCTAGCATTAGCACTGTATACATCATTACCCACAAGCAGACCAAAGATAAATAATGTAAATCCCCAATTGCTTAATTTTGGTGTAAGAATATTTTATGAGATATACAGATATGGAAACCGAAAAACAAAAAAACAAAAAAAACCAGTATTATCACTGGCTGTAAATAACCCCCCACCCCCCTATTAAACTGCAAAATACAATTAAATAAACCCTACAAATCAAATCAGTGATTTCCTACCCAGGCTTATTCAAAATCTGTTTGCCCCTCCCCGCTACAATGCAAATCAGTGATTTCTTACCCTAACGCCACAACCTCTCCTGTTTGTAACTGACCATGTTCAGCTCCCAAGCACACTCCGGTTCCTTGCGTTTCAGAGACATTCCAGCACTGGCAGGAGCAGACCTCATCTGCCCCTCCACCAGGCTTCCAGGCCCATGACCAAATAGCTGGCTAAATGTTCCCATTCCCCTACCATCAGCAGCCATTGATGTCACACCAGAATTCGAATCAGGGCCAGTCTGAGAAGAGCCAGCTCCATTAGAGCCGGATGGCGTATCCATAACATTCATAAAGAACGGCCTGGTATAGGATGCTGGGAAACCAGAGGAGGAGCCCAGCATGGGAGATATAACAGGCGAACCTCTTGCATCCACCATGCAAGGGACAGAACCTGGGGCACCACCATACAACTGTGGATGGAGAGGCATGGCGGAACCCATGGTGGAGCTGTTGTAGCCAAGTGTTGGATATGGCATGGAGCTGTTGTAGCCAAGTGTTGGATATGGCACAGGTGCATAAGACAGAAAAGGATGTCCTGATCCACCACTCGCCAAACTAGCAGCATTCGGATGTCGGACGCCCTGCCCGTTGGTCGGAAAAGAAGGATTTTGGTTCACAAATTCCTTTCGGCCAAAATCTATTTTTGATCCCAAGATTGAAACCACCGGTTCCTCGACCTTAAAACTACCAAAAGCTTTTGTCTGGTATGGTGGTTTATCATTGTTAAAACGAACATCATGGGAGCCATGTGCATCAAAGAATGGAGTGTCATTCAAGTCAAAGTCTCTCATGGGCGTCTGCCTAGATGACGAGGATGATGCAGGAGATGGGACAGGCTTGCCGTTTTCGTGGTTACAGAGCTGTCCTTTCAGTTTCCAATCTGAGGAAGAAAATGCACAAGCATCCTCCTCATGCTCCCCAACACTGTTAAGGTCAAACTGAAGCCTCTTTGCTCCTCTTTGACTAACTTCAGCAGAGGAGTCTACTGAATGAAGACCAGATGATATGGGGCCAAACCTTGCTGATGATGCCGGATCAAGGACTGCATCATCATCACCCTCAGCTACATTAAGATCAAATTTGATCAAATTCTGTCTCTGCTTTGAACCATTGCTGCTCCCATCAATCAAGGATGCCTTTTCGCGATCAGGTGTTCTTCGTGGAGATGGAGGGCGGAAGGCACTAGTTGCTGCAGAACCCCTCCATCCCAGCTCACCCTCGAAGTGCAGAGGGATAGTACGCAACACAGGAGCTCCTTTAAAAGAAGCAACAATAGGGATGGGAGCCGACACGGAGATTGACTGATTGACAATTGCAGAGCACTGTATTTCATCCGTTGAAACATCCTCATTCAGATCAAAACTGCATATGCTCTTGTCATTGCTACTATCAGTTCGTTGAGTGACAGCAATTGCTTCAGGCGATCTCAAGTTGTTCGGTCGGTGTTCTGGTTCAGTGTCAGTGTCATTTGAAGTTTGTAAGCACTTCACCTTAGGGGATGAGCCACCATCACAAAGATTTTGTTCCTTGGAGGATAATTCACCATTGCAAAGATCTTGTTCCATCAACATTTTGCCCTCATTTGGTTTTTCTACAGCGGACTCATCATGCTCACCTTCAACAGAATCAGGGCTATACTGCTGCATCATTTTGCCTTCCACGTTCTTCTCAGATGAAGAGCTGCATAATGGTTCTCTATAGTCAACAACTTCTCGCTCTACTTCTTTAGCAACTTGTCGTGCCACTTCCAATGCATCATCTAACCCATATTCAAGTTCCACACCTGAACTTTTCCCAGCCGCATCATCCGTTATTGGCTTTAGGCACATGATTACAGAATCTTCGCCTTTGCTTAGCACTAGAGGTCGGGGCTCTATTGTGCTTGAGTAATTTGGCATCTGACAATCAGCTGTCCCACTCTTTGTTTGGGGCTCCATCACACTAAGGTCATAAACAAGACCAACAGATGCAGTCTTCCTTAAATGAGATTCCCCCTCTTTAACATCAACAATATCACAAGATTCATCACGTTCTTTCAGAGATATTGGATCATTTGAAGGACATGGAGACGCATCAGGTTGATCAAGCTTGGAATAGGTGGCACACATTTCTTTCTTCTTACTATATTTACATGAGCTACTTTCCTTCATATTAATCTCTGTCTCCATACCTTTGTCATCCTCAGAAGACCTATCGTCAACATCCATTTCCTTCAACCCTGAAGCATCAGAAGACTTATCATCAAGATTCCTATCTCCTGGAATTAAAGAATTGCATGTTCCACTGGATGTAGTTACTTCTACAGGACATAAAGAGGATTGTTCAGTAATGGTTGAGCTCTCCTGACATGTGTTTGAAATTAGAGGGCAGCCTGATGAATTTACATCTCCTTGATACCCGTTTACATCTACTTGGTTTGAAGATGCCACAAATGTATCTTGATTAGAAGTAGGGATTTTTACATCTTCAATACTTGCCAACCCAGAGTCAGAGCTTTTTGACGCCTCTGGATGCTTAGATACAGTTCCTTCTGCAGTTTCTTTGATTGGGGATTCATCGTGAACTGGGGATTTAGAGCATCGATTCTCCATAGATATTTTCATGTCACCTGAAGACTTTAGATGATCATCACCATTACAGCATAGCCCACCTTTACTGGCATCCTGGCAAACTGAATCTTTATCTTCGCCTCGATTCCAGCTATCAAACAAACTTCTTGCCTTATCCTGGACTTTAAAGTTCTTGTGGGTAAGAAGATGGTTGATGGTTTCCATGACCCCAGATGTTGTTAGCCCCCCGCTGTTTATAGGCAGCTTCTCCAATGCTCCCAGTAAACCACTGATTGACTCTTCCACAAAACTGTCACTTGTATCATTATTACATTTTTGAGATACCTGAAGCCATTGATTCATAAACCGAAGTCCATCTGACTGAATAAAATGACTAAGACAATTTTCATTCCCTGTGGCTGCTAGGACTGTAGCAACAGTGGACCACTGTCTGGCGGTGTCGCACGTGTTCTTCATGATACAATCTGATGTCTGCATGACAGCAACCAGCTCATCAACCCTAGCAAGGGTCGTGAGCCCATCCTTCATCTCAGTTAAGGTAAAAAAATCTTCTAGTGCCATTTTCGTTTTCCGCCCTCAAGTTACTTCCAAGTCTCAAGTGACCAGTCCTGATAGTTTGGTAGTATCATCTATGTATTTTATCTGTAGTTCTGTACCATGTAACACGGAATTAGTTGGCAACAGAGTTAACAACTGACACCTATAAACACATGCTTCTGAAATAAGCAATTAAAAATGTTCTTCTAAGAAAAAAATATTATAAATGTATAATTCTTAGAAACCAATAGAACAAACAAAATACTTTTTTCTTAAATCCCATTAATAAGCAGAACATGTTCAGTGTACTTGAACAGTGCAAGCCATTTTAGAACACCTATATTCAATCGATACATGTATATTGAATTGATACATTAAAAACAGAAACCCACGACTGGAATAAGGTGTAAAGACCAATTACCATCATGAACATCACCAGCAGAGTCCTACTTGATATTTCATCTATCTTGGATCTGCCAAATATATGCCCAATATAACGGCAAACAATAAATCTTTCAACACCCAAAACAGAGTGTACCCATATAAGAGGTTCGAGTTCTGGATAGAACCCTCTTTTCTTTTTCTTTTCTTTTTTTTTTTAAATTTTTTTGACGGCTTAAAGACTGTTATGTCCTATGTGGTGTTTGAAATATAGATAATGGCCTAAATATATGATCTGAAGGTAGTTGCATGGGGAGGGGGGCAAAATTTTCTGAATACAATTAAAGAAAATCTGTATCATTTATTTTGAAAAACAAAATGCAGGCAAAGACATTCTGCAACTGCATGGTGACAATAAATTAGAAAATCAGTGAACTCTGATACAGTTGTGGCCAAATACTGAGGCAAGAATTATTTCTCGGTAAACAAGGCCACTTTGTCACCTGGAAGTTCCACCATTCAATGATTTCCAATTTTGTTGATTCCCAAATTTAGCACGGCAATGTCTACCAAATTCAAATTTGTACACACACTAGCATATTCTTACAGGAAATCCAGTAAAGTTTGCATTAGTTGAAAGCTGAATGTAGCAGCGATTTCATCTTCTACAACATAACTGAATATTTGCTATTACATAAAACCAAAAATTATATTATAGCAACACATAGCATTATTCGATTTCCAAATCACACAACACTTAAGCTGCAGTTGCACTTGGGCAGCCACCAAAATAGCAGCTTACAAAAGCATCCATACAGAAGTGCGCGCATACAAGACCAAAACAAAATCCTAGATTAACCATATCACCTGGCTTCTAATAAATCAAACTTGCTGAACACATTCGCATTCTAGTCCAAACTCCAAATTCACAATTTAGCATCTCATCATAAAATTCTAAGACCAAAACTACAAAATTGTCATTTGACATCCAACAGTCAACATTTTATTCTGAATATCCACAAAACCCAAGAAAGGAAGTTCATCAAAGAAGCCATATCGAGACACACTGCCATAATATTCACACGCGGTGATCCATCCAAAATAAAAAAAACAAACTAATAATACAATGTATGAACGGAAAGCATTGAAAAAAATACCAAATTGAGATGAAATTACAGAAATAACAATTCTACAAACATCAAAACCCTAACTACAGCTGCCTGATTGAGAAAACAAACATCATCCGAGAAAGCGAGGGAAATTGCGCAGGGAATCTAAATCAACAGCAAGATAGAACAACTCGGCGCAGATTCGAGCAGATCTCTTGAACAGAATTCCGTAAATACAAACGGAAAGACCAGAAATCATGATATTCGATTGCATAAACCACGATGAAACCTAAAACCCAGGAAAACGAGAAAACAAAAAAAAAAATCACAAAAGAATCGAGAGAGAAGACATCAAAACCCTAAAAAACTTCATTCTTCGAGATTCCTATAAAGAGATGGAAAATCTAAAGGTAAAAGAGATGCGAAACGATGATTAAGGTGAAAGAGAA
Source organism: Camphora micrantha (assembly GCA_003546025.1). Lineage (NCBI taxonomy): Eukaryota > Viridiplantae > Streptophyta > Magnoliopsida > Laurales > Lauraceae > Camphora > Camphora micrantha. The sequence continues at coordinate 2,424,881 of QPKB01000004.1, read as the reverse complement.
TGATGAGAAAGAGAAATCTATGATAACAGTTGAGAGAATCGAAAGAAATTACAAGGAAAAGGAAGGCTCCTGTTAACCTTGTTCGTATGTAAGACGTTAAACCCTAGTTTTTCCTTCTTGTTTGTCTCCTTGTTTTCTCTTTTCGCTTTTTTCTTTTTCGCTCGCCGCTGCTGCAGCTGCTGCACCAAACCCTCGCTTTCTATGGTCTGCTTCAAAAACCAGAGCGCGACGTCCTTTCTTCCTTGTGTCCGTGTTTTCTTGGGGATCGGTCTAGTAGTCTTCGAGTGCTTCGGAAATTGTGTGGCCTTTTGAGTCTTAATTGTAGCACGCCACACGTGTCTCAAGTCCGAGCAAGAGTTGGGTCCGGGTACGGACCTGTACCTATAGGTCATATAACCTATGAGCCCTGCTACTTGTCCCGGGTTGTGTCCAGAACCCGGGACAAGTAGCCTTTTCGATAACCTATATGGTTAAAAGAAGGAATTTGGGTTGGGCTTGTGTTTGGTTTGGAACCCATGTAGAATTTTAGTTGGGTTTTAATTACCCAAACTAGATTCATGTAAACGAATTATACAATACATGTATGTTTTTTATATTATTTTTTTATGCTCTCTCTCTTTTCTTTTTCTTTTTTTTTTTTTAATTGTATATGATGGTGAAATTAACCTACATGCCCAATGATGAATCCGTGCGTGGTCATTGAGTGAGACGCCTCTAAACAAATCTCCATGAGGTGCGTCTCTGTTATTTTATACGCTATGAAAGCATAGTAAAGAGAAAAGTTTAGGTAAGTAGCTCAATCTAGTTGAATGGAACTCAAAAAAAAAAAAAAACTCTGTGTGTGTGTTTTTTTTTAATGGAAAAAAAATGTGTTGAGATAGGAATTTACAACTTTGGATGAGTTTGACTCAGGATTTTCATGTTTCATTTGGGGTAGTTTTAATTAGGGGTTTATTTGCCTTTTATGCATGACATAGACATGCAAACATTGCCATTTCAAAACACACTACCATATTATCAAGATTATCATTTCAAGAGTAAATTAGCACATCCGACGGTTTTTTGTGTTTAGATTTTTTAAATATTTTTTACAAAACTATTGAAATGTATGGAAATCTAAGACGTGAGACTCTTGATGCTTCTACTACTTTGAAAATACTGAATGGTTCAGATGATGAATTAGGTTGGGTTTTTTTTAATATTTTTTTTTTACTAATTTCTCAAAATCTATAAATATTTTAACATATAAAATTTAATATTATATTAAACTAATAAAGAGATGAATAGCTCATATTACTAATTTGGGCCCACAAAAAAAAAGGGATTGATGAGAGGGGGAGCAGAAGCAAGAGTTCAAACCGGCAACCTATTTGAGCACATGCCTAGTATCATAATTTTTGTACCATTAGATATGTAACTATTTACCAATCACTACCTCCTTTAGTGTGCAGATGAGAGGCTGAAAATAATTACATTTACACACTTTTTTTACACCTAAATATATATATATATATATATAACTCAATTTCACACCTCCCACTTGTAAAAAGGTGATAGTGATTTTGTTTTGTTTATGCAATTGGTCATAGGATTTCTTTGTTTTTTTCATTCCCATGTGCTTCGTATTTGTAATCCGACCCATTCAATTTGTGTGCTGAACAATAAACTTTAGGACCTTTATGTTATCATCTTAATATTCAAAATTTAAGAATTTGTGAAGATTGTCCAAAAATAACATATAAATCTAATTTTCTGCACATATAACATTTGGGTTCATGACATTCACATGTGCATACCCATTTTCCCATCCCATGCAAAAAAAAAAAAAAAAAAAAAAAAAAAAAAACCCTTAGAGGTTTACATATGTACAATTATGTATCAACTTTGAGTTGAGTTGATACCCAACCTTAGGTACTAGAGACTAGAGTTGAGCCCTTACTTGTACCCATACCCTAATGTAATTTAAAGGCATGGATTTGAATGCAGACCCAAATTGGGTCCCATATATGCATTTTTGTATATAACATATGATAATATGATCAATATATAGTGATAACATTCATATAATTGCCAATCCACTTGTAGCACGAGTGGTGAGCAATTATATGATCAAGTAGATTCATTATATATTCGCTGTTTCTTATTCATGCATACAATCAAGCACCAATCCTTAGGTCCGTTGGATAAGAACTTGGGTAGCACGAGCAGGTGAGTGTGTATGTATTAGGGAAAAGAATAAAGAAATAAATTCAGAAAATCAGGTCATTGGGTCACTTCCTACTGACCCAATTCGAGTCCCAACTTTTACCTTGACCCAAATTAAAATTCAGTTCACATTTTGGACACCTACTTGACTTTAGTGTAGGATCCTAGGATACAGTAGACACACCACCAATGTCCACCATCTCACCTGCAGCCTAAAGTAAGTTATCTTTTGGCACCTTGGTCCCTGCTCACAATTGGGGCAGATCCAGGAACAAATATGAGGCCCAATAATTAAGAAGACATATGACTTTCAGAAGTTTTATCCTGACCTGACCAGGACAAGCTCATAAACACCCCTGGGCTGGGCCCCTGTTCGGTGCCCTTTGCCAGGGGGAGACGACTGACGAGTACCACTGCTTAAAGTGGTACGGAAGATCACGGCTTCTTCACTGCTGGTGCTTCTTTTTCTGTGCTCTGATCACGTGCCGTGCGCGTGTCGAGCCCAACTTGATTGGTGGAGAGGGACGGGTAAACGATGAAAGGGAATCGAAGGTCGCAGCAACAGCAACAGCAGCACATTTCAAAGTCATGGATGATGGATGATGTTGGTTGATGTGGTGTTTCAATGTTCAATGTTCAAATGCCTTTTTTGGCTTTTTAGAAAAAGGTGAATGATATGATGATGATATTTTTATTCCTCCCTTTGTTTTTTGGGCTGAACTTTGTGACCATGAAAAGATAAGTTCAAATTCATTCAAATTGTTAAGATGGTGGTCCCCTTGATTATGATTAATTATATGTTAAAGTTGTGAGTTTGTGCTATTTTTAAGGTCTAGACATTTTTGATGTATTCTTTAGCAATTTAAGAAATTCTCTCATATTATTTTTCTACCATCAACAACTTTTTACAACTTAAGGATAGAAAAATCATACATTTTATGTCGTTCACGAATGACAAGGCTACCTTTCATCCTTTCCTTGTTAGGGTTTTAGAAACTTCCCATGTATTAGTAACTTTCTATTAGTTAAAAGTTTTCATTCTAAGAAACCATAATGAAATAATGGGCCAAAAAGAAAAATGTTGGATGACCCGGTAGTAATAGATTCCAGGCTCACCTTAAGTGCCAGGGATCCACCGTGACATTTGTAGAGCATTTGTGTGGCGGAGCAAGAAGAACTTGAGCGAAGCACAATGAAAGCTTAGAGCACCCCATGGATGACCCTTGGGCTAATAGATTAGGCTAGTTTAGCACTAGGATAGTTTATAATTCCTCCGTATAATAGCAAAAAATAAAAATACAAAATACAGAATAATGGGTCCAAAAATATGCCTTGCTCATTAAGTGGTCCCACATATGACATGTCGTTATGTGGGCCATTTCCCTGCATGTCTAAAATCCTCTCACTTAATCCATAGAACCATATGCACCATATTATCACTATTCTATAAACATGTCTAATCATTAATTATCTTTGTTAATCTTTCATTATATAATTAAATAAAACTAGTAATGTGAATCATATCCATTACATTAATCAACAATCTCATCTAACCAAGTCTAATTGAGATAAATCCTTCTCAAGACATACAACAATAGATGAAATAAGATTAAGTGAATCTTTATTAAATATCTATTGAGTTGTAATTATATCTCATGGGATGCACTTTTAGCATGAACTTGGTAGTTTGAATGAAAAATATTCCCCTTCTCACATTGCTCCAATTGAAGGTTTGAGGTCAATCTATTAGCTTCTTTGAAGTTAGTCATGAAAATCACTATTGACACTTAAAAAAAAAGGTGACTCGTTTCAACATGCTTTTAATGTGTGAGAGTGAATATAGTGTTTGTTTTAAATATTTGGAGAGGAAATGAATTTATAATAACTCAAGTTGAGTTCAATGCTTTAGCCACAAATAGAATTTGTATCCATTCCAAGGTAAATTAGGTAACCCAAGTCATTCATATATTATGATAATCAGTCACGAGATAAATTTGGTATCACAAATTATAAATTCATTATCATAACAAATAAGTTTGGTACTACGATTATTTGTTTCATGTGGCACAAAATGGGACATGTGTGAGTCAAGACAGATTCGGGTTTTGCCCTATTTGTACCAAACTGATGCCATCCCAAATGGCAACTTGAAATAATGGCCATACAAAATAGATGAAAATCATAATTATCAGTACCACTTTTCTTTATTTTCCTATCGGAGGGTTTCCAACTCTTTTGACTGGACGAATCCCACCGAGTCCAAAGAGAAGATGGATAAACTCCCCCGTAGTTCCAGTGTGGTAGTGCAGTTTCAAATCTACAACATCCAAGTGCAAAACATGGTCCTAGACCAACTGAGCTATCCTTTGGTGTTCTAGTACCACAACTATCACACAAACTTCGTGAGTTTGTACTTGACATAAAATCTACATGAGGCAATCAGAACCGTTGATGCATTGGAATTTGGAAAGCTAGAAAACAATTGATTTAGTAACTAATGAAATGAATATGTGGTGCACATGCATACACCAAAGACTGAAAATATATTATATAATAGAATTTGTTCTGATACTTGGTTTTGTTTGATCTCTAAACGGTTAGACGAATTTCTCTTCTAATGATCAGAGACATGTTTAAATAATAGCTTAATCAATATTATACTCATAAAACACATGTGACAATGATTAGATGAGTGATTTACGGGAAACTACCCATATGTAGCATATTCAATTCCCCCATTTAATGCCTAGTATCATTCAAGGGGTGAGATTTTTGGTCCATAATCCATACAAGATAATTGATTTTGATCATCAAAAGTGGTCCACTCATACGTTATTTTTTGGCAACTCGGTCAAGAGGGTTTGAACCTGAGCTCGAGAGAGCCTGCACACACACGGAAAGACAGCCTGCACAAATGAAAAGAAGGCCCACACAAGTAAGAAAGAAGTCCACACAAATGGAAAAGAAGCTCACACAAGTGGAAAAGATGTGGGGTACCCAGGGTTTGAACCCTGGGCATCTAGGTGAGAATCGTCACTCCTTACCAATAAGGTAAGTAGCTGTTCTCACGTTAGTCCAAGTTAGAAGCACAAATTTCCCCCCTCCTTCCATCTATGCAGTTGCTCGAATAATGCTCAGTTCAGCCCATCATTTTTTTAAAACATTTTCGATGAATATGAAAATTCCTTTTGACTTGATTTCTTGAGGCACGTTTGATAATACATAAGAAATTCATGAGGAATCTACAAAGTTGAGGATTTTTAATTGTCTCTCGTCTCTAGATCAATGGTTTCTCACTAAGGATTTGTATAATGAAAGCCAGAAGAGTTCATTAGAATATGGGCATGCATAGATGTATGCATCTGAGAAAAATTTGATATATATATATATATATCTCCTCGGATTTATAATTGTCAAATATGGATTTTTACAACTTTATAAAATATCAATGAGGAATCCCCAAGATTGAAGATTTAATTTCCAAAACTATGACCTTAATGATAATGGATGATCATCAATGCTTTAGGCCATCAGTCTAAGCACTATGATCTGAGCTTGTTTATCACTCTGAATACATGGTGGAAATGTATAGATTTAACTGTCATTGGTTCCACTTGCTCTCAAATTGTTTTATATGAATGAAGTTATGAAGGTGGTGATGATGACGATGTTTATGGTGACGACGCAGGTTGGGTTCAGGTTGACCCAGCTAGGACCCAATAATATTAAATTGAGCTTAGGCCATATATAGATTCCAGGCAGAGGAAGCATGTGAGAACATGAAGTGGATTATATTTAATCAGGTTAGGCTTAAGTCCATGACTACATCCTTAAAGGGACATTTGGATCTGAGTGTAACTTGATCAATGTATTAACCTATGATGCGATTAAAGGTAGTCGAATTCGATCATTCGTAAATTTTTTTTATTTTTTTTCGCTAACAGAGGGTTCCCAGCCCTTTGGACTGGACTATTCCCTCCGGGCCCAGAGAGAAGCTGGGTAAAACCCATGTGATCCTTAGGTGGTAGTACAAGTAGACTCAACCTTCGGGTGCTGAAGAGAGGGGAATCGGGAGTCGATACCAAGACCTCTAGCTCTAGAAAAGGAAGGAACCATGATCCAGACCACTCGGCCAACCTAAAATCTTTAACATTGATCAAAGGGTTGGCCCAATGGAGCTGGTAGGAGAAAATTACATCTGTTGAGTTATGAGCTGGGCTGGTTTAAATTTGCAGGGTTAAATACTGAGTTACAAGATGCGCAGGGTTAAATTTCACCACAATAGTCACTTAGCACTAGGGGTGTAACCTGTGTGACCTATGAGCTAGGTTAAATTAAATATTGATGAAGTTCAAGCCAGACTCCAATACAAGTAGTTAAGCTTGGGCCTAAATTGTAGGCTTCTGCCCAAGCCTAGATTCAAATTGGTCAACTCTACACTGACACAAGAGATATTAATATTAGTATACTCTATAAGACACATTATACATGTAATTTTTTTTATAGCTATCGGAGGGTTTTCAATCTTTTGGACTGGACTAATCCCTCCGGGCCTGGAGGAAAGCCGGATAAACACCCCTGTGGTCTAAAGGTGGTAGCACTAGTGGACTCAACCTTCGACTTCTAAAGAAAGAAGAGGAATGAACCGTGACCCTTACCACTCGGCCAACCCTTTAGGGTTACATTATACATGTAAATTATTGAAAGATTCATGTGAGAACTATCTGCACATAAGAACAATGTGGTCTGGCTCAACCATGGGCCCTCCAAATTGACATAAGCCCAATTTAAGCTTGAGCCTCTGTGAAAAATACTGTATATATATATATATATATGTAAACTTTCATAATATATATCTAATTCATACATCTATGTAAACTTTCATAATATATATCTAATTCAGGCATATTCAGCAACTTAGGCCCAAGCTTGACCCAACTCAAGTTTTCACTCACACTTCAAAATCCAACCATGGACTTGTGTTCAAGAATGCTAGAACAAATTGGGTTTTCATGCATGCTAGGTGATGCGGCCTGGCTCGTTCTGGTCTTTTTTGCGTTTATAATTACCATCGCACAACAATCAAGCACCATTTTCTCCGACCAGATCGCCTTACGTTGACCAATACTGATACAGAAAAAAAAAAAAAAGCTGTGACTTTCAATCAAAATACACCAAAAACATGCATGTGACCTAATTCACCAATATGCACCCATCATCTAATGATGACCATTAACACATTTTTAGTCCAGAAATGGTGGCTGGTGTATGCATGATGAAGGTGAATGTCATTAAGTAGATATGATTGATAAACTGAACACTTGGTCACTGGATGATAAGTAAGCAATTCAATGAGGTTCATCATGTGGGGTGCAGATTGATCCTTCTTGAATAACTAGAGCTCAGGGCTACATCTTTATTAGTGGATTAAATTGCATTCTCTGTGTCATCTTTAGGTTATTCAGCGATGGGAAGAAATGTAGATGCTTGAACTCAACTATGAAATTGTAAGCAGATTTTTCATAGTTCTGCTTTGCCAGGTTTCTCATAGCTATGGAGCTTTTATAGAATAGAAATTTCGTCATGCATCCTTCCAAAACAAGCATAAAGTAAAATTGTTCGTCTTCACTTTCGGGTCGGCCCTGGATTTAGGCCCGTTTAAAATTCGAGCCGGGCTTGGATTAAGCCAACAGTATTGCTCCCTAGTTCTTCTTTTGCAACACTTGTTGAAAAATCCTCTGCAAGGAGAGCCAACAGTGGGGAGGGGCATATTTGCTTTCAAATGGGTGTTGTGTGGAGCTTCAGTCGTTGCTGTGTGTGTGAGCAAGAGGGAGAAATAAGGAACAAGGAAAAATTCTAGGGACAGTGATGGTAGGGAGGAATAGGAAGCCTCATTTAGCTCGGCCCGTTGATTAAATGGGCGGACTCGGGCCACACATATTTGAGGCAGGCCAGGTAATTACTTCTTGGGTTGGGCTTGGACAATATATGTGATGATTGTGTTTCTCAAGAAGGGTTGGGGCCGAATATGCCTAAGCCTCACCTAACCTGGCCCACGAACACCCTTATGTAATTAGGGTTGTAAACGGGTCGATTTCGGTCTGAGTCCATAGTGGACCTGGAATCGGAACCGGAACCGTTAAAGAGAAGATGGAACCGGATATGGACTCGGAACCATTTTGGAACCAACAGTTTCTTGGCTCCGAAACCAGAAGCATATATGGGACGGGTATGAATCTGGTCTGAGTCTAGATAGAGAATGATATTAAAAAAACATGGTTTTTATGAGAGATTTCCGAAAATTGAAGTAATATGTTGGGTCTCGGGTCCACGGGTCTAAACCAAGGTGGAACTGGACTCCGAACCGGACCCATTTACTTATCGGGGCCTAAATAAGGACCCAGACCCGGTTTTTAACTGGTTGGAACCTTCGGATAATCAAAAGAATCGATGACCCATTTACATCCCTATATGTAATGGTACTAGTTGGCCCACTTTTAAAACCGGATAGGACCTCCTGGCCCAACTGGGTACCTTTAGTTAGATGAAAACACAGGTATTGGTAAGAAAAGAAAGGTCAAAATTGGCATAAACTGGTCAAAATCACGCGCAATCAATAATGTTGAAATTTATACAAAATTATTTTTAAGATCGTAGTTATTTGTTGCAGTTGAGCCATGTTAATCCCACAAAAAAGAGTCCTACTGGGTTGGATCGAACCGGCTTTTTCCTTGGTTCACCCTTTGGTCCTAATCTATCAAACATTGTTCCTATTACATGGCAAATGTTACATCTGCGTCGTACGTTTAGGATAACATCCTCTCATAAAGGTCGGGGTGGCCCCATCTGTACCTATTTGTGGAACCTGAGCACCTACTACCAAGTGAAAAAGGAATCAAGGAATAGATGTTTGGCAATGTATAAATGGGGTACCAAATTACCCATGCCCCAAAGAAAATATCCAAGAGTAGAAGATTCCCAGCCAAGTTTTTGTTTTGATCTTACTTTGAAAATGATTGTTCCTACCTTTCTCTCTTAGTAGATTTATATGTAGACCATTGATAACTCCAAGGGATAGCAAAATTGGCATAAGACCACGGTTTACACTTGAAAGTTGTAGGTTTGAAATTATACTACCACACTGGGGCTTATAAAGGTGTTTACCCAAAAAAACATAAAAATACAGCACACTGATCACAGCATTCGGATTGTTTAGTTTTTGGGCGTCAAAATCTGACCTCAATTACATGAATTTTGATTCTTCATTTCAGTTTATCCGGGGCCAAAACCTCCGATAGGTCGAACTTCTTGGAATATATTCCCACTACTTTTATTCTTGTCCTTTCGGCTTGCCTCTTTTAACATTACCAAGAAAATTAAGAAAGAGAATTAGGTCATAAAGAAGTTATGTTTACAAGCCATGTTGTGGGACCCAACTCAATGGATGCCAATAATAGGGGTAGGTTGGCATTTAAAGGTCTTATCATGGATTAGATGCAAGCAATACATCACTACAATTAGTGCCACTTTTTGTCTTTATTTTTTCCTTTTTGGGGAAAGGTAAGTACTCATGCACCCACCCGCATGCATGCTCACGCAAGTCCTGCACTATCAGTGTTAGAACCAGAATTGAATCCCATTTATTCCTATAGAAGGGAGATGATCGATCAATGCCATCTTTAACAATGCATGCATATATGACCATTAAAGTATAAACTTTGGAGCAATTAAACAGATGGTTTCTTTCATTAGATTCTAGTCTCATATGGCTTGCTTCCAATCCATACCGAGACCTTGCAATCCTACTCTACAGCTATGCCCGACAATAGGGCATGCACCTACAACTTTTTTTGTGTAAGTTGTTAGCCGAATTTCCCTAACAATGAAAGTTTTCGTTTACCAAAAAAAAAAAAAAATTAGAAGAAAGAGATCAATCCTTTGTTAGTTCATACTGACCATTGATCATTTATTAGTTATTATTAATGGACTGGTCCCCATAGCCCCATCATTTATTCATTCATGCATTCATCAAAGTTGGCTTATGTGCCAAGTTTCACCATTTTGGGCTACGTTGTACCTACCACAAAAAAACTATCGTGGGGGGTGAGCCGCGGCAATTATTCACATGCCTGCCCATCCAACACATGAATAGTTGGACGACGAAAGCGACTCGTAACAGAATTAACACTCTTCACAGCTCCCCTACAAAATGCATGCGACCTTGACCGAATAATGTGATTGTAATGTTAGCCTCACAAGAGTCACATGCACCCACCCTGCCCTATCCTCCAATCTGCATGTGGAGTGGTGGCCACACATTTTAGGTAACCAGATGCAGATGATCAGAAAAATCCAAGCCATTGGACGATTATGGATTAATCTAATATTATCGATTAATGATAGAGATTTAAATTTTTTCCCAAACGTTTCTATGTGCACGTTATCGCGGCCCATGGGCAATCCTGTCATGTAATGGCTCTATTGGGTTTGCATCATCCCTCTTTAGTAACAACTTAAATCCCTAGCATCGATTTCTAATTAATCACCTTTTACGCAAATTTTTTGTAATTTTTTTTTTTTGGTATGTATGTGTATGTATATATCTAAACGAGAGTCTGAATCTTCTTGTGTCTGAATCCATAGAGTGTGGCCTTCTTCTAAATCCAAATCATTTGAAATCTTGTATACATGTGTTTTGCTATTAATCATTTGTATTGTAAAAGCAAGTTTCTCTATGTATTAGTATTTGACCTATTCCATTCCAATTGGGCTGTGCCACACCACTACATCGATCACTTCTAAAATTTACAAGTTTCATGTGTTTTAATCTATTCATTATCATTTTAATCATATGTTTCACAAATGATGAGCCTGACATTTGACCTGATCCTTTAACATATAAGAACATAGGATCTAGTTTTGTGCAGTGTTGATTTTAGAGGTGAGGCCAAATCCGATTGGAGAGGAATTTGGCCTAATGCCAATACATATAAGAAAAAAGAACAGACTTTTGGGTAGCTTGGTGTTTAGAACCCATATGGTTACGTTTATGCATCACTATGAAAAATCGGATCCGCGGAGAGGCTTTTCTGCATGCTTTATGTGAAAAACCAAAATCCGACCACTATTGGAAAGGGTTTTATGTGAAATCATGAAAAACTATTTTCAGCATTTTGCTTTTTCTGCGGTGCCGCACCAATCGTAGATTTTATTATAGCGTAGATAAGCGTTTCCACTTTTCATACTTTATCCAAAAAGGAAAAATGATCTCACCCAAACACGCACTATGGATTTATAACTCTCGAATCATGGCATGGATGATGGCATTAATGGACAATCTATAGCCTTTTTTTTTTCGCTATCAAAGATTCTCAATTCTTTGTGCTGGACTAATCCCTTCATGTCCAGAAGAAAATCAGGTAAACTCCCCTATAACCCTAGTGTAGTAGTGCAGTTTCAAATCTATAACCTCCGACTACAAACCGTGTCTTAGGCCAATTAAACTACCCTTTGCGATACCGTCCATAGCTGGAAAAAGCAAATGAATGGTTCAATTTCACCGTACATAGTCCTTAACACTTTGATAGTACGAGTGGGACTTCAAAGGAGGGTGCTGCATGTCGGATGTTGGGTGGAGCCGAATGTACCGAATCATTTTTAACAGATCTGCCGTTGACGAGTTGGTGGGATTTTGATAACAAACGGTGCTGGGTGGAGGTCGGTGCCAGTGCCACCCATCTGCGTCATGTTAGGTTTTGCTTTTCACGGTAGGTACATCCAACGGTAGTCCCCACATGGCCCTAAACACAAAAATTAAGCTAAAATTTTCTCTCCTTTCTCAACTTCGTCATCATGTCACTAAATTTATCTCTAACTAATCAACTATTAAATGGCCCACAACTATGGCCATATTTAGATCTTCTAGTTTAGTTCTACTACACTCAATTAACCTTTCGAGTAATTGGTTATAGCAAACACCAAATAATTGTCACTTTCCTTGTGAACTTTTAGGGGGCATTTGTTTGCTCGATCTGGATATTGGATTCCAAGTATTTTAAGTGATGCCGCCTTATCAGGAACCAAAATTGAAGAAATAAGTTTGGATTTCAAATAAACCCCAAGGGGTTGGTCAAGTGGTCCTGACCACGATTCTTCTCTCTTCCAGAGATAGAGGTTCTGGTATCAATCCTCGGTTCCCCCCTCTTCGGGAACATAAGATTGAGCCCACTAGTGCTACTACCTGCGGGCATGGGCCGCTCCACGTTGATGACAGTGAGGTCAATTGACCCCACTGAGATCTAAAAAAATATTTAAAAATAAATTTTTTTATGTCTTGAATTAAACTTATGGGAAGCTTTTGACCCCACTTAATTTAAGAGTTTCACCCTACATTAGCTTGCTTTACACATTTTCTTTATTGCTATGGTTGTGATCAAAAGTCACTGTAAAATACCCACCGCTTAAATTAATGGGCCAACTGTTTACCAAAATTTAAAAAAAATAATTAATGGGCCCACATTGCTGATATGCGCTCTAGCAATGAGTTTTTAGGACTTAAAGGAATTTATGAAATTCCTAGAAAGTTAGTGGAGACAAGGAAATCGTATACCAATTGCTTTATTTGTCTACCAATTGGTTTATCTGCTTCTAAAATTGGCGTTGATTTTACCAACTGCGATGGTAGAAAGAGCTTTTTCAAGAATGAAGTACGTAAATAACATGTTGCGTAACCGAATGGGTGATCAATGGATGAATGATTGTTTGGTTATGTATATTGAAACGGATGCAGTTGCTAGTCTTGATAATTAAGCTATTATGCAATGATTTCAACACATGAAAACCTATTGAGGGTAGCTACAGAAATTTATGTATTTGGATTATCTTTTTGGATTAAGAGCTATTAGTAACAATGTATTAAAATTTATTTTTAATTTTTTTTAGAACTCAATATTATCTTTGTCGAATTATCAGAAATGGATTATTAAAATTTTATATTATATTTATCGAATTATTGGAAGTAAATGAAAGATGTAGATAAAGGGAAAAATAATTTATTTGTTTTGAGGAAGATAAGTCTTTGGTTGACCCTACTGACTCGAGTTCCTGAGCCCGCAACTGCATGCGGGCCACAGGAATTTTACCCGACTTCTCTTTAGCTCTCGATATTCAATTATATGAGACATACAAGCCCTTTTAGGAATTTAGTTATATGAAATAAACAGGCTTTCAACCTTTTCATGGCAGCCAAAGTAACTGTGAGAGGATTCTTTGAGGTTAATAGAAGAGTTTACACAGCTAGAACTCTGTTCCTACTCTATGGAAGAGGAGGATATACATAGAAAAGTCAACTAAGCAATTTTACTTTTTTGATGTTAGCCAGTTTTTGAAAGCAATAAACTAAGCTTTCAAAGGTTTTTAAATTTTAACCCCTGGTTAACCCAACCACTTCAGATGCCTTAATCCTAGCCTGGTCCAACTGTAGCTTGGGCAGAGTAAGAAGGCTACAAAAACTGTATGGCCATTGGAACCTCATCTGCAACCTTAAGCATGAAAAGGGAAAGATTAAAATAATATTGATTAGGTGAGTCAGACAGATATTGCAGAGAGACTCAATAGATTACAGATGACCATGGCCATAGAAACTTCTTATAGTTTAATGGGGGAAAGGCCACATGAAATGCAAGTGGAATTCATCTGTCTGGGAAGGTAGAAAATAGGTTGGGTGTCTTTAAAAATTAATTTGATTAGTATTTTTAATGATTTGATCTAAGAACTCAAAATGGATGAGTAGCAACTAGGAAGAGGCAAAATCAAGTACTGGATAATAACCTTTCTTTAACAAGTTAGACATTAAAAACTAGAATAAGTTTCACGCCCTTTGCAAACCTCACATTAGATTTCACTATCTCATCCCTAGTAAGTCAATAATAAAGAAGTTTTATACCTTCATTTCTACAACGTAAGCATTTTAAGTGATGTTTCAATGTCACGCTCTTCTAGATGAATGTGTGTGAGAGAGAGAGAGAGACTATGACACTCTAGTGATATTTTTTAAGCAAGGTAGTAATGTAGATGGGAGTATCTTTTTTTTTTTTTTTTTTCCAGATTTGAATTATTAAGATGTGGATTGCATGGTATTCATTTTACATCATTCCTTACTCAAATTTCATTAATTGCAATATGTTAGGTGTGTACGTTTCTGGATTGTTTGAATTTAAGAACGTGGGCCCTAGTTGTTTTGATGGGTCTAAGAAAATATTTTTGCTTTGCATGATGCAGGTACTCCAAACAAGTGCTTCATGATTCAAAACAAGCAAGACCTGAAATATCTGAACAGAAAAACACTCCTACCCATGTAAGATTTTAATCTTTTGATCAACAACCTCAAATTTGAGGCTGAAAAAGGAAACACTATAATAATCCACAGTCGACATTAAAATGGGCATTTCAATTGATCCACACCAAAAAAAGCCCGCACCGACAATTTTGGTGCGCCATTTTGTAAAATTGTGTAGCCAATCGTACTCAACGGTAGTTGTTTGATCATCAAATTGTGGGTCTCACATGTCGAAATCAAGGACAGACGATTCAAATATAGGTAAGGCCTCCAAATGATTCGAAGCGGGGACCTTCCCTAACCACTCAAACAATTTAAGTGTAGGTAACCTATAATGCATGCAGATCAATTTTGGTATGTAGGTTGGATTAGGGTAGTGGGTCAGATTAAGTTTTGCCAGCCCCTCTCACTGATAGGTAAATGGGTGGTGAGACCAAGAGGAAGAGCCCTTGTATGACAAAACAAATGCTCCAAGAGGATACAAATTAAACAATGCTAAAATAAACTTACAATTACAGTTGAGTACATCACCAATTCCATCAACAATTTAACAGTGATGGATGTAATGTAGGCCCTATACATCCAATCACCTATTAAAAAAAAAAAAGTGGGAGTGGCATTTGGTAATCTGGCCACACAAGATGGAGACAGTGTGGGCCATGAGTCATGTGTTGTTGGTAGTAAGTTGCATTATTCATTGATCACAATAGTTAAAAATACTTTAAAATGATCAATTATTAAGAAGAAGAGGGATGTACAGTGACTCTTGGGAAAAAGTAAGCTTAAGAAGCTTCCACTGCCAACCTAACATGTAGAAAAAGGCAGAGGTAGGTGAATGTTGATAGAAAGCGACCCCTTTCTAGGTCACAGCTTTTGGGATATCTTGTCCTTTGATAATACTTTTCCAATCATCCATAGACACCAAACCCATAGTGCTTTTAATGGCTTTTTATTTATTGTATAAAAGGCTTTGTCTTGCAAGTGTTCTTGAACTACCTTTGAACTGGTTTACTGATCATTATCGAAGGGTAAAGTCATATGATACCATCTTAGGCAGATATGTACATGTTATCATCTTCATCTTCAGAGAGTCCAATTTCCAGGCTTAGATGATAAAAACTTACTGATTAGTCCAGTGTTTGTGTGGACCATCCATTTTGATTTGTGCTTCATCATCATCAAGAATTTTTTGGCCATACACAATTAATTATATCTGAGAGGAAAAATTGTATGATATTTTGTTAAGTACGTAGCAAGATTAGAGAATAAGTAGTATGAAAGAATGATATATAAATGATCCATTGTGATGCATTGCACCATGTTTATGGTGCAGCTAAAAGTGTCCTAAATGTGGACAGATTGATTCAGATTGATTTCTAACAGGCCTCACTGAAAGTGATTTCTGCTATCGATTAATATCTCGAAAAAATGGAGGGTTTGCATTCCTTGCCAGGAATTCAGAGTGTGTGTGGCAAGGAATGGTATATATACAAGCCATCGGTCCGATTCTTTCGTTGAGCCATTGGCAATTCAAGGTTGGGCCTACCAGATTCTAAGTTCTTTATTGATGATTGCATGTATCTAATGATAATGAGCTGCACCAAACCATTTCTTGTGTTTACAAGTTTACAATAATATCATCGACAAGAACAATGTGTTTTTGAACATGCACCCTTGTTTTAATAGATTTCCTTTTTTGGTGTGAGAATGTGTGCCATTTCGTTAAAAAAAAAAAAGGGTGTGCCATTATATACCCAAAGCAGAAAAGTTTGGTGTAGCTCACCAAAATTACACCAAAATCATGGATGATTGATTATTCATGAATTCCCTAATAATAGCAATAACAAACTTTTTTTGCATCACACTGATTTGTTTGTTGCACCTTCCTTCTTATAATGCACACCCTTTTCATTGTTTGTACCAAACTATGGCACAAAAGTTTTGGAGCTAACTTCAAATCAAACATGAAGGAATGTTAAAAAAAAAAAAAAAACCATAAATAGTATAAAAAAAGCAGGGTTCTTTTTTTTTTTTTTTTTTTCAATTTTTTGCGGAAGGTGTAAATCATGTTGTTTATGACTTTGTATACGCTTATAACTTTTAATAGAATGGCGGCAAACCCTGGGGGTAGCTTAGTTTGTTTAGGACCACGGTTTGCACCCGGAGGTTGTAGGTTTAAAACTGCACTACCATACTGGGGCTATAAGGAAGTTTACCCGGCTTTCCCTTTCGACCCGGAGGGATTAGTCCAACTCAAAGGGTTGGGAACCTTCGATAACCAAAAAAAAGAAAAAGAATGGTGGCAATATAATTGGTTTTACTATGGAAATCACTCCACCAAAATTCTCTCAATAATATATTCTCAGTCACCCTCAATCAATGATCCCTTACTCACCTCATCCTAATCTCTCAATCACCCATTCTTCAGTCATCTTTAATCAAATATATAATTGTTCGATAATTTGTATTTATTGAAAATTGTATAGCTATGTAAGATATCCATTAGTTGTACAAGATATATAAACATTCATTATGAATATTGGAGAAACTGACCATCACAATTACAGTGAGATCCCTGTTTTAACAACCGTCTCTATTACTCATCACATGTATTTGTCACAAAGGTTTGTACTTATACTACATTAGAAAAATGTTTGAGCCTCTTACGTATCACTCTAGGATTTATCTAGTTCTAAAACACCCTGAAAGCCATTTAGGATTGAACATGTTAGGAACACAAAAATTCAGATGATTGTGATGGCATATAGAATAATGATTCTAGAACTGACAAAGAGGCACACCTTCTGACAACTTGATGTGCACAATGACTTTAGCTACAAGGTGATTGTGGCCCTACAAACTCATTCGTATTAACATTTCATGACTTCTAAATCCATATTACATCCAATTGGGGTTGGTTGGGCACTACTTTTTCGGTTTTTGGATTTAGTTTTGATAAGGTTTATTTGTCGTTTAAATATATTTTGAGCCAACCACCTTCCTAACGCAACTCTCCTTTTTTTATATTTAAAATTGATATATTATATAATAAGTAATTTCTTTATCCTCCCATTTTCATAGCATGTACACATGAATGGCCGCGAAAAAAAAGAAAGAAAGAAAAGAAAGAAAAATCTAATAACTCATGTGGATATGATTGGCCCTGCAGTAAGCAGATGCTGACCAATGAAATGACAATAGCAAGAAACGGATGGTGTAGTTACTGCAGTTGCCATCTTGTGGGGCCAGCCCTTTATTATTGGTTGGTAGAGGATTGGAGTGAGAACTATGGACAGAGATATAGAATGCCCATCTCTCGTGTAGTCATATTAATTCACTTTGCTTTTATGAAGGATTTGGTTTACCTACCCACCTCCTTTGCTTCTCATCCTCTCATGGCTTATCCAAAAAGCTCACATGCACTGAATTGAATACCTAGCTTTTATGAACAAAACTCAGCATAAGAGAGGCCAGGATTTCTATAGGCCTTGTAGAATAAGAGTACAAAAAGATAAACCCTCCCAATTTGGGAATTTGGTGTTAGAAGGGCTAGCCCTGCACGCCATTTTGATTGGACACTGGCAGTCAAGTTAATAGGAGTTGGGGTACCCACCAAGATGCCAGGGACCGGCATGGGTCTACATCAGTCCACACCACTAGTGTTTTAAAACTTTGGCCGATCGAGAAGAATTATTGACCTGATGTGTACAGATTTCAGCCAGGATGCCCATTTTTTACGGGTTCATTTGGAAACATCAAAATGCATTAGAATCCCATTCTTACTACCTTCCTACTTTATTTTTTTTGTGATTCATTTATGTTAAAAACCAGGAAGAATCACATTTTTTTTATTTTCTAATTATTTTTTCAGATTTTTTTTTCTAAAAGAGAATCGCCAAAAGAAGCACTCAGTGCATTCTCAAAATGGTTTTGGCTAATATAGTGCCCAAAATACAACGAGTAGAATCTACGATGAGGAGGAAAATTATTTTGATTTTCCTTACAACCCACTTTTTAATTGTTCGGTATAACACATTTTCCTTCTTGTTAATTTTTATTGATAAAAGGATCACAATTTCTATGAGAGGAGTTGGAATGCAAGATTCCTTTTTTCCCATGGACATGGTCCACATGGAAACATAAATCTATAAAGCGTAGAACTCTCTTTATGCACAAATAATTCCTAAAAGAAAGGGAATAACAAAAAGCTAAGGACTCCCAAAGAAATAAAAAATTGGAAAGAAAAGATGACAAGCTCGTTTCATTTGGAACACCAAAGGCCAAAGAACCACCAAAGAAATAAAAAATTGGAAAGAAATCCATGATCCTCTAATGAAAATGAGCAAACATTCCAGCCTACATAAATTTGATGAATAGTGATGACCATATGCAACTCCCCAACCTCCACAAAAGTTGCTTGATCCTACCCAATACGTGATTTGGCCTACTTTTTTTTTTTTTTTTTTATCTTCCAGTGGCCTCGTCACAATCAATCCAAAGCTTCCGCATTGAATATGGTTTACAAATGCACTATAATCACATATAATTATAATTGTACAAACAAAAGAGAAAATAGAGGAAAGTCATAAAGAAAGTCTCTTTCAATTCTAGTCCAGAAAGGCCTCTGAAACCAATCTCATCACTTCATTTCCAAGCTTCTATAGTCCAATACTCCCCTCTCCATGCCTAGAAAACCATTACAAGTGCAATCCTCACTCTTTTTCAGGCCCAAGCTGCATGAGAAACAAAGGCTCCCACCACTCCTGAGGCTGGCAGGGGAGTCCTGATATGAAGGTGGGCTGATGCAAAGCTCAAGGTTCAGGTCAGGACACCGCAGCTGCGACGTTTCTTGGTTTCTTCTAGTCTCCTCAGCAAGTGCAAAGCTCGCAACTTTCTCCTCTTCTTTAACAAAAGAGATGGTTACATCTGAAGACGCCATCTCATGAATCGGTCGATGAGTCGTGGGGTCGACTCCCCTACTCAGGAGCTTTCTCCTGATATGTGTGTTCCAATAGTTCTTAATTTCGTTATCGGTCCTCCCCGGTAGCCGCCCTGCTATCAGTGACCACCTATAAGAACAAATGACCATAAATTTAACTCCAATGATCAAAGATGTATGTACATATTTATTAGGAGATAATATTTCAATTTCAAATTTGGATGTTTGCAATTCAGTTGATGAGGTGCAACCTATCTAAGAAATCGGCTCATCGGAATAGAGAAACAAAATTCATATAGCCGATCCAAACATAGTTGAGAGCCAAAGACTTGGATGATGATGTTTGTGACTAAATTCAATGAGAATTACTTTTGTACTTCTTTAACCCAAGATGCATCCCACTAAATAAGAATTGTAATCTCATTTCTTCTATGAATAGAAGGAACATTCTCATCCCTAGAGCATGAAAATGAGTTTCGACTGTTTTTAGTGCACACTACCGATGCAGGTGAAAACACCATTGTGCCGTTGTATCTGAAAACTGCAGTTCAATCAATGGTTGAAGATGCCTTGCAGCTATGCAAGCTATCTAAGCACTAGAGTCATTTATCTCAGTGTTGTACTTCACAATTACTATACTATTTTAGTTAAAATTATCACTGATCATGTCAAGCCTTGTTTACGTCAAATATCGCATACCAAGTACTGAACAATGAAAAGTTTAGAATTCTATTTACGCATAGAAATTAGATCAAACGAATTGAATGGCTGAAACATGGTGTACCATACTTGTTGCCAAGGAGACTATGAAGCTTTATGATCAGTTCATCTTCTTCCTCTGTAAAATTTCCCCGCTTAAGATCAGGGCGAAGATAGTTGATCCACCGGAGCCTACAGCTCTTGCCGCAACGGAGTAACCCAGCTGCTTTGGGGAGTGATCGCCATGACCCCTCGCCATGGACTCGAATGTAAGCGATGAGTCGATCATCTTCTTCCTTGGTCCATGCTCCCTTGTTAGTGTGAGCTTTCTCACAACAAGGAGATCTACCCATGGATCCTTCTTTTCTCTCTTCTCATTAAGCACGCTTTGAGAGCTTGGATGTGGAGATTTATAAGCGTTTGACTAGAGTGGGAGGCCTTTGGTCACTTCATTTTTTGGGCTTCTAGATGCAATTTGGTAGGAAGGCTGTGGCTGGTGGCCTTTCAGTGGTATTACATCATCATATAATAAGTTAAAAGACAACATTAGGTAACCTTCAGGTAGGTGTAAAGCTAAAGTTGATAATTAATCATGTTTATAAAGAGAAGGCGTGATTCCGGCCTTACTGTTTCCAAAAAACCCCACTTAAATTACATAATACACAATCACAGATAACATGATGTGGCCCAAGTTAGGGAGAAGAGTTCATATGGCCTAACCAACTTATAAATTCACCTGGCCCCATAGGACCCATTTTAAGAACCTCCAGTGTCAAGTCACTGGAAGGACAAGTCACCAATTTCTAAAACTGACATTCTACTTCATCTATTGGGTCATATACAGGTATTTTATATGGAAGGTTCTGATTGTATCAAGTCAGTACCCTTGTGTGATTCTTGTTGATTACAGGCAGAAGAAATGGAAAAAAAAAAAAAAAAAAATCCCAATTTCTAAATCGGACTATGTTTTTGATCTGTTGGGATGGATGGGTGTTTTACTGAAGGTTCTGATTGTATCAATTCACCCTTTTTGTGATTCCTATTGATTATGGGCTGATGAAATTAATGAAACAAACCAGTTTCTAGAAGGGACTGACTATGTACTTCATCGGTTGAGTACTTGTAGACTGGTACTGTACCGAAGGTTTAAATCATATTCAATTCATCCTTGTGTGTTTCTTGTACTTTTATTAGAGGCTGATGAAAATTATAAATAGAAAAAAAGGGAGGGGTCTCTTTTGTCTTCCAATGACATTATTTTCTTGTTATGAGAAACGTTTAAGGGAAGACAAATCAATAGTTACTTTGTGACTAGATTGAGTTCCTTCTATCCAAAATAGTTTAAGTGTTTTACTTTAATTGTTAGTCACTGTGAATGGGTGCAATAGCATATCACCAAGTGATAGGGTTCTAGAAGGGTACTTTAAAAAAGAGGTAAGGTAAAGAGGAAGGGGAAGATAGGAACAAATGTGGTTGTGGTGTGTGGGCATTTGCTTTGGTACACCTTCCACCTTTTTTTATTTAACAACCTTGTGGTACAAGTTTAGGTTCCAAGTGCGGGTAGGAGGGATTGAAGTGTTCCCTTCTTTTTGTTGGGTAATATCTTGAACCATTTGCAATGGTGGGGATGCCCACCACACATGCCTTGTGAACAGGGGAGGACTCAAGCCATCACTATCCCTTTTCACATCCTCTTCCAGTGGCCACTCTTTTCCATTGAAAACAACAGACCCCCACAACCTTGGATCATGTGGATGGGTCTCGTCCTTTGTTTCTTTTTGTTTAGTTTCATTTTAGCTGAAAACAATGGATACCCAATGACACCCAAAATGCACGATTCTTACAAAAAAAAAAAAAAAGATGAAACATGTTTTCAGTTTGTTACTTTTGCCTCATGGATATATTCTTCCAGTCTTCACGGGTATATTTTAAATAAAAGAGAAATATTTGATCTATGATGCCATGGTTCATTGTTTGAAGATTTTGGATGGTTCATTGTTTGAAGGTTTTGGATCGATGCCTAAATTCTTTAGAAAGATGGGATAAGGCTTTAGATTCGACGACGACGATGATGATTAGGTTGAGGTGGTGGTGGTCCTGATCTAAGCTCCAAATTTCAACAGTTCTCTTAGTGCAATGGAAATAAACTTGTGATACATTCTCTTGGTGGCATGAGATATCAAAAAGTGCAAAGTTCCATTCCATTTTATGACTAGTTTTTATCGAAAAACAAGAAAAGAAAAATGATCAAATGGTGCCTTTCCCTTCCTATTCTCTCTCTTCATTTTTATTCCAAACAAACTATAATTTCAACCTGGTATGAATTTTTATTGGCGAAAATTTTACTCAAAATTTAGTTCAACAAGGTTTTTTAATTTTTTTTTCAGCTGACCGCCCCTCATATGCTCCCTCCTCCTTTTATTATTCTAGGTTCAATTTAAAGGCATATTTTTTGTGTCATTTATATCAAGTCCAAGAGACCATTTGTGCATAATGATTGTTTTTCATGAAATTGAATTTCTAGAAATTTATGATAAAATGGGTTCTGACGAAGGATATTAAACGGGTGGAGGGTGAAGGGTACAAGGTCGATATGTAGATGAGACTTTACTTTCTCGTTTTTTGTTGTACTAGAAGATTGCATGGTATTGATTTTCCGCCAAAATTAAGATTATTTTGAGGGGATTTAACGGGAAAAACCCTCTTAAACAGGCCATCAATGAATTTAGCTCCAATAGAAAAGGCCAAACAGAATATGCTCTAAATTGATGTTTCTTTTCTTTTTTTTGTCTTTTAGCATTATAGTCGATATCGACGCTCGCCCGAACCTTCATTTATCTCTTCCTCTCTTTCTTGTTCTCTCTTGCTCTCTGTAACTGATCTCAAATCACAGTCTTTGAGAAGGAAGAAGAAGGAAAGAGAAAGTTGGTGGGTGTGTGCAAATGAGATGCACGGAGATGGACGTGTGTGCAGGGGCTGTGGCTTGTGAGGGCGGAGTGCAGCGGTGAAGGAGGGGGAAAAGAGAAAAGAAGAGGAGGAAAGAAAGAGAGAAAAAAAAAATGGAAAGAGAGGGAGAAGGAATGAAGAAAGAAAGGACGTGTCTACTGACTTGGAATGCAGTGGGTGGCAAATGGCAGTGCAAGGAGAAAGGAGAAGAAGAGGGGGAAGGAAGAAAGAAAGAAAAAAAGAAAAAAGGAGGAGAGCCATCTCGGTGGGGTATGCAGGTGGGTGTGCGGTAACCCATCACGGCTCGTCTCCTTCATCTCATCTTCACCATCCCAGGACGCAGACGACAGACCTCTCCCTTCTTCTCTTTTGTCCTCTCCGGCCAGCCAACCCACCGCTCAATCCTTTCCATCTCCATGCCATTAACCTCCATCTCACCCTATCCGTAGCCCTTACGCATCTCCCTTATCTCCACGCAGCCCATCATTATCTCTTATTCATCTCCATCTCTACGATGAATGGAATGCAAGTTTGGAGAAGCAATGAGCCACAAATCTGTGTTGGGGTAGTGTCCATGAAGGTGTTCGATGAAATGACGAAGAGAAAGGAGAATGAAATTTCACGCTCATTTCTCTTATTTTTCTCATTGGAAAGAAGTCTGCTGTTGTTGTGGGGTTTGTCATTCCTTAATTTTGCTCACTATGAGATATTGGAGGAGAGGAATTAGAGAACATGGGAGGGGTTTTCATTCATTGATTTTTGTAATTTTCAAACAGATTTCATGTATATATTTTTTGAAATGTAAGGTCAAGACAATTGTGATGACTGCGCAGTCTTCGTTGTGGCATTCGCGGAGTATTGTGTTCACCGCTGTCCTATCACATTTACACAATCCGACATCTCTTACTTCCGTACCAGAATTGTCATTGAGTTATTCAAGAGAAGTTGGCAAGTGAATGCTAATAGGTTGAATCTTTTTGAGTTGTTGAACCTACCAGTTTAATGTAATTTTCTTAGCTGGTTGGTAGAAGTTTTGGGAAGGTTTTTTGGGCAGTAGATGGAGAGGCCAAAATTAGATACTTTCTTTACTTCGTAATTGAAATTGTGGAACTTATGGGCAGTGGTTGTGAAACTTCTATGGTTTTGGGCAGTTGGATTTATGTTGTGGAACTTCATGTACCATTATCTGAAATTAAATGGTTTGTTAATGTATGATTGTTAATTGAATATGTGAATGGAACGTATCAATGTATTCAGAACAATGTTTAGTACAATGGAATGTACCATTATATGGTTTGTTTAACATGACCAATAGTTGATATCGACTATTTAGCTGAAGCCTAAAAACCACAGTCATAGTCGATATCGATTATTTAATTGAAACATAAAAAACACAGTTATAGTCGATATCGACTATTTAACTGAAATATAAAAAACAGTCATAATCGATATCGACTATTTAGCTAAAACATAAAAAAACACAGTCATAGTCGATATCGACTATGTTATAATACTATAACTTACTAAGTGTAGCTCTAGATGGAGTTAGCTAATCATTTTCAATAATAAAAGTGGAAAAAATAAAAACATCAATAATGGGACAATACAAACAACAATTATATTATTATAGATAAGTTCTCAACAACATATAACCCCAAAACAAGGCAATCCTTACAAAAGGGAAAAGTATGTTTAGCACTTGTGCCCTTCCAAAAAATGCTTCAACAAAATGTGCAAGCCCATCATGGCTACATCTTATATCAATCACATTAACACCAAAGATTAACACCAATCAAAATGGACATGATGACATTAACACGTGCATCCCCCTTCCAAAAAATCTCTTCCATGTGGAGATTATATTGTCCAGACGGTTGTATCTTCTATTAGATTAACACCACATATTAGCACCAACCAAAGAGGAGTTCACATTAACTCTTGCATCCCCCTTCCAAAACATACTTCAGTAGACTGTAGACTGTCCAGAATGGCTGCATCTTTTATCACATTAACACCAAATATTAACATCAACAAAAAAGGAGTTCACATTGACTCTTGCATCACCCTTCCAAAAAATGCTTCAGTAGACGTTGTACACTGTCCAGACGGCTACATCTTCTATCACATTAACACCAAATGTTAACACCAACCAAAGAGGAATTTGCATTAACTCTTACATATCATTTCCAAAAAATGCTTTCACCGATTCAACCAATACCAATTTCATCATTGGATGTCATAGTAGAGAGTTTTGGTGGGAAAGGTTTCGGCCCTTCACTCAGACATTTCAAAAGCTCAAGAGTTCGGACATTTCAAACACATTTCAAACGTTTCAAATAGGAGGAAACCATTCACAACATTACAAGTTCATTGTGTCTTGACCGTACATTCCAAAAAATATATACATGAAATCTGTTAGAAAATTACAAAAATCAATAAATGAAAACCCCACTCGTGTTCACTAATTCCTCTCCTCCAATATCTCCTAATGAGCAAAATCAAGAAATGACAAACCCCACAACAGCAGCAGACTTCTTTCCCATGAGAAAAATAAGATAAATGAGCGTGAAATTTCATTCTCCTTTCTCTTCGTCATTTCATCGAACACCTTCATGGACACTACCCCAACACAGATTTGTGGCTCATTGCTTCTCCAAACTTGCATTCCATTTATTGTGGAGATGGAGATGAATAAGAGATGATGATGGGCCGCGTGGAGATAAGGGAGATGCGTGAGGGCTACGGATAGGGTGAGATGGAGGTTGATGGTAGGGAGATGGAAATGATGAAGGAGCAGTGGGTTGGCTGGCCGGAGAGGACAAAGGAGAAGAAGGGAAAGGTCTGCCGTCTGTGTCCTGGGATGGTGAAGATGAGATGAAGGAGATGAGCCGTGATGGGCCACCGCACACCCACCTGCATACCCTACCGAGATGACTCTCCTCCTTTTTCCTTTCTTTCTTTCTTTCTTCCTTCCCCCTCTTCTTCTCCTTTCTCCCTGCACTGCCATTTGCCACCCACTGCACTCCACATCAGTGCCCACGTCCTTTCTTCCTTCCTTCCTTCTCCCTCTCTTTCCTTTTTTTTTTTCTCTTTCTTTCCTCCTCTTCTTTTCTCTTTTCCCCCTCCTTCACTGCTGCACTCCGCCCTCACAGGCTACAGCCCTTGCGCACACCTCCATCTTCGTGCATCTCATCTGCATACACCCACCAGCTTTCTCTTTCCTTCTTCCTCCTTCTCAAATATTGTGATTTGAGATCAGTTGCAGAGAACAAGAGAGATAGGAAGAGATGAATGAAGGTTCGGGCGAGCGTTGATATCGACTATAGCACTAAAAGACAAAAAAAAAGAAGAAGAGAAACATCAATTTAGGGTCTATTTTGTCTGGCCTTTTCTATTGGGGCTAAATTCATTAATAGCCTGTTCAAGAGGGTTTTTTCCGTTAAATCCCCTTATTTTGATGGCAATTCATGGATCTTCAGCTTTGCTTCTTCCATTTTAGCCACCTTGATGAAAATACGTTTCTTAAAATTCCTAGTTATTTAATTTTGGGGCACTTACCATACCAACAGTATCCCTTTTTTAATGAAAAATTTGTTCTTAAGTTTTGATGAAAACTAGTTTGAAAAAAAAAAGAAGAAGAAAAAAAAGATGACCATCCTCATGCAAGTTGTTATGCTTACAATTTGTCTTACTACAAACACCACACAATAAATTTACACGAAGGATGATGATTGATGTGAAGACAAGTGAGCAGAATTTCGTACATAAGATAGGACCCACTCTAGTCAAGGATCACTATTATCAATTAGATGCTGGTGATATTCACCGTTTGATTCATATCATCTTGACATCAATGTTAAAATATTGTTTTGGTCTGCTGGAGACTCAGGCCAGCCGTAATTTACAGAAAAAGTTCGAATAGTATGTTTTGACGAGAATTGGATCTTTGTAAATGAATGGCTCCTTATATCCTTATATCTGTTCTTTATGAGAGACAGAGAGAGAGAATCAGTACTCCACATCTTTATAAATTTCATTCCAACCATAGCTGGCCAGCCGTTTATAAAATTTCATGTAAAAAATATGATTAATTTTTTTTTAAAAAAACCTAAATTATGTGCTTTACACCCGATCAATCTGAAGATGTTCCCGGCTCCAATTGGAATGAATTTTGACCCAGTGACAAATATGGAGCAGTATTATTTTGGGATCTTTGGATTCAAGGTGGATGATCCAAACTCCATCCTCTTTGGCCTCCATGGAATAGAACTAGAAGGATTCTTGAGCAACTCGAAAGATTAGGCGAGTGGCATCTATGTGGGACACACTATCCCCACCAGGTAGAAGATGGGTTTGTGGATCATCCATTTTACCACAGTTAGGATCCACGACAGCACCATGTTGCTGTCTGATCCAAGGAAACACAGAGAGTACTTATTTCTGACCGTCCATTTTGTGGCCTTAGATTAAACAGCAAATAACAAGCAATATATCTGAAATTATATGAAGTTTTGTTGATGCTTGATCGGGAAAGCCTTTTCACAGTGAACCAGTGAACTCCACAAGCCTACAAATGTATCCTGTTTCTTCTGAGCTTGGTTAAGGTAAAATCGTGGCGAGCCACTTTTCTTGACACCAGATCTTTATATGTAATTGAAAACATTTATTTCACTGTAAGCAAATTAAGTATCTCATAAGGCCCATCAGTAGCATACAACAAGAGAAATAAGCTTGCAGGACATCATATTATTATTTTGAAATAAAGATTTGTAGCATACTTTGGTTCCAAATGTATGGATAAGTTGCTGCAGCATTTTTTTTTTTTTTTTGGCATGACTTCATAAAAGTAACCATTTACTTCATTTTTCTGCTATCATCTTTGCTTCATTTACTAATTAAATGCCATAGAACATCAGATGAAACCAACCATTTACTTCATTTTTTTTCTACTGGCCTCATAAAAGTAACTTAGGATTACCACAGCAGCAGCAGCAGCAACTCCAACAGCACTTTGTGCCAATATGGTACCAGTCTTTGCATCCAATTTGTTGACAGAGCTGGGGGAACTTGGATTAAAACCAAGTTCAGAAAGTTTTTTATGTGATACTGCATAGTCTTTGAAAAATGCATCCTCATCCTGCAGACATTAAAGAGGGATCAGGTGGTGAATTTGGAAAACATAAACTTCTGTTTAAATAAGCGTACACAAGGATATATAAACTGATAAGAATGGCAAAATAATTCTGGCAAAAAAAAAAGTTCTATGGCCTGAAACATGGTTGCAGCTACAACTCCATCTGTTGTTTTTGTAACATATGTACCCTTGCTTTACAGCAAATGGATAAAGAAAAGGTCCTTTTTTTGTTACTGATAAAATAAAATTAAAAAGAAAGAAAGAAAGTAAAGGTCCTTTTTGCCACTTGGATTTGGCCAGATCTTAGGCCAGGCAAGTATGGATCCATTCTGTTGGTATGCCTCCACCCCCAGGAAATTCAGAATTAATTGGAAAAAAAAGGGTCATATTAATCATTTTGGCGGGCAGAACAAGAATGTCACTTATTTTTAAAAAAACCTTTGTCAAAAATTACTTGTTACATACATTTTGCCAGGCAGAGCAACAAAGTTACTTTGTTCGATTCTACTTTGTTCCATTTCAAAAAAATAATTTGTTGCATATTGAGCCATTTTGCAACTGCAGACAATGCAAAGTTTCATGATTTTCGGCCCCAAATTTGCACCAAACAAAAAAGGGAATAACGAAAAATGGTAAAGTTTTTTTAAACGGTTGACATTCAAACCTCCCAGCAACTTTTAGTTTGTTTACCACGTCAACATCATCTCAGCACAATATAACCACAGTTTCAAGAGTTCAATGCACGAAAAGAATACTAACAGGATATGCATTTTAGTTAGAAAATCAGACATGAAATCCAGGCATCACTTGAGCTTAATTCAATGCAGCTGACTACAAATTACATGCAAATAAAAATAATTTCAACAGCATTACCTTTGCATACAGTTCAACATAACCACGGAACTCAGGATCCTCCAATACAGCCTTATCTGTTGGAAGTTTCAAGAGCCCTTCCTTTTCTCCTTCAAGCAGTTCCCTGGTTAAAGTAAGATTTAGCAAGTCCTTGTAAGTTATATATGGATATGGAACTGAATCCAATATCATTTTTCAAAGTTTTTCATTTTTTCCCCAAAATTTGTCGCTTTCACACCACACCACACCTCATCAGGAGGCTTTGTTATTCTGTGGTTTCTAAAAACACATTTTATGCAGAAAAAAATACAAAATTATAAAGCCATCTCAGCAGTGGCAAAACCAGAAAATATATTTTGGGGGGTGGGGGGCAATAGGAAAACAACAATTTCTTGGAGGGGCCAAGGTAAAAAGGATATAGAATTTTCTATAAGGTTTTGGGGTTTTTTGCAATTTAAGGGGGGGCCATGGCCACTGCCAGCCCCTCCCTAGTTCCGCCCCTGCTGATCTCGTTGTGCCATAAAGCCAGAAAAAAAAAATCCAGGATTTTATCCCTTTCCATGTTTGAAGACTTTATAGCCCAAGTCTATAATACGTGTTAATAACAAATAAAAAAATTAAGAGACTAACTGCAAAGCTGCCATTGACATGGAAGGTTAACTGATTTCCTCATAAGCTTACACAAAGTAGGAGTTATCAAATTTAAGGGGCTCCTTAGTCCAAGCGCCCTCAAAGCCTGACCTCTCTGGATGTGCCCTTCCCTGCAACAGCAAAAGAAAAATATAGTTACAGAATGTGTACACGAGGACGTAAATGTTGTAAACATGCATGAGTATGTAACCATAGAGGCCGACGAACTGATGGATCAGTGGCATTGGGTGTTGGCATATCACTTCAAAGGATCCGCAAAGGGATCAATCCCTGGGCATATAGATGGCAGCCCCTCCCACTGACCAGTAGACCAATCTAGCGGAAAAAATTTAACTACAGAGAATTACCAGTGTGTGGCCACCAGACAACGCCACAATATCCTTGTCAGAAAGGCCCATCCTATAAAAAATATCCCTCAGATGTTGTGCACCTACAACCAACTCAATGGTTTAAGTGATCGTCTCAATAACTTTGCGGAGCTGTTTAAAAATGCAATATTTTATGAGTATATTCAGGTTACAATGTTAGCTCTCCATAAATCCAGCAAAATGGCCATACAAATTACAAAGAGACCTGACACTTGCAGCATTAAGCAATATCCACTGAATATTATAAAATTT
This sequence comes from Camphora micrantha, assembly GCA_003546025.1. Lineage (NCBI taxonomy): Eukaryota > Viridiplantae > Streptophyta > Magnoliopsida > Laurales > Lauraceae > Camphora > Camphora micrantha. The sequence goes on along the minus strand of QPKB01000004.1, from coordinate 2,394,498 downwards.
TACCTCTTCCTTTAACAGTGCAAAACTGAAAATTACTACTGAACTATGCAAAAATGTACAGCAAAAATACTTGAGTTATTAACTCAATCCATCAGGATTAATTAATCAAAAAAAGTGAACTCCACACTTTAAAGAGATTCAATGTGATATGCTACAAGGCCTTATCTCCACACTGCAGACTTGGCTTTTGAACCTTCCTCCCCAGACTCCCAAAGAACTGAAGAAAAGGCATAACCATTCAAGATAAGAGATTGCCATTTCATTCAGCACAAAATAAAATCTCCCTGGATTTATTTTTTCTGCCCAAGAATGTATGCTTCCTGAACCTCCTTCAACAATTGTATGACCTGAAAAGTGAGAACCTGCTCTTGAAGAGTTTTTCAATTCACTCAAATTTACTTCCCTCCCGCTTGATGCAACCTAAAACACTACACATCCCAATAATCAATTCAAAAATGCAGTTCATTATCCCAAGAGCGAGTCTCCCATATTTGTATTTTCAGTTTCTAAAATAACAAAGCTATCCATGTTAAAGTTTATAACTTATAAGATCATCCACCATTCAAAAATAATGCCACAAAGAGAGAGGCACAACCAGGGTTTAGTGTTAATTAAATGGATAAATCCTAAACTGAAAATGTGCCCATGATGCTATGGAGCATTTAAAGAACCTCATGAACTTCAACTAACAAAGTGTTGGGTGTGACAAGCTTAACTCAATGAAAGCCATTTTTTAGCTACATTACGCTCCAAAATTTTGCTATCCTTTTCAAATAGGACATATGTAGCGGTCAGTTGAAGAAGATTTTTTGGTGGTTTTGAGACCATACATGATCCAACCTTTCCCATGCCTGGGTGGTCATGGCTTTGTACAACATCTTGGTTCAAGTAGATTAAATTGAACTCTTAAATTTCCTATTTGCCACGCACAAACCCAAAATGAATCACCAAATGGGAGTTAGGATGACTGGGCTTAATGCACCTATGCTCAAGGGCTAGCCATTACCAACAATATCCCTTGAAAAAGGAGCTGGAAGTCTGAAACTCTCAAGAAAATGCAGTGTCTCATTGAGCTCAACAGAACGCTGTCATAAAAATATTTGGAGATGCATCATGCCATGTTGCCAATCAAATCCTGATCATAGGACGAAGTGTGCATATTCAAGCACCAAGGGACTCTCCAATAGTCCAGACAGATCATCTTGCTGAAGGCTTATCCCCTATATCTAGGATATGCTTTACCTGCCTTTGGTATGGTACTGCAATAATACACAGAAAGGCACAAATAGCAAAAAGTATTGCATCAAAGAGAACGCTAGACCACAATGTTGAGAAACCTTGTTTAGCATCAGGAAGCCGTCCCTCTTTTGGAGAAACCAATGAATCCTGATCATAAGACAGCAACGAATAATTAGAGACTGCTAACTTCGTAATGAGTTATCTCCCAAAAACATGCCACAGTACCACACCTTTCTACCAGGACAGAATTCAACTGTGGGTCCTCCAGTGATCTCAACTGCAACAACCCCCGCAAGCTGAAAATGTCAAATGTGCCCAAAAACAAGTTACTTCATATTAGCATTCTGAATGGCATGAGTTACAACTAAGGTAAGCAAGCAGGCCGAAGACACATGCTAAACAAACGTCATAAACCACCTAAACATTTAGAGCTGCTAAAAAGGTCAAATAAAAAAACCAAGATGAATATCCACAATATGGTCCTCGGCTCCTCGTTGATAAAAGAACAAATTCAAAATTTGTAACAAATAAAAAAAAAAAAAAAACAACTCTTTTTAATTAAGACATTATCATCATCAGAGCCTTCTCCCAACAATGTCAGATTGGCTAATTATATTTCTCCATTCCGATCTTATCCTGCGCAAAATCCTCAGATAAGTTGTTTTTAATTAAGACATGTAAAACCTATTGACAACAAGCATATTTGAACAAAATAATAATAATAATAATAATAATGTGGTAGGTAGAAGGAATGGAACACAAATCACAGGCATGAAAAAAACATAATATATATATATTATATATCTTACAAGAAACAAGCTATAGCTAATTTTCAAAACATCAAAAGAAGTGGGTACAAACTCCAAATTACAGGAATAAACAAGTGAAATGCCCTTATAAAGTTAAACTAGAAATGCCTTCTTAACCAATATTTATCCTCCCTAATCCTATTTTCCCAAAAATCCCAGATATTCTCGCCTTATTTATCTCAAAGTTAGACTATTACTACATTATTATAAGTCAGCCACTTAACAAGAAACTTCTCCTTGCGGATAGCAACGAATAGCTAGGGTAGAAATCAAAGTAAAATACAAAACCCTATCGAGTATGATCTCATCTGGAATGTGTTCTTCTGCCTGAAGTGGAGGACATGGTGCATCATTTATTTGTTCATTGTGACTAGATGCAAGTTATCTGGTCACATTTTATGCTTCTATGTTGGATGAGTAAAAAGATTTTCTTGTTAGCAAGAAAAATAGTTAATGAACGAAGGTTGCAGTTATACAGTATATGATTATATATTGTAAAAGTGTGGTAGATAGAAGTAGAATCCCATCCCAATCTTTAGGTGCTGGCGTTACAAGAAAGGATAGAAATAGGAATGAATGAGGTTGTATGAGGGAAAACTTATTCAATAACTGCAATAGAAGAGAAAAATCAAGGATCACTAAGTGAAATGGTTTGGGCACATTCCTAGAAGATCAGAAACAGCCTGTATAGTCCCACGCTATGTATTGCGTGGTTACAAGTTCAAGTAACAAAATGAAGAGAAGGACAGTAAACTATCAAGACATTGAATGATAAGGAAAGACATAATGAACTGTTTAGTTAAAAAGACATGGATTTCTTTCAACAGGTTTGAAAGGAAAAACATAACCCAGAGCCAACCCCAGACAGATGGGATAAGGCTACCATGATGATGACGATGATGAATATGATCCCTGTCTCCAAAATAGAATAAAAAAAGCAATCAATAATGGCATCAAAATGTGGAGGTTCTGTGGCATTTTTCTACATTACGAATAAAATCAAGAGGCCAGCTCAATCCACAAATTCATCATTCCACCACATTCCAAGAGAAGGAAATGAAGAAATGAATGCATTGCAGAATGGGTAACACAGGGAGCAAATACTAATTGTGAATGACTTGGATAAGTAAAAGCCTGCATCCTTTTGTATATAGCGCATTGTCCATCAACATGATGGGGATCCCATACTTGCACATTGCCCTTTTCTTTTAATAGAATCCTTACTTATCTAATATTAAAAAAAAAAAAAAAAGGGAAAAAAAGAAGAAGGAAAAGAAAAGGAAAAAGGAAAAGTATTGGTGTTTCATATAGTGAGTTAGAGAAATCACTTGTGCCTTAAAAAATCATCCCACTGTATAAACATATGGCATATTGCAGGTGCAACATAAGCGAAACATGAGGTCTGCCCTTCTCTTGATCCTTGCTCTCATCAACTTTGCATTTAAAACTAGACGAGCATTTTATACAGTTAATAACAAAATGCAATTCCATTTATTATGCCATCATTGGAAGAAACAAGCATATGAACTGAAGAAGCACAGAAACTTTCCACAAATTGTACTTATATGTGGGAATTAATCAAGAATCACAAAATATTATGAATCAGGTGAGGTTCCAGTCTCAAATGCCTAAAAGGAAATGACCAAAGTGAAGTAAGAAATAAAACATGATGAAAATCATTTTCATCAGAAACTTTTTACATGATTACAACACAACAATTAGAATCGTTTTTTTTAAAAGGAGTGCAACAATTAGAATCCAAAGTCGATAAAAGAAGAAACACTCAATGGGTTATTAGTTATCAGCTATCAAAACTTAAAAGAAGAGTTTGAATTAAGGATGCCGTACTTAAGAGACACCCACGATTTCAAATTGAACATAATTGTTAATGTTATCTTGTATTAACCAAAAAAAAAAAAAAAAGATAACAAATGCATAGAGCATTCCTCACTCCACTTACCTGATAGAGATCTGCATATGTAATCTTTGGATTTTTCTTCTTCACTTCCTCTGAAACCGGGAAAGATATGGACAAAAAGTAGAAGATTCAAATCTTTTATGTCAAAAAGAAAGCTCAGAGATAAAATAAATAAATAAAAAAATTGTGCTCAGGCCTCAGAGTTCACAAAAATAAAGATTTTGGGAAGATTACCACAAAGATCAATGGAAATTTTTAAACCATTATTTGATCCATGTTTACACTCTTCCTCATTTCTGATTGAACCATTGGGACCACCTGTCTTTGTGTTAACATCATAAGTTCCTGCATCATGCCACCTACAAGGAAAAAGAAAGGCTTCATTCATTCTAAGTTGTGCATTACAAACTTTGCATGACTACATGAGAGTCTCAAGTCTCAACAGTACAAAAGGGACAAAATTTAAAAGCCATCCAGCACAAAAAGAAAGAATAAAAAGGGTACAAAGAACCTGAAATTTAGATTAAGAACATCGCAGTTTGTGCCTTTATATTTGCTAACTAAAATTATAGCTACCGCTGTTATTCTCTCTCTAATACATAACTTGTTGGCATGTGGCCCACATATGATGGCCATAAGTTAGCCTCAATGGCTCTGTTGATTCAGTCAACGAATCTGCAATGGCCTTAGTAAATGTGTCTATACCCGTCCCTTGGTTCTCTCCTTTTGTATTGATTGAGAGTTGTTTTCATCGACACTTACAGCAAATCCAACTGTCACAGTGGATGCTATAAAACCCAACTGTATTTCTGAGTTCTAGGAATGAAGAAAATTGTGTTAATGGGTCTGGATATATGTGCTATCCCGGGGATCGCCAGCTTCACGAGCATGCTCCCTTATCACATTACCTAAGAAATGTCTTCAGAACAAAAATCAATGTCCGCCCCATTTTAGATGACAGAGAAGAACCTCAATAAATAAGGATACCATTAAGTGTAAACTGAATCAGAAGAGAACCATACACTTAATAAGGATAGTTACTCTTTTTTTTTTTCTGTGTTTGGTATAAAACAGAAAAAAGGACCAGTATCATGGAGGTTTGTTGTTTAGGGGTTGTTTGTTTGCACATACTTACATATGTAAATGATGCATATGCTTAACATTTACGCATGGTCATGTTTGTTTGTGTTCATTTTCATATACCATGCAAATGAGGCCATTTTCATATGAAAATTTATGCATAGGAAGAGATGTGAAAGTGTTACACACCTCCCTATCTACAAGAGGGCCAGTACAAGTGATGTTTTTGACAGGTCACAGTTTCAAAACCAATCATTGTCTTTTATTTTTTGCAAATCCCATGGACCCCAAAATTTTAATTTGAACCATTCAAGTTTTTTACTGACCCATTATACCCAAAACAATGAGTTCCATGTCTTAAATATTCACAGATTTTTGAGATTCTTGATGTATATCCAAACCGTTCAACGTTTACTCATGTAAAACCTGCTCCCAAACAGACATGGTAATGCGTTGTACATGTGTAAATTTTACATAAATCCCATTTTCATATCCCATGCATGGAGGACAAACGACCCCTTAACAGTATTTTCCGCTCCAAATCAATGTTGGTGACATTTTCCCACAAATTTAAAAATTAATAGAGATTTCATTTGGTTGGAAAAGCTTCCTGCTAGCCCAAAACGTTGGGCATCAAACACAGACTAAAAAAAAACAAAAAAGATTGAAGCATCTAAACACCATAGCCATGCATTGATAAAAACATCGAAACAGAAATCTAGACCAATTAATCAAGGAAAAGGAAATGGAAAGCCAAACAACCAGCAAAATCAGAAAAGATAATTGGGAAAAGCCAAAAAGATGAAAACCCAATTGAAAAAACCAAAACCCACGAGAACTCAAAACCTACCAAAACAAAAGGGACAAAAATTCATTGAGATGGAATTATATAAACTCGCAAACTGCGGCCGGCTGCTACAGCTGTTAGAGGAGGAAGAAGAAGATAGCAATGATGAAAATGATAAAAAGATGATGACCCAGTTCAGGAAATTGAAAACGAAACAAAACCCATAATCCAGAAATCCACATGGAACAGGAGTAAATTGCAACACAACAGCCAAATTTGCAAGAGAAGGAGAAACCCAAAGGAGAAAGCGATGGGGATTACGCTAAACGAAGCATGATGGGTGCGCAGTTCTTGCTAGAAATAAGCGCTCTAAGATCTCTACGAGCTTTCTCTATGGCCTTCCTGTACTCTGCATCAACCACAGGAGGAGACGCCATTGGAGCTGTTGCTTTGTGCTTGAAAGGAGACACGAGAGACGAAAAAGAGAAGTGAATTTGGTTACTGTTGATAGATATAAGAAACAAGTGAAAAAAATTGAGAGGAAGAGGAAGAAATCGATTGGATTGGAAGGAAATGGATTTTAGTAGGAAGAAGTGAGCCACCAATCACCAATGAATGAACAAACCAACGAGGCTCGAACTCACGAGAAACATGAGGGTTCGGAGTGAGTCAAACTCAGTCCCGCATCCGCTCACCCTATATCCCAAACTTGGGCTTTGGGGCCACCGAGCCCAATATGTGGGGTTGGGCTCGAGGCGGCAAAGGCCCTTCACCGGCGTGCACTAACTAAGACCTTGGATTTATTATTGCGTACCAAACCAGGCCTAGGGGTTGAAAATTATAAAATATCAACTTTTACGGCGTAAAGTAGAGATGGCTCATAAAAGCATCTCCAATTGATATGACAAACTAACTGAAGATGCCATGTATCATTTGATGGTATCATTTGATGGCTTATGTGTAGGGTTGCAAACGGAATGATTTCGGATTGGAATCATAGTGGATTTGGATGGATTTAGACCCATTTCTAAATAATGGTTCCGATTCTGGATCTGATTTTGACTCGGAACCTATTTTGTTAGTTCCAGACCTAGTTCTTATGGAAAAACCTAGATCTGGTTCTGAAATGAGATTCACCTAGAGAACTGGAATCTAGTTCTAAAATTAATGATTCTAATTTCTCTTTATTCTTCATTTTTCTTATAATGATCATATCATTCAACTTATAACAGTGCATCAAGTCTACTACCTCCAATATTATACATAAAAATGTAAAAAAAAAAAGTTGATTTTGAGGTACAATTTGCATTATCAAAGGCTCATATACCAGGTCTCGGGTCCACTAGTCGGAACCTATATGGACCTGAAATCGGACCCGTTTATGAATCGGAACATAAATCAGGTTCAAGACCCGGACCGGTTTTTGAATCGTAATCTAAAATAGGTTCCAAACCCGGTTTTTTATGGGTCGGAACTCCCGGATAGTCGGAAAATCGAATACCCATTTGTAACCCTACTTATGTGGCAATTTGACATTTTGAAATTTGACATTTTCAAACAGTGACAACTCCACCCCACATGCCAAATCTAATATTTCATTATTTTTTGGCATTTTGGATTTTTACTCTCCAAAAATCACAAACCAACGTATTTCCAATTGTCCATTTTGAAATAAAATAACCCAAAAAAAGATTGGGCATCTCCCTTTCTCATATACATGCCACATGCCATGTCATTTTTTACTTCACTTCATGCCAAATATCTAAGGTGGCATGTCCACCTTGTTTAAAAGAGCTGTCGGAGATGCTCTAAGTCATAATGCTTGGAGGAGCTCTCACTCTACTCTTCAATGATTGGAGATTATTTTGCGGGGTAAGGTAGAGATGGCTCATAAGTCATAATGCAATAATACAGTTCAGCAATTTTGACAGCTAATGGATTTACTAAAAGCCATACTGCAATTGATGTATCCATAGCTTCTTGGATAGTTATCTGACTATTTGCTGTATTTCCTAACTTACCTTGACTCAGACTTTCACATATGAAATTCCTTTTTTTTTTTTAAATAGTGTGGGCATCATGAGGTTTTAAACCCAACAATACTATTCACTTGACCCCTGGATAGTACATTCCTAATATCACATTAGCGTTAAGTGCATCTTCAGGAGGACATGATAATGATTACTCATTTTTTCTTTTTGGCGAAGCTGAGTCAACTATATTTCGCTTCTAGAACTATTTCTCCTTGACTTTCTGACTTGTAATAAGTGATTAATAATAATATATAATTTATATATAAAAATAAAAAAAGTATGAGGGCCGGGCCGGGCCTGGCCTTATATTGTCTAAGCCTAGCCCTCAATTTTGTGAGCTTGCAAAAATCTTGTCAAGCCAGGCCTTTGGGCTACTTAAGAAAAGCTAAAGCCCTCTGTTTGCGGGCTTTTTGTAGGGTCAGGGTGGGCCCTTTTATAGGAGGGCTGAATTCACGAGCACCAAAATCAATGAGGTTCAAACTCAGGAGAAACATGTATGATGCTCTCCAGAGTAAGTCAAACTCTTCTAATCCCTTTTTGTTTACATCCTTAGATCATAATGCATTTGCCCTTTCTTTCCTTTCAGTGCTCCTTACCTTTGCAAAAGTATGATTAATAGAGAACTCAAATAATTTAAACATAGAGACCTATATGTTGCTTGATTAACCAATGGTTTTATGTGTCCATTTATGAGACTTTTCAAAGAATGTTCCTCTTTATGATATCATTAACATATGGTTAGTGGCAATGTAAGAAAGTGTGCCCCAAAAATGTTCAAATAGTGAAGGGTTCCTATCCCACTTCTAAGCCCTTTCCAACCAGATCATTGGTATGGATAAAAGTGGGCCTCACAATAGAGAAATATCAATAGGCACCACAACCCATGCACATGTATAATTGCTCTTTTCCCAAACCCCCATTAATTGGTCATCAAATAACACTTAAACCTTTTTCACCCCCACCACAAAAAGAAATGAAAGAAAAAAACAGAGAGAGAAGTAATAGTGAAGGAGAGAAAGAAACAGAAACATCACCTCCCATCCCAATTCTACATAAACAATAGGCAAACTAATTACCATCCTTCAAAATACTTACCTTTTGCACATAGAACTTTTTGGCAAAAAATTAAATCTCTATATTAATTGATAATTATTGGATTTTTATATAATTTATTTTCAAAAATCCCCACAAAATTAAAATAAATCTTATCTATCAGATTTTACTCTAGTACACACACACACACACACCATATATGGTAATATTTTGTCCAAATATTTCATATCTAATCAATTGTATGATAGGTCCAACTCATAGAGTAAGATACCTAAAAGACGGGACATTTATCTCAAGTGGTTTAAATTTATAATATGTAGTCCCTGCTGTGGAGCCCTACATAATTTTCTCTAGTCCATACCTCCAATATGGGCTTTTCGTAGAAGCTCTGAGTGGTAGTTGATTAGAGTTGTTAAAACCGGTAAAATAATCAGTTCAATCCCTCCTTATTGGGACATGAGCAAGGGTTCGTAGGTCCCAAGTTGGCAAAATTTAAAATTGCTAAACCAAGGGCTACATAATCCAATAAATTAATTTTTTACATGATCCTTATATACATAGACACCTTTCCATCCATCCTAAACTCAATGACGAAAATGCATGCAACTGGGCCTTACGAGCTGTACCGCATTTGCTCAATTGCGGTATTCTCATATGAGAACATTTTCTAATCTAATTTATCTATTTTTTATTTTTCATACAATATTAGTATGAATACATAGAAAAATGGTGAGTTCCTCTTTGTGAGATCAACTTGAGCCCACCTCCAATCATATGATGCTTGAAGGAGGATATGCTAAAAACAATCATTGCAATAGGATTAGCAAAGATTTTGAAAGTAAACCCTTAGTGACTTAATCTGACATTTCAATTATCACTCTAATATGGTTAAAATGTGGGCCATTGCATGTGAACTTTGTTGGGTTGGTGACTCAGAGGGTTCTCAGCAAACATTTTTAGCAAGTCTTTTCTATTTAAAGTATCTTTTGGATGGTTGCCTAAAATTTTGAACTATCAGGGGTACTTTTGTAAATATACAACAATTTAAATAAAATTCCAGCAATATCCTTCAATTGCAATGAGTCATTTGCACTCTTCACGGGATCGCACGCCCGTTGAAATAATAAAATGACGAGATTGCCCTCACTCATACCACTGAAGACCTGAAACGCCTCTCATTATAATTGAAATCTGTCTTCTTTCCAAACAATCTTGCCCACTAATTATGAGGCCCTTTACATTGGACAAATCAACGGTAGATTTCTGAACAGTATTGCCAACTGGAAAGATCCTTGCTCTTCAAATCATGGCATGTACATAGAGGGTTAAAGAAACATGTAAAGAAGATCATAACCTTTTTAGTACATGTGTGGGCCACCCACATCAGGGCCACAACTCACAAGACTACGTGCCCACACTTTTTGTGAGGAATTGCGACCCAATTGGGGAATATCCCAAAAATCATTTTTCGTGTACAGTCAAAATTGAGCCCAAAGTAGATTGGAATAGAGAAATAGAATTCACGTGACTGACTCCAAATTATTCAAAAAAAAGTTTTGATGATGACGATGGTCTTCATCACCAACTCCACCATCATTATTATTATCATCTTAGTCTAATCTTATCTAATCTGGTTGGACCAAGATGATCAGGGTCCAAATTATCAGACTGGTAAAGCTGGGATGCTTGAGATTGTTCTCTCCCAAAGTGACCTTCAGGGTTTTGCTCCATCGGCAATGGGGCCCATGCTATAAACATTTTGGACTGAAATAGAGACATAAGACAGCTCCACCACATGATGAGTCCACCACATGATGAGGTGGAGCAAAATGGTGCAAGAAGTACAAGAAAGTAACGCTCTCTTGCTGAAATGGACATGAGTGCCCTCATATGGATTTCGAATTTAAACTAGAGTTGCCATTCAACGGGAAGGAAGAGGAGGGGTATTTTGGTAAAGTGGATTTTCAAAAACCAACAAGCCCCAACAGCCAATAAAACCACCTAGGGGACTCTTTTCCCAGTAGGGAATGTATGCGTTGCATCTCAGAACTGTTTTTTGATTCTGGGTCTTCTTTTTAATCTTGAGAAGAAAACCCCATTTGGAGTTTCAGAGGAGCCTTCTTTCCTGATCACAAACCAAGCTATAATCAGGAAGGGAGAGGAATAAAGAAGCAGAGCAAAACCAGGAGAGAATAAGCAGAAGCAGAAGCAGAAGCAGCAACAGCAGGCCAGGTGAAGTTTCAAAGGCAAAAATACTATCTTTTCTATCATCATCTTAACAAGAAGAAGTGACCCAGAATAGGTTCTAGAGTCACTACCAGCACCCTTTTTTATTTCTGAAATAGAAGGGGCACCAACAATTACAAAAACCCAGAAGAGATTTCTGAGAAAGTACACAGAATAAACACAAAGAAGATAGCCCAATTGAGTTATCAGTGTAAAAGAGCCATACTTGCAGAAATTCAATAGACTAGAAGAAGAAGATGGGAATTTGCTATTCAAGATTAGAGAGGCAAGAAGCAGTTGCCCGCTGCAAGGCGCGGCGGAGATACATGAAGCAGCTGGTGAAGGCGAGACGTGGGCTGATGGAAGCACATACCAGCTATCTCCAGTCCCTTCGCGGCACCGGTGCCGCTCTCCTTCAATTCGGCAATGCACAATCTCATCTTTGTCTCCAACACCATCCCCCACCCTGTCCAACTACTCTGCCTCCACCTCCCGGATCTCAGCCTATGAGCTCATGCCCGGCGGATACATGGACTTCACCTTCTCCAAGGGTCCCTCCGGCATCGCCACCGCCTTCTAGCTGGAATTTTTGGGACCCTTTTGCACCTTTTCCTTCAAGGTCTGCAACAGGGGAGGAGTTAGATGCAGCTACTGCTGCATCTCAAGCTACTGCCGCCCCTGCTGTGGCAGATGTGGTAGCTGCATCTCAAGCTACTGCCGCCCCTGCTGTGGCAGATGTGGTGGTGGAAGAGCCTTCTGTTGTCAGTGGGGACTCAAAGGATGCTGCAATTGAGCCTGAGACAGCGGTTTCAATGAACAGTAAGGATCTTGCAGAGATCATCAAGGAGATTGATGAGCATTTCGTTAAAGCAGCTGATGCTGGAAGCCATGTTTCATTTCTTTTAGGAGCTCCAAGTTCTGCTATTCCTAATCAGAGAACAAGCAAGTGATTTTGGTTTTTGGGTTTTGAATTTCTTTGGCCTGCTTCATGTATTCTTTTTTTTTTTTTCTTGATGACATAATTTGAATTTTCTCTCTCATATGCAGATAAAGTGCATAACTGTAGTAAGGGCTGGAATCCATTGCTGGGTTCATGTGGTCCAAATTCAAAATTGAGCGGTTCTAGCGGGGTTGGAAAATTGGGCGAGGAGATGAAAGGGGGAAATGTTGTAAATAGAAGTCATCGTTCAACAATAGAGAGCCTCTATGCTTGGGAAAAGAAGCTACACAAGGAAGTCAAGGTACTGCTATATCTAATGTTCTATAGAACTGTCTGTTCTCTTGTTTGGTGTGTTCAGCCTGAAATTGCATCTCTCTCTCTCAAATTTCCTCTGTGGTGTTTAGAAGTTTCCTTCCGTAGGTGCTGCCTTGGTAAACTACGATTCTGTTTCTTCAAATCTTAAGATCTGATGTTTATGTACGGGTCTTCTTAGCCTTCTGACTTGCAATGAGTTAGAGTTGGTCACATTGGTATTTTGAGAGAGAGGGGGCGGGTCTTCTTAGCCTTCTGACTTGCAATAAGTTAGAGTTGGTCACATTGGTATTTTGAGAGAAGGGTGTGGGGGGTGGGTGGGGTGGGGGAGGGAGGAGAGATGAGGAGGAGGAGGTGAAGATTGGATTGTGAATTCAGTCCAACCTTCTCTTCATAGACTACCTTGCGAAAATCATATCGATTGTATAATTCAATTCATCTGATCATGTGCAGCATAATTGATTGCCCCCTTCATATCATCTTTAGACATCGAGTTCAATGATCAATCGTCAACTTTGATTAAATTACACTAACCATTTCATTGGTAGGTTGGAAAACAGATGATTGTAAATAAAAGTGCCTGCATTCATTTGGATTTGATGAAACATGTATTGTGATTTTTGCATGGTGGACAATAGATTCTGCTTTCACTGAAAGGATGGTCCAAATAGCTAGAATGAGACCAAGAATCCCCAGGAAGAATGTGCTCCAGATATATTTTGAGATGTGTCTCTTTTTTGTTTTCTCCATATTTTTCTTTTTTGTTTTTTTTTTCTTCTCGTTCCACAGAATGCAGAGAGTATTAAAATGGATCATGAGAAGAAGGTGGCACAACTAAAGAAGCAAGAAGCAAAAGGAGCTGAACATATGAAAATTGAGAAGAGTAAGAAAGAGATTGAGAAGTTGGAGAATAGGATTCTGGTGTCTGCTCAGTCCATAGAGACAATCTCTGAAGAAATCATCAGATTGAGAGAGGCAGAGCTCTACCCACAGCTCCTAGACCTGGTTAATGGGTTAGTATTGTGGTTGCATTTGTTTTTTCCTGTCTTCTTAACAGTTTGGGTTGTGATTCCTTTACTTGGTTATTGTTTGGCCTCTATGCTACTCAAGAGTACATACAGTTTGGGGTTTTCCTGTTTTCTTAACAGTCTGTGACTGACATACTTTAATCGGACCTACATAAATATAGGATTGATTTGAATAACAAGATATACATTTGAAATTAAACGTGTACCTATCTCCATCGCATTCGCCTAATCTGAATGGTTACCTTTAATTGGGGATTTACTACTCCTCCACTACGGCCTTTCTACTTGATCTCAATTGTAGAGAGGAGCTGTAACCCCTAAACTCTATATGTAGGTTTTCCTACATAACTCCCTTCCTCCCATCATGGATTTCTAATTTAATTAGGATTTAAATTCCTCTTAGCATAGGAAATTCTGTTAGGTTAGAAACTTTTCCGAAACACCAAAGATATCTCCGTAAGACTTATCAATATAGGAGTCCTAATGTGGAATGGTTGTCTAAAGTGAGGGACCCACATGAGCATGTGGTCATTGGACCACACTCAAGCTTAGTAATTCTAACACGTACCACTACGCTCCTGTTTACTTTGCTAAGAAATTTGTTTTAAATTTTCGATTTCAAGTGGGGCTGTTGGAGATGGCTCATATGATAACATTAAGAACATGTATTGTTGTCTTATCTTTTAGAAGTTAAATAGAAAGGAAAGGAAAAAAGATGTTAGTGAACTCTTCAGCATCAGTTTGACCACCCAAAGAAATTTTTTGAAGAGGCTACATTTTCATGAATGAATCAACGATTTATAAAGAGGAGACTTTCCAATATATACAAGCAGGAAACCCATTCAAATAAATTCAAAGCGCCTTCTCAAATTTTATCTCTTTAACATCTAAGACTCCCTGATAACACGTTCCTAATACACAAGTACTTCCTAATATCTCTACAAAACAGTATGCACAAAATTTGCTTTGACCACTTTAATTCTTTTAATTTGGCTTCAATTTTGATATATTTGAGTTGGTGCATACATACCAGCCTTCCATGTTACATTTTATATCTTTTAAACAAATAAATAAAAAAGACCATATCTTTGTATGTTACATTATAACTATTTAGATATACAATACAGTTAGTCATTACATTGTCACTATTTATTTACAAACATTCAGTTGAATGGAGTATACCTCGTAAACTGAACCATGTTTCATATAGAAGCTACACTGAGAATTGATCAACCTACTTTCTTTTCTTGAAGATCACAAGTTTAACTTCTATAAATCCCAGGTAATGAAGCTGTTTTGCTCTTAAAACATGCACACAATCAGTCAGCACTGGAAGACAGCATACCAAAATGTATGCATTTGCCCATTGCAGACACCACACTAGATGGTATTGGAAATTTATGAAGAAAATTCAAAAACCCATCCATCTCATCTTCCCCTTTTTTCGCAAATGACTCGCATAACCTCCTCTTATATTTCCACATCAACCCACAAGTGTGTTCGCATTTCCCTTCATATATTTCCAACCATCAAGTGGGCTACCCTTGGATGATTCCATTTTACAACCACAATAATGTTGTCATGTTGATATTGTACCATAGGCACATGTACTTGCATCTCTTTGTTCTGCTGGACGATCATGTCTCTTTGGTGGATTGTCACAAAAGAATCTGTTTTTACTGAACTTGCAGATTAATGTGTATGTGGAAAAGCATGTATGAGTGCCACCAGGTCCAAACCAATGCAGTCCAGCAGCTCAAGTTCCTCCTCAACAACTTGTCAGCAACAGAACCTACCTCTAAAACGCACTATAAATCCACTCTACAGCTTGAGTTTGAGGTCCAGCAATGGCACTCCGCTTTCTGCAACCTCATTAATTCACAGAAAGACTACATTCGTTCCCTAACCGGCTGGCTCAGGCTCAGCCTCTTCCAATTAAACCACCACCCATCAAACAAAACCCAGCAGAGTACCTCAATCTACTCTCTGTCCGAAGAATTCCAGCTTGCTCTTGACAGGATTCCGGACAAGGTAGCCTCTGAAGGGATCGAGAGCTTCCTAACAGTTATCCATGCAACCGCCCTCCAACAGGGTGAAGAGCAGAAGCAGAAGAAGAGAATGGAGGCTGCTTTTAAAGAGCTCGAGGAGAAGGTGGCAGCAGTTCAATACTTGGAATGTAAAAATGGCCCTCATTCTAAGACTGACAATTTGGGGTCCGGAAAGCTCCAGAACACTCGCGACAAACGAGCAGAAGTGGATAATTTGAGAGCAAAGGCGAAGGAGGAGAAAACAAAGTATGAAAAGTGCATGAACACGGTGAGGGTGATCCATCTGAACAACTTGCAAACAGAGTTCCCTAACATGTTCCAGGCCATGACAAGTTTCTCGAGCTTGTGCGTGGAGTCATTCGAGTCAGTTCACAACAAACTCAGGAGCTCTGATCAGGGTGATGACCTCAAAACTCTCAGTCTGAGAAAGGAACAGGTGGTTAGATCCACGTATAGATTGTATTCTCATATCAATATACCGACTTCAGAGGATGCTAAGCATGTTTAAGCGATATGAATCTTGGTGATTGCTCAGAGTCAGGTATTATCGAAGTTGAAGATTCTGATGAAAATTCTTCGTATATAAATGTGTAGCTGAATTCATTTGTTTTAGCGATTTTGTAAGTAGCCCATCAGTGATGGATTTAGATCAAGGTGATCTATGCAAAAAGGAAGTGCTTGGGATGCATGTTCTGGCTTCTTTGTTTGAGACAGACCTTTGTTTTTCTTGTTACATGAAGGGCTTGTAGCTAGTTCTTTGAGTGTTACTTTATAAAGAGTGATTTATGAAAATTGTTTTGACTTGGTTTGTCAATTTTTTACAACTTTCCTATGTTGGAGTGATTTTATGGTTTCATACATGGCTACTGATGAAGCTGTTGGGAATTTGAGAGGCAGAAAATTCTCAGTGCGTGTCGGGTTGGGACTTTCTTTTGTCATTCTTCATTTTACAATGGAAATTCTAAGGATAATAATAAGATAAGAGTACCATGGAGCATGATTGGAGCATGAGTTGTATAGTTAACCAAAACACCGATTTACAGTAAACCACAGATGCTATATATCATGGCATACACAAACCAAACAGATGCTATCTATCATGGCATACACAAACAAACCAAACAGATGCTATCTGTCATGGCATACACAAACCAAAACAGCCTACCCTTCATCGCGGAGAGGGTGCAACTATGAAAGTGGTGCTTATGCTCAGGCGGTCGATGTTGCCAAGGTAGCATAAGAGAGAAGAATCTCTCTAGGCAGAGAAGTACTGAGAAAAGTAGGAGTGGATAATCCCCTCGAGGAAAATCACCAATTTTCTCTAGAAATAATTCTCCACTATCGTATCCGTGCCATATTTGGACGTCATAGATTTAAAAAAAAGTGATGGTTAATTAATTGGATGTCAATTTCCATTAATAAAAAAAATTAATTCCTTTCTCCTACTTTTTAAAGAAGTTAGTTAAAAATTACTTTTCACCTAAAAAATGTATCCAAATGGGAGAGTATGTGTCGCACTAGAGAAAACAATTTTTTCCCTACTTCTCTCAACATCCTAACAGCCCTAGGACTTTCTCTAATTAGGAAAGTGTCAAAAATGACCAACACTGTTAGGATAAACTCATATAGGGCACTTGACTGGTTATTTTTACCTTACATGTGGGCCTTGTATAGTGACCTGAGCTATACAATATGTGGCCACCACGAGCCATAAATTCCACCAGGTAGATGATGATAACTATGCAATAAGTGGTCCCTAGTCATGGCATGTAAATTGATGAGGGTTTCAACTTTTTGCAGGGGTGCCAACCAAACGGCTAGTAGCTCATGATGTAAACATCAACTGACCATCCAACCAACTAAAGCCATGGTAGCTTGTTTCCAAAGGAGACTGATGTGAGGCAGAGCCGAGGACCCATTAAATGATTAGGGTTTGTTCACAGACCACCATTTACTTGGTTCGCTCGCCCAACACTATAGGTTTTGCCAGGGCTGTTGCTTATTTCTTATAGGTCTAGAACACTATTCTTAGAACCTTGGCTCATGTTGTGGTGAGCATTGGCTCTTGTAGGGCCCAAGGTTGAAGATGGGACAGGCCCCCGGATCATCATCAGCCCCACAACTTTTCACCATTCAACAAATGCACAGTCAATCCAATGGTCCATTGCATTGACTAATAATCCGCTCAGGCCAAAAATCTGATAAGGTCCGTACCCATTTACACACCAGGTTATGCATGCAGACACCACCAATATACAAAATAGTTCATGGAATCAAAGGAAAGATACCGCATTCATGGGATTAAAATGGGCACACCCGGACCATGTTGCAACTAATGGATCTCAAACAGCCAATGGAATATGAGAACATAAGCAGAGATAGCTCTTTGTAATGGCTTGTGCACAACCCATTCCATGTACTGAATTGGATCGAGAAACCACGAATTTCAATTTACATTACCATTGATTGAGACCATACCAAGGCACAATTGATGATGACACATTGTGTTGTCAATTTTCTTGGGCCATTCTACTAGTAAGCTGAAGATATTTAGTTGTCATCAAAGCACAGCACAGTTGTTTGGTGATATATACAGGGAAATCTGAATTATGAGGCCCATCCATCATCCCAATTGAAACGTTGTCCAACCTATTTGCAGTGGCCTTGAATGCTCCTCAGAACTAAAGCCTATGTCACCATCCAATTCATTACAGTACTGCTCAGGGGTTGTTTGCCCGTCCCAAAACCATCCCAAGTGACTCTGATTTCTCTCTTACAGGCAATAATTGTATCAAATGATCCCAATCTACATCCAGTGGGCTCACCATGGATAGCCGGTGAAAGAACAATGCTTACTGAATGAAAAATCTTCATAAAGTGCATGATGTTTTTCCGCACTCCAGAAGTGGATATGGAACATGACTACCAATCTTCTATTTCATCCTCTTCACTTTCCACTGAAGCACCACCTTCTAACTCATCTTGATCCAGTAAGTCGTAAACACCTACCTCCATCTTGCTGCACTCTGTCATTTTCCTACAAACTTGAAGATCTTCCAAACTTCTGAACCCAAGACGTTTAAGTGTGGGTTTATATTCAGTAGCCATGACAGACATGCCATATGAACTGAAGATACTGTAAGCTTCAAATTTTTCAAGCAACATTAGCTTCTGCATTCATCAAAATCGAGAAAAATAAATTAATAAATAAAAAATAATAAGCTACATAAATCAACATGATCACAATATGGATCAAATGGAGGCAACATATGCAAGAAAGAAATAATGATACAGGTTTAAGATAATGAGAGGATTCCTATAGGAACAAGGAGAATTTTTCTCCTACAACGGAATAAAATCCTATCTTCATATTAAGGTCACCAGCATCAGCCTAAATAGAATCCAAAACTCTCTTTAACAAAGGGAACAACATGCAGAATAATCATTCAACAAAAATTCATGGGATCATGGCAAGGCTTACGCTAAAGCCAGTCAAGCATTTGCTTGGTTGAACAAAGATTGCATATGAAGCCACCTTTTGGATATTCAAACCATCCACTCGTGTGGGCAATTGGAGAAAATAGAGTTCTCTTCATTTATATTTTAATAAAAAGGTCTTCCACTATTTGTGATCCTGATAGCACTGCTGTTAGAACCTTTTCATATGCATCTGTAAATGTCCATGTTTCATCATAAGATTAGGTCATCTGGCAAGAGATACTTCGGTGCGGCCGTGAGCCTATCTCTTCCATTGTTGAGTGATCCTTCAATTTCATAGGAGTGTCTGTGTTGGATGCGACACATTGATATGGATATGAGTACATGTCAGATATGGCTAAGCCATACCCAAGTACATTATATAAAAAATGCTAACAAAACTAGATATATCTATTCCAATATTATTACAGTAGAAGAAACAAAATTACTTTCAGAAAAAAAAAAAAAAAAAAAAAAAAAAAAAAATACAAAATATCAGCCTTGACCTTGTCTTTAGATATAAGGTCAAGCTAGTCTGTTTGGAAACATGCTGTTTTTTTTTTGGGTACAAGGCTTCAATTAGTGGCCACCAATTAGACAGTTATACTAAAAAAAAAAAACATTCTATCTAACAAAAAGAGAAGTCCATTTATCATGGGTTAGGAATGTCAGATCAAACCTGACTTATAGATACACAACATGTACCTCATTGGGGCAATGATTTGGAAGACTTGAATTGATACTTGGAAATAAATTTATGCCATGCGTAGTATAGTCACCGACAAAACAAAGACTGAAACAGACGCACCTTATTATGCCGCCGTAGCTTCTCAACCTGCCAAAGCTTTGGGCTGCGAATGGCATGCCACCTGCTTTATTGAAAAAGTAGGGGATAAAGAAACTAAATTTGGGAAGTCATAGGCTACATCTTACATAAACAAAAAAGAAAAATAGAAAAGGGAAAAAAGACCTGGAAGGTGAAGGGTGTGAGTTTCCAAATAGGACCCCACGCACAGCAACTGAAGCTGAAACTAATTGTGTGACATTTTCTGGGTCATGCTTCCCAGCGACTATTGGAGACCATGCTTGGCCATGTAGAGAAGTGGAGAGAAGGCGGTCTGCATCACTAAGATAAGAGGCCACAATCCATGCATCCTCAATAGCTTCATCACTTAAAAAATCTAGAACTGAAAGAAGAAAAGGTAGAAGTGTAGAATCATGTCAACAAGCAGTCTACTAGAAATAACAACTGAAAAGAACATATTGCTTAAACTAACTGAACATCCATCCTAGAATCCAACACCAAGAATTCTCAAAAAGAAAATAATATTAAATGAACTTGATATGGACAAAATAGCTTCAATAGTTTCTCTCTTTCTGAACAGTAACATGACTCAATCGCGCAGCCTTGTGGTGTGCTATGGGTGTTTGTCTACCCTTAATTAATATAGGAATAAGAACCTATTGATTCCCCAAGAACTCTACAAATAAATAGAGAAGGATATTTACCATTTTCATGAAGAAAATCAGCAATTGGCCTTGCTTGTCCATGCATTTGAAGAACAACTCTTTCAGGAGAATCCATTTTCAATGGAAACCTCTTATACCTATCCTTTAGTGTAAATAGATCTCTTCCTACAGTAGTTGACAATAATACCATAAGTTTGAAATGAGGATTAGATGGAAACAACTCATTAAAATGTCAATTGGAAACAACTCATTAAAATGTCAAATTGACACAAAAACAAATTGATGACTAAGTCTAAAACAACCCATATCGGAATTGTTAGGAAAGGGACCCTTCAAAAAAAGAAGAAGCAAAAAAATGTCACGAAGAAAGGGTTTCAAAACTATCCAATGATGTTGTTCTGTTAAAATTTACAATTCTTCATTTCTCATCTAGGACATCACATGTTGGCTCGCTGCATCCACTTGCATTTTGACCCACCATCAACATATAGAGAAGTTCAACTGGCAAAATGTGTTTTCTGCACCATTGAGGAAGAGTCGGTGAATCACCTATTGATTCACTGCCCAAGTGTGGCTATGTAAGGTGTTACATCCTTGATGCATTTAACACTTCTTTTTCAGCTCGATATATTTAACATTTGTTGTTCTGTTCAGAGCAGATGTGGACAACACGATCATTGCCTTTCATTTTAGGAGGTAGAACATTTTCATTGGCTAGGGTAAATGGTTCAAAGGTAAAATCGTAAAATATTTTCCAGGTTTTTTTTTAAATGCCAATTGTTTGATTATATACGAAAATCAACAATAAGGCTGTCAATGTGCCTACATACGGCCAAAATTCCAGCCCGAATCCAGGTCCATTTAGCAGGCCCAGACAAGTGTCACAACTATAGCCCATATTTTGGAAAAAAGAAGTTGCAATTGTCATTGCAATATAATCAAGAAATGTTATTTTCCCAATATTATCACTACAAAATACAGTCATGTTTTAAAATATCGCAATAATAATATGAGATATCAGGATGTTTGTGTATGGTTTTCCAAGTCTGGAATGTGTGAGTTGTCAACTGTGATAACATAAAGAAGGAATCAATAACATAGTTATTAATATAACTACTATAGCAATTAAAGTTCATTAAGATTTAAAGAAATCAATTAAAATCTATTCTCCTAATTAAGATATGATAGATTTTATCTTCTGTCAAAGGCTATTTATTTGTCATGAAGAAATACTGAACACTAATAATGATGATGTCAACTTATTTATTAAATGAAATATTAACTATTTAATTAATTCCACAATACTTAAACAATTTAAGCATCATGATTGGTTAATTTGATGAGTACCTATTTTTATTTCTATCTTTTCTCATTTTTTAAGTATCTATAGAAACTATTTTATATATAATATTGCCCAATAGCATCACAAGAAACACCAGAAATATCAAAATATTTTTCAAATACAATAAATTCGCAAGAATGCTACTTTCGACAATTGGCTTGAGCATGTATTCAAGTCTGATGGGCCGGACCTCCATGTTTTGGGGCTGAAACCCTTAATGCCAGATATGGGCCAAGGGTCTTAAGCATGATGGATTCTTATTGGGCCCAGTATACATGTACCTATCTACATATATACACTAAACAAAAAACTATTAACACACAGCCTGTGTAAATATATATACAAGCTGTGGCAGGTCTGAAAATCTGTCACTAATGACACAATTATACACCATCACACTCATGATGAGTGGTGTTTTACTATTTCTTCACCCTTTTTTTGTAAGTCCATATTAGAAAAAAAAAAATTAAAACCTTAGAGCTATAATGCACTCAATGTTACATACCAAGTGCAGAACAATCCACGGTCTCTCTCTTGTTGTGCAGAAATTTTCCCAAGGCATGAAAAAGTGTAAGAGTTTCGTCTCTGCCAAATGGTAAAGGAAACTCATAATCCAAGTTCTCGTCTTTGTTGACAATTAGTTTTGACATTTCATTGAGATCCTCCGAGAGATCCTCCGATTTCCCCCTTGACTGAGTGATAGACAGAGCAGATAAGTTTAATGGAAGCATAAGGTCCGGTCTCAGGCAGAAGTACTGCAAACATGTTATTGCATGTCTGATGTCACCTCCACTGGCTTTTGCTATATGATCTATCCACTCTGAAGGCACATTACACTGCTCTTCTCTGCATATTCTAGAAAGAGTCTTCTTAACGGAATTGAAAGTGAGAGGATTGAAAGCTACCTGAAGGTTCTCAAAGACAATTCAATATGGGTGATCAGTGAAATGTAATGATTTCAGCTTCCAAGCTAAATCTGTTCAATTTTATCATTATGGAGGCAGGCCCAAAGTCTTCCATGTGAACATCTTAAACATCTCTTCACCCTCGTTAGAAGTAAACAGGTGAATTCCAATTTCTAATAGGACAGCTGGGATGTTATTAGACCATGGTACATACCACAATGGGACCACATGAAATTCGATTACCAAAAAATTGACATGACATGACTGAACCTTTGCTAGAGAGGGAAAAACATGTTTCTGTCAACTGAGCCTCATATAATAATACTACCAGAATATTACCTTAGAAGCCCCAGCTCTCTCAAGAGATAACACAAGTTCCTCTGAATAATTTGTATTGTCACCACAGTCAGCTTTTCCATACTCTGTTACTAATATAACTGTTGGAATCTGAGTTGACTGAGCAAGAAAATGCAAGCACTTGGTGAGTCTCCCATGAGCAACTCTTCCATTTGTCAGAGGAAGATCATCAATCAAGAGTATGACTGATTGTTTTGATCCGTCCTTGGAAATTGACCGAAGCAACGAATACTTCCTTACTCTCTCCACGAAGGTTTCAAATTCTTCCAACTTTGATATGTAGTGTGTTCCTAGCAAAAAATAAGTATCATTTATAGATTAAAACATTTTTTATTGGTAGAACTATGTGAATGTAATAACTGTCTTAGTTTTCTTCTTGATGAGTTATTTCTGATAGCATAAACAAACCCTTTCCAAGTAATCCATAACCTGTGATTTGGGGCAGAAATCCTCACTGATGCAATAAAAAGGTTTAACAGACATAGGAAACTCCAAAGCTTGTATTCAATGTTTAAGCATTCCATTCATGGTGATTTAAAATACCTGAATTAGCATTATGTATGTATTCTTGCCAAAGGGTGGGTGTTGGAGTCTTCCATTCACATACTTCAGCTCCAAGCTGTGAAGCAATTACATTAATAGTTGCCTGCACGACAGATTACACCCTTGGATACAGCCAAGATCTCTGACAACTAAAGAATAATCAAAAGAACCGAAATATACTTCTTTTATGGGTCATGTGACTCAAATCCACAACCTCGTGGCTATGGCGAGGAGCACACTCCCAACTACAGGCTCTCGTCGAACTGAATACAAATTTAATCCCCCAAAATTATTTCCAGGGAAAAAGGAATATAAAGTTCAAATATTAAAATAAATGGTGATTTGGGGGCCAAGAATATTCATCTCTCAATCCCATGTTCATGATGACAGGTAATACAATGACTGATTAGCAAAACAGGACGCCTCAAAGAATTTTGTCACTTTATGTTTGATGCGTGATTTTATGTTCTAACCAGGTCTTTCCCGACCAAAAGTAATAGCTTTCCCCGTGCTAATAGCTCCCATCACGGAGAAGAAGGAGAGTTACATGCAACTACAAAATGGGAATTCAGAAAAAAAGGGGTTTGGGTGATTAAGATTATGATAGCCCTGTATCTTAATCATTCATATACAATTTAACTCTACATCTCAAATTTCTAAAAAGAACCTTCCAAGTGCAGAAAATCAACTGCAAGCACGCAGTCACAGTTACTGTTTTATGTGAGGCAGTTCATGAATGGTAACTATAATAAAGAAATATATTTTGGCAGTATGATGAACAGACTGCAAAAGCTAAGCCATAAAGAACAGAAAAAAGAACGTACAGATTTTCCAACTCCAGCTTGTCCAGTGATAACAAGAACATGGCCACAAAACTGTTCCTGATATTAAGGGAATGAAACTCTTATGAGGTTCAAATAGGTTTACTAAATAATGGAACAGAATAAGCTAAAGAAACATATAATAAGGTTTATATGGAAGAGTGCAGAAAATAATTGCATCCAAAACAATTATACAAAGGTGATGATTAAAAAACAACAAATCAGCATGAACAATTAAGGACATAAAATGTTCCAGCAAAAAAAATAAAAATTAAGGGCATAAAAAGAGTACAAATAATATTCTAGGATAGAAAGGACTAAGGAGAGTTTAAAAAGAAAGAGACTTCTTCTACCTGTAGAAACTGCTATTTATATAAAGAGGATGCAAACTTGAAAGGACGAATACTTTAAGTTCCAATGAAAGGTTAATAGATATTTTTTAGTTTACGAATCTAAAGAATAACAAAAGTGCATTCTGAGTCTATGAGAATATGTGGCAAGTTGGGAGTTGACAGGATGTGGCCGGTAGGGATGTCAATGGCTCTCCAGAAGGACCCAACCTGAAAACCCAGGTATGGATCCTCCTTCTGGACCCAATTGATAACTGGCTCAAGGTCTGTGCCCAAATACCTGAGAAATCCCTATACTTCGAATGATGCTAACCCAAAAATCGAAGGAGTAAAGCTAAGATGGATGATGGTGATGCAACTTCCATGACTTGCCTACTTGTCAGTGATTTGAATGCACTCTATTACAGGGCTGTACAAATGCAAATGGCACAAAGGCTTCTTTAAAAATATGGTGAATGAATGCAAACAGAGGTTACAGAGAATAAACAGAGGTTACAGAGAATAAACAGCAAAGGCCCTTCAAAAACACAAATTAGGCACACTAGTTGAGAAAACAAGAAAACCTTGGAGGTTCTAACCCATTCTTCCAA
Organism: Camphora micrantha; assembly: GCA_003546025.1. Classification (NCBI taxonomy): domain Eukaryota; kingdom Viridiplantae; phylum Streptophyta; class Magnoliopsida; order Laurales; family Lauraceae; genus Camphora; species Camphora micrantha. The sequence goes on along the minus strand of QPKB01000004.1, from coordinate 2,369,170 downwards.
CCACATCTTGACTTCTTCAATCTGCAATAAATAAAGGAAAATCAGCATAAAATTTATGTCCTGAACACACCAAAACAGCCACCAACACGATAAATATGCTCTTTAGAACTACTACCCATCAACATGAGTAAATGCAATAGTTAGAAAGTTAAAGCGTCAGATTGCCATTTCTTAGAAATTAGCGCGTCATGGCCATGACCATGGCCTAGAAAACCTTTTTCTTGTGAACAGCAAGCTCTTCCAGAGAACGAGGTCTATATTTGTCCACCCATAGCTCTCTTGAATCCGCCCAAGGGGAACCCAATTTTTGTCTTCTGCCCCTCTCACCTAGAAACAATTAAAAGGATCTACATGGTGAATTACAGTTCTCCCAGAGCAACAAGAGAAAATGCAAAAAGATGACACTGGAAGATTAAAAAACATTGAATTCGTTGGGTACAAAGATAACAGAAAGGAAACAATAAGAATGAAAGAGAATCTGCCAAATAGGGCAGGAAGCTACTACAACGTGGTAACAAAAAATAAGTATTCTGGTTGTAAGCCCCATTCAGCTACAGCGCTCTCCTTGACAGCAACCTGATAGAAGTCCTGAAAGGAATTCCAGTATATGAAGGCAGCCAATGAAGTCACTCGCCGTTTAGCCAATCATGGAGTTTATAAACTATGTACTAAGACCCTTTTTTGGGATAGACCTAAGGATAATATTTCTAATATGGTATATAGCAGGGCTACATCTGGATGATAAATTGCAGTCTACATAACATTCATGGCCCACAACTACTTTGACAGTCACAAACTTATCATCAAGAACTATAAATTTATAACTTCCATTATTTTCTTTCTTTTTTTTTTTTACTCACTATGCTGCTATTGTTCTATCGCCTTCCTACCCAGTGCCTGGCATCCAGGTTTCCCAATCAATGTAAAACAGCCTGACCAATACTTAATTACTCGTAACAATTTTTGCAGCTATTCAGAAGCAATACAAGACAATAGTAAGGTGTCGAAGAAAATCTACTTCAATGGCAAATTTTAAAATATTAATATATCAATTGTGAGCTAGACTGCCATAGAAGAAAAAAATTGCAAGCTACCACTGCCTTTGAAGAAATTTCACAGGTTAAAACCATGCATACCAGGGGCCATGCTGTGCCCATGAAAATCTTCATAAAAATCTTTCAAGAGAGCATCAAAATTAGCCTGCATGGTACCAATTAACACATGAGACTCACAGGCAATTCAAACAACAAAATCAGAGCCCACGTTGAAAGGTTAAATATTCATATGCATAAAGAAATTCATTGCATCCTGAAAAGTTACACACAAAATCTGAGTGGTACATGGGCAAGGTTGTTGAGACGTTTACAAAAATCCCCCCTAGATGCTCCTAATCCATGCCTAAATCCAACTTGGGCACAACATGCACCAGAATTAGCCGGCTGGCTCCAAACCAGCTTAAAATATGTATTCATAGGCATGTTTGTTTGATAGGGACAAATTGAATTCATTTGATAGAGGATTTCAGTTTCCCCAGTTTTGGCTCTCTCCCAATTTTTTCAATTGAAATTAAAATTTGGAAATTTTAGACAGCCAAAAAGTCATTCAATACCACTGAGGGCCTGTTTGTTTGCATGAAATTGAATTCCGAGGAATTCTAGTAGTTAAAATTTAAAAAAGAAACAAAGGAGAGCTAAACAAATGTCTATAAAAAATAAAGGAAACTAAAGAAAAAAAAACGTCTACGACAGTTTTAACTCTACTTGGTTTTAAGAGCATGGTAGCTGGTTTGTGTCTAACAAACATGGTGAAGAGTGCCCACATTTTGCTTACATGCTATCTTTTAAGATCAGATAATGGAGAACGATGAGGTCCTTTCCCCTTGATGAAATTCAATTTATATTTATAAAAATAATTAACATATTTTATTTTATTTTGTTATTTGTTAATGAAAAAGAAGTGTGACGAAGCTTTTACTGAAATTATTGATCGACCATCTCTTGCCCTCCTACATGAAAATACTAGCTCTGCCGAGGCTGACATACCTTAGTTTCAGCTCTAACCTGACACAACAAAATTTGTGCTTGGCTGAGAAAAAAATCTGTTAGGCTAGGACTTGGTTACAACAGGTAGGCAAGTTTGGGTTGCATTCTTGTTGGCCCTTACGAAAGTTGGCCAAAAGCTTGACCCAGCCTGCCCGAATTGCACCAAACTAATATATAAGACCTCTATGGGCAACCCTATCACGCAAAACTTATGTGTCTCTGTGTATATACATAGTAAAAGGTTTGTGCTCATGGAAGTATGGACTGGTTTTTCGAACTCGTCATCATCATCAAACTACCCACCTATCTAGTTGGCTTTGTTGTTCTACTTTTCCACTTGTTCCTATTTACAGCTATGTTCTCCATCCCTCCGCGATCTATTTCAATTCAGACTGCTTCACTCAAAACTTTTTTATCAGCCTCCCTCTCTCCCAGACCCAATTACTTTTACTTGCAAGCTGCAACACACTAATTCTTTGTACGCGGGCCTGGTCTTCTATAGCATACCTAAACATCTTCAATGGCTCTCATGTTACAGCCACATGTTGATTTCCTCATATGCTCATCCCAAATTCTATACTTGTTTATTACTCAATAAATTCATATCAAGACATGTATCTCTGCCAGATGTACATAGCCTTCTTCTTGTTTCTTCTGCATGTCATTACGCTCCATAGAATTTCATTGAGAGACCTTAACCTCTATACAAAAAATGCAATGGACGCTAAAGTTTACAACACTAACAAGGTATTGACATTGAACTGAAATCAAATCAAAGAGGCAACACATTTAGAAAAAAAAAAAAAAAAAACTCTGCATCATCTGCACCCATTCAAAAACAAGAAAGAAAAAAAGGCAACCCAAGATAGTGGAAACAAAGTATACATACCTCTTCTTCTTTGTGTCCTTGTTTACATAACTGTCTATTCAAAACAGATGCCTTCTTCAAACGCCTACATTTCTTCCGACCAACCGATCTTTCTGATTTAGACCGTGAAGAGTTGCAACCAGCACTAACTGAACAACCCCCATCCTCATCATCAGATGAAGAGATCACCACTACAGGTCTTTTTCCCATAGACCCAAGTATAAATACCAACTAATGAATCCTATATACTTAACCAAACTACCAAGTTAACCATGATGTAAGTTTCCAAATCCATATTCTAGGGATTCATCACACATAGATATCTGAATCCCCATAAGAACACAACATCCTGGAACAAATTAAAAAGGAAAACACAAACTATTCAGTAGTTCCCAAGCTCAATGAATCAGCAGGCGCACAATGAAAAACGGATTAAAAACGAGACTCGAACAGGGAGAAGAACCCCAGATTGAAGACAGAGATAAAAGTGGGGAAACGAGAGGATCGAAAGTGTAAAAATGGAGATTACCGTTGTGGAAAAGATTGCTAGCGATAGCTCTCTTCAAAGATAGTGGGAGAGAGAGAGAGAGAGAGAGAGATTTTTGGCGGGATCGATAGCAGAGTGGAAGGCTTGCGAGCGAGAGAAGCCACTTTTGCGGGAGAGAGAGAGATGTAGGCCTCGGGTGGCGAACAGTGTCTTTTTGTTTTCATAGGAGTGGGGGCCACTTTAACAATGATGGGCCCACATAAGATCAGGTAGGAGCCCTCCCTAATTCCGACGGTAGAGATTGGGGGCCCGTTTCTCTAGCAGAATTCCAAGAATTCAAGTAGGAGCCCTCCCTAACAATGATGGGCCCACTTTAAATTCTCCAACATTTATACCTTTTGGTGGATTTAGCAGTTCTTATGACTTTTTTTTTTTTTGTGGGAAATTGAAATTCAAACAAATGATATAGAAAGTGGAATTCCAAAAATTCCCAAAAAAATTTTTGGTTGTTAGAAATTGAAACTCTAATAAAAGAAACACATTATTTCAAATGTCGGGGGAGGGGAGGTGTAGTCATAAATTCCAGTAAAGAAACAGGCGCCGATAGTTTTTTGAACTTGTCTATTTTTGGGCGCAGAAAATCAATCTCCACATCATGTGAAGGAATTGTTCTGGATGGTATAAAGACCGCACCAAATAACCTAAAAATAGTATCAGCCGTCTTTGAAATATGATTTTTTTTATTTGATTCCTTTTTCTTTTATTGTCTCTTAAAACTATATTTCACCTCGCTTTATTAGTAAAGTGAAGTTACCAAACAGGCCCTAAAGAGGAATAACAGAACTACATGCCAATCTGATTTGATCAAGAAGTGCATCCCTAGAATTAGTGATGTAAACGGGTTGTTTCCGATTTGGGCCATTCTAAGCTCCGAAACCATTAATAAAAAAATGGAACCAGAACCGATTCTGTATATGGGACGGGTCCAGGTCAGGTAAAGAATGATTTATAGAAAAAACTAGCTAAATGATTATTAAGAAAACTAACTTTTAGGAGAATTTTTTGAAAATTAAGATAATTTGTCGAGTGCTAGGTCCACCGGTTGGAATCAAGGTGGAACAAGACCCAAACCCGTTTACTTATTGGAACCTAAATAAGAACTCAAACCCGGTTATTAACGAGGTTGTAACCTTTGGATAATCGGTGAATCGGAGACCCATTTACATACCTAATGAAAATGTCGAGTGTAAAGTTTTTTTGACATGGAATCCTACATTTATTCATGTGAAATATGGTGCTTCCAAAACAAGCATGGTACTGTGTTTCATAACATGCAAGACTTTATACATGCAAAATTCACGCATGTAGATTTTATGTATGCAGTAATGCAAATCTCATTTACATATCATATGCATAAAAGACAAATGTCCCTTAAGTGCAGAAAATCAAAGAGCTTTCGATCCTGCAAAAATGAATACCGATGTTCAACAAATGCAAAAAATTCTTTATTTTTAGTTTTCTTTTTATAAGTCCAGGGACCAGCCATTTTTTGCTCCTAGCATATCAATAGTAAAAAATAGTAGGTCCCACCATCTACAAAAAGAATGTTATGGTGTAACCCCAGGTTTATTCTTTGAAAATAGGCTATGGGTTTACTAAGATCCTCATTTATGTACTCGGCTTTCTTTCCCATAATCAGTTAAAAGTACATAGAGTTAGAGGTAAAAATTGGATTTTCAGGTGATGTATAAAAGAATTTCCTCTCTGGATTGCCGTCCTATGAAATCAATCATATGCATAAGCATTCCTTTAAAATCTCAATTATCAGGTCGGGGATGGGCATTCTCCATTGCCAATCTCCAACCTAGATAAAGGAGGAGTGTTGCGTCCAGTGTTGCGTCCAGTAGGTTGATAAGAATTTGGAAATATATAACTTTTGTCACAATTACAACTTGAATTCTCACAAAAAAATGCCCAGAGACAGGAATAGCAAAACAGAATTCAAGTAGCTGAACTACATATTTTTGGGACAACACTTTGATAATGACAATGCATGGGTAATCATCAAACTGGTAGTACACCAATCATACACAGTTAGGATCTGCCAGCCAACCCAAAAATGATCTGGGCCATATCCAAGCCAAGGCTCCATGAACATGCACACCACTCTGTTAGGCCCGTATGCACAGAAATTCCTACATGACTGATGGGCAAAAGAAAAAAAAAAAAAAAAAAAAACACGCACTTCCAAAAGGAAATCAGCAACTACTATTTATAGGGAACATTGTCTGCTTATTATGCTGTAAACATACAATTTAAAGTCAAAACCAAAAACCAAATGAAATTCAAAGTTTGGGGGGTCCTGTGACTGGCAAAACAGCCTCCCATGGCTCCATTCAAGGCATTGCAGATTCTATGTTCTCCATTGCAACTCAATTTGAATCATTCCATTTTTTGAGTCAATGAGATGGAATTTTTCATTGATCCGCTTGTTGCTGACAACGTCTCCAAGGCTGATATCAACATACCCCAGAACCTCCTGTTCAAATAACAAGAAAGAAATTCAAATGCTTACAAACTTATCACACTAACATAGTAGAGGATTCAGCCAAAAAGGAAGCTTTATAAAATTGTGAGAGAGAGACTCTATATTTGATTTTTACCAATCACCTACTCATATATTATTCATTTTATCAACAGGCATTGTGTTTCTACATGTGGACAGTGAACCATGTTTCTGTGTTTCCTCTGATATAATAGTGCCGCCATGAGTAGACATGCAATGCATGTTAGCGTAACACCGTGGAAGAAGAAACACGCTTCTTGTTCTACGGAAATGCAAGTCTGACCCCGCTCCCTCCAGGGGCGGACTCAGGTACATGGGACTAGGGCTGAAGCCCCCACCCCAGCCCACCCCCACCCATCCCTGAAAAAAGTAAAGATTTTTTTTTTTTTTTTTTTTTATAAAAAAACCTGCATATTTTAGAAATTAATGTGTTTTTTTTACATTTGCCCCTTTCCCCAATATTTCTTTTACATGGAACCCCACAAATTGAATTTTCTGGGTCCTCCCTTGGCTCCCTCTCCAATAGGAAAAAACGAGGAACAATGAGGATTCCCTTTTGGGACATTTCCTTGAAGAACGGCCACACCAACAAAAGTAGGTCTTCTTTTGCGTAAATAGGGTTGGACAAATGTGCCCGCAACAAATTCCCCAGGAAAGATGCTTCCCAACTTCTCCTTGACAATCTGTAAATCGGCAGTTTTTTTTTTAAACCATATATTGATAAGTAAAGAAAGAAAAGCAGCAACAGTAAAAAAATGCTAAAGTTTAAAAATTAGTATCTTCCATTCGGGGTTATCTTTCAAGCATGATTCATTCACTCTCTTGCTGGGGTCCCCAATGAGTTGCTACCCCAGTAATTTTAAAACCAATTGGTGATAGGAAACAGCACAAACAAATACTTAACACCCCCTTTGTGGGGGACACCGCTCGGATACGAAGCACACGCCTGCACAAGACCATAACGCAACATAGGAAATTTTTTCCCAGCGTGGTTTTAAACTCGAGACCTCTAGCTCTGATACCAGGACAGAGTTGCTAGTCAGTTATCCCAAAACCAATTGGTGATATGAAACTTCACAAACAACTACTTAACAGTTGAAATCTTATTGGGAAAAGAAAGTTGGCAGAGAGTAGTCTAGACATTTAAATGCTGCACTTCAGCTGTTCCAGATCCCGATTTGCAGTACAAACAGCAGATTAGTGCATTCAATATGTTTAAAAGACACCTGATCTAGTACATTACCTTTGGATGTATGCCAATACTTGGCGGTTTACTCACAACTTCTAAATGCATTCGATCATTAACCGGGGGTTCTTCCAGCATAAATTGAAACTCCTCTTCCCATCTTGGATCTCTGTTTTTCTTCATACGCTGCATCCATGCATATCATCTTTCAATAAGGATGGCCATAGGACTATTTTGGTAGAAAAGATGACTACGCATCCCATCCCACTAAGCATTTGGGGCAGTGCAAATGCACTATAAGATAAAATATAAGTGATGAAACACAACAATTTATGGAATCTACTAGTCATGGAACCAAGCCTACTGTTCAGATATATAGCTTTCACAATACCTTAGTTTTTCTTTCTTCCCCTCGGAAGAGGACTCGTGCATATGGATTTGTGTGGTGTTTCCCTTCAAGATCATGAGCTTCATGAATTATAACTACAAGCAAACCGCCTCCTGCAGGGGTATCTTCAGGAGCCTTTTCTACTACATTGGGATCTTCAATGTAGTCTTTTGCCATGTCTTCCTCCTTAAATGGATTGTATGTCACTTCCACAACAAGCTGCCCGCGTGACTTCTCATTCGCAGAGTCATTTGGATCCATATTTTTTAGCAAGTCAAGCGTCATTGATTTTGGTTCCTCAGGTTTAATATCTCGCAGCGGAATGACATTCATGCCCATTTTTTCATGTCTGCCAACCTAGGGAAAAAGAAGTAAAATATCATATGAAAAGGAATGGTACAACTGCATTTTGTGTGAAGGGACAGCAGTTTTTGTTCAAAGAATAATGGAATTTAAAGAAAAGAAAAAAAAAAGTTCATGCATGTTCTAAGGCCTGAAAGCTAAACGACTAGGCCTCGAGCTATATCTAAATTTAGGCTCGACAAGATGGCATATATCACCCCAAGAAATTCAACAAAATGGGCTGAGTAATTTGCTCCATGGAAACAACTGCATGGAAGATCATTTATTGATGTCCTAACTGCAATATGACCTATTGTATGTTCACAAAACTGACTCCTATGTACTGCTTTTAATCCAAGTGTAAAATTTGATTGAACATTGTACGTTTCCCAAGAATAGCCAACACTCACACCATAAGTATGTAGCTAGAAAAAGAAACTTTAAGAGCACTCTTGAGAGCGAAGGAGACAAATTCGTACCTGTTCCCAGTCATAAACGCGAAGTTCCAAGGATTGAGATTCTGGATCTGTTACGGTCATACTAAATTCCTCATTCCATTCAGGATTCAAGTTACTATGCTTCACCGTCGTCTTTTTTCCTGGAAGCTTGTCCCCTGTAAGCTTTAACTTCACATACGGGTCTGATTTCCCCATAAGATCTTTCTTTTTCAGTTTCATTCCTCTGATAACCTTAATATTGAGAATTCCAACTGGCCTCTGCTGGGCTCTGCATGAAATTCGGTCAGAAGATTACCGAGCCATGCAATTGCAAAACGAGAATATCAAATGAGTAGAAAATTTTTGAATAATACGAGAACGTACTTCGCAGGGTCCATGATTTGTACTTCGAGATGCTTGGGCCAAAGATACATGTTTGCAACTTGATCTTTGATCATTTCCTGCAGGAACCAGGTGAAAGCTTCTGAGTGACTATTAAAAAAAAAAAAACCACGAGCATCTGTATGTATATTAAGAATCAGGTGTTAACACCTGTATGTATGTATCTATATGCATGTGTTCACCATGTCCATGGATGGTCCATGCCCAAAACTAAACCATTTGCAGGACTGAAGGACTCTTAATGATCACTCATGCATTGTAAGAAGAGAGAGAGAGAATTCCCTCCAATGTTTTGTATACAATGAGACGCCTTCTTCCAAGCATCTGCTAATCCAAAACTCACCTTTTCTCATGTTAGTTTCAGCATGCAATTAACACATTGTGCATGAATGTTTTTTATGAGAGAGTCACCATTAAAAACTAATCAAATGTTTTCAGTTAAAAAAAGTGGACAAGAAGTAAAAATTATATATCAACAAACATGCAGGCACCTACCACCCCCCGCACCCACTAACACCATCCAATTTCTTTTTTTTATTATTATTATGGAATTTCATCAACCATGAACATGATAAATTCAACACTCAACACCCATTGAGAACTAGTAAAATCAGGTATCTCCAACCAGAAAAAGAAGTCAGAGATGGTCACAATCAAATACAAAGCAACAATACTGTCATACAGAAGAGAAAGTAGCATACCTGAGCAAATCTGTACAGGCCCGGAATTGACATAAGATCTGCCCCTAGAAGCTTTAGTCCAAAATCAACATGTGGCTACAAAACAAGAGACAGTAATGCAGAGAGAGAGAGAGAGCGCAATGCAAGACCTAAACACTAGACAACAAAAAAAATCTATTTGATAAAAATAAAAGGAATGTCCAAAACTTAATTCACCAATTCTAACACACCTTCTCCATCAGAGACACTACAATTTTTGCAAAACAAGGAAAGGATGGGACCAATGGCTTCAGAGTAACGCGCGGTGCAAGAAATAGTTGCAAATCCAGCACCTGAAACCCATTGATGTTGAAATATCAATACAAGTGCATTGATATAGTTTCTATGTTGAATGAGAAAGAACAACCTCAATAGACAACTTTAGGGTCTGTTTGGTAGGGAAATCTCCAAGAGAAGGGAAAAACCAAATCTGCAGGGCTAGCAAGTTTACCAAGGAGAAGAGTAGAGAGGTGCCAAATTTAACTGGTGACCAAAAAGAAAAAGGTGTAACGGCGGAATTCTACTAAAATTTCTAGAATTATAGTGGTTCCATTTAGGCGCCCAACGTAAAATAGCAGGGAAAAGAACATATAGAAGACAAGCTCTTTTTCCTTCAGAAACTCCATCCAATTACCCTGCCAAACAGGCCAGGCATTGTATTTGGGAATCAAATAGCTAATTCAAACAAATATTTAAATATTGAATTTATTTTCATCAGCATAGAACAACTCAATAACCTGAGCAGTTGCTTTTAGCCCAAATGCTTTAACAGCAACAGTGACATTTGGATTTCCTGCAAATTTTAATCTAGGTTCCATAATCAATTCTTTCTCATCAGTAGTGTAGACCTTCATTCCTGAAAGAAGTAGCACAGAAACATTGATTCAAAGCCTTCAAACAACATGTCATACAAAAAACGGTAAAATAGAACCACAAAAAATATAGAATGTCATGAGAAAATGGTAGGAGCATTTGTATACAAATGGGTAAAAAAATTTAGCGAAAAATTAAAAAATTAAAACACAGATGAAACTACAAATAGCCAGTTAAAGAAAGAATATCCCACGATTTCAAAAGTGACATAAACTCAATATAGAAGATGCTTAGCAACTAAACAAAAGCTAGGAAAATGATGTAATGCCATGTGAAAAGAAATGGGATTGTCCTATTTGCAATGCTGTTTCAATACATTAATAATAGACAGAGCAGGTATACCAATGCCTTCTACAGTACATCAAGATATTAGACTTGAATTTTCCTTCCCTTTCTTGGAATATCATTAATGTGACATGATTTAAAAATAGTTATGCAATATCAAAAATGAAATAATCCCAAATGTCATGCAGTTTTAATTTAAATATGGGAAAATGGAATTCATTTAAATATGAAGAACTATTCAATGTCCACAAATGGATGTGGAAAATACAAAGTTAAAAACTTCCAGCTAACCTTGAAAGGTTGGTGGAAGGGAGCCTAAGGTAAGGCTTTCAAATTCAACTGATTCAATTTTAAACTTCCCAATATGCTCTGCGATGATTGGCTTTACAATTTCCTTCACTGTCTTGCAAATTCCCTAAATAAGAAAAAAATTTGAAAACATTCACTAATAGTAATTAAAACCCACACAACAAACTGTTGAGGATTCGGGGGTACCACAACAATATTACGAAAGAAAAGAAGGGGCTGGGACAACACACCTTATCCAGATAAGGCCACATATTTTCTAGAAACTTGTTTAGCCAATCCAGCTTCAAGAAAACAGGACAATAGGAAAGAAGTGTTCAGAATTCAGAAGTTACATGTTGCAATCAGGGATAATAGGTGAAGGGGAGTTACACATTTTTAAGCTTTGCTGCATCAATTTCAGAAATCAGCACTGACATTATAAATACATACTCTATCATAGTCTGGATTTTTCACCCATAAAGGTATTTCAGGAATCATTCGCTGCAAAGAGTCCGAGTCTTGTTCAGCAAGGGGTTGAATTGTGGGGTCCTGATAAAATCAATAGCAAAAGTAAATGAGTTGCCTACATAAATATGGTGCTCAGCAGAGAAGAAGGTGGGGTGGGAGGGGGCTACATAATATAATATGATATATATATATATATATATATATATAAACTTGCCAAATTAAATTGATCATGAGAACAGCACCATTATTTTCTTGTTAGGGGAATAGCACATTCCCAACCTTAAAAGTCTAAATAATATCTCCTATGTGAAAAAGGTTGAACAAGTTCATTCCCTGTCTCCTCCAAGTAAAGATCTTAGTGAAGAACGAAAGCATTAAACATTATCCAAAAGAGCTGCTTCACGTCCACAGGTTTTTGTCTCCGACAGGAGGAAACGCCTTAACTGGAAAGTCCAGGCAAATCCAAAATTTCCTTGGATAATGGCAGAGAAATAGCTAGGGATCTATTGAGTACACAAATCAGCAAGAGTGCAATTTATTTCATAATTAATAACAAGAAAAAGTTCATTAAAATTATGGAAACATGTATAGTATCCATAAATCTAATTGTAAAGAGCAACAATACACTAAGGCAGCGGCTAATGTGTAGATGGCATTGTCCATAAGATCCATATTCTTGATCAGTTAAAGAGACAAGAAATTTTTCTAATTTGTGCAAGTCTTCCAAGTGAGCTAATCATCTTTCATTATTCCAAGCAATGATGGGAGCATCTCCTTGGATCTTTTTAGAATTTAACAGTCGCACTGTTGTAGATACATGACTGCACTCAAGAATGGAGAAGAATTTTGACCATAAAAGTAAATACACTCTGGAATCTGTGTGCCATTCTTGGGTGTATTTGGAAAGAAAAGGACAATCGCATATTCAATAACATCAAGACTTCTCTCAAATCTAAACACCCTTGCAGTAGTGATCAAGTTTATTTGATTTATTGGGCTTTGGAAGGGGTTGAGTTGAAAGGTGTTCATCAATGGATTTTATAGAAGAGTGGAGAAAAGTTGCCGTGGAAGGGGATCGAAGGGTGTTAGAGAATTGAAGGTGGAAACTTCCACTGCTAAGATTCTGGAAATAAAATGTTGATGCTTCTAAGGATAACCCAGGTGCTTTTGGAATGAGAGGGGTGCTTAGGATCACTTGAGAGATCTAAAGCTTGCATTCTCAGCCCTGGTGTACTGATGTATAGATATTAAAAATGGCTTGCAGTTGCACCATTCAAGAAAAAATAAAAGGGAAAGAAGGAAGCTCTAACAGCAAAAGATTTAGTTCTTAGGTGTAATTGGGCATTAAAGATAAATGCAAGTTGCCCATCTGTTTGGACCATGGTGGCCCCATTAAATGTAAATGGTTGGTTGTAGTTGTCTCTTTTTACTAGATATCATAAGTAGTCTGATGTATGAGATAATGCATCCATGAAGGGTCCCTGCTGTTGCTCGCTAGTTAGGGACGTGAATGTGCAAGCAAGAGTGTGCGCGTAGCAAATTAGAAAAAGAAAAAGGAAAAACCATTCCATGAGGGGACCAATCAGATCATCACAAATTAAGCATGACCCATACATACTATTGCCGGGTAAATAAATAGAAAATAGAAATGCTTCATTCACTCAAGCATCATTTGATACCTTTTAGACGCCTCTACCCATTTATCAAACCCAAGATTTAGAGAAGAAAATTCCTTCAAAATCAGTCCCTATTTAAAAAAAAAAAAACCAAACTCAAGAACTCTAAAAACTTCTTCAATTATCAGTCTCTGTGTGTGTGTAACTGTGTATCATGATTTCGTGCGTATATTGCATTGCATCATGATATTTATGCTCGCAATATAAACCTCAAATTAAGATTTCTTGCCAATTTTTACATATGTCGAGCGTTTGTTAACCAATGCATCAGTATCATTTCCCAACTCCATCACAACCATAAATTTCCAAAAACAAAAGCAAAAGCTCTAAACCGAACCAACAAAAAAAAACATCTAGGAAACCAATTTGGAAAGGAAAACCCACCAAAATGGACAATTAAATGAGAGAGAGATCACCTTCACGTCACTGGGTTGAAAGTACATGAAGAGAAAATATCCAATCACAACCCCAACAGAGAACCCAAATCCAAATCCGCAGAAACCAAACAAAGAACTAAAAAATCCCATCTCAATTCGCCCTCCCAAATCCCCCCACTACTCCTTTTGCTGCAGGAAATGAAACCCAGATATAAAATCGCAAGAAAACAGAACCCTTTTCCTCCCAGACCGATCCGAATCGTCTTTTTTCAAATCAGAAACATCAGGGAACTGAAATGCATTGTACAAAACGCATGTGTGGGGGTGGTGGAATTGGAAGAAGCGTTTCGGAGCGAAATTCGAGAAAGGGAAGTGGAGAGAGAGGAATGTGGATCAGTTGTTACTGCAACAATAATTACAAGAGGAAAAAAGAAGGAAATGCAATGGAATGAGAACCAAACGCTTCCTTTTGGGGTTTTCAGTTACCGATTTGGATTTATTGTTGGTGACTGCCAGACGCTTCCCTCGCTTATGTTTCGCATTTGAAATGATTTGTAAGATGTACTCGGTCGTGGGTTTTTTAAAGAATTGTAAAAAGTTTTTACACTATTTAAAAATTTTCAAATCTTCATGCACCTTTCTTGAAGGGAACGGCTATTGTCACAACTCACAACTCAATTTGCGCATCCCATGTTCCTTTTTTTTTTTTTTTTTTTTTTTTTAAACCCTGGACAAATATGTAGGAAATTTCCAAACTGCCTCTCTCCTTCCCTCTCTCTTTTCTTGTTGCCCGTCGTCTACCTCCACCGTCTCCCTCTTCCTCTCTCTTTCTCCTTATCTCTCTTTTCCTCTCCCTCTCCTTGTCGTTCGGCCACTCGTAGAGAGGGAGAGAGACATAGAGAAGGAGATGGAGGGAGGGAAAGGGTCGGGGCGCGGGTGGAGGTGGGAGCGAGCAGGGAGAGGGTGTGGGAGGAGGTGGGCGTCTAGTAGAGGTGGGGGCGAGCAAGGAGAGGGAGAAAGACATGGAGAAAAAAAGGGAGAGCGATTGAGAGAAGGAGAGAGGAAGAGGGCGCGTGCAAAAGTAGGCGGCAAGCAGAGAGAGAGAAAGGAGAGGGAGGGGGCAGTTTGGGAATTTCCCATAAGAGTGCTCAGATTTTGAAGAAAGGGATACACAATGAGCAAGTGGAGCTATGCCAATAGCAGCTCCCTTTCTTTAACGGGAAGATTTCAAAAAGGGCCTTAAGTTTCTATCTTATTTCAAAAAATGACACAAGTTTCAAAACTTCTCAATTAAGAACATTCGTTCATTTAAAGCTATTTTCCGACAATTTTTTTTTTCAGGTTTTCTAAAATACCAAGTGGAGTTATATCTCTTTGAAATATAACTCTCTTTCACTATTTCTATATTTTTCTCATTTCCTTCACCTATGTCTTACAGTGATAAAGGACAACTGGTGTTCCTACACCGATCGGCTATATGTAGTGGTTTTCGAAACCATGATGGCTTTAAATGAAGATAATTTAGGTATTTCAAAATATTGAGGAAAAAAGTCGCTAAAATAACCTTTAAATGGCTGGATGTCAATAATTAAAAACTTACTTAGACAACTTATGAACTAATTTGAAAAGTTTTTAAACTTGTGTCATCTTTTTGAAATAAGCCAAAAAAAATTTACTTCTCTAAAATTCTCTTTTTGTCTGTATTGGATTTTCCGGTTACCATGAAACTCGGGCAAATTTCAATTTAAATGAGAAAATTTTCTTTTGTTTGTGCACGTAGATTTGATCTACAGTTTTCTGCGAGTTGCATAGATTTTGAGAGGATGTCTTGGGACGGGGCAGAACTAGTGGGATGGCCGGGGCCATGGCCCCCCTAAATTGTAAAAAGCTCCATTAGATTAATTAAAATTTAAATTCATTTTTCGTAATGACCTCGAAATCTTTTTTCACAATAGCCCCCCAATGTCTATATCCTGATTCCGCCTCTCTGTGAGAGAGCCAAAGAAGATTTGATGACACTAGGTATATAATGCGATCCTCAGGGTCTCTAACACAGTTTCGGAAGCATCATACAGATTGTGAAAAGGTCTCATAGCATCTCTCTGATCTCATGTATTCTTCTTTTTTGTTTTTGGATTAGATGGCTGCTTCCCGGCCTTGCACAGGTTTTTCTCTCATATATTTCTTTTTTAAAGAGAAATGTTTAGAGACTCGGACAAGTCGCTGAAAAGTTGGCCGAGTTGGCTCAGGCCGAGTTTGAAAACCTTTTTTGCATTTTCAAACCCTGCTTACAAGAGTGATTACCACAATTAGACGGTGCTGATGGTTGCAATCACCAGGTTGTGGGTTCAACGCATTTTTTTTTCTTCTTCTTTTTTAATTTTTTCTAGGTATTAAAATATGAAATTATTCAAGTGCATCTATCTCTCATCATAGGTGAGGGACACTCCTCTTTTTGAGAAGTTTCAAATACAAAAGCAAATCTTTTTAAAAAAATACAAGAGTACTTTTGTACTTGAAACTTCTCAAAAAAGAGAGTGTCCATCACCTTATGGTGAAAGATAGATGCACTTGAGTATCCCCATTAAAGTAATCCTTAATATCATCAGATTATTTATAGGAATAGATTTTTTTTGTATTGGAGAACTTTTCCCTGCATATTATATTTGAAAATTGGAATTTGATGCTTTCCATATTAGCTTATATCCCATGTTTATGGTCATCATTCATTAATCAATTGTATGGAAATTTCTTTTTCATTTTTTTTATATAGATCCTTTCGATAACATACAATGGCTGGAAAGACACGGGAGATCTACTGCTGGTTGAACTTTGGGTGGAGGATTCTACTACGAGGAAAAGTCCAGCCGTTTCTATAAAGAAGCGTGTTTGATGGGACCTCCGGGGATTTGAAGATCTGGATGGGGCTCTCAGCCCAATCCAATCATTCTACTCCATCATTCGAGACTCACAAGTTCAATACATTTGCTTGTGGTGTACAGTCAATCCAACCGTCGGATGGGGGATTGATTATATACACCTCGCTGTGGGAGCAAGGAGGAAGATCTCTAAAAACTAAGAAGCCATACACAATTAGGAGAAGTTTGCAGGAGGTGGGAGAGAGATGATAAGAGGAAGAAGAAACGTCAAGAGTTACATGGAAAAATGTGGAGGGAGAGTAATTTCGGAGTTAAGAGTGAGCCATTTTTTTTTTGATAGAAAAGTGGAGGCTGGGGGAGATAAAGGCTTTGGATGGGTCAATGTAAATTGGATGAGTCAAAATCAATTAAGCAAATTCGAATTGATTTCTCAATTGGATTCGATTTCGCTTCATATATATATATATATATATATATAATAATGGAGACCATGAGGGTGATTCAAGTATCAATTAATATCGCGTAAAATGAAGGGTTGAATTTGACTCCAGCTTGTGTTCCTTGCTAGTTATTCTGAGAAAGAATGCAGCGAGAAACCCACAAGCGATCAATCCGATCAATAGTCGAGCCCTAGGCAATTCAAGGTTGGGCCTACCAGGTTTTTAAGTTCAAATTGATGATTTAATATATCTAATGACAACAAGTTCCACCAAACCATTTATTGTAATTACAAGTCTACAACATTAATATCATCAACAACAACAATAATCATATCCGCAGGATCTGTGAGAAATGTGTCATTATACATCCAAAGCAGGAATGTTTACTGTGACCAAAGCCATGGGTGATTGATTTTCATTAATTTCCTAATCATGGCAATATCTAACTTTTTGCAACACACAGATAAGTCAGTTGCACTAGTTTCAGCCCACTAGCTCAGAACAAGTCAGCTTGCTAAATTAAATAATCTACATGATTTCAATTTATCCCCTCAACATCATGTAGCGTTGTCTCTTCATAGTTGCCCAACTCCTCCATTTCTGTCAGCTGGACAGATGTTCTTAGTCTGGAGTTGGAGAGAAATCTTTTGAGAAGTGGGTGTAGAGTTTACCCCTCATGGAAGGCCGTTGGTACATTCATACCTTCATCATTTATTGTCTTTAGTTGATCTCAAAACACCCACAAGAGAATCATCAGGGATACAACACAACTAAAAGACTTTAAAATCCAAGGTACACCAAGTTAACTTAAAGCAACAAATTAAACTTTAAAAGAACTCAGATAAAACAAGGAATTGAAATAAGCTTTATGCTCACCAGGCTTAACAACTTCACCGGGATTGGATTTGAACAGCAATTTTCGAAATGAGTTACTTAAAACCAGAAGCCTTAAGAGTGCCTTAAATCATTGACAAGGTATGCTTTACAAATAGATCACCCCCCTCTTTAATTTCGCATATTGAAAGACAACAATGAGACGATCGCCTATAAATTTATTCTACTGCAAGTAGTTTTTCACTACTACATAATTAGCTGAACAGCTTTCTAAAGTTCTTGATAATAGAAGGTCCAAAAAAGGTGAAACGAACGTGCAAGAGAAATTTTTGTAAAAACAAAAAACAAGCAATGCTAGCTCGTGGACTTCTCTGGGAAAATCATCCTCTACTCATTCTGCATCCTTTTCTCCACTATAACTTCAAACACCTGCTTCTCTTGGACAACCTTCTCACCATTGCACGGTGTGAGTGTCTTCATCACTGATGGTCTCCCTAGTCCCAATACATACCAGTCAAGCACGAGGTCAACAACCATCTTTCGAACGAGGGCAATAAGCTGTGTGGGGATGTTTCATGAGCGCAGGATCCAGCAAGTGATCCGGCTAGGCCCGTCCTGATCTCAGCTCCTGGAGAAGGACTCACCTCGGAGAGAACACTATCCGTCTGTGCATCTCGGTAAATGCAATAGGACGTGCAGCTCGGCAGTAGTGCCGATGTGAAGTGGACATAAGCAGCTTGGCCAGCAGAGGTGGGCATCATGTCAATCAATAATTAATGAGGACGTGGCCACGCTCTGACAGATAAGATGAGCGCCGGATACAGAAAGCATAGACTTGATCTGACCATCACATCAGCAATCATGCAGGAGGTCAATGTATGGACTGATGGGACAGCGCCTACACCAACCTCCACTAAGGAGAAAGAGTATGGTCCGATGGGACCATACTCCCACCAACTCCCACTAAGGAAGAGCTTGAGGAGACCAACACCTATAAATTTGCATAAGGTAGAGCAAGCAAAGGCATGAAAACTCTTGAGTCCTCTACTCTTCCTCATTCACTCACCCTTTGTTCAGTGATTGTACTAACTTAGGCGTCGAAGTGCCTTCGGCTGACAGCAGCTAGGGGCCTCTCACCTTTGTTTCTTCCTTCCCTTTCAGCTTTCAGGCATTCGACTGTTCCCAAAGAAAAACGCAACGACAGCTCGAAGCGTATCTTCATCTTCTAAACAAGTCCGTGCTATCGAAGAGAAATCAACGATAAATACACTGCAATGGTGACAAAGTTGCCGAAGAGAAGCATGTTCATGAAGTTGTGGTGGAAAAAGGGTTGGAGAATGGACAGAGGAACATGGTACTTTTTGTTTCCTAAAGCATGGAGAGGGAGAGGACCCATTAATTAGTTTTACTGTTTGAATAGGAAATCAAGAGAAGGATTTGGCGTGGGCATACTGGTCATACCAGTACAGACAGGTATATTTTCATGAAAACTAAAATAAAGACAAGAAACTGGCGGTGGCGTGGTGCCGCTGCAAATCTGCAACACTGCTTCTGCTCTGTGGCCGCTGCTTCTGCTGCAGCAGTAGCTATTTCTTCTCTTCAGTTCTTCTTCCTTGTCATCTCTGCTGCTGCAGTAGCTTATTAAAGAATGTAATTGAGAGATGCCAGAATTATATTGAATAAAATGAATTTCATCCGGATGTTCAGAATATAGCTTTTACTTTTTGTACCACTGATATCACATGCAATGCCAGCTTTCCCAGATTTGTCACTATAATACAAAAGAAATAAATAGATCCTCTCTTTAATGCAGGCATTTAGCTATCAACTCCCTCATTAATCCTATCATCCACACAGCCAAGCAAAGCATTTAGTAATACCATCAGGCCCCTATCAACTCTTAGTTAATGCTATCACCCACCTATCAACTCTCTCATTAACCCTCACTTCAATAGTTCTCTCTATAGTTACTAACCACCACTTGGCCCCTCTTTAATACAAGAAGCCCTTTCCTTATTCCGCAATACTGGCTCACCAAGCCATCCGAATTGGAAACCATCTTGTGATCTTATCCCCTTCCTTCAAAAAATATACTTTCAAACCCTACCCAAAGACAGACTTTCCTCTTGAATATATATATATTTTTTTTTGGGAGAATATGCAAGACAACGCCAATAATATCTGAAAAGAAAAAAAAAATTGTTAGCATTTATTTTTTGATACTAAAACTACATATATATTAGAGATATTGGAAGAAAAAAATCGAACACAGAGTATACATTTCAAAAACAGGAACATAGATTTCAATTAAAAAAAGAATGTCTCTCCGCCCACAAAAAAATCTACATTGACGCATTTACATTCATCAAGCTGTTCCATTTGTATTAGCATTTCATATCTACATTGATACATTTATATTCATAAAATCTACACCGGCACATTTACATTCATAGAGTATATATGAGTAGAATGGTAATGAGTCGTGAAACTTATTATTTAATGGCACAAAAAAGGTTCATTCTCCATCAATGAATGTCTTATATATTATAGTACCCTGCAACTAATAAGCCCAGTCTATGACTTCATGAATTTCAGTTCTATGTAAACTAAACAAACAAGCCCAATCAATGAATTGCCTTGTATTGCAAAATCATGGAAAGATACATTCCCACCTACATAAAATATACATTTAAAAAGAAAAAAAAAAGGTCACACGGCATATTTCGAAAATACATTTCTACATTTATTTCGAAATGTATCATGTCACACAAGATGATTTCTATATTTCGAAAAAAAAGATACATTTCAGAGAAAATGACACACTTCATCCACACAAGATATACGCTTTACATTTCAATAGGGAATGTCTCTCCACCCATATAAAGAATATACATTTCTACATTTATGTTCATCGAGCTCGTTTATTTGTGTTAGTATTTCATATCTCTAATGCCACCATATTTCGAAAGCCATAAGCATCTTGGCTGTTGGATTTTTCATTAACCATGTCATCCTTATTATTCTACAACTAAGGCCTCAAATCAACTGCACATACATATATGATGTATCTATCTACAACTAGGCCTCAATCCAAATGCATGCATCCCAATAGTGCAATAAAAATTCAAAACTGATGATCGGATTGACTCCATTAGATAGGCTTCAATCATTTTATACGTGTCTATAGACGTCTTCAACTCATTGGCACTCAATCTTTGCTCATTGAAGGCTCCTAACATTAAGCATTAGGAATGATAATACAGAATGTGCTAACAGAAACTGTATCATGGTCCATTGTATGGAGAGAAAGGTGCCTCACTATTGAGCTAACTTTGGATTGGCAAATTAAAAATTATTTTCATCCAAAACCATCTTCTCCTTTTTTTTTAAAAAAACACTTTTGCCACTAATATACCTACGGATGTTTGTTTCCAAGAATTTTGCTGTGGGGGGATTTCTGGCTCTCTGTCATTTAGATGTCCCTTGGCATTTAGATATATATCCCCCTTTTGTCACAGAATTTTCTAACTTCATGTGGGGATGTGCGGATATCTTATTTATGTTGCCAACAGGATTGATTTTAGAATGTTCATGATCACTGAGATTTCAGATTTCATAGTGATATCCTATGCAGGAGAGATTTATCACCATCACTAATGCCTTGCAATGCATGCCATGTGCACTGTACTCTTTCCCTGTTTCACAGCCATGAATTGGCCTCAGAGCAGCAGCCTTCATTTTTTAGCATCAGTCATCTCAGTAGCAGAGCCATCATACCCGGACCATAGCTGACCGTTTACCCCTACACGAAATGATAGAAAATCTTCTATGATTTGGATTCTGATTTCAAACACATTCTCATCCCTTGAAGAAATAAAATAATCTATGGTTGATGATAGATAGGCACGGAAGAATGAATATGGGCCCTTTGTAAATTGTGAATCATTCAAAGAATGAACGTACTTTGTCCATCTCTGAATCTCTGTGCATACTAAAAAGTCCACCATTTGGATTTATGAGAACTCACGTTTTGGGATTAAAAGTCTATCACTCCCTCCCTACACATTTGGCCTTAACCCATTCTTAAAATTCCCTACTGTTACAAGCATTGCATTAATCACCAGTTATGTGGGACGAGACTTCACATAAGTAGGGGTTTCCAACAAAAAGCGAGACTTACGGTTTGGGAGGGGAGAGGGAAGGGGAGGGAAAATTTGAGGGGGAAGGAAAATGAAGAGGAGGGGAAGGGAGGGAAAATTAATTTTATCTCTTTCTTGTTTAGGAAGTGAAAAAATAGGATTTTGTTTGTTTGTGAGATAGAGAGAAAATCACCGTTTTGATCCTTACTTTTATAAAAATTTTAAAATTTTTTTTACATATAAAAGGCAATTTAGTAATCTCCTCCATTTTTTCCTCCTCTCCTCCATTTTCCCCCCAATTTTGGGGGAAAATTTTTTTTACCCATTTTCCCCCCACCCCACCCCTCCATTTTCCCTCCCCCCTTTCCCAAACACCCACCAAAAATTTTTTTTCCCCAACTTTCCCTCCTTTTTTACAATGGGTTAATCACATCAACCCCTTTATAAAAAGGGTCCACAGCCCTCTCTCATTCCCAACCCCACAGGCCCCGGCCAACTCTCTCCCTGCTTCAGTACTCAGCCCTTCTCATCCCATTTCTCTATGCCACATCCCAGCCACTGCAAGAGGACCATATCCCAGCTGCCACAGCAGACTGAGCCCACCTGTTTCCCAGGCAAAAACCCATCACCACGCTGCACCGAAACCAGCATTTCCATTTCCTTGTGCGAGTGGAGTGTCATCAGGTCGTAATAGATGGTAAGTGTTTTCTTTTTTCTGCTTTGAAGCTCCGTTCTTTCCTCTCTTTTCATCTGGACGTTTTCTTATATTATTTATAATCTTTGAAGATATGGTATCCGAGGAAAATGAGTTGCATGATCTGCAAGTATAAATGATCTTCCTTATTGATCTTGCTCATGCTCATTTGAATCATTAGTGGACATTTTTCCTATCAGATATGGAGCTTGGGTTTGTAGGTGAACTTTAAGTAGTTTCCTTTGTTGATTAAATAAATCATACTGAAAGCCATAAACAAATACTAGATACAAATATACTAGAACATAATACCAAGAATCCTAGGATCTGCATCATGTCAGATTATTAAGGATTAATGGATTCGGGATCACGAACGGATGGGTGGTTTGTGATCTTCCTCAACCAAATCGCCTTAGTTCCTCAATGGGACTTTCGTCTCTCTTCCAGATGGGGAGAAGAGAAACTGTGTTGTGATTTAGTATATTGGGGACCATAACCGAAAGGGTCTTTATATATTGATTAATTAGGGTTCCCATAATCCCCTAATTGAGACAAAATCGGTATCCACTCAATTAGTCCATATCAATTCGAGCAGTCAATGGGTTTACCAAAATTAGACCACTTGATTTCAGCCCATTAAAATTAAATAGCTAATATAATTGAAGAAACCAAAAGATATGTTGCCCAATTTAGTAAAGGAAACGTGATTTCCTAACATCCTTTGTGTTGGAGGTGTTACATCGATCGTTTTCTTTGAAACTATGATATATGTTCTTCTTTTTTACTTTTTGAATGATGCTTTTTTTTTTTTGTTTTTCATGTTATTGATTTTTATTGCCATTTTTTCTTTCCTTGTTTATCATATAACTTATTTGGATATCGAATGCTATAAACATGAAATTTTCTTCTTGACATTATAATTGCAACAAGGACTAAGTGGTATAAGAAATGAGGTAATTTTTTGTGCTTTTATGTGCAACAAGGACTAGTTCCTTTTTAGTGCTTTTATTATTTGGATGCATCTGAATTGTTCTGGGCTAGCTTCACAATGAATTCGGATGTTTTCAATTTGTATTGTAGATGTGACATGGTAATAGAACCTACAGAGAATCATAGATGAAATGTGTCATCTTGTTTCGGTCAATTGTGCGGCTGTTGTTGGCTGTAAGTGTCTTCTCCATGTGCCACCTCTCTTCCTTTTCGTCTGTATTTTCTTTAATTTCCTTTTTTTTATTTGTTGGTAATTATGAATTTAATGTTGCAGAAACAGTTATACCCTTTCAATCAAGGCACTTGGAGGTTAAAGAATAGTTGCAGAAATAGTTTTTTTATTGGCTTTCCTTTCTATAGATATGCACATATGTGGAGATACACCAAGAAATAAAAGAGTCCAAAACTCCTGGATCATCAAAATACTTTATTTATTTGATAAAAAAAACTATTCATGTTAGATAAATTCAACTGTTTTAAGGTAAGTCCAAAAGTCCTGTATTCATCAGTAAACTTTGTAAACTCAATTGTTTGCATCCCTCTCTATATATATTATATACCAAGGAAAAAAAGAGTACAAAACTCCAGGAGCATCAAATTACCCAAAGGATGAGTAGGGAGAGAGAAATCCACTAAACTGGCATACCCTCCTCATTTATTAACTTGATCCTGAGAACACCCATAAGAGAATCATCACACACCAACATTATACCAATGTGCTAAAGTAAACTTAAAGCAACTAGACTCGAGAAAAACTAAGACGAAACAAGGAATTGAAACAAGCTGACCTTGCTTAATAATTTCTTCAGGAGTGGGTCCAATCTTTAACTCCCGATTATTGAGATGGGTTAGCACAAATTCGAAGCCCCAAAGTACTTCATTCAGCGGGTGAGTGTGATTAAAATTAGGTCATCACCCTCTCTTTGTAATACAATCTTCTTGCAAGACAAAAGTGACACAATTCCTGATAAATTTATTCAAGTCCTTGACTTCTCTAGGGAAAACTATCTCGTGACCATTCGCCATCCCCTTCTCCACTACAACTTCATAACCTTGCTTCTTTTGGACTACTTGAGGGTCTCCTCGGTCCCATAGCATTGCTTGCAAATTTGGCACTCATTCAAATTATGTGAAAGATGGGTTCTCAGAAATAGTGCTGAGTCTGTCCTTTTAGAGCCTTGACAGCCACTGCACTTCATGGAAGCACCAGATTTTGAACCTGTGTTGCAACCATTGAGTAAGGTTAGCAGTAGATAAATCAAGAAAACAAGGCATGGGTCAAGTGCCTGACCCATTTACCTATCGGGTCCTAAAATGAGTTCAAGTTCCAGGTTAAGGGATGGGATAACTTGAACTCATTTTAGGACCCGATACATAAATGGGCCAGGTGTTGACCCATGCCCTTGTTTTCTTGATTTATCTAGTGCTGACATTACTCGATGGTTGCAGCCCGGGTTCAAAATCTAGTGCTTCCATGAAGTGCAGTGGCTGTCAGGGCTCTAGGAGTCTGGAAGGACAGCCTCAGCACCATTTCTAAGAACACATCTTTCACATAATTTGAATGAGTGCCAAATTTGCAAGCAGTGCTATGGGACCGAGGAGACCGTCAAGTAGTACAAAAAAGCAAGGCTCTATGAAGTTGTAGTAGAGAAGGGGATGGCGAATGGTCACGAGATAGTTTTCCCAACAGCAGTCAAGGACCCTGATAAATTTATCAGGGATTGTGTCACTTTTGTCCTGCAAGAAGAGGAGCATCTCGTATTACAAAGAGAGGGGGATGACCTAATATTTAAGCACACCCTCTCGCTAAATGAAGCACTTTGGGCCTTCGAATTTGTGCTAACCCATCTCGATAATCGGGAGTTAGATTAGACGCACACCTGGAGAAATTATTAAGCAAGGTAAGCTTTTTTCAATTCTTGTTTTGTCTTAGTTTTTCTCGAGTCTAGTTGCTTTAAGTTTACTTTAGCACATTGGTATTGTGTTGGTGTGTGATGATTCTCTTGTGGGTGTTCTTAGGTCAAGGTAATAAATGAGGAGGGTATGCCAATTTACCAGCGGCCCTACATGAAGGGGAAACTCTACATCCACTTCTTTGTGGATATCTCTCTCCCTTCAGAACTGTACAAGGATTTGAAGTCTGCCTTGCCTCGAAGGACATCAGTGCTGACGGACATTGAGCTGGCCAAATGAAGAAGGTGAGGATATGCATGGGCTTGCCAAGGGCCCAGCATTGAGAGTGCTCCAACCCATCCTTAGGGTATTTTGATGCTCCTGGAGTTTTGGACTCTTTTTTTTTTCCTTGGTATAAATAGGAAGGGAAGCAAACAATTGAGTTTACAAAGTTCACTTATGAAAACAGGAATTGAAGGTGTTCTTCGGAATAGCAAAGGGGAGGTCTTGTTTATGTTTTCAAAGCATGTGGATGTTTGTGATTCTAATGAAGCAGAGGTTTTGGCTATTTTGGAAGCCCTTCGATGCTTTTCAAGACGATTCCAAGGTGATCTTATGGTGGAGAGTGATTCTTCTAATGCGATTGCTTGGGTGTCTAATAGGAAGCCTTTTCCTTGGAAATTTCAATTCCTCTTTAACGAGATTCGATCTTTCACTACTACCATTAATGTTGTATTTCATCACGAGCTTAGAACAGCCAACAGTATGGCTGATGCTTTAGCCAAGCAAGGGGTGGAGAGAAGCTATCCTTGGGAGGGTTTTATTATGTAATTGGGGTTGGGTGGGGTACATTGCTCTTGTACCCTTTAGTTTGTTTTTCTTTTCTCCTTATTTCTTGTGTTCTTGCCTCTTTGTTGTTCGTCTTTTTGTATTCTCTCATTCTCATAATGAAAGTTTCAGTTACTGATAAAAAACAAAAAAAAAACAGGAGTTTTGAACTTACCTTAAGACAATTGAATTTATCTAACACAAAGAGTTTTATATCAAATAAATAAAGTATTTTGATGGTCAGGAGTTTTGGACTCTTTTATTTCTTGGTTTATCTCCACATATGTGTATATCTATAGAAAGGAAAGCAAACAATTGAGTTTGCAGAGTTAACAGCATTTTCTAATGAGTACAGGAGTTTTGGACTTAATTTCTGTGTGACTTTACTTATGTGGTATATTACTTTTATCTTAAAATGGTTGAATTTATCTAACTTGAAAAGTTTTATCAAATAAATAAAGAATTTTGTGGCCATATTACTTTTCCCTTAAAACGGTTGAGTTTATCTAACTTAAATAGATTTATCAAATATAAATAAATAAATAAAGTATCATGTATATTGGAGTTCACAACCTAGGCCAGAAAATTGGACTCGGGAGAAAATTGAAGTTGGTTTTGTGTCTATTGCTAAATCCTCTTGTCATGAGAATGGATAAGGATTTTCTCTATTCTACTTCTCTCCTTAATCTAAATGGGTCAAGGGGGTCGTTCGTTTTTTTTGTTTTTTTTGTACTCCAGCCAAGGGGGTTGGGAGTGGGAAGGCACCTCCACTCAAGTGGGAAAGTAGCTCGCACACACGAGAAGGAAGCCTACGAACACATGCAGGAATCGGAGGCATACCCAGGTTCCAACCCCGGGATAGCCAGGTGAAAACTGCCGAGCAACAATGTTATATATGTGAATGGTGAGAAGGTGTCCAAGAGAAGCAGGTGTTTGAAGTTATAGTGGAGAAGGAGATGCAGAATAACCAGACGATAATTTTTCCCAGAGAAGTCCGGGAGGTAGCAATACTTGTTTCTATTCTTTCAGGAATTTTTTTGTTTTAGGACTTTCATGATTCTTTGAGCTAGTTATGTAGGCAGTGGAATATATTCTTATGTGACAGTGTCGATGTCGTCCTGCAACAAGAGGAGCATCCAGAATTAAAGAGAGGGGGGTGATCTATTTTTAAAGCATTACTTGTCGCTGATTGAGGCACTTTGGGGCTTCTAGTTTGTATTAACCCATCTCAATAATCAGAAATTGATTATTAGAGCCAATCCCGGTGAAGTTATTAAGCCTGGTAAGCTTGTTTCAATTCCGCGTTTCACCTTAGTTCTTCTTAAGTCTTGTAGATTTAAGTATACTTTAGCACATTGGATATTGTATATTGTGTTAGTGTGTCCGATGATTTCTCAGATCAAGTCAAGGTAATAAATGAAGAAGGTATGCCCATCTACCAGTGGCCTTTCATGAGGGGGGAACTCTACATCCACTTTTCTGTTGATTTCTCTCTCCCTCCAGAACTATACAAGGCTTAAGAGTCTATTCTGCCTCCGAGGACATCAGTGCAGCTGACAGACATGGAGCTGGGCAACTATGAACAGACAACACTGAATGATGTCAACATTGAGGAGATGAAGATGAAAAGGTTGAATTTATCCAACTTCAAGTAGCTAGATGTATCTTCTAATATTAATCTGGCACGTCACTATATTTTCTTGAAATATAATACATGCAAGGCCTTTTCCATGATATTATCCTTATTAATCACTCAATAGCCTTAGTGAGCTTTTAACCTTCATCGGATACAAAGTTTAAGGTAAATGATTTTGGAACGATTTTTGTTTTAAAACCGCTTAATAATCCCAAAAAAAAGGTTTCAAATATTACTAGAAATAACAACAAAGCAACCATAAAATAAATAAAATAAAAAAGTTAACCGGGGACAATTCAAGCCCCCCATTACAAAGAAATAAAAATAACCAAATGATTACATTGGTAGATATGATCAGTTGTAGATTACAATCAAGATGTCCTAACATTTGATAAACGTAAACAAATCCAACTTCAGGCAGAAAACTTCTTTTTATGTCACTTATAAATCCTGTGATGAAGAGAGGTAGAGGAGAGAGCGCAGCTTTGGACTTCTTGTTGGAGATTTTAGAAGAACTTGTCGGTTTTAGAACTCAGGTTAAACGTGTTACAGTTTGATTGAAATCCAAATCTTGCTTGAATGATTTGGATAAGTGTATTGAATATATACAGTTTCATACAGTTGGATTAGGTGAAAAGATATTGGGAGATCACCCAGTGATTTGGATTTGTTACAAACAGAATACCCAGACCCAGTCAAGGTGCAATGTATGGGCCTAGAATGAGATGGGCCTGGAGTATTCTCTATCACCCCCCTTCAAGCTCATGCGGACGAGGCCGGACACAAAGCTTGGCTTGTAGATCACGAACACGGGTTGTTCTCTATCACAGGTACACCTAAAGAGGAGAAAGAAAGGAACCCACATCTCTCTTTACAAAATTTATTTCTTTATATTTGGTGAATGTACTATTTCACTATAGATCATTATGTATTTTCAATATTTGTGGTTCATATTGAAATCTAATATGTTCTAAATCAATTTATATTTGTGTTATATCCCTTTAAAATGGGAAGTTACAATTGTGTAAAAAGTGGACTTTCCTTCACAACATTTAAGTGTACAACATGATAATCTTCTGAAAAAAAAAAAAAAATTACCCGATAAACTCTGCAACTAAAGATTGCACCACATGTCAAGTTGAATTTCATTTCCTCATACCATTACAACAATAGGCTGTCCATTTCCACCAAATTTGACAAGGAAAGCTAACCTCTCTCAACAGCCCTCAAGGTTTTCAGAACCGTATCATCAACATGGTTTGAAAAACTAAATCAGTCCTTGGGATGAGTCAAATTCATATAGCATTGACCATTTTCTTTTTTTTTGTTTAAGTGCAGGCATGTATACCTCGAATTCTTTCAACTTAATGCATGTCACACACTTAAAGAAAATCCTAAGTCATTGTGCTCTTTTTTTTTTTTTTTTTTTTTTTTTTGTGTTGTGTGTGTGTGAACTTCCAACATATTTTGTGGGGATTTTGCATATATGGTCTGCTTTTTTATGCCTTAAAACTTTAATATAAACTGATAAAGTACTAATGATTAATGACTTGTCCTATGTCCTCTATCAGTTATATATGTTTGAGAGTTGAGGATAGTTTATTGCTAACTTGATAATCTGATACTTGTCATGATATATAGCAACTAATCTTTTAAGTATATTATACGATGAAGGTTATGAGTAACAGTGAGCTGAAGGCCCTCCCTGAGGGGCATTGTCTAAGAGCATTGGCCACTGATACTTGAACTAAATAAGCCAGCACAGGCATGCCGTTGTGATCCAGGATGATCCCCCTAATAGTGGAGCTCCCAGTTTGTGCAAGTAGCTCCATCAAAACTAAATTTGAAATGATGAGGGGAAGGTGAGGTCCAATGGGCTGTGGTTGTCTCCAGTCTGATCAGTGGAGTCCAATTGCTTATGCAACAGGTCAGAGGCCCACTACTGATGAAAAAGAGATCTTGATCGACTTAACTAAACCAGTTAATGAGTCACAAACAGGGGATTGTGAAATCTAAGACTGCTAAGTAACCTACTCAGTACCTCTCCTTATTTCTCAAGAAATTAAACAAACAGATCCAACAAGAGGGGGAAAAGAACCATATAACCCTTCATCCATCCGTCTACTTCCAATAAAAAAAAAAAATTATTGGAATGTAGAGGCATCCTACAGTAACAATCATACAAACAAAATAAGCCATTAAAAAGTTGACAACTGTAACTGTAACTTCAAATCACAAATACTAATACCCCTCAATCTCAAACACTAATACTAACCACTGTTACTACCCTCCTTCACATCACAAGCACTAATACTAATAACAATTGCAACCCCAGCACAGCACAGTACAGATATACAATCCAAATGATCAAATGGCTAATGCTCGATACATGACCTCCTCACAAGATACACTTAAAATGTCGCAATACATGGTACACAAATACACAATCCCGCCGAAACTGATAAAGTTGTTCGTCGTCGTAGGAGTGAGATACGCTGATGGGGATGCTAACAAATGAAACATCATTACAAATCAGATCAATATATATCCTAGTTTCATCCATCAAGTGCTCTTCAGGTATGAACTCCAGCTCAGGTGTTGAAGCCTGCAAAAGAAAAAAAAAAGTTATATTTAAAGAAAAAAGGAGCTAGATAAAAAACATTAATAACAAGTAAAAACTACTTTTACCTGCAAAACAATGACTTTCCTATCCAACGCAGGGGGTTCTATGAATGTCGTCCCAATAATCTGAGTGTTAAGCCGCTGACTAGCCACGTTTTGATAAGTAATCCTGCATTGTATTGCTGCAAGAGAAAACCAACTCATGATCACAAACCAACCAACCAAACCATATATATGCTTTACCTTAAAAAAAGAGCAGGAAGGGAGACAGAGAGAAGAAGATATAAACCCCCACAAAAGACTTAAAAGAACAAATTAGAGGAGAAACACATATATACCACCAGGGAGAACTCTATTACAAAATAGAGTCACATTGAATTGCATCTCCGAAAAAAATAACTGAGGGTTCTCATTGAAGGTCACATCCTCAACGCGTATAGGGACTGTTTCATTATGGGGATGAAGACTCATATTCGCTGGAGAGTAGAAAGTGAGTTGAAGCTTGGGTGGAACAGGAGAGGAGAGTGGGAACTGGGAAGGGAATAGGTAAGAGTAAGACTATGGAGAAGGATAAAAAGCTGGTGCCTTTTTATCAGCATAGTGGGGTATTAGTTATTGCTTTTCATTGAAGTAGTGATACGGTGGAAGGCAGTTTTTCACAAAAAAGGAAAGAGGGTACTGGTCCCCTGTTGCTAAGCTATAATATTTCTGCTCTAGCAGAGATTCCCTTCAATGCGGCAGATTTTTCTTCTCCTCTAGTTTCCAAACTCAAAAAAAAAGTCACAAAGGTACCATGCAGAGCCCTACACACTAACATGATCTCTTGAATTACACCAAATCCATCAAGTTTTTATCAATCCGAATGGAATGGACGTTGGATTGAGAGTCAATTTTTTATTTAATGTAAAGTCTGTATACTTGTGGTGCCCCGAATGATCATCTATCTTAGGTGTTGGTGTCTTCCAATTACAACTCGGCCATCAAATTTTAGCTACATAATGACGAGTCAATCACTTGCCCATTTAATCTTAGAAGCTGATTTCAAAGCTATCCACTGACATCTAGACCACATCTGGGTGATCAATGGATTCAATCAATTTGAGAGATTAGGACAAACTCAGGGCTCATGGACCCATCATAGCGCCTAATCAGAATTTCTCCGAGCGTAGGTCCCACATTCATTGAGCAGTTCATGGGCCCTCTTTGTTTTGTTGCATAAGTTTATGAATCTTATTTTATTTTTTTCTCAAACCACATAGCTGAAATAAATAAATATATATATATATATATATATATATTAGACTTATAATAGTTAATTGAACCAATAGCTACTACCAAACAAAACTTGGTGACCATAGAACCACAAGTCCTGTAAGGAGGTACTATCCCATATGGAAGAGATAACACGGCCTCCACTTCTTATACTTCTATGGCAATTTTTTGTTGGTGGTTTACTCTCTTGTGTAGATATATATAGCACGTAAACTAGTAACCTTTAATAATGGTAATCTAGTTTATTTTGTGGGTGTTGAGTCTCTTTTGTGTAGTGTAATCTCAGCTTATCTGTAATACTATTCTGTTTATTAAACTTCTCTTTTGAAAAAAAAAAGGACAAACAAAACATAGCTGTGATCTAGCTTCTCTTGACATCTCTATGTTATTGGAAATATTGTTTGGAAATCGTCACTTAGTTACTACTACTGTTTGTGAAGACTGGTATGATGGCAGAGAAAGCCAAGGAAAGCTTGTGCTGGAAGGAGAGAAAGAACCTTCTCACTTGGAACATCATGAATCAGAGATGAGCTTCAGAGGACATGGATGCCTCATGGACCATTTTACTTTAGAAATATACCCTAAGGAAGGATTTTTCCCTTTAGCTGGATTCTTCAATCTAGAAAAATCATTAAACTTTCAAGGTTGTTAAATCACAGGCTGTAAGAGACCTTTTCATCCATCTTCTTACCCACAACTATAGGAATGCAAATCTGCATGTCCAGGTTCGTATGTATTACAGCGTCAAGACCATTGGGGCCCTCCGTTATCAGTCTGCTGTCTTCACTCAACTCACTACCCTCATGGATTGTATCAGGCATAATTTTTGACATCTGATATTACTGATGGTTGGATTGAAATCTTACATCGATTGAATTTTCACAACAATCTTAACAACTTGGATCTCTTTCTTTAATTGAAGAGAATACATCATATAGACCCTTTCACTTCTGCATCAAAACTTAATATTCTTTTCTTTTTACTTGGGAGAACATTACTAATGGAATGACCTGACCATAGCCACCCAATTGAATTACTAAACTGAAAGCCGGAAGAACTGGGTCCAAATTCAACATTTTTTTTTTCTTTTGATACAGACAGAGATTTTGGTGCTCACAAGTAAACGTGAATTTTTAATCAAAAAGCAAGATCTATCATAATTAAGCATATAGAATGCAATCCAAGGCACATGAACAAATGGGTAAGCAAAATCACCTTAAGCCCTTAATAATCAGGTACTAGTATCTGCCCCTGTGACTCACTGTCCATGAGCAATGCAGACACTAGAAAAGAAAAAAGTTTGGATCCTTGAATAAAATCATGGGTTGTAGCATCAACTGGAATTACATGGGAAAGTATCTGTGCAAAAACAAAATTCCGCAAGAATTCATTTCCACCTCCACATCCAATCTGTCAATACATTACAAGATTTGTTCAGATATTGAAATTCATAAACATGGTAATGATCCTTTATTTACAATCATTAGCAGGCTGACAGCTCTGCACCTCCCCAGTTTGAAGCTCTCTTTGGATATGAAGCCAGTCTACTCTATCTACTATTCAACTGACAGTGAGAAATTTAACATTATTGAAGAATCAAGAAGAATCTGGTGGGTCACTTGGCAGAGAATTTACAAGGTGGAAAGGGGCCAAGAAGATAAAACTGGCATAGCTTCGATGGAAGAAATGGGAACTGACCTCACTCTATGCCTCCACAATTTCAGGGCACCGCCAAGAACTCTTGGATGAGCAGTGCAACTTGAACATCGTCAGAACCAGTTCGCAAAGTATTAGAATGACCCCAACTGCAATGAACATTCAAGAATTGGTTGGTGCTGACCTTAAGACAAGTCAAATGATCCCTGTCCTTCGCTGATGGCATAAAGTAGCTTCGTGTACATTATTTCCTGCAAAAAAAAAAAAAGCAAAAAAAAAAAAAAAAAAAAAGGACTCAGTTAATGGAATAGGATGCAAAAGGGCCTTTGAACCCGAACAAGCATGGTTTGCTGAATTATTATCATAAATAAAGGACCTTGGCCCAGCCCATTAGTTTAAGGAGCCCCACAGCAGAGGAAAGATGCTACTTGGCATCTTATTTTAAACCATCAAAGTTCCTTAAAAAAATAAAAAATAAAAAACTCTAATGTTGCAGACCACTGCTGAGAGGCTTATAATAATCCAACATGGGAGAAGTTTCTTCCACCGTCCCCAACTGGAGGGGTTTCTCAGTAAACCATGCACCTGCTTATGCTCACAACACTCACTTCCTAAAAGAGCACTAAAATTTAGTTCTTTTTACAAAAAAAAAAAAAAAAAAACAACGGACCTTGGTTGAATAGGGCGGTAGTTTGAGGTAATTAGCGCAGGTCATGACACTGGGCAAGTCATAATCAGCAGATTCAGAAGCCCCAGTTGCATTAGGTGCTGTGATTGTTGTATTTGAAGAATGCTGTACACCAAACAGAGTCTATTAGTACATAAATGCAGAGACTAAAAGATCACACAACGCAATGTGCACAGATGCTGTTACCAAGAAAAATGAAAGCGCTAGTGAAACGGACATTTGTTTTCATGTACCTTTCTCACAATGGTCAACTTCGGGTTTAAAGCGGCCAGACCACCTGGTGGAAGCCTAGGTGCACCCGTTACAAACTGGCAGAAAGCACGCTGCTGCTCTGGCGTGAATTCTCCCATTATCTCCAGTAGCTAAAAGACACAACAAGTAAAAGCTAGATATGAGACAAGAAATTGGAAGAAATTCAGTAGAAATCAACTTCTTTCCAGAACTGGATGGAGGAGACATACATTAACAATTGGTGGACTCTTTGCAGTGTATCCATGATCGAACTTAATAT